>JASDDO010000008.1:66984201-67628143 GCA_030015575.1 Agapanthus africanus | reverse complement strand
AAGGTGCGGCGAATAGTCTGCGCATGTTAAGCGACTATATCGAGGAACTCGACGTCGAGGCTCCTACATCTGCTGAGGACTTCGCTACGATAGTTAACCCGATGTTGGTGATATTTGCCACCTTCCATGATGAGGGCATTGTCGCCTCTTGGGTTAACTACTGTCGGGAGATTGAGGCTCGCCTTTATCAGCTGGAATCGATGCGCCTATCCCCCGAGACTTTAGCCTTGAGCACTCAACGGGGAGCATGGCTCGAGCGAAGCACTTCTCATTTCCGTCATTTGGAACAAGAAGCAGCTTTGAGGCTGAAAGAGTGCCAAGAATCTTCAAGCAAAACTGCTCGCCTGCGTGCTGAAGTTGAGGCAAACGCCGCTGAGGTAAAGGACGTCTTCGAGGGCCTTCTGGAGCGCATATCAAATGGGCTGAGACTGAAGCGGGCACTTGATGTCTCCGAGCATGACACTCCAGGCCGTGAAGCTGCTCATCAGGCCGTTAGGGATCAGCTTGCATCTGTCGCACAGCAACGGGCCCAAGTGGAGGCAGAACTGGCGGTGGTAGCCGATCGGGAAAACGCATGGAAGGAAATGTGTGAACAACTGATAAAGCTACTTAAGACGCTTCCTTCCCAGTAGCTGCCTTTGTATCAATGTATTTGTAAAATTTTTCCTTTTAAATAATATGTATCTATTCTTTATTCTTTTGTACGATTCATCTTGTATTTGATTGAAGTTAATGAATAAAGATACACATTTTCTTTTGTAATGTCTTGTATGCTCTTTTGCTTTCTGCCTTTTCATTATGATGTTTTCAATGAACCTGATTGGCGGGTAACTTAATTTCTCCAAGAGATAGTGATGGCTTAGGCCACAGGTTTAGATCTGTCGTCTAAGACTTTTCAACTCTATGAGCCGTGAGGGTCTCATAGAGACTTTTCTCCCTGCGGATCGAGAGGATCTCGTAGGTGGGTTTTTCTCCTTAAGAATCGTGAGGATTCCTAAGTATGGTTTTCTCTTATAGGTCGTAAGGATCCCACAAGAGAATTTTTCCCTCTTACGAGTCGAGAGAACCCGTAAGCGGTTGTTTCCCCTATTGTCGAAACTCGACTTTGGAGAATGAGACCCGTGAATAGTATGCAAGAGATCTTCTTAGATCGACTTGTAGGGTCCCTTTTTTAGGAAGCAAGTTTTCCAGTCCCCACCGCCTGAGGTTTCATCTTGCAAATTGAGAAGCAAGCTAAATTTGTTATAAAAAAAATCTCTCCGAGTGATTTGGGAAATTTCCCCCCACCGTTGGATCTTTTGATCCAAGGGCTTCTGTTTTACGGAAGAATCTTCTTGTTTTAACAAGAATAGAAAAGATTTCTTTAGAACTTTAATTCTGTTTGGCGCAAATGCTTCAGAGCGTGGCACGTGTCACGCAGCGCACAGCGCAGCGCAACTGTGGTAGCGCATCTGTGCTGACACGTGTCGCGCAGCACAACGCGACTATGTTAGCGCATCTGCGCTGACACGTGGCGTGCAGCGCACGGCGCAGCGCAAAAAATCTGAAGCGTTGCTTCATTTAATTTTGCTTGAAATAGAGCTTTGCTCTAATTGGGTGCGCTGCCTTGGGCGCTGCGCTGATGCGTCTGCGCCAGTCACGTGGCGCGTTGCACAGCACAAATAATCTGAAGCGTTGCTTCATTTATTAAATTTTAAAATTTTCAAGGCAGAGCTTTGCTCTGACTGGGGGAAGATGAAGCGTTGCTTCATCTCCCGCCTCGGAATTTGAACCGTCATAACAACTTTTGGAAGTCGAAGAGGCACTTGATGCCTATAAATAGGACCTTTGGTCCCCCACAGATGCTTGTCATCTTTCAGATTTTTATTTTCAAAAAACTTCAGAGCTTTGCTTTTGCCTTCGAGAACTCCAAAGCTTTGCTCTCTTTTCCAACGTTCTTAGAAAAACTTCAGGTAAAATCGCTTCTTGGATTAAGTTAACTCTATTTAATCCTAATCAGCAGAGCTTTAGGAAAAGCTTGGCCCTCTGTGTATATTATTTTTCTCCTATCGCTAATCTTCCTGTAGTATTTCCTCCAGGCATAATGGCGGTGCATTTATACAGTTTGCACGAGTTCATCACCTATGACGACATCCGCGCACAGGGTCGTCAACAAAACCAGGAGTTTACAGACGCTCAATGTGCAGAGGTCATGGATCGTCTGAACGCAAGCGGTGGCTGGCTGCTACCTCGTCGTTCGGCTCTCTTGAAAGTCATGCTGGGGGCAATATGGAGAGCACTTCCTGGTCTTCACGAGGCCCTACCGCTCAATGCGCTGGATGATGCCGAAGACAAGGTGCATACGGTGTACCTGACGGGGCTGATTTCGAAGAAACGGCGAAACAATCTCATTGACATCCTACATCAAATCTTTCAGCAGACGACGATAGTTGCTGCTTATCGAAGGACGGAAGCACTTGCCGAGGATATCGACACAGAGGAGCGCGAGAGGCTACGCATAAGAATAATTAGAAAGGCCAGAAGAACTTTGGACAGCCTTACTTTTGAATTCCTCAATCCGTATCCCGGATCTGAAGTTATTCCATTGTAATAATACTTTTCTTTTATTGCTTTTCATGATTGTAAGAATTTTTGGCAATATGAATAGAAACTTTTTATTTCAGCTTGTCTTATTTCTCGTCCTGAGTCTTTTGCCCACGCATGAACGAGTATGTCTCGAACGCTTGATCAAATGTAAATTGGATGTTCTTTCTGTAGTTTTCTTCTTTCTCTTATTATCCGTCTGCTATCTTAATAAACATAGTCGACGGATAATAGAGCATGTGTCTTGGCTTCCTTAAGAAATAGCGATGGCTCAGGCCTCAGGTTCAGATCTGCCACCTAAGACTTTTCAACTCTATGAGCCGTGAGGGTCTCATAGAGACTTTTCTCCCTACGGATCGAGAGGATCTCATAGGTGGATTTTCTCCTTAGGAATCGTGAGGATTCCCAAGTGTAGTTTTCTCTTATAAGTCGTAAGGATCCTATAGGAGAATTTTCCCTCTTACGAGTCGAGAGGATTCGTAAGCGGTTGTTTCCCTCCTTGTCGAAAATTGACTTTGGAGAGTGAGACCCGTGAATAGTATGCAAAGGACCATTTTGGATTGACTTGCAGGGCCCCATTGTTCAAGAAGCAATCTTTTCAATCCTTGTTGCCTGAGACTTCATCTTGGAAGTTGAGACGAACCGGGAATTCTCCCGCAGAGACAGTAATGGCTCTGCGTGGGTCAAGAGGCTCTCGTCACGGAGTGTTTGTATCCGTGAGTCAAGGAGTCTGCGAGGGATTATTTGTTTCCCAAGCACCAAGGATTATTTGTTTCCTTGGGGTTTGAAACGAGTCGAGGATTTCCCACGGAGGCACAGGTGGCTCTGCAGGTCGACGCGGATCAGGAAGCTCTCATCAAGGAGTGTTTGTATCCGTGAGTCAAGGAGTTTTGCTAGGGATTATTTGTTTCCCAAGCGCCAAGGATTATTTGTTTCCTCCGGGTTTGAAACGAGTCGAGGATTTCCCACGGAGGCACTGGTGGCTCTGCAGGTCGACGCGGATCAGGAGGCTCTCGTCAAGGAGTGTTTGTATCCGTGAGTCGAGGAGTTTTGCTAGGGATTATTTGTTTCCCAAGCGCCAAGGATTATTTGTTTCCTCGGGGTTTGAAACGAGTCGAGGATTTCCCACGGAGGCACTAGTGGCTCTGCAGGTCGACGCGGATCAGGAGGCTCTCGTCAAGGAGTGTTTGTATCCGTGAGTCGAGGAGTTTTGCTAGGGATTATTTGTTTCCCGAGCGCCAAGGATTATTTGTTTCCTTGGGGTTTGAAACGAGTCGAGGATTCCCACGGAGACGCTGGTGGCTCTGCGAGTCGACGCGGATCAGGAGGCTCTCGTCAAGGAGTGTTTGTATCCATGAGTCGAGGAGTTTTGCTAGGGATTATTTGTTTCCCAAGCGCCAAGGATTATTTGTTTCCTTGGGGTTTGAAACGAGTCGAGGATTCCCACGGAGACGCTGGTGGCTCTGCGAGTCGACGCGGATCAGGAGGCTCTCGTCAAGGAGTGTTTGTATCCGTGAGTCAAGGAGTTTTGCTAGGGATTATTTATTTCCCAAGCGCCAAGGATTATTTGTTTCCTTGGGGTTTGAAACGAGTCGAGGATTCCCACGGAGACGCTGGTGGTTCTGCGAGTCGACGCGGATCAAGAGGCTCTCGTCAAGGAGTGTTTGTATCCGTGAGTCGAGGAATTTGACGAAGACACTGGTTTCTTCGGAGTTGGACTGAACCGTCGAGATTTGGCTTCGTCTTCTGGCGAAGCCTGTTGGGAAAGTATGGTTCACTCTTTGTTTACGCCTTTGGATTGTATACAGGGATCAATGTGATCTTAACTGTAGGGCCGAAGTTTTATCATCATCATTTTTTTTGTTTTATCTCCGCGATGCTCTATCATTTCAGCTTTTATATCACGAAGGTCGCAATTGCCCAATCATTTCGGCTATTTTTCGTGGTTCCCAATCATTTCGGCTATTTATTTTATTTTTACTCGCTGCTTTTTATTGCGAGTCGCCCAATCATTTCGGCTATTTTGCATGCATACATTTTTACTTACTGATTTTTATTGCAAGTTGCCCCATCATTTCGGCTATTTTGCATGCATACATTTTTACTTGCTGATTTTTATTGCAAGTTGCCCCATCATTTTGGCTATTTCGTATGCATGTATGGCTCGCTGATTTATTTTATCGTGAGTATGGAACTTGGAATCTGACGCCAATCTCAGCATCAGCATCGCTACAACTGGAATATTGCCAAGAGCGAATCATCATTTGCCATGAAAGGACTTGGAATTTGATACCGGTTTAGGCATCAGCATCGTTACAACTGGGATATTGCCAGGAGTGAATCATCATCTGCCTCCGTCGATGTCGAACAAAGGTGGCTTAGTGAACAGGGTTAAGATCCCGTCGACTAAGGCTTTTAACTTCATGAGCCGTAAGGGTCTCATAAAGGTATTTCTCCCTACAAGTCATGAGGATCCTGTAGGTGTATTTTCTCCTTAAGAATCGTGAGGATTTCTAAGTGTATGTTCCTCCGTAAGTCATAAGGATCCTACAGTAGGGTTTTCTCCTTGTAAGTCGAGAGGACCTACAAGGGTCATACGAACATATCCCCAGTCACGGATGAGACTTGGTTAGGGAAATGTTTATTCGCGCCCGTGGATTGTATACAAGGGTCAATATTGAGCCACTTGTAGGGCAATATCGGAAGTTGTGGGGGTTGCTTAAGCACAGGTTTAGGTCTCTGTAACTTGAGACTTTCAACTCTTATGAGCCGTGAGGGTCCCATAAGAAAGTTCTTCTTACGAGTCGTGAGGATCTCGCAAGTGTATTTTCTCCTTAGGAATCGTGGGGATCCCTAAGTGTGCTGCTCCCTTGTGAGTCGTAAGGATCCCACGTGGGTGATTTCTCCTTATAAGGTCGAGGGAACCCTATAAGTATCCTTTAACGAGGTTGCGCCCTTTCGGGTTTTCACAAACACTCGCCGGTAGCCCTGCTGTTTTTACTCACGGAGCCCTTTCGGGTTTTCATCCGTGCCCATTTTTCTTATGGACATACCGTTTTTTTATTATTCTTTTTATTTTCTTTTTCTCTTTTTTTTTTATTTACGAGGTCACGCCCTTTTGGGTTTTCACGAACACTCGCCGGAGTCCTGCTGTTTTTACTCACGGAGCCTTTTCGGGTTTTCATTCGTGTCCTTTTCGCTTATGGACATACCGTTTTTATTTATTATATTTTTTCTTTATTTATTTTTTTTGTTCATCTCGTCAGCCTAAGGATGCTGCGGTATTAGTTTAAAGACGTTTCGGTCCACTATTAGTTTAAGGACATTTCGGTCCGTCGTTAGTTTAAGGACGTTTCGGTCCGGCACTGAGAAGGTCGACTACTTTTTATAAAGCTTGAGCTTAGGAAGATAGCGAGCGGATATATTCGTCGTCATCTATCATTGACCTAGGCTGTGGCTCATTAAGCGTAGTATTTCTTTAGGAAGCGACCGTTTATCGGCCTGAAAGGCCTTTCACTATGCATGTCCATGAGTAGATAGGCCCAACCTTGGTAGACCCTATCTATGATGTATGGGCATTCATAGTTTGGCTCGAATTTTCCCCGTTTGGCGCGATTGGGGATCATAGGCCTTTTGACCACTAGCACGAGTTCACCTTGGCGGAATGTCCTCGGTCGGGTCAATCTTTCATATGAACGCGTCATTTTTGCTTTATAAGCTTCCAAATTTTGATGTGCTATGAGCCGGTTTCATCAAGGGCGTCAAGCTCCTCAAGCCGAAGGTGAGCATTTGCTTCGTCCGTTAGCTCGTAGTGGACTGCTACTCGTAGAGAGGGTAATTCTATCTCGAGAGGGAGTACTGCTTCTGTACCGAATACCAACGCATATGGTGTTGCGTTCGTGGCCGTTTTAAACGTAGTTCGATACGCCCAAAGAGCTTCTTGCAGTCTTTCGTGCCAGTCTTTCTTATTTCGTGACACCGTTTTCTTCACAATCTTCGTCAAGGTCTTGTTGAAGGCCTCAGCTAGACCGTTAGCTCGCGGATTATAAACCGAGGAATATCTCCAGTCTATATTGTGCTGCGGTGCAAAGCGACTGATCTTATGGCTTCTGTAGGCTGGCCCGTTATCGGAGATGCTCCGTCGCGGAGTTCCAAACCGATATATGACATGCGTCTTGAAGAAATGGAGGATATTCTCCGTCTTAACTTATTTCAACGGTACTGCTTCTGCCCATTTAGAGAAGTAGTCAGTCGTTGCCAGGATGAAACGATGTCCCCTAGACGATGCTGGTTCGATAGGGCCGACTATGTCAATCCCCCACATCTCGAATGGCCAGCTAGCCACCGTTGGATGTAGTGGATTCGGATGCTGATGGATGAAGTCCCCATGAATTTGGCATGAGTGGCATTGCTTCGCATATTCGAGGCAATCCTGGATCATCGTGGGTCAATAGTATCCCATCCGTTTAATCTTCAACTTCATCTTTGGGCCTGCTTGGTGAGAACCGCAGAGTCCATCGTGAACTTCCTGGATGACCCTTTTCGCTTCGTCAGGTCCTAAGCATCTCAGCCACAGAGAATCAAATGACCTTTTGTACAGAGAATCATTGACGAAGGCGAAAGACAGAGCTCGTTTCATGAGCTGATGTCTTGTGGACGCTTCTTCGGGCAATCGGTGGGACTTAAAGTAGTCTATGAAGACTTCCCTCCAGTCCTCGGGATTTTCCCAATCTTTTACTTGCAGGGTCGTCTGCTCGCTCGCTCCTTTTTCTTCGGATGATTCCGGAGATATTTCTGCTGGGGCAAGCACCCGACGGCTTTGCACTACGATTCTAACGTCATCGAGGTTTTCGTCAGCCAGTTCTTTAGCAAGTTTAGCCAACGCATCTGCTTTGCTGTTGTCCGCACGTAGTATGTTCTCCAAAGTATAGGAGGGAATTTGGGTCAACAGTTGTTGCACCTTTTCACCGTACTTCACCAACTCCGGTTTGCACGTTTGGTAGTCGCCGTTTAGTTGACAAACGACCAGTTGAGAATCCCCGTATATGAGGAGGTTTTCAATTCCCATGTCAATGGCGATCTCGAAGCCTGCTATCAGAGCTTCGTATTCGGCTTCGTTGTTTGTCCTTGGCTCCGTAAGGGAGAAAGCAAAGCGCATTATCCCTCCTTGTGGAGTTACAAAGATAAGTCCTACCCCCGATTTGATTATAGGGGTACTCTGTTTGCGCTTTTTCATGGAAGATGCTCCATCGAAATAGAGCTCCCATCGGGTATCACCACTGTCGATCGAATCAAACGTATGTTCTTCTGGAAGATCGCAATTTAGAGGAGAATCGGCGGGTATGGGATGCTCAGCGAGGAAGTCAGCGATGGCCTGGCCTTTCACTGCCTTGAGAGGTTGATACGTTATCGAAAACTCCATCAAGAGTAGGGCCCATTTAGCGAGTCGTCCCGTCAATATGGCCTTTGACATCAAGAATTTAAGGGGGTCCACCTTTGAAATGAGACGGACCTCATGCGCCAACGCATAGTGCCTAAGCTTTGTTATCGCGAAGATCAACGCCAGGCAATGTTTTTCAATGGGGGAGTAGTTGCTTTCTGCCCCCAGTAGAACTCGATTTAAGTAGTAGAGTGCTCTTTCTTTCCCTTGATCGTTCTCTTGTGCCCATAATGCACCTAAAGAACCTTCGAGGGAAGTTGTATAAAGGATAAGAGGTTTCCCCTTAACCGGGGCTGCCAACACTGGGGGGTTTTGCAGGTACTGCTTAATCTCGTCCAGTGCGCTTTGGCATTTTTGGTCCCAGACGAACGGGGTTCCCTTCTTCATCAGGTGGCTATAGAGATGGCACTTGCCTGAAAGGTTGGCTATAAATTGCCGTATGTATGCGAGCTTCCCTTGGAGAGATCGCAACTGTTTGAGAGTTCTCGGCGAAGACATTTCCATGATCGCTTTGACTTTTGACGGATCTATTTCAATACCTCGGTGTCGAACAATGAATCCCAGGAATTTGCCTGAGGAAACTCCGAATGCACACTTGAGCGGGTTCATTTTCAAGTTGTATTGTCGAAGGCGTTGAAATACGGTCTTCAGATGCTCGAGATATTCCTCGTATGATTTGCTTTTAACTACGAGATCGTCGATATAGCATTCGACGATTTCGTGTATAAGGTCATCGAAGATCTTCATCATGGCCCTTTAGTAGGTGGCACCGGCATTCTTTAAACCGAAGGGCATCACCTTGTAACAGAATATTCCTAAAGGAGTCCTGAAGGCTGTGTGCTTCTGGTCTTCTGGATGCATTTTTATCTGATTATATCCTGACGAGCCGTCCATGAAGGAGAAAACCTCGTGAGTGGACGTATTGTCTATCATCAGTTCGGTGACTGGCGCTGGGAAATCGTCCTTCGGGCAGGCTTTATTGAGATCCCGAAAGTCTACGCATATGCGCACTGTCCCATTTTTCTTCATCACCGGGACGATGTTGGCGATCCACTCCGGATATTGAACTTCCTGGATGAAGCCAGAGTCGATCAACTTTTTGACTTCAGCATTGATACTCACTTCAAGCTCGAGCCGCATTCTCCTCGGCGCCTGTTTGATTGGCTTGATGTCCGGGGATATCGCCAATCTGTGTACAGGGATTTCTGGATCTAGTCCCGGTATTTCGGAATAGTTCCACGCGAAGCAATCTCTATGCTGTAGAAGCACGTCCTTTAACGCAGCTACCCTTTCTTCAGATAGTAACTCGCTGATGAATGTCGGTCGTGGATCGTTTGCCGTCCCCAACTCAATTTTCTTGAGGTTATCTGCAGTGGTATGGATTCCATCTTCCAGCTCTTTTGGCGCTGGTGGAAATTCTGAGATTATCTGGTCGCTGCTGTTTTCGAAGCACCAGGGAAGGTCATCCATGTTCTCGGGCTCTTCTTTTAATATTGTAATCACGTGACAGGTGCGAATTCGCTTCCAATCCCGATGTGGAACCGGTTCTTCTTTCCTCGTGGCTTTGGGTTCGTGCTTCTGTGGCGGCGCTCCCCTCCAGTTGTCAGACAGGGCGAACTTGCCGAGCTGGTACTGGTTTTCAAGCCAATTCTTAAAGGTGAAGCAATCTTCAAGAGGATGCCCTATTACTCGATGGTAAGAGCAATAGTCCGTGTGTGAGAATTCGCCTGCTTGTTCGGGGTGTTTAGACTCCGGCAGTGTAAGCATTTGATGTTTTAGAGCGAGGTCAAGTATCTTCTTCGTCTTATCCCGAGGAAAAGAGTATGCTCGACCCATTTTCTTCATGAGGGATAGATCAATGACGCTCGACTCCCGTTTGCGTGGCTTCTTAGCCCTGCTTTGTTGCTGTTGAGCGCCTTTTTGGTTTTCCGACTTATTTCTGCTTTTGCGCTGAGCCTTCTTTATAACAGGTTGACATGGAGCGGCATTTTCATCCTTCACGGCCTGTTGGAGAAGGCGTTGCGTCTTGGCTTTCTCATAGATGACCATTTCGCGGTTATGATCGTCTCGGACTTTTTGACCCGCTTCCCTTATAAGCTTGTCCATTCGTTCTTCGAACGGCGGACTAGGTACTTTTGCATCTGGAACTTTCACTGGCTTAGGATTAGTGTCCTCCCATTGAGCATCCGCTTCTTCATCGAAGTCATATACGACGTAGCAACCGTGTAGTAGCTCTCGTTTCTTTGACCGGATGTATCCAAGCCCGATTGTTTCCATTCTCCCATTAGGCAGTTTGCGTTGAGTCCCGGGAACGTTCCAGACTTTGTCATAGAACTTGGCTTTTCGAACGGTTTGCTTGAAGGATATCCCCTGGCGTTTCAGCAGCTTTTTCAAACCTTCCGTATAATATCTGGGGAGACGGATGGGCTGAAGCCTGTCGAGCATAAGATCCACACCATGCCAGATTTCTTTTTCCACCTTGGTTTCTTCAGAGCGGTAGAACAGAATTGCTTTCTCGTTTTCTCGTCTAGGAGGGATATAGAATGTCCGCAACTCTTCTACACTTTAGATATTAAGTGCATCCAGTTCTTTACACTAGTAAAATAGGGGGTTGCCCCTACGGATGGAAATATCCGTAGGGGCAGATTTAACTTGGCCCTACGGATTAATCCGTAGGGCTAAAAGGTTGCCCCTACGGGCACAGACGTCCAAGAATAAAAATATTAATTCTTAATTTGGTGTTTGCCCCTACGGAGCCGCAAACAAAAGACCTACGGTTATGTCCGTAGGGGCAAGTAAATATCGTTTTAAAATAAAGCCAGATCGATCGCCTACGCTCTCTCTCTCTCTCTCTCTCTCAATCGCGCGCGAGAAAAAACCCCAAATCAGCGCGCCGTCGTTGCCACCGTCGCCACCATCGTCGCCACAGCCGGTTTCGTTGCCACCGTCGTCGCTCCAGCCCACCAGCAGCCGTTCAGGTATAAATCTCGAGGTAAATTAAAGTATTTTTGGATTATTTTGGGCTTAGGGTTCATGGCTGGGTCTGGGTTGCGCGCGCGAGAGTTGGGGTTGGGCAGGGGTCGCGGTGGCGGTCAGGGTCGGGGTCGGGGTAGGGTTAGGGTTGGGGTTCGGCTGCTGCTGGGGTGGGGCTGGGGTTAGGGTTACGGTGGGACTGGGGTTAGGGTTACGGTGGGGCTGGTTGAATGGCTCTTCTGATTAGTTGACAAATATAATGTTAATCATAATTTACTCGACACAGATGGTAGAAAATCAGAAAAAGATCAAGAAAAAAATAATCGATTTTGATTTTAACATGCGGGGTGTTGATGCAAGATGTAATATCTAGTAGCAGATGCTAGGTATATAGACTAAAGAATAGTTGTAAATGAACCGCTAGCAAGAAAATCCTATAATTATACACATCGCTTGACGCGTGAAGCCTGAAGCTCTTTCTTTTGGGGGATAAAACTAGTTATATTCCTGCATTGCCTAGAAATAGCAGTGAGTTGGTTAAAACTTTTCAAACACAACCCCCCACCCCCAAAAAAAAAGAAAGAAAGAAAGGGCAAGGAAAAAAAAAAGAATAGCAACAAGCAATACAAGCTAGCAACCGTAAATAACTGCTGAGATTATGTCTACCTTGGCAATTTGAACAATGATGGTCTTGTCTGGATTGTTAAGATCCACTTTATGGGGGTGAGAAACACATTTTGCAACTGTATTTATGATTTTCATTCTATCAAGTGTTGAAATAAAAATCAACACTTGACAATCAATCCACTCAATAACTTGCTTCAAAACCATAATCTAATCTTGATGATGCTCAATATTAGCGATTTCCATGATCACGACACGTGGCAGATGACGTGTCTCATAACGCTTTATGATATCAGTATCCTATATTTGTAGTTTTAATTGTTGATTGTTATAGATGTATACCATTGCAATAATAGTTTTTGGTTGATGAATGCTATTGCAATGTAGGATGATCAGTTCTATCAATCTTGATCTCAATGGTTTAAAATCATGTTACACATACAACACGAATGCACAACAAACGCATAATTAGATAGCGACTCGAGATATTCAGATTAAAACCAATATATGATACTCGATGATAATATGAAACCTTCATATTCCCATCGATACCCATATATGAAACTAAAAGCGCCACTTAGTCCCCGTCTATCGGTTAACATACGTGCGATGCTCGTCGTGACCTAGAACTATACGAAGGTTGTTAAATATCGGACAGTATAGCTCGATACTAACAACCGTCGTATAGTCTACGCGACGAGAAAATTCAATCGTATGGTAACCCATAGATTTGTCCCGTGTGGACAAGTTAAGAATATATAAAGCAAACGCCTTCATTCACTTGTGTTTTCATCCGTTTCGAGATATTTCGTCGGTATCTTTCCGCTGGTTCTCCGTGTACAAAGATAGATTAGATGTTCATTTCAACGTTGTTTCACAGCTTTGAAATGATTATCTATTCTATTACAGTGTACTCGGAGAACAGCGGGGAGGTGCTGCCGAAATTTACTCGAAACGGTTGAAAGCACAAGTGATGGGCGTTCGCTCTATACATTCTTAATGGGATAGAAGGCTACCCCCGACAGCTGGAACACATACATACAAACGCATAATTAGAGAGCGATTCGAGATGTTCGGGTTAAAACCAATATATGATAATATGAAACCTTCATATTCCCATCGATACCCATATATGAAACTAAAAGCGCTACTTAGTCCCCGTCTATCGGTTAACATACGTGCGATGCTCGTCGTGACCTAGAACTATACGAAGGTTGTTAAATATCGGACAGTATAGCTCGATACTAACAACCGTCGTATAGTCTACGCGACGAGAAAATTCAATCGTATGGTAACCCATAGATTTGTCCCGTGTGGACAAGTTAAGAATGTATAAAGCAAACGCCTTCATTCACTTGTGTTTTCATCCGTTTCGAGATATTTCGTCGGTATCTTTCCGCTGGTTCTCCGTGTACAAAGATAGATTAGATGTTCATTTCAACGTTGTTTCACAGCTTTGAAATGATTATTTATTCTATTACAGTGTACTCGGAGAACAGCGGGGAGGTGCTGCCGAAATTTACTCGAAACGGTTGAAAGCACAAGTGATGGGTGTTCGCTCTATACATTCTTAATGGGATAGAAGCCTACCCCCGACAGCCGGAACACATACATACAAACGCATAATTAGAGAGCGATTCGAGATGTTCGGGTTAAAACCAATATATGATAATATGAAACTTTCATATTCCCATCGATACCCATATATGAAACTAAAAGCGCCACTTAGTCCCCGTCTATCGGTTAACATAACGTGTGATAATTTATTCTTTTCAACGACAAACGCACACACAAAGCATATACACGGATTTTCTCCTTTGTCAGTAACTATCCCGTTCTTATATTTCTCAATATAGTCAGCATAACCTACAATTTATACGTTATTCAGTCTAACATGGCCCATGAGTATGTCAGAGTTAAGGACTGGATGTATGTGGATTGGAAACAACGTATGCAACCTAAGTTTGTCGCAGGAGTTGCTGCTTTCCTTGAATTTGCACGAGCACATAATAAGATCATAATAGAGAAGATTCTCTGTCCGTGCGATAGATGTGGCAATAAGTACCGGCAGAAGGTAGAATTGGCAGAGCTTCATATTGTAAAACATGGGTTTACTAGACTTTATTCAACTTGGAAATATCATGGGGAAGGAGAAGAATGCAGTACTGCGGTAGAAGAAGAAGGAGAACACGATAATACGGCAGGAGAAGAAGAAGAATTCGGTAATACGGCAGGATACGGAAATTTATTTCCATCAGAAGAAATGGAGGATATGGTAGAGGCTGCCCTAGGTGAATCTATTCGTACCGAAGATGACATTCCTTCCGGTCAAGGACCGCGTGCGGATAAATATGAAAATTTCATGAATGATGCTAGGAAACCAATTTATGAGAATGCGAAGTATTCCACCCTCTCATGGTTCGTCCAACTTTTCTAAATTAAGTGCCTAAATGGATGGAGAAACAAGTCATTCACAATGCTTCTTTCGTTCTTGAAAGATTCTATGCCTCCGGGAAATAATGTGCCCGAAAGCTGGTACGAAGCCCAGAAAATGATGTCTGATTTGGGTCTAAAGTGCGAGAAGATTCAAGCATGTCCTAAAAATTGCGTGTTGTACCGGAAAGAGAATTCAGATTTGAAAGAGTGTCCAACATGCGGAGAGGCCAGGTATAAGCCGAAAGATTCTGATAAGAAGCCTGATATACCTGTGAAGATAGCATGATATTTTCCCATAACACAGAGGCTACAGAGGCTATTCAGGTGCAAGAAAACAGCCGAGGCAATGATTTGGCATCACCGTGCTCCTCTAAGCGAAAATGGAAAAATGAGCCATCCAAGAGATTCACCGGCATGGAAGGATTTCGATAGGAGGCACGCAATATTCAGTAGCGATCCTCGCAATGTCCGGCTCGGACTGGCTGCCGATGGCTTCTGCCCATTCAACTATATGGCTGGAAGTCACAGTACATGGCCCGTTGTAATGATAATTTATAATCTGTCGCCTTGGTTGGCTATGGACCAATCATACTTTATGATGCCTCTTCTTATCGACGGACCAAACTCACCGGGGAACAATATCGACGTCTATCTCCGACCTCTGATCGAGGAGCTGAAAACTTTGTTCATTGATGGTGTAGAGACATATGATTCAAACACAAATACAACCTGCATACTGTGTGCGACTTTAATGTGGACAATTAATGACTTTCCTACGTATGGAATGCTATCAGGTTGGTCCGTACATGGTCACAAAGCATGTCCTCATTGCCATGAACACACAACATCAAAATTTTTGAATTTTAGCAGGAAGGTTTGTTATTGCGGCCATCGACGTTTTCTGCCTCCAGACCACCCCTATAGGTTAGACACGGTTCACTTTGATGGTCATCAGGAGCTTCTTGGGCCTCCATCCCCATTGTCCGGAGAGGACGTGACTGCTAAATGGGATGGTTACAATAACGTGACCTTCGGGATGGATCCGACGAGACAGGTCAAACCACAACATTGGAACAAGTTAAGCATTTTCTTCGAGCTTCTGTACTGGTCTACAAATTCAGTGCGTCATTGTCTGGACGTCATGCATATAGAGAAGGGAGTATCAGAGCACATACTTAACTTACTTCTGTGCAAAGACGGGAAATCGAAAGACAACATGAATGCCCGGATGGATCTACAAGAGTGGGGAATAAGAAGTGAACTGCACCCTAAACCGGTAGCGGGTAAACCGGGCAAGTTTGTACTTCCCAATGCCGCTTATCATATGTCACAACCGGAGAAGAAAAGATTCTTGCAGGTGTTGCATGATTTGAAAGTCCCTACAGGTTTCTCAGGATCATTCAGCAAGAAAATAAAAATTGTGAAGAGCAAGATCGATGGGCTGAAAAGTCATGATCACCATGTTATCGTGGAGCACCTTCTTCCATTAGCCCTCAGGACTTCTCTCCCCGACTCGGTTGGTCTAGTAATCAACGACCTATGTTGTTTTTTCAGGGAGTTGTGTGCTAAAACACTGGAGGTTGCGACGCTGGATAAACTAGAAAATTCTATTGCGTTGATACTTTGCAAGTTTGAGCGTATTTTCCCACCGTCATTCTTCGATATCATAATACACTTGACGGTTCATCTTGCAACAGAGGCGAAGTTAGCCGGACCGGTACAATATCGATGGATGTATCCCGTCGAGAGGTACGTGTAATTTTTCGTTTCGCGCAATTTATAAATTTATTGTTGTCCTGTATGCCCGTGTTTATTTATTCAACATATTCTCATTAGGTACCTTTACACTCTTAAGAAGTATATACGCAATAAAAATCGACCAGAGGGTTCTATCATGCAAGGTTATCTTCTTGATGAAGCAACCACATTTTGTTCCCGCTATCTGGACGAGAACATTGAGACAAAGCTTAACCGACCACGAAGAATTCAAGACGGGCCATATGGTAAAGCCGAGTATAAGAGGGTAGACACTATGTTTATCAACAAGATATACCGGTTTATCTTGCTTAATTGCGCATGTCTTGAACAAATTAGAGAGTAAGTTCTTTTGGATTAATTGTTATATCTGTGTTTGTGTGTGTATGAAATGACATAATATTAATGTCACAATTATTTGTCGAAAACAGAACTCATTTTAACGAGGTACGTGAGGGGCATCCTGATTGGAACGAAGAGCGTTTGGAAAAATACCATCAGGATAATTTTTGTGATTGGGTCACAGAGCATGTAAGTTATTCGAATTACATTTTATTGCTATCAGTTTTAATCTAAACTTGTATCGTTATGTATTTATCGTAAAATTTGTTTTGTTAGATCCACGATCCGAACTTGTCTGCATCATTTGAGAGTGATTCAAGATGTTTAGCTCAATTTCCTAGTATGGAGGTTGCATATTACAAAGGATTTGGTGTCCTTGGATACAAATTCGAAGTTAAGGACATAGAAACATCTAGAACCACTAAGAATAGTGGGATTGCGACGGTAGGATCGGACGGTGTGATTTACTATGGGTACTTAAATTGTATACTCGGCATCCACTATCCCGGACGATCAGAACCCTTTTATATATTCCACTGTACTTGGTACGATCCGCGAACCGATACAGACAGGTGGAGAAGCGGTCTTGGGACTTGGAAAGATGAATATGGATTGACCAGTGTGAACACACTTCGATTTTACGGTCAGGATGATCCGTTTATCTTTCCGAACCAAGCGTTCCAAGTATACTACTCACAGTGTTTGAAGCATCCGGGGTGGAGTGTTGTATGCCGATGGAAACCTAGAGATGTCTACGATGTCCCAGAATATGAGGACAGCGATGAGGACGAAGAAGAGAGAAGGCTTAAAGTGCTCCGACCGTCTGTTTCGAAGGACGGGTTGTCTTCGACCGATCATGAAGTTACGTGGGTTAGAAATGACATCGACGATGAAATCCAAGTAGATATGTATGATGCGCCCACGAAACGAAAAAGGTTATCAGAAATGTTATATTATTACTTCACATTTTATGCTCTAGATCATATATAGTCAATACTTTTAATGATTGTCTAATGCGTCCACGAACCGTTTATCTAGATTTGATAACGATGTCGGGAGCAGCGAGGGGTGGCAAGAGCTCCAGCCGCGGCAGAGGCAGAGGCAGAGCGGTTCTGCCGCCCGGAGAGCTCCGTAGGGAGCTTCAGAGGGCCGGTCTTGCACCCAGATCGGAGACCCCTTCGGATGCCTCCTTCCGTGTTGATTTGGCCACACCTCCAGGTATACTGCACGCATATCCATTTTGAATGTAATATTACAGATATTCATGCATGTTTATGTCAAAATTACTTATATTGTCAATGTTTGATTGTCTAGTTGTTGGTGATGCGTCCACATCTGGGACAGAGGCCACCCCCGCTCCTCCAGGTATGTTTATATATCATATAGTGTATGTATATTGATTTAGAATGCTATATCATAAATACACACATTCCTTTTGCTCTTACTTAGCAATTTTTATTATTGTCTAGCTGTAGGTGGTGACACCACCGCACCTGCGGGTATGTTTATATATCCTATAGTGCATGCATATTGATTTAGAACGTTATATTATTGATCTACACATTCTTTTTGCAATTACTTATATAATCTATTTTTAATTGTCTAATTATAGGTGGTGCGTCCACACCTTCCACAGGGGTCACTCCTGCCGCTTCCATACCCTCCGCATCGTCTGCAGGTTAGTATGAATAAATTTAAAATATTTATTCATTTTACATATGCTCTATAGAATAAATATGAACTTCAAGGAAATTTAGCGTCGATGTTTATTTTATAGTTGGAGGGTATGCGTCCGGGTCCAGGACCCCGGTTGTTCCTCACCGGAGGAACTATCGTCCCGCTCGTGCTGCTGCTCGGGCCCAGGCTCGTGCGCTAGTCACCGGAGGTATATATCACACTTGAATTTTTGTTTAACCTTGATTTCTTAATACAACTTTGTCTTATTATTGATTGTCTTGATATTTCGTGCAGACGTAGGGCCTCTCCATCCCTAGAGGGGGACTCGAGGCCCGAATCAGTCCCATAGGCTGAGGCCTGATAGAGCTAGGGGGGAGGCATCATTCCCCCTATTTTTTACCCTTGACTATCTCTATACCGGTCCTCATGCCGAAAGGTTCGGCCGGTATTTGGGGGACGAGAGCCGGATCGTGAAGAACTATCCACTTCACGTTGAGTGGGGCGAGCAGCACCAGCGCTCATTCGCCCTCTTCTTTGATCAGGCTCGGGTATGTATTAATATATATTTTCATTTGATCTATCCAATATATTTATTATTAACACTTGCAATCTAATAACAATGTTTTTTTTTTGTATTTTCAGTTGGATTACGATTTTCAGCCTGTAGCCGACCCTGATCACCCGGGGAGGGTGCTCGACCTTCATGCTCTGTACAATGGCCTGATGAAGAACATGCAGGCCAAGGTCCGATACAACAGGAATGAGCTGAAGGCCGACTGCTACTCCCTGTGGATAGCGTCCCCCGAGGCAGAGAGAGCGGCCCTCCTATCTACTCCGGCGTTTGCGAGAGTCGACGTAGAGACATGGCCTCTATTGTGCGCTTATTTCGACTCCGAACGCAAACAAGTATGTATTTTAAATTTAATTCATTATTTATGATATAATTTATTTCTTTGTGTTTCTTAATTAGAAAACTAAATGTTAATGCATTGTGCAGAAACAGGCCGCTCAGAATACGGAGAACAGGAAGTCGGCGAAGAGGGGTCGCCCCACTTACACAGGTGGCTCGAGGAACATTACTCGAGCCATGGAGTTATCGGTAAATTAAGAGTTATTCTCTAATATTCTGCAATATTAAGAGTTATTCTCTAATATTTCTAATATTAAGAGTTACTTTCTAATATTGCAGACATCTCGGACCGTGGCGTCAGGTGGTACACCGAGCGTGCTGTCCGCATATCTTGTCGTCCACGGCACCTCGACAGATCCCGCCACGGGCGAGCTTCGATGTCCCGACATCGCTACCCAAGAGTATTGCGTAAGTGTTAATATTTTTTCTACCCAAATTTAAAATTTTAGTTTTGGAAGGTTCAAGTTTATATTTTATACTTATACTTTACTGCTTAATGTGGGTGTAGGAGCGGGTGGTTGAGCAGGCACAGGCCTCGGGGATCGATTTTACCGGACAGAACGATCCGAGGCTGCTGACCCCAGTTCTGGACGCCGCACACGGAAGGCACCACGGAGGTTGGGAGAGAGACCGGGGATTGGGCCCTAGCAGGGCCCATATGAGGTTGGACTCCACCCCGGCGGTTACTTCCTCCGTCTCCAGTGACCGGCATGTCCATCAGGAACTGGATAGCTTGAGGGCCACCGTTCAGGAGTTGAAAGAGATGCTGGTATGTATACTACTTTATAGTAAAATATCATTTCATATTATATACATATCAACATATCCATAATTAGTACGTAGCTTGAGCTTATTTGGTTTTAGACTTAAGTTTGATTAATCATACATACATATGTAATTAAAATAAACAACGCTTTTCCAAACTAGATATCCAAACAGGATTTCGAAATAACTTAATAATGAAACGAATTCGAATAATACACAGTTCTTACACGCTTCTTACACACGTTATGTCCAGACGCGACAGGGTAGATCGGCCGAGCCTCCACATGCATCTCCTTCGGCTGCGGCTCCGCAAGCCACTACATCGGCTGCGGTTCCGCAGACAGCTCCTGTAGCTCCACCGCCCACTCAGACTCCCGCAGCCGCGGCTCCGCAAGCGACTACCTCGACGGCGGCTGCGCAGACCACATCGCCAGCTCCACATGCCGCTCAGACTCCCTTATTTGTAGCATTGCAGAGTGTATTGACCGAGGAGCAGGCGCGCGTTATTCTAACGTTATTCAGAGGTGGAGCTGGACCGAACTAGGGTAGCTTTTTGGTTCTTATTTTTTGAAACATGTATTTATTTATATCATACACATTGTACTACATTTTGAAACGATATTGATATTGGTTTGTATTTATATCATATTCAGTTTATGGGTTTCTTTTGTATATTATATATATGCGTGAGATGTGATTATGAATACTGCAATATATGATTTGATTGATATATATAGTATTGTGCACAGGGCGGGAAAAAATCTAGCAGCCCATTTTTTAAAAAAAAATATAGGAAATATGTACCTACGGATTAAGCCGTAGGTATATATGTTGCCCCTATGGACATATCCGTAGGGGCAAACTATCAGGAAACCTGATATTTTCCCACCTGATCTCAGTGCAGGGTGTTGGGAGTGCCCCTACGGATATGTCCGTAGGGGCCACTGTCTATCCCCTACGGATTTATCCGTAGGGGCAAAATATCAGGTTTCCTGATATTTTCCCCCCTGATCTCAGTGCAGGGTGTTGGGAGTGCCCCTACGGATATGTCCGTAGGGGCCACTGCCTATCCCCTACGGAGTTATCCGTAGGGGTAGAACAAGGACCTACGGTTGTATCCGTAGGTACATACAATATATTCAAAAAAAATACATATATGATTTGATTACCCCTACGGAGTAATCCGTAGGGGCAATAACACCTACAGATATATCCGTAGGGGCAAGAATTTGCCCATAGGGGCAAGTTCAGGGCCTCAACTTGCACCTGCGGCCTTTGCACCTACGGGGTATTTTTTCGCCCCTACGCAGATATCCGTAGGGGCAGTGGGTTGCCCCTACGGATAAATCCGTAGGGGCAACCCTTATTTGTAGTAGTGTTATGGTGTTTAAGCGGCACCATGGCGACTTGTAGACTTTGTTCTTCGTCAGCGGACGTTTGTATTGAAGGTCGAGCAGGGAATACAGCATGGACTTCATCTTCCGAGTCGCTGCCAAAGATCAATGTAGGAGTTGATGGTCCCGGCTTGTTGTGTTGGGGCAGACCCGAATAAATTATCTCTTCTTCCTCCTCAGTATCACTACCGAAGACAGGGATGGTGGCGTTAGTTTTATTCCAGGGCTTATGACACTTTTCCGTGTTTTCGAAATCCGGTAAGAAGTATTTGGCGTCTTCATATTTGCGGACCTCGTTCACAGAGAAAGGGTTCAGTTCTCCCGTCACGGTATACTCGAAACCATCCTTAAAATACTTCATACACTGATGTTGTGTAGAAGGGATGATGTTGTACTCGTGTAACCATGGTCGGCCAAGCAAAGCGTTGTAGCATGTCTTGGCGTCTATGACGTGGAACTTAATGTCCGTGACGAGTAGCCCGAAGCGTAGCGTCAGTATCACAGACCTAAGAGTTCTTGATGACTGGGAGTCAAACCCGGAGATGGTGATCTTGTCACGAGCAAGGTGCTGGACGCTCATGCAGATTTCTTTTAACACCCGCACATTGAGGAGATTAACGGAGGATCCATTGTCGATCAGGATTTTGCCTATCTTTATATCGTGGCAGTATCCTGAGATATAGAGGGGGCGATTGTGTTCGCAAGTCCTAAGGAGAAGGTCCTCGTCGCCGAAGGTGACATCGGCCGTGTGCACTTCTTCCAATTCATCCTTCATCTTTTCCTCGGCCAGGAAAGCTTGGAATTGTTCCGGGTCTTGTAATGCCTTAATTAACGAATCTCTCGCCTCCTTTGATAGTAAAAGAGTGTCAAGAATGCTGAGCTGTGAGGGTAGCTTTCTCAAATGCGCTAAGACGTTGTAATCCACCTTATTCTTCTTTGGCGGGTCCTTGGCGGCTAGCTCCTCCAGAACTTGGTCATCTAAGACGATATCTTCAGAGACCTTTTCTTTCCCTTTATCTTTTCTGTTTGAGGGTCCGAGGTTCTTTTCAGGCAGCGTCCTATCCCGCAGCCAGATATTTTCGTAGACCTTCAGCTCTTTTTCTTTTCTCGAAGTAGACTCTTTAAAGAGAGGGGCAAGTTCTAGCTCTTCATCAGAATCACTCCCGAATGTAGGCACTTGTGACCCGCCGGTGTTAACCACGCGACAATTGCCGGCAGTTCTTTTAAGCCCTTCGGTCGCGTTTCTTTGCTCTCGAAGAGTTTTACGCTTTTCCCGCTTAAAGCGTTGTCGATGAGCAACGTATCCTTGCCACCATCTATCGAAAGCTTTGCACTCCTGAGTGGGGTGCGAAACCTTCTGATGATATAAGCAATAAGACGGGTGCATTTTCGCTTCACCAGTAATTTCTTCCTCGGAGGATGGTAGCTTCATGCCCATTGATATGGCCTTAGCAAACTTTTTCCTCATCTTGAATTGGCTTTTGTCAGCGGTGGAGGCATTTTGCTCCAGCGGGATCATCTCAGCTCTTTCATCAAGTCGCTGGAGCTTGGCCCTTTCAAATATAGCCGTCTCGAGTTCTCGATCAGCATTACTTTTCAATCGAGCTTCGTTAAGGAACGTGTCAATCATTTCAACTGATAGCTCCGGAATTTTTGATTCGGTATCTACCCCCAGCGTTTTAGTGCCAGAAGTCTCCTCATCGTTCGTGATCGAATGGGAGATCATATGACAGCTCGCTACATATTCCTCAGATTCATCCGATGAACTTTTTCCCTCATCTTCTTCTTGAAAGACGTGATTGAGGAACTCTTGGAGCGTCATGGGAGTCCGTGCCTTTTGGTTGTATTCATCCAGCGCATCAATTTGCTTTTGTAAGTCCGTGCGCTTGTCGCCAGGCTTCACGGGCTTCTTAGATTTCTTCTTCTTCTTTTTCGAAGATTTTGACGGCTGGCTGCGAATGTTTGAGCCACCATCATTGGTCTTTGGTGTTGTACACAGTTTCAACATCCCTTCAATGACCTGCGGTTCCAACGGGTTCTTCCACTTGATCGCTGGACATGCCTGAAGATCGTTTAGCATCCTCTTTGTCTTGGCTGATAATACAACCTCCCAAGGAGCTTCTTCAATGACGGAGCATGTTGCCCCCGGCGTATTCGTCCCTTTAGAGGTGTGGGGCTGCGGGGGATTCACCTTCCATTTGTCAGATAACGCGAACTTGCCCTGTCGGTATTGGTTTTCAAGCCAATTCTTGAAAACGTAGCAATCTTCGATCGGATGGCCTAGTACTCGATGATAAGGACAGTAGTTGGGCTCGTTGATGTCACTTGGTTGCAACGGACGTTTTGGATCCGGCAAATTTATGAGTCTGTTGCGCAACGCCAGCTCGAATAACCTCCTCGTTTTATCACGGGGAAAGGAATAAGGACGTCCCATCCTATCCTCAAGGGGTACGTACGGGCGCATATTATTTTGACGAGCCACTGGCTTCGGGTCGCTCGGTTGTTGTTGAGCATTAGCGACGACGATCGCTTTTCCCTTCCCTTTGTCATTTCGGGAGTCCGGCCTTGGAAGAGGAGGTTTATGGCCCATCTGATCCATCTTTTCCAGTTTGTCGATCAAGGCCTGGAAGGTAGTCGGCTTGAAAAACATCATAAACTGCGAGATGGTTGCTTGTGGATCGAGGGTTCCCACAAACATACCAACTGCAGGAGCTTCTTCAATGCGCTGCTCACACTTTGACCATAAATTCCTCCATCGTATAGCGTACTGAACCCATGTCTCGCCGGGTTTCACCCTAGCGTTAATCAGTGCCGTCATTATGGTACGTTCACTGGCGCTTGCAAAACGCTGAGTAAACAACAGCTCCATCTCTACGAAGGTTTTGATAGAGTCGTTCGGGAGCTCAGAGTACCACTCGAACGCCGTATCTGATAAACTTCCAACAAACTGGAGAAACAACAGCTTGTCATCACCGCCGGTGTTGCCGCAGAGTGCCCTGAACTGGGCAACATGCTGGTGAGGATTGCCCGTCCCCTTGTAGACATGGAATTTGGGAATTGTGTAACCGGGCGGGTACTTGATTTGATCGTACCAACTTGGATATGGCCGCCCCGTTTTCACGACCTGGCCGGCTGCTTCGGTCGCATGATGAACCCGTATTTGTTGGGCGATGTATTCATCCAAATCAGCTTTGGAGATTGTATCCTCTTTAGCCATTGACAGAACTGGCGGAGGATTTGATGTCTCTCCCCTATCATCTCCAAGGACGATCAGGGGCTCTTCAGCCAAGGGATCTTGTTGTATCATCATTCCTATCATATCCTGGAAGAGGAGGCCCATACGTTGTATGTCAGCTGCTTGTTCAGCGGACTCTTGGTCTTTCTTTTCCAATATCTGACGAATGAATTCGGCGTCGGTTTCTTCCTCGTGGCGCTCGTCCGAGGACGCTTCGGGGTTCTCTTTCGGCCCGGTAAGTGCAGCCATAGCATTCATCATTTCTTGGAGTTTTTGCTGTTGCTCCTGTGCCTTGGTCACTGATCGGGTGAGCGGTCGATGACCCGTGGATATGCGGCTATCTTCTTTACCAGATGCCACGTAGACGCTATGAACTATCATGCCCCCTGACTTAGGGCGTTTGGGTTCACCGTTTTTAACTTTTGGCGCTGACGCGGGAGTTTTCTCTGGCCTCCTTCTTTTGTGGGCCGTTGAGGTTGAAGGAACTGTTAAAGGGGGCACCCTGGCCGCTGCCGTCCCCTGCTGCTTAATAGGACGGTCTTTTCCTTTTTGCACCTTCGTCTTCTTTCGTTGACGAGAGTGATCTAGGTCAATCACGGAGTCTTGAACCCTCCGCCAAACTTTATAAATTTTTGAAGACAGCCGTTGAGGGGGCGGTTCGTGTTTTGTTTCCGGAACTCTCTTCGCAGGTGGAGGAGATCTCTTCAGTGTAGCGGTTGGAGAGTTCTTACGTACCTTCCTCAGCAGTTCAAAGCTGTTCCCAGTTGGAACAGCAGCGTTGACTTCCATCATTAGAGCCGGTGGAGTTAGTCCTGAGGGGGAGTTGCCCCCTGCCTTCCTCACTCGTTGCCAATGGCGACGTTGAGCATGACGAGCCGTTGGGACTGGCTCAGAGATTGAGACATCTTCTTTTTGCCCCCTGTCTAAATGAGGCGCCGCTGGTGTTAACCTCTTAAAGACCGAGGTTGTTTTCTGAGGGGTGATATCCAACCTATCGAAGACAGATCCTCGAGCAGGGACAGGAGCAGGAATCTTCAGTCTTGAAAAGACTGACTCTTTGACAGGGGATGCCGCCTTGACGACTTCTGGAGCAGCAGTCATTGCCTTCCTTGGGACAGCCAGTTTAGAGTTCTGATCTAGCCTGGTGAAAACAGAGGCTTTCGGTTTGGTAATGGGCGACCCGTTGACAGGAGCCGTCGTATTAGTGAGCCGGTCGAAGACCGACTTTTTGTTCACTTCCGGTGCAGGTACTAGCGTAGGGAAGCTTGTAGGTGGGATCATGGTCCCGAAGAACAGGCCAGTGGTGGCTTGGGTCACCTAGTCTACTGGCAGAGTGAGGAAGGAAGCCGCTTGGGGCCCATATGCTACACCTCCCGGTGAGGTGGAGCGTCCGTTGCAGTGGCATTTCGAGCAGTTGGTGCAGTTAAAGGCCATTGAATCTTGAGTTCTGCGCCAGGCAAAAGACCAAATCTTAGTAACTTAAAATCCGAAGGCAACCATTTAACAAACCGCGATTGGTTCGCGAGGACGACACATGATGTGTGGAGTGGAAAGAGGAAAAGGTCCCACCGGACGTGCCAGAATCTGTTCCCCTCCGAACGGCGGCCGAAACATGCGTATCGCCTGATGTTCGGGGCAGATGCTATTTGGTTTTATCCGTCTACCTCTCCGAAGATGCCAAGTTGATTTATGGCACCGTGTATCGGAGGTTTAGACGGATGCGGCCGATATAGCAGACTTCGTCAGATTCCCCCTCTGGGTGAGGGGTTTTTGATTGTGGGGACGCTCTTCCCTGCAGGCGCAAGCCCCTGCAGTTAATTACGCTACCGCATCGCGGTAACAACTTTCTCCTTCTCCAGAATTTCACTTCGTGTCGTGTGTGTTTATTTTATTTGTGATTGCCCGTGGATTGTATACGGAGACTGAATAATGCCGTCGCCCGTAGGACGTGGATTAGTCCAAATCCGTATTTACTTAGATTTGGGTTTGGTGTTTTTAGTTCAAGGATACGTTAGTCGTATTGAGACTAAGATCGACTTAAACGTTCGTCAAGGATACGTTAGTCCTGTTTTGGACTAAGATCAACTTGACGTGGTGATTCATTTAATATATGGCCGTCGGGACTCATCACCTCTCTAACGTCGTTGAAGGATTACAACGACAAGTGTCAGAGGAGTTCGGAGATGTACCCTCGTACCAGAGTTGGTTGGGAGTTTTATAATCCATTTGAATGTTTAAGGATACGTTAGCCGTGTTTGGGACTAAGATCGACTTAAACGGGATCATTTAGATCCGGTAAAAGAGCATTTGGAGGCTTTATTGTTCCAGTTTAGGGACATGATGGTCCATGTTCCAGTTTCAGGACGTGGTGGTCTATCGCCAGTTTAAAGACGTGGTGGTCCATTTCCAGTTTAAGGACGTGGTGGTCCATCGCCAGTTTAAGGACGTGGTGGTCCATTGCCAGTTTAAGGACGTGGTGGTCCATATTCCAGTTTAGGGACATAGGGGTCCGATATTAGTTTAGGGACGTCTCGGTCCGATATTAGTTTAGGGACGTCTCGGTCCGATGTTAGTTTAGGGATGTCTCGGTCCGATGTTAGTTTAGGGATGTCTCGGTCCGATGTTAGTGTATGGTCATCGGGACTCGTCACCTCTCTAACGACGTTGAATGATTACAACGACAATTGTCAGAGGAGTTCGGAGATGTACTCTCGAACCGAAATGAATTGATTTAAAAGAGCAATCTTGCTCAGTCAATTTAATTTAAGGACTTATGGCCAAAATTGGGCTAAGTCCAGTTTCGATATTTTTTTATCTTCGGCCTATGCTGGGGCTTCACGCCTTTTTAGTAATGCATTGCATTATTCTTGTTTTGGTTGGGCTTTGCCCTTTTATAAATAATGCAGAGCATCTATTTTTTTTGTTTGGGCTTTTCCCCCCTTTTAAAATGCATAGCATTTTTTTATTAGGCCTGTTAGGCCTTTTAATTGGGCTCTGTCCCTCTTCTTTAACAATGCAGAGCATTAGATACTCTGACAGTGCCCCACGTGGCTTGTCAGGCGCTTTGCGCTAAGTATTGAGCGCAAAACTCGTATGGTGGTGACACGTGTCACGCTCTGGTGAGCGCAAGCGCAGTGCGCTGCGCTGTTGACACGTGGCGCGCTCTGATGAGTTGCGCTAATTCCAGAGAGCAGAGCTCTGTTTCAAGAGCGCGTAGCGCAAGTGGCTCTATGGCTGACATGTGTCGCGCTCTGGTGAGCGCAAGCACCATAACGCAGTGCGCTGCGCTAGTGCGCTACTGACACGTGGCGCGTTCTGGTGGGCGCAAGCACAATAGCGCAGTGCGCTGCGCTAGTGCGCTGCGCTGTTGCGCTACTGACACGTGGCGCGCTCTGGTGAGTTGCGCCAATTCCAGAGAGCAAAGCTCTATCTTAAGAGCGCATAGCGCAAATTTTTCTGTAGCTGACACGTGGCGCTCTCTCAAGAGCGCAACAGCGCAGTGCGCTGCGCTAGTGCGCTGCGCTGTTGCGCTACTGACACGTGGCGCGCTCTGGTGAGTTGCGCCAATTCCAGAGAGCAAAGCTCTATTTTAAGAGCGCATAGCGCAAATTGTTCTGTAGCTGACACGTGGCGCTCTCTCAAGAGCGCAACAGCGCAGTTTGCAAGTGCAAAGCACTATTTGATTTCTTGATCTAATTTAGATCAAAGAAAAATATGTTTTTTTCTTGTTTTTCTTATTTCAGAGAACCAAAGGTTCATGAAAAGTGCAAAGCACTATTTTATTTTATTTTATTTTTATTAAAGATCATTGATCTTGTTTTTAGATCTATGATCTGTTCATAAGAAAACTTTCTCTTTTTCTAAAGGTTTTACCTTTTTTATTCTTTAGGAGTTTCTCAGAGTTCTCTCTCTCCTTTTTTTTTTAGAAAAATATTGATGCCTTTGAATTGAGGCCTAGGGTCCTTTTTATAGTGCCCATAAATTAGTTAAATTTCTTAAAGAGATCTTTCTCTGAGTGATTTGGGGAATTTTCCCCACCGTTGGATCTTTGATCCAAGGGCTTATGTTTTACAGAAGAAAATCTTCTTGTTTTAACAAGAACAGAAAGATTTCTTTAAAATCTTATTTCAGTTTGGCGCAAATGCCCCAGCGCGTGACATGTGTCGCGCAGCGCACAGCGCAGCGCAACTGCGCTAGCGCATCTGCGCTGACACGTGTCGCACAGCGCAGCGCAACTGTGCGAGCGCATCTGCGCTGACACGTGTCGCGCAGCGCAGTGCTTGCGCAGCTGAAGCATTGCTTCATTAAAATAGAGCTTTGCTCTGATTGGGCGCGCCTTCTTGGGCGCTGTGCTGACGTATCAGCGCCGGATACGTGGCGCGTTGCGCCCGGGATTTGAAGCGTTGCTTCAAAATTTGAATTTTGAATTTCCAGCAGAGCTTTGCTCTGATTGGGGGAAACATATGTGATATATATTAATATATGTATTTATATATCGTGTCATGGTGGATGATACATAGAACATGGGTGTATGAGACTCACACCATAACTTAAAGATATTTGGGTTTTTAATTATTAAGAGTAATTCAAAATTGGCTGGAAAATGAGCATGGCTTAGATGCTTGTAGATGCATATAGAAGTTATGACTCATTCCATTAATTATGTTTTACTCTAAATATTTAATAACCCAACCATGATCTTTAGCCCTTGGTTAACTCTCTACATTATCTTTGAGATATTTTCCTCACCCTAGTTCACAAGAGTTGATCTTCTTCATCTCATTTTTTGCTCTCTAGCTTTGAGTGGGGTGAGAAAAGAAAAAGAGAGAGAGAGTTTTCTAAAATGAGCAAAATTCCTACTTCATTAACCTATTCTTATCTAGCCCATAAGATTAGATTGTTTGCTTCACTAATTCTTGATTAGTGAAGAGGTAGCTTGAGTTAGAGTAACTTCAAGGTGGATCATATTCGGCCTCGAAGATCCTTATGCAAGCTTGTTCTTTTCACTAAGTAGAGCCTACGAAGAGTTCGAGGGACCATTACTTGGAGCTAAGGGACTACTACTTGGAGCTTTAGAAGTGAAGGACCGGTCTACAAAGGTTGTATTCTATATTCACTTAGTGTAAAGTTTTTTTTACATGCATAAAAACCCTAATTCTCTAGTTCGATTCTAGGTTAGTGTATCTTAGACCTCTAAATTTTTTTTAAAAATGCATAGTTGATGCATGTGGAAACCAAGTAGAGGTGCTAAGAAACACTTTCATAGTTTCGGAGCCAAGCTAGAGCATTAGGAGTGGCCTAGACGATTTTATAGTGTTCGATCGAACATCGAAACCCACATTTCCCATGTTTCTGGAAATTTTTTCAAAAGTTGGAATTTTTAAGATTAAAAATTCTCAGAAAATCATGCAGGTTATTTGATGGAGCCCCAAGAAGTGTGAGGCCACAATTCCATCATCTTGCCACGGAACCACCACCAATCGCATGGTTTGACCGCGGTTCCGCCGCAACAATGAGGAATTGTTGGATCGCTTTTCTTTTGCTGCTCCATCTTGTTATTTTGTATTCTCTGGGAATTTTTAGTGAGACTCAAGTGTTGAGGTGTCTGTGATTTGTGGGTGTTTAAGATATCGATCGAAATGTTTAACATCGTCTAGATTTATTTGACATGTGATACAATATTTAGAATCCAAAATAATTAGTTTTATGAAAACTAGTTAGTGTATTGTAAATATAACAATTTAGTCTCTTTTAATAGATTGCCATGGAGTTTCAATTCGGATCAAAACTCCTTCGCAATCTCATATTGTACATGAACACTCACCGGTTAACACTACTAGATAGCCATACCCCATAGCCCCGACTAAGTGACTATAGGAGAACCCCGTTGCCAAAAGTATCCATTCGGGTGCTTACGGCCGTGGTGTTCCGCCTAAGTGCACTTCGTCGACGACATCGGGGGTGTGGCCATCTACTAATGTTTCCGACGAACATTCAATCAGCTTGTCAGGAATCTTATTGAATTACCCGACTGGTTATTGAAAAGTGTTTTCAATTCGAGACTAAAGTGCAAAATTTATTTAGTTAGGCATGAAATCCGAAGTATGAGATATTCCAGGTTTATGATGTCTAAGGCTATGCGGATTCTAATTATTGTATGTTTTCATTTATTTTCTGCGACCGTAAGTGTAATATGTGGTGTATCGCCAATTTCGTTGCTATACGTCAACGACTTTCGGGATATGCATATTTACTTACGTTGATGACATGTGACGTTATATGTTGCTGTGATAGGTTATATTGGATCGTCGTGTTTGAATAGCCGGGGTTATTGCTAAGATGAGAGTTTTTCATTTTTATTCATGTAAAAATTGTATGCAATATTCTTTTATTCGGACACTTCTGGGTTGAGGATACTATCACCATTGATGTATATTATTTATTTTTCCGCATTAGGATAGACCCAAGACGGGGAGCATAAGTAACCCGGTTCTAGAGTCCAGTGGGAGACCATCTTGAGGAGTCGATACCGGGTCTTCTAACTCTAAAATTGGCAGGGTTGCTTTCCGCTCTCATAAGGGTTTAGGGATGAGGGTTTGGCTATTCATCATGACCGTGGAATCCGTGTTTTTCATTACTAGCTGAATTTAAAACACGGACCTTCTAGTATATCCTATATTTCATATGTTGACTTCTGGTGCAATGTTCTGTGATGAGATCATATAACTGCATGAGACGAATGCTTTATATTATATATATGATATATAATAAAAGTTGCTTATGTTTTGCACCCACGCTAATCCAGACCCCGCTCTGCCGGTAGTTAAGTAACCTAACGGTGAATGACGAGGCCTCGTGGCGAATGCGGATGGCATAAGCGTACGTCATATTTTCGTTTCTTTATCTGTGATGTTTAGGAAACAAAAATTATGGGACTTCATTAATGAGATTAATGAAAAGAAAAGAAACCTAAATATGTTGTAGAATCAAATTTTTTCAAAAAGGTAGCTCTAGTTCTTGCTTTGCATAGTGGTATTCCCTAAAGAATATCCAACACCTCATTCGATGAGGAAAGAGCATAGATGTCATGCCCCGCTTCCCAGAGTATGCTAAGATAGGCACGTGACATATCCAACACCTCATACAACGGGTACATCGACCTCGACCCGGTCGTGCCCCAAAAGAATAATATACAAACAGGCAGTGATGGCAGTCCACATGTCGGACGCTCGCCCCGCAATATCAAATGTACATATAAAACAAAACTGTACTAACATTGCATCCAGGCTATCCCCCACGACCGATCCGCAACATCACAGCACAACACGGAACATCAACGTGAATATCACGTTCGCAAATCCGTCTAAAAGGGCTATAGTAGTTAGACAAGATTTACCGATCAAATGACATTCACGGTCGCAGATATAATGTAAATACTGTGAACTAACATGTTTAAAATTTTCGATCGATCAAATTTACCGAAGTGGGCCCCAAGCACTACTGTAGCACTCACAGAAAATCTGGGCCCAAACAAAATATCCCAAAAGCCCTATTTCCAACCCAGAAGCCTACTGTGAAAATTTGGTGTTGCGTTGACTTTATTCAACCGTGGAACCGCGGCTAAACCATGGGTTTGGCCGCGTTTCCGCGGCCGTACTAGAGCATCACATAACCAAATTTTTGCAGAATGCTTATATTTTCCTGCATGTGTTTCTGCAACAACCTGAAAAAAAAATTGGAGCCAAAAAAAATTCGACAGAAACTGATGCTAAAAAAAATACGGCTTTTGGAATTTTTGTTCAATCGAATTCTAAACATACTAGAGTAAGCTAGACTAGATTAATGGCATGTCTCTGATACCAATGTAAGTGCACGGCGGCGCCCCGGCCGTCAATCCGACACCGGAAATGCGGAAACGAAAAACTTTGCAAACTAGCAAACCGGCACCACCGCGCACTTTTATCCCGGATCGGGCCATTAACCTAACTCTAGCAAATAAGAAAAGGAGTAGAGAAGCTATACCAAACGATCCGTGTCCTTCGGTCTTCGCCTCCACTCCGATCTACTCGCGGAATCTCCGGTCGTCGCCTCCTCGTCGAAACGGGCACCACATCGCCGGGTTCTTTTACAGGCTCCCACCTCTGGACCGAGGCAACTCGGGCACGAAGCTGGCGAGTCGACGTGCACAAGAAGTGCTGTAGGCTAGTGTAGAATGGTTGTCTCATTTGGGGTAATGAAGTTGCCTTTGATGGAGGAGAAGAAATGATCTTTGAAAAAGATTGGAGCTCTCATTTTTCAAGCATAGAATGATATGAAGATTTTTCCCTCATCAAAATGTGAAGCCTCTCTCTCTTCCTCATGTGGCCGGCCCCCTCAAGTGATGGTGGAGGGAAAAATAGCAATAAAGTAAGGAAAGAATAATAGAAGAGAAAATGGTCACACCAAATGCCAAATCAATTCCTTTCAAAAACCATCACAATAAATGCAACGGAAGAGATGGAAAAGGGATCTAATGATGATAGTCTAATCATAATGCCACAAAATGCAAGAAAACCCCTCCACTAAACATATTTGCACACTTGCAAATAACCCCCTCCATCGGAAAAGTCCGGCCGTGAAGGAACAAAGGAAAACTGGCCGGAACGGAATGCAAACTGGCTACTTCAGAAAACTGATCCCGTAATAAATTACAGGAAAACCCCGCGACTGTATATACATACCCGCATTTGTATTCCCACTGAACACAAATGCAAAGAGACAAAATCTACACTGTCTAATACTAGGATCCGGCTTAAACCAAAGCCAGCTAGTATTATCCGTCCGATCAAAATCCATACAAAACCGCACGTATCTGATCGAACCCTGCCATATCTCCATACGGCCTCTACAGCGTTTCGCCCGAAACTTGAGAAACTGGTCTGTGGGGGGCCCTAAATACTCGTCAATAGTTTGGCTGTGGATTTAACCACTAGCACGTCAGAGGTATTAGTCAATACGTAACGGGCTACCAGGTACTGACTAAAAGGGACGTCGATGAGCGAACTCATCCTGACACCCTACTGAGCCTGTCAGTGACAATATCCGTACAGTCCGGTCCGTTCGTCTATGAGCATCACATGGCGGGCCTAAGGGGTTGGTAAAAGTCAGACCCCCAAAAGCGGTACAAGTCGTGTCGGAGTGTAGCCCAGAACACCCTGAGATACTACTGGAATACCTACCAGTAAATCTCCTGTCTTGGCCAAGGACTTTTCATGTACTGGCTCTTCTAGACACAGCGCGACCTCACCCTCAATACCGGGAGAGACGAACCCCTGCAGATCCGCTCACTGCCTCCATGTGGCTCGGGACTGTACCCAACTAAAACCTGTTTGCACGTCTCCATTGAGCGTGGTAGGATAGTAATCAAAGCACAGTAGGAACTCACACGAGACAAGTGACGATCTCAGGTCGAAGAACTAACCTGTACACATGTCACCAGGGAACTGCTATCTGACATCAGGTATAATCCCAACTAGCAGGTTCCCGGCGAGTCCCGTCCAGTGTACTCATAACCCAATGAGCACCTGTATACATCTTAGGTGAACCAACTGACACCAGTGGCTTGTGAGACCGGCCACCGCCCCTCGTCGGGATCTCGACTGTATACACTAGTCTACTCTGGAGTATCGATGCCCTGTCTCAAAACTCCCACGACTAGAGACCTTTTAAGGATGTGCTTATAAACCCCAGCTCCTACTTATATGATCGCCCTCATACTACTGGTAGTCAAGCAAGAATCCTAGGGGCTCTATCAACGTGCAATAGTGACCTGTAGGGTTACCTAAAGCAGTACACGATGATAAAGATAAACCAGATAGCATATTATCATCTCGAGTAAGACTGTCCTACCGGTATAGGTCCTCCCTCAATCATTGCAATCACGTGCCTGTGATCCAATAATTGACTCTGAGGGCACTATCTCCAACAAGAAGGACTAAAGAAATGTTCTTAGTGTATGGTAACGGTGAACTCCAGGTAGAGTCCTTTACCGATTCGAGCTTCCAGAGTGATAAGGACGACAGTAAGTCGGTCTCGGGTTTTGTATTTACCCTCAATGGAGGGTGGTATGTTGGAAGAGTTCCAAGAAAGATATCATAGCAGACTCAACGAAGGAGACTGAAAGCATCGCTGCCAACGATGCTGCCAAAGAAGCTGTCTAGATGAAGAAGTTCATTGCAGAATTTGGTATGGTTCCATTTATTGAGCTTCCAATACCTTTGTATTGTGATAACAATGGAGCTGCGGCTTTAGCCAAGGAACCCTGGTCCCATCAGCGATCCAGACATATTCATAGACAGAATCACCTGATCTGGGAGATAGTTGATCGCCGGGAGATCGAGGTCAGGAGAATTGACACAAAGAATAACACGACGGATCCACTCACGAAGGCCCTCTTCCAGACACAATTTGTGAGAATTTTTGGGATGTTGGGTATGAAATACTACAACAACTGGCTTTAGTGCAAGTGGGAGATTGTTAGTCATATGTATGCCCTAGAGGCTATTATTGTACATTATTGTATATCATAGTGGATGCTTGGACATATATATATATATATATATATATGACTTTCTTACTCGACATGATAGTATGTTATCTGGTTGTTCTTTATCTTAAGATATACACTAGTATTATTATACGGTCTCTCTGATACATGTTGATAAAGCCCTTAGGTTGTTAGCTTGACTACCTGGACTATGATGCAGATCATACTAGTAGGGCTTGGGTAGTCCGTAAGAACATCCTTTAATTGTTCCTAGTCGAGGGAGTATCGAGACAGGGCATCGATATTCCAGAGTAGACTAGTGTGTACGTTTCTTGACCCTGTAAGGGGTGATGGATGATCCCACATCCATTGGTGTTTGACATCAAAGATTGTACACAGGTGATCATTAGAGAATGGGTACACCGAACATGACTCGCCGAGAACTCCTGGTTGGTATTATACATATCGTCAGATAGCAGTTCTCTGGTGATACTGGTATAGGTTAGTCTGTAGACCCGAGATCATCATAGAAACTTGTGTGGTTCCCACTGTGCTTTGATTTCATCCCTACTACGGATCAAAGGAGTCGTGCAAACAGGTGGATTTTGCGTACAGTCCCGAGTCACATGGAGGTAATGAGCGATATGAGGGGTTTCGTCTCTCCCGATATTGGGGGTTGATGTTGCGCTATACTTGATTGGCTATAACAACAAGTCCCTGGCCAGGGCTGATGAGATTTACTGATAAGTGTTATCAGTAGTTTATCGAATGGTTATAGGCCATACATCAACATGACTTATCAAGTTATTGGGGTCTGACGATTTCACCCCTAGACTTGATATGCCACATATCGGACGAAGAGACTGAACAGTACGGTAAGTGTTTCTTGCGGGCTTTGCGGGGAGTTTGGAAAAGCTTGCTTGTTGATCTTCTATCCGCTCAATACCTAGGTAGCCGTTACGTCCAGCTAGTACCGCTGATGGCTTGTGGGTGACTGATGTGATCATTACCTACTGCTGGCATATTGACGAGTCTTTAGAGTCCCACACAGAAGTTTCCTAGTTCAAGCGAAATGAAGTAGGGCACATATGTAATATGTGCGGGACCTTGATTAAATACGTGTATATGATATCGTATTCTTATTTCGTGATATATTATATCGATCGGTTATATGTGATATGACCGGGTTATTGAATCAAGTGTTGATTTGATAATGTGATATACATATAAATGATATTATTCGGTTATATGTGATATAACCGGATTATTAAATCAAGTGTTGATTTAATAATTTGATATATAAATATGTATTAACTAATATAATGCTCACTAAAGATTTTCTTCTCTTTAAAATACATTTAATATATTTGTGATATATATTAATATATGTATTTATATATTGTGTCATGGTGGATGATACATAGAACATGGGTGTATGAAACTCACACCATAACCTAAAAATATTTGGCTTTTTATTTATTAAGAGTAATTCAAAATTAGGTGGAAAATGAGCATGGCTTAGATGCTTGTGGAAGTATGTAAAAGCCATGACTCATTCCACTAATTTTTTTTTACTCTAGATATTTTATAACCCAACCATGATCTTTAGCCCATGGTTAACTCTCTACATTATCTTTGAGATATTTTTCTCAACCTAGTTCACAAGAGTTGATCTTCTTTATCTCATTTTTTTTTGCTCTCTAGCTTTAAGTGAGGTGAGAAAAGAAAAAGAGAAAGAGTTTTCTAAAGTGAGCAAAATTCCTACTTCATCAACCTACTCTCATCAAGACCATAAGATTAGGTTGTTTGCTTCACTAATTCTTGATTAGTGAAGAGGTAGCTTGAGTTAACTTCAAGATGGATCATTTTCGGCCTCGAAGATCCTTAAGCAAGTTTGTTCCTTTCACCAAGTGGAGCCTACAAAGAGTTCGAGGGACCAATACTTGGAGCTAAGGGACTACTACTTGGAGCATTAGAAGTGAAGGACCGGTCTACAAAGGTTGTATTCTATATTCACTTAGTGTAAAGTTTGTTTACATGCATAGAAACCCTAATTCTCAAGTTCGATTCTAGATTAGTGTCGCTTAGATCTCTAAATATTTAAAAAAAATTGCATACTTGATGCATGTGGAAACCAAGTAGAAGTGCTAAGAAACACTTTCAGAATGATCCCTCCGATTCTTGGAGATTAAGCCCATCAGATAAACCGAATGCACTTTATCTTCATGCTAGTCCAGTGCATGTTGCGGCATTGCCCTAAAAGGCCCAGGCGTAGCCCTCCAGATTGTGGTAAAGAGTAGCTGCAGAAGAGAAGACTAACGTAGGAGAAACCATCCGCAGTGATCCTGTAAGCAACGAAGTATGGCCTTTCATTGAGTCACGAAATAGCTGGTCTCATACAAGTAAATATCATTGTGATAAACAATCTCCCTAACGTCATACAAATGACCAGCCAAAGTACCTAAACAGAACACGAGAAAAATATCTACAAGAGTAAGGTAGCAACAAAGATTGTAGTTCCTAATATCAAGGGCTAAGAAACCCCAAGTAAGAGGGGGTGAAAAAAAGGGTATACGGGCAACCTAAAAGTGGGGCGCACTACTTGAAGGAAGCAAAAGCTTTAGGTGCAAATGTGCACTTCACCTTGGTGGGACAAATTTGGCCTGTTATAACAAACGCGATGAAGCAAAGGCTTCAAGTAGGAAGCGTAAGCACCAAGAGAACAAAATTCTCGAAATTTTTTGAAGATGTGAAAGGAAAGAGACACAACTCAGAAGAAGGGGGTAGGGCCCTATTTATAGGGGTGTAAGGTCGGTTCACTTTCCATAGATCTCGATGCAAATCCGGTGGTTCACAGTTTGTCACTAGTCACATCCACGTACAGGTCACGTATGCGCAATAGATGGGGTGCATTTATTCGCACCTATTTAAGTGTGCATCAAATGTCAAGTGCACACTTGTTGGAAAATGATCTGATGACATGTGCACTTGTACACATGCGCATATTAAGGCTAATGAATGACATAAGCATCGACATGTGCGCAGCATGTGTTTGCATCTTTTACCATGAGTACTTGGAAGAAATCACTAAGTTCCATGCGCATGTGCAAAACACGTGCACATATGTTGAATTTTTAAGATGTGCACATGCTAACGGAGCGCACATGATATACTGAAAACTCCAAAATGAGTAAATAAACTAAGCTAAGCCATTCCAGCACAAAGTGAAAAAGAAGTGCGAATGTAAAAGAAAAGATGCTTTTCATTCAAACATCAGAAAAGAGTGGATTACAGACTACCGATTACTAAAAAAAATATAAGACAAATAAAAGCGAAGGCTGTCACATCGCCCGAAAGTTCAGAGCGTCGGTAGGTTGACCGAGTTATAAGGATGGGTTAAGTCATAAATGGACTCCGACAAAGACTCGAAGACCTTATCCTCCATCACTATATGCGTCTGTTTGTCTCTATCATATGCGGACAAGATCGCCCGCTGTTGGAAGATTACATGCAGAAGGACGGTTGCATGGTCTCTCAACCCTTTGGAGATAAACCCCGTCAGGAAAACTGAATGCGCCTTATCTGCGGCTTAGTCAAGAGCAGGGAGGGGCATTACATTCATAGTCCTAGGAATGGCATTATGGATCGCTTGAAATATCAGCTGGAGCAGAGCGGAGCGTCGATGAGCTTTATAACAATGAATCACGCCTTCATATTAAGTGTCAATAAAGCCGGCTCATAAAAGCGGATGTAGGCATAGGAGATAATCTCCCTGATCGAATACAGGTGGCTAGCCATGATAACTGAAAAAAAAGGAAACTGGAAAGGCGTCAGTCCGCTAAAAGGGTAGAATAAGAATATCCAACTTCTAAGCTAAAGGATAAAATTGATTGATTAAGACAAACTTAAGTGACATGCTTGGAATTAATTTTTTTTTATCTTAAGTTAAATCAAGTACGCAACCTAAAGAGTGTGCAAGCTAATGTTAAGTCGATTGCCCAACCTAAAGAATGCGCAAGCTCAATCAAGTGCGTAAAGGCCGAGGTGTGCATGAGCACTAACCAAGTTAACGAAGAAGCAAGGGCTTATCACAGAAAGCAAAAACTTCAAAAAGAGTACAACTATAAAATAAATGACACCTATTTATAAGGTCTAAAAGATGGTTTGCATTCCTACGCATCTCGAGACAGATCCAACGGATCGCGGCTTGACACTTAGTCACCGCCTTGAAAATACGCGAATGCACAAGTGCCTACCTATTAATAAATCAACAGGTGCGTATGTTCATCACGAAAAAATGCATTTTAATACCACTCATTCATTATAATTTTTTCGAATAACGGTGTTTTAATCTGTATCTTCTCAATAAATACAGGATACAGATATTCATGACAAAACACTGAAAACACACTCAAAATACATAGATACGACATATGTAAGTCGATACTACAACCGGAACGAAAAACCGATCAAAGTCCAAGAAGTTTTTGCAAAAACAAGTGTGCACAATAAAAAGAAGCAAATGGACCAACAAGATACAAGTTGTGCAAGTATTTTCATATGTGAACACAAGTGGGCAGCCATGAGCTGGCATGGCAAGTGGATTAGGGTGTGATAAATGTTATAAAGTTGTGATTTGATGTTTACTTTTTGAAATGATAAAGTTTGATATTTTCCCTCCAAATCACCCAGAGTTTAACCACAAGATATTTAGCTAAATCAAGCAATACCAGAGAGATACTAATAATGTATGAAAACAACACAAAAAAGTAAGCCCTAATAGCCGCTAGAAAACCGCCCATGTCACAAAGGCGGTGGCCCAATTTTCTCCAAACGATCTCGTTCTTCTTCTGTGGACCCTATATTGTCTCATAAGTCCATTTGTATTGTTTGATTTTTTTTGTAAACTTTCCTATAAATACCAAATTAGAAGAATATGCAAGGGTCTAAGTTTTAGACCATATTCTTCATTTAAGATGTTATCTTGTAATTTACATTTGGTAATCTTGAGTTCTTGCCCTTTCTCTTGACCTTATAACTTCTTTATTGAACTTACAAGCTTAAAATTAGGTTCTTGAATTCAATAGTTTGTATCTTTTCTTTCAATTTTAATAAAAGTTTCAATTCAAGCTTCAAAGTTGTATGGTTTGTGACACTTAGAACTTAGATATAGAATCCCTTATTTCTCTCTCATCCTGCAATCTCTTTAGTGAGCTTGCAAGTTTAGATTGAGGTTATTAGATTCATTTGATTGAACATAACAAGACTCACTTAACTACTTGTTGATTTGCACATTGGTTCTTAGTACATTTCTGAAAGGTTAACCTAGCACCTCATGAAGGGTTTGGAAGCATCACATGAACCAAAGAATGAATTTTAATGGTGCTAAGTAAACTTACAAAGGATCTATCCTAGAAAAATTAGGGTTTCTAAACATTTCACATCATCATATGAAAGAGAGGCTAGGGTTTTGAGAGTACAACCTTTGTATCTCCCTACGCTAGACTCCTCGGCTACTTGGGGTTTGAAAAAGCTCCGCTTGAACTCCTCGAGGTCACCGATGATCCACCCGGAGTCCGCTTTGTCCAAGCTTGCAACTTTATCCGATCAAGTGAACGAAATGAAGCTAACACTCTAAACAAGTTGGCTAAACTTGTGTAGAATGATGTTGTGGTTCTTATTCTCACTTCAAAATCCAATCTTGTTATGTAATTTGCTCACTACAAAAGTCTAAAGAGCAAGTGAAGAAGGAGGAAGAAGATGATGGCTATTTTAGAAGAAGATAAGAATAACTCTTAAAAGAAAAATAGAAAATATATCAATATATATTTCTTATCTCTCATCTCAAACCATGGTTGAATCATTATTGAATTTGAGTTAAAACCCAAAAGGAAAAGTAATCCATGGTTAAATGGTGGGTGAGCATGGTTAGGTCAAGAAGAGTGTAGAAGGCTTCCATGAATTAACCTTTCCTTTATCCATTTTGTTTTAACCAAAAATCAAATAATAATCCAAATAAAAACCCATGGTGTGAGTCTTATATTGCCACCATTTCCTTGTATAATCAACCATGATAGAATGATGTATGTATGCAAGTGTGCATGCACATCCATATGTGCATGAAACTAGAAAGGAAGAAAAACATACATGCATGCATACATCCATCCATCACAAGAAAGGATTTCTAGTGAGAAACTAATAGTTAAATGATAAATCAACACTTGATTTATCAATCCAGTCATATCACATATGACCCCTACCAAAAGCAAGCCGCCCGACCAATATACGGTATCATATACGCGCATTTTAATCGGGTCCATGCGCATATCGCATAAGCGCAGCACAACGTTTCGCCTGGACTAGGAAACTCCATTGTGGGACTCTGAGACTCGTCAATACGCCGGCAGTGGGTGATGATCATATCAAGCACCCCCAAGCCGCAAGCGATCAGCTAAACGTAACGGCCACCCGGGTATTGAGCGATCAGAAGAGAACAAGCGAACCTGCTACAACTCCCGTCGAGCCGATCGGCAACACTTCCCGTACAGTCCGGTCTCCTCGTCTGATATGTCGCATATCAAGTCTAGGGATGGTAAACGTCAGACCCCAATAACCGATAAGTCGTGCCGATGTAAGGCTCATAACGGTTCGAGAAACTACTGGTAACACTTACCAGCAAATCTCTGAATCAGCCCTGGCCAGGGACTTCCCTGTTACGGCCAATCGAGCACAGTACAACATCAACCCCCAATACCGGAAGAGACGAAACCCCTCCTATCGCTCATTGCCTTCATGTGACTCGGGACTGTACCCAAAAACCACCGTTTTGCACGCCCTCATGGACGTGGTAAGGTGGAGATCAAAGCTCAGTGGGAATCACACAAGACTCTATGACGATCTCGGGTCTACAGACTAACCTGTACAAGTGTCACCTGAGAACTGCCATCTGACGTGAGGTATAATACCATCTGGGAGTTCTCGGCGAGTCCGTCCAGTGTACCCAGTATCCACTGAGCACCAGTATACCATCTCTGATGTCAAACACCAATGGATATGGGATCATCCATCGCCCATCTCATGGGTCGAGAAGCGTATACGCTAGTCTACACTGGTATATCGATGCCCCGTCTCGATACACCTATGACTAGGGACCTTGAAAGATGTACTTATGGACTACCATGTCCCCACTAGTATGATCTGCATCATAGTCCAGGTAGTCAAGTAAACATCCTAAGGGCTTTACCAACATGTAACTATAAGACAGTTTAAAGAGACTAGTATACATGTTAAGATAAAAAGCAACCAGATAGCATACTATCATATCGAGCAAGAAAGTCATCTCTATATATGTCCAAGCATCCAATATAAAATACATCATCTGTACAATACTGGCCTCTAGGGCATACATATAACTAACAATCTCCCACTTGCACTAGGGCCAGCTGCTGTAGTAACGCATACCGAGCATCCCGAAGAGTCTCTCAAACTATATCTGGGGAATGGCCTTCGTGAGTAGATCCGCTGTGTTGTTCTTCGTGTCAACCCTCCTGACCTCGATCTCCCGGCGATCAACTATCTCCCGGATCAGGTGATACCGCCTCAGAATATGCCTGGATCGCTGATGGGACCTGGTTCCTTGGCCAAAGCCACCGCTCCATTGTTATCGCAATACAAAGGTATTGGATGCTCAATGGAAGGAACCACTCCAAGTTCAGTAAAGAACTTCTTGATCCAGACAGCTTCTTTGGCAGCATCGTTGGCAGCGATGTATTCAGCCTCCATCGTCGAGTCTGCTACGGTTTCCTGCTTGGAACTCTTCCAGCTAACCGCCCCTCCGTAAAGGGTAAAGACAAATCCCGACTGTGACTTAGAGTCGTCCTTATCACTCTGGAAGCTCGAATCGGTAAAGGACTCCACTTGGAGTTCTCCGTTACCATACACCAAGAGCATCTCCTTAGTCCTTCGTAAGTACTTGAGAATGCTCTTCACAGCTGTCCAGTGACTCTCTCCAGGATCAGCTTGATACCTGCTCACTACACTTAGTGAGTATGCTACTTCGGGTCTGGTACATAGCATCGCGTACATGATAGAGCCTACAGCCGAAGCATAGGGTATCCCTTGCATGCGAGCTCTCCCCAAATCAGTCTTGGGAGACATCTCTTTGGAGAGAGTGGCTCCAGAGATCGTGGGTAAGTTCTCACGCTTGGATTCTTCCATACTAAACCTCTTTAGTATGGTGTTAATGTACCTGGATTGGGACAATCCCAATATCCATTTGGATCTATCTCTATAGATCCTGATTCTCAATATGCAGGAGGCATCACCAAGATCTTTCATTGAGAATCTTTGTGATAAGAAGAGCTTGACCGATTGCAGCATAGGAATGTCATTTCCTATCAAGAGTATATCGTCCACGTACAATACGAGGAAGACAACCTTACTCTCTGCCACCTTCTTGTAGATACAAGGCTCATCTGGGTTTTTGACGAAATCAAACTCTTTGATAACGACGTCAAAGCAGATGTTCCAACTCCGCGATGCTTGCTTTAATCCATAAATGGATTTAAGCAGCTTGCACACCTTCCCGCTGCTCCCACTATCTACGAAGCCCTCTGGCTGAGTCATGTACACGCACTCTTCTAAATCACCGTTTAGAAAGGCGGTCTTAACATCCATTTGCCAGATTTCGTAATCATGATAAGCAGCGATGGCAAGCATGATCCAGATGGATTTAAGCATAGCCGCTGGAGAAAAGGTTTCGTCATAGTCCACACCTGGTCTTTGACGAAAACCCTTTACAACAAGTCTAGCTTTGAAAGTCTCCACTTTCCCATCTACACCAAGTTTTTTCTTAAAGATCCACTTGCTCCCAATAGGTTTTACCCCTTCAGGAGCAACTTCCAAAGTCCATACTTTGTTGGTGTACATGGATTCCATCTCGGACCGTATTGCATCCAGCCATTTCACTAAGTCCCTACTCGTGATGGCCTGCTCGAAGCTAGTTGGGTCATCATCCTCCATGATGCAATCCTCGCTCCCACCATCCATGAGAAAACCGTAGTATCTCTTAGGTTGGCGAGGAACCCTACTAGATCGGCGGAGAGGCTGAGGTTCATTGGGAGCTACTAAATCTTCTAGTTCCACTAAATCTTCAGTTACGGTTTGTGAATCTGGAACCTCTTCCAGCTCTACCACTTTTCTACTAATTTCTTTTTCAAGGAATTCCTTTTCTAAAAAGGTGGCATGTTGAGCAACAAACACTTTTTGTTCCTCACTGTGGTAGAAAAAAATACCCATATGAGTTCTTTGGATATCCCACAAACTTGCAAAGTACTGACCGTGCCTCGAGCATGTCCGGATTTTGTCTTTTGACATAGGCTGGACAACCCCATATCTTAACTCGTTTAAGATATGGCCTCTTCCCACTCCATATCTCATATGGTGTGGTAGGTACAGATTTAGATGGAACTTGATTCAATACGTATGCTGCTGTCTCCAGTGCATATCCCCAGAAGGAAATAGGTAACTCAGCTGTGCTCATCATAGAGCGCACCATATCTAATAGGGTGCGGTTCCTCCGTTCCGATACACCGTTGTGCTGTGGTGTATATGGAGGAGTCAGCTGAGAGAGAATACCATTCTCTTTTAGGAAGTCCAGGAATTCATTGCTCATGTATTCACCTCCTCGATCAGATCGAAGGATTTTAATACTTTTTCCGGTTTGGTTCTCGACTTCTTTTTTATATTCTCTAAATTTCTCAAAAGCTTCTGATTTGTGTTTCATCAGGAACACATATCCGAATCTAGAGAGATCGTCAGTGAATGTAATAAAGTACGAAGAACCATCTCTGGCATGTGTAGACATGGGACCGCATACATCACTATGTATCAGTCCCAAGAGTTCGGTAACTCTTTCTCCGTGTCCCGTAAACGGAGTTTTGGTCATCTTGCCTTTGAGACATGACTGGCAAGTGTCATAAGATGAAAATTCGAATGGTTTCAAATATCCATCCTTATGCAACTTAGCCAGTCGTGTCGCATTTATATGACCGAGTCTACAATGCCATAAAAAGGATTCGTTCAGTTCTGAACTCTTCCTCTTGTGTGTGTTTGTTATGCTTAGAACTGTTGATTGATTTAGAACATAAATGCTATTACATAACGTGCCTGATCCAACCAACTTTTGGTTACGGAAAATGTTCATAACATTATCCTGTAATACAAAATTATATCCCTCTTTACTTAACAAAGAAACCGATATAATGTTGCATATCAGGTTCGGCATGTAATAGCATTCGTTCAGAACCAAAGTATTACCAGTAGGTAATGCAAGGTGATATTCCCCGACAGTCTTGGCTGCAACAATTGCACCATTTCCAACTCTTATGTCTTTATCACCTTCTCCAAATTCTCTACCTTTTCTAAGCCCATGTAACTGATTACATATATGGGATCCTGACCCGGTATCTAATACCCAGGACGTAGGGCAAATGGAGAAACAGTTTTCTGTAACGAACACACCCGAAGAAAATGCATCATTATGTACTTTCTTCATTCGGGTGGCTTGGGAATCCTGGTATTCCCCTATGTCCTGTTCATTCCTATAACTCTTATAAGAAAGAACGGAACCAACGTTCCCCAGCACAGTATAACATGCGGGTTCAGTCAATACATCCATATTATTATCTTTATTAGGGCATGACATGGTCGCTACCTGGAGAGAGAGAGAAGAAAACACTTTAGCGTATGCTCTTGCAAGATCAGATTGGTTATTATCTTATCTAATCAGGATGGCTCCCACTGGTTTTTATCAAATCTTCCTTCAAACCCTAAAAGGAAAGACTAGCCAGGATTAATTACACCTTACAACTTCGCCGATCTTTCAGCCAGGCCAGTGTCGGTACTTTGAGGGAGGTTCCCCGTGCTTTCGCAAGGACCTAATTAAAGTAAACCTCGTTTTCCCAGAGGCGTAACCCCGTTGACACCTTTCTAGACACCTACTTGATCGGCTAATTGTCCTGTGTAAAACTCTTCCAGGAGTAACAATTACTCGCAGTGGGTATCGGGATCCAACTATCTCATAGAAGGTATGCAATCTCATTGCAAATTTCAACACTTGAAATTCCCGATAATATTTTGCCCCACACGATCTATGACCTTGATAAGGTCAACAAACCATAGACCGTAAGTCAAGTTCAACCCGTCATTTCTTGGTTGAATTAAACCCACCAGCACGACCCTTGACAAGGTCAACAAGGCCGTACGAGTACCCTAATCCAATCTGCATCATCAGATGCATAAGCAGATAAATACTGGTCCGCTACCGCACACTGCGCCTTGACAAGGTCAACAAACGCAGCACGAATACTAAACAGGACTTATCTGAAATGACGGAGGGCTACGAAAGGTTTTTCTGAAAACCTATTGCGTAATGAACTTGATATCGTTGTAGAATCAAATGAAGTTTTGAAATGGAGTGATTTTGAGGCTTTTCTAGTTTTGCTAAAGGGGTCACTCTCGGTGAAGGGATCGTCGGCCCTTTCCTCGTCGAATGAGGTGCAGGATATATTATATATATCACTGTGCAAAGCAGAAACTATAGAAGCTTTCAAAAGACAAACCGAGTGTGTAGCATCTGCCAGTTATTGCTAAAGGGGTCACTCCCGGTGAAGGGATCTCGGCCCTTTCCTCATCGAATAAGGTGCAGGGTATATCATATATACCGCTATGCAAAGCAAAACTGTAGCTACCCTTTTTATTTGAAAATTTGATTCTACAACATCTTTTAGGTTTCTTTTCTTTCATTAATCACATTAATGAAGTCCCATCATTTAAGTCAACTAAACATCACAGATAAATACGACGTACACTTATGTCATCTGCATTCGCCTCGATGTCCCCTCGTGCACCGTTAGGTTAGGTAACTAACGACAGAGCAGGGCCGGGCTAGTGCGGATGTAAAACATAAGTAACGCCTATCTAATATATCATATATACTATATACTGTATCCATCAGAACATATCAAATGATCACATCACAGATATCGCAGCAGAAACATAGATATAATGTGGGATATACTGAGACGTCCGTATTTAGTATTTAGCCAAAATAGAAAATACGGATTCCACAGTCACGATGAATAGCCAAGCCCACACCCTGGACCCCTACGAGAGCGGCAAGCGACCCTACCAATTCTGGAGTTTAGGAGACCCGGTCTCGACTCCTCGAGATGGCCTCCCACTGAACCCCAGAACCCGGTCACCCGTGCTCCCCTTCTTGGGTCCATCCTAATGCGGAAAAGTAAATAATATACAACACAGGTGGCATCAACCTCAACCCGGAAGTGCCCCAAATAAAAGAATATTACATTACATTTGAATTTACATGAATGAAAATATAAAACTCTCATCTCACATAAAACCCCCCGGCTATTCAATTGCGACAATCCTGCACAACATATCTCAGCAACACATAATATCACATATCATCAACGTAAGTAAGTATGCGTACCCCAATTGTCGTTGATGTATAGCAACGAAACCGGCGATATCGACATACTACACTTACGGTCACATAAAAGAAAGTGTAAAACTGCAATATTTGGAATCCACATTCTCCTTAGACATCATAAATGCGAAATATCACATACCTCGTATTTCATGTCTTATAATATGAATTCCACACATTGCATCAAATTCCAGATAATTAGACAGTATTAAAGTTTTCGAACGAACGATCAAATACCCAAGATTCACTAAAGCTCAACACTTGAGCGGAGTTCAAAAAACCGGAGTGTGACACAGTAGTAGCGGTCCAGCCGTAGAAGGGTCAAGCCAACGCCTCACATGTGGCATGCCGTACTGCCCCAAACCCTAATGTTCAAAGGGCAGTTCAAGACGATCACATAATCGAGTTAAGGTTTGTTGTCTTCTAGAGGGACCACCACAAAACTTGCACGTATTTCTAAAATATTTAAACCCCGTGAAAAGTGAGCAAACGAAACTCGTTCAAACACTTCAATACTTTCTAATTTATCCCGAAAAACCACGAAATGAAAATTCCGATCGAATCGACGAGTCCAAAACCAACTCCAGAATTTTCAGAACTAAATTCAGATTAAAAATACTCCAAAAACATAAACAAGCAGATTCATGAGTTACAGTACAAAAACCAGACCATGATTCAACAGAACGGCCGCGGAACCGCGGCCTAAGTAGGCTATTGCCGCGGTTCCGCGCTCATATTTATTGTTCAAGATCTCGTTTTTCATAGTAACTCTTATATTTACCTGTTGAATTTTTTGCATATTTTTAATTCTGAAAATAACCAGATTTTAAAAATTGTCCAGAGAGCATTCTAAAAGGCCGTATTTCAGTTCGATCGGAGTTTTAACTTCGTAAAATTGTCGCCTAATGTTCTAGGTTGGCTCTGATACCAATGAAAGGTTAACCTAGCACCTCATGAAGGGTTTGGAAGTATCACATGAACCAAAGAATGAATTTTAATGGTGCTAAGTAAACTTACAAAGGATCTATCCTAGAAAAATTAGGGTTTCTAAACATTTCACATCATCATATGAAAGAGAGGCTAGGGTTTTGAGAGTACAACCTTTGTATCTCCCTACGCTAGACTCCTCGGCTACTTGGGGTTTGAAAAAGCTCCGCTTGAACTCCTCGAGGTCACCGATGATCCACCCGGAGTCCGCTTTGTCCAAGCTTGCAACTTTAACCGATCAAGTGAACGAAATGAAGCTAACACTCTAAACAAGTTGGCTAAACTTGTGTAAAATGATGTTGTGGTTCTTATTCTCACTTCAAAATCCAATCTTGTTATGTAATTTGCTCACTACAAAAGTCTAGAGAGCAAGTGAAGAAGGAGGAAGAAGATGATGGCTATTTTAGAAGAAGATAAGAATAACTCTTAAAAGAAAAATAGAAAATATATCAATATATATTTCTTATCTCTCATCTCAAACCATGGTTGAATCATTATTGAACTTGAGTTAAAACCCAAAAGGAAAAGTAATCCATGGTTAAATGGTGGGTGAGCATGGTTAGGTCAAGAAGAGTGTAGAAAGCTTCCATGACTTATCCTTTCCTTTATCCATTTTGTTTCACTAGTAAAATAAGGGGTTGCCCCTACGGATAATAACATCCGTAGGGGCAGTAAAAGTTTGGCCCTACGGATTAATCCGTAGGGCAAAACGGTTGCCCCTACGGTCGTTCAATATTTATTTAAAATTTATTAAATCTTAAAGTGTTTTTTGCCCCTACGGAGGCGCAAACCAAGCACCTACGGTTATATCCGTGGGGGCATATAAATAGGGATTTAAGAGATCGATCCCTACGCTGATTATTTCTTATTCTCGCGCGAAACCAAATTTTCCCAAATCGAGATCGTCGCCGCCGCCGCGCTGCAGTGATCTCGCCGTCGCCGAATCCAAGCCGATTCGTCGTCGCCACGCCTGTGCAGTGATCTCGTGGTCGCCACCGTGCTCCGTTCTCGTTGTCGCCACCGCCCTCGTCGTCACCGATTGCGTCTCCGTCGTCGCCTACAGGTAATTAGTTAAACATTATTATAATGATGTTAGGGTAGCGATCGATGAGGGTTAGGATTAGGTATCGGTTGTGGTTAGGGTTAGGATTAGGGTTAGGGTATGGGTTCGATCGGCGGTTGGGGTTCGACGACTGGTGTTGGGGTTAGGGTTAGCGTTAGGGTTCGGTTGGGGTTTGGTGTTGGGGTTGGGGTTCAGCTGGGGCTGGGTTGGGGTTAGGGTTAGGCCGGGTTAGGGTTTGGTGTTGGGTTGGGGTTCGGCTGGGGCTGGGTTGGGGTTAGGATGAGTTGGAGAGATTGAAGGCGAGCTGGGTTTTGGGAGAAGAGAAGGAAATGGCACTGCTTGCTGCTTCAATTTTTTGATATAGATAGATAAGGTTCTTTTGGGATTTTGGAGGGGTTTTAATTTGGGGGAAATAAATAGCTTTGGAGATGAAATGGGGCATTTCGGTAATTTGATTCTCTGTTGCAAATATTATTTATCAATATATTTAATTATAAATATTAAATAAAATAAAGTAAACTATAAATAATATGAAACCAATATATGATACTCGATGATAATATGAAACCTTCATATTCCCATCGATACTCATATATGAAACTAAAAGCACCACTCAGTCCCCGTCTATCGGTTAACATACGTGGGATGCTCGTCGTGACCTAGAACTATACGAAGGTTGTTAAATATCGGACAGTATAGCTCGATACTAACAACCGTCGTATAGTCTACGCGACGGGAAAATTCAATCGTATGGTAACCCATAGATTTGTCCCGTGTGGACAAGTTAAGAATGTATAAAGCAAACGCCTTCATTCACTTGTGTTTTCATCCGTTTCGAGATATTTCGTCGGTACCTTTCCGCTGGTTCTCCGTGTAGAAAGATAGATTAGATGTTCATTTCAACGTTGTTTCACAGCTTTGAAATGATTATCTATTCTATTACAGTGTACTCGGAGAACAGCGGGGAGGTGCTGCCAAAATTTACTCGAAACGGTTGAAAGCACAAGTGATGGGCATTCGCTCTATACATTCGTAATGGGATAGAAGCCTACCCCCGACAGCCGGAACACACACATACAACAAGAATACACAACAAACGCATAATTAGAGAGCGATTCGAGATGTTCGAGTTAAAACCAATATATGATACTCGATGATAATATGAAACCTTCATATTCCCATCGATACTCATATATGAAACTAAAAGCGCCACTTAGTCACCGTCTATCGGTTAACATACGTGCGATACTCGTCGTGATCTAGAACTATACGAAGGTTGTTAAATATCAGACAGTATAGCTCGATACTAACAACCGTCGTATAGTCTACGCGACGAGAAAATTCAATCGTATGGTAACCCATAGATTTGTCCCGTATGGACAAGTTAAGAATGTATAAAGCAAACGCCTTCATTCACTTGTGTTTTCATCCGTTTCGAGATATTTCGTCGGTACCTTTCCGCTGGTTCTCCGTGTACAAAGATAGATTATATGTTCATTTCAACGTTGTTTCACAGCTTTGAAATGATTATCTATTCTATTACAGTGTACTCGGAGAACAGCGGGGAGGTGCTGCCGAAATTTACTCGAAACGGTTGAAAGCACAAGTGATGGGCGTTCGCTCTATACATTCTTAATGGGATAGAAGCCTACCCCCGACAGCCGGAACACACACATACAACACGAATACACAACAAACGCATAATTAGAGAGCGATTTGAGATGTTCGGGTTAAAACCAATATATGATACTCGATAATAATATGAAACCTTCATATTCCCATCGATACTCATATATGAAACTAAAAGCGCCACTTAGTCCCCGTCTATCGGTTAACATATGTGCGATGCTCGTCGTGACCTAGAACTATACGAAGATTGTTAAATATCGGACAGTATAGCTCGATACTAATAACCGTCGTATAGTCTACGTGACGAGAAAATTCAATCGTATGGTAACCCATAGATTTGTCCCGTGTGGACAAGTTAAGAATGTATAAAGCAAACGCCTTCATTCACTTGTGTTTTCATCCGTTTCGAGATATTTCGTCGGTATCTTTCCGCTGGTTCTCCGTGTACAAAGATAGATTAGATGTTCATTTCAACGTTATTTCACAGCTTTGAAATGATTATCTATTCTATTACAGTGTACTCGGAGAACAGCGGGGAGGTGCTGCCGAAATTTACTCGAAACGGTTGAAAGCACAAGTGATGAGCGTTCGCTCTATATATTCTTAATGGGATAGAAGCCTACCCCCGAAAGCCAGAACACACACATACAAACGCATAATTATAGAGCGATTCGAGATGTTCGGGTTAAAACCAATATATGATACTCGATGATAATATGAAACCTTCATATTCCCATCGATACTCATATATGAAACTAAAAGCGCCACTTAGTCCCCGTCTATCGGTTAACATACGTGCGATAATTTATTCTTTTCAACGACAAACGCACACACAAAGCATATACACGGATTTTCTCCTTTGTCAGTAACTATCCCGTTCTTATATTTCTCAATATAGTCAGCATAACCTACAATTTATATGTTATTCAGTCTAACATGGCCCATGAGTACGTCAGAGTTAAGGACTGGATGTATGTGGATTGGAAACAACGTATGCAACCTAAGTTTGTCGCAGGAGTTGCTGCTTTCCTTGAATTTGCACGCGCACATAATAAGATCATAATAGAGAAGATTCTCTGTACGTGCGATAGATGTGGCAATAAGTACTGGCAGAAGGTAGAATTGGCAGAGCTTCATATTGTAAAACATGGGTTTACTAGACTTTATTCAACTTGGAAATATCACGGGGAAGGAGAAGAATGCAGTACTGCGGTAGAAGAAGAAGGAGAACACGAAAATGCGGCAGGAGAAGAAGAAGAATTCGGTAATACGGCAGGAGACGGAAATTTATTTCCATCAGAAGAAATGGAGGATATGGTAGAGGCTGCCCTAGGTGAATCTATTCGTACCGAAGATGACATTCCTTCCGGTCAAGGACCGCGTGCGGATAAATATGAAAATTTCATAAATGATGCTAGGAAACCAATTTATGAGAATGCGAAGTATTCCACCCTCTCATGGTTCGTCCAACTTTTCCAGATTAAGTGCCTAAATGGATGGAGCAACAAGTCATTCACAATGCTTCTTTCGTTCTTGAAAGATTCTATGCCTCCGAGAAATAATGTGCCCGAAAGCTGGTACGAAGCCCAGAAGATGATGTCTGATTTGGGTTTAAAGTGCGAGAAGATTCAAGCATGTCCTAAAAATTGGGTGTTGTACCGGAAAGAGAATTCAGATTTGAAAGAGTGTCCAACATGCGGAGAGGCCAGGTATAAGCCGAAAGATTCTGATAAGAAGCCTGATATACCTGTGAAGATAGCACGATACTTTCCCATAACACAGAGGCTACAGAGGCTATTCAGGTGCAAGAAAACAGCTGAGGCGATGATTTGGCATCACCGTGCTCCTCCAAGCGAAAATGGAAAAATGAGCCATCCAAGAGATTCACCGGCATGGAAGGATTTTCGATAGGAGGCACGCAATATTCAGTAGCGATCCTCGTAATGTCCGGCTCGGACTGGCTACCGATGGCTTCTGCCCATTCAACTATATGGCTGGAAGTCACAGTACATGGCCCGTTGTAATGATAATTTATAATCTATCGCCTTGGTTGGCTATGGACCAATCATACTTTATGATGCCTCTTCTTATCGACGGACCAAACTCACCGGGGAACAATATCGACGTCTATCTCCGACCTCTGATCGAGGAGCTGAAAACTTTGTTCATTGATGGTGTAGAGACATATGATTCAAACACAAATACAACCTTCATACTGCGTGCGGCTTTAATGTGGACAATTAATGACTTTCCTGCGTATGGAATGCTATCAGGTTGGTCCGTACATGGTCACAAAGCATGTCCTCATTGCCATGAACACACAACATCAAAATTTTTGAATTTTAGCAGGAAGGTTTGTTATTGCGGCCATCGACGTTTTCTGCCTCCAGACCACCCTTATAGGTTAGACACGGTTCACTTTGATGGTCATCAGGAGCTTCTTGGACCTCCATCCCTATTATCCGGAGAGGATGTGACTGCTAAATGGGATGGTTACAATAACGTGACCTTTGGGATGGATCCGACGAAACAGGTCAAACCACAATATTGGAACAAGTTAAGCATTTTCTTCGAGCTTCCGTACTGGTCTACAAATTCAGTGCGTCATTGTCTGGACGTCATGCATATAGAGAAGGGAGCATCAGAGCACATACTTAACTTGCTTCTGTGTAAAGACGGGAAATCGAAAGACAACATGAATGCTCGGATGGATCTACAAGAGTGGGGAATAAGAAGTGAACTGCACCCTAAACCGGTAGCGGGTAAACCGGGCAAGTTTGTACTTCCCAATGCCGCTTATCATATGTCACAACCGGAGAAGAAAAGATTCCTGCGGGTGTTGCATGATTTGAAAGTCCCCACAGGTTTCTCAGGATCATTCAGTAAGAAAATAAAAATTGTGAAGGGCAAGATCGATGGGCTGAAAAGTTATGATCACCATGTTATCGTGAAGCACCTTCTTCCATTAGCCCTCAGGACTTCTCTCCCCGACTCAGTTGGTCTAGTAATCAATGACCTATGTTGTTTTTTCAGGGAGTTGTGTGCTAAAACACTGGAGGTTGCGACGCTGGATAAACTAGAAAATTCTATTGCGTTGATACTTTGCAAGTTTGAGCGTATTTTCCCACCGTCATTCTTCGATATCATAATACACTTGACGGTTCATCTTGCAACTGAGGCGAAGCTAGCCGGACCGGTACAATATCGATGGATGTATCCCGTCGAGAGGTACGTGTAATTTTTCGTTTCGCGCAATTTATAAATTTATTGTTGTTCTGTATGCCCGTATTTATTTATTCAACATATTCTCATTAGGTACCTTTACACTCTTAAGAAGTATATACGCAATAAAAATCGACCAGAGGGTTTCATCATGCAAGGTTATCTTCTTGATGAAGAAATCACATTTTGTTCCCGCTATCTGGACGAGAACATTGAGACAAGGCTTAACCGACCACGAAGAATTCAAGACGGGCCATATGGTAAAGCCGAGTATAAGAGGGTAGACACTATGTTTATCAACAAGATATACCGTTTATCTTGCTTAATTGCGCATGTCTTGAACAAATTAGAGAATAAGTTCTTTTGGATTAATTGTTATATCTATGTTTGTGTGTGTATGAAATGACATAATATTAATGTCACAATTATTTGTCGAAAACAGAACTCATTTTAACGAGGTACGTGAGGGGCATCCTGATTGGAACGAAGAACGCTTGGAAAAATACCATCAGGATAATTTTTGTGATTAGGTCAGAGAGCATGTAAGTTATTCGAATTACATTTTATTGCTATCAGTTTTAATCTAAACTTGTATCGTTATGTATTTGTCGTAAAATTTGTTTTGTTAGATCCACGATCCGAACTTGTCAGCATCATTTGAGAGTGATTCAAGATGTTTAGCTCAATTTCCTAGTATGGAGATTGCATATTACAAAGGATTTGGTGTCCTTAGATACAAATTCGAAGTTAAGGACATAGAAACATCTAGAACCACTCAGAATAGTGGGATTGCGACGGTAGGATCGGACGGTGTGATTTACTATGGGTACTTAAATTGTATACTCGGCATCCACTATCCCGGACGATCAGAACCCTTTTATATATTCCAGTGTACTTGGTACGATCCGCGAACCGATACGGACAGGTGGAGAAGCAGTCTTGGGACTTGGAAAGATGAATATGGATTGACCAGTGTGAACACACTTCGATTTTACGGTCAGGACGATCCGTTTATCTTTCCGAACCAAGCGTTCTAAGTATACTATTCACAGTGTTTGAAGCATCCGGGGTGGAGTGTTGTATGCCGATGGAAACCCAGAGATGTCTACGATGTCCTAGAATACGAGGACAGCGATGAGGACGAAGAAGAGAGAAGGCTTAAAGTTCTCCGACCGTCTGTTTCGAAGGATGGGTTGTCTTCGACTGATCATGTAGTTACGTGGGTTAGAAATAACATCGACGATGAAATCCAAGTAGATATGTATGATGCGCTCACGAAACGAAAAAGGTTATCAGTAATGTTATATTATTACTTCACATTTTACGCTCTATACATATATAGTCAATACTTTTAATGATTGTCTAATGCGTCCACGAACCGTTTATCTAGATTTGATGACGATGTCGGGAGCAGCGAGGGGCGGCAGGAGCTCCAGCCGCGGCAGAGGCAGAGCGGTTCTGCCGCTCGGAGAGCTCCGTAGGGAGCTTCAGAGGGCCGGTCTTGCACCCAGATCGGAGACCCCTTCGGATGTCTCCTTCCGTGTGGATTTTGCCACATCTCTAGGTATACTGCACGCATATCCATTTTGAATGTAATATTATAGATATTCATGCCTGTTTATGTCAAAATTACTTATATTGTCAATGTTTGATTGTCTAGTTGTTGGTGATGCGTCCACATCTGGGACAGAGGCCACCCCCGCTCCTCCAGGTATGTTTATATATCATATACTGTAAGTATATTGATTTAGAATGCTATATCATAAATACACACATTCTTTTTGCTCTTACTTAGCAATTTTTATTATTGTCTAGCTGTAGGTGGTGACACCACCGCACCTGCGGGTATGTTTATATATCCTATAGTGCATGCATATTGATTTAGAACGTTGTATTATTGATCTACACATTCTTTTTTCAATTACTTATATATTCTATTTTTAATTGTCTAATTATAGATGGTGCGTCCACACCTTCCGCAGGGGCCACTCCTGCCGCTTCCATACCCTCCGCATCGTCTGCAGGTTAGTATGAATAAATTTAAAATATTTACTCATTCTACATATGCTCTATAGAATAAATATGAACTTCATGAAAATTTAGCGTCGATGTTTATTTTCTAGTTGGAGGGGATGCGTCCGCATCCGGGACCCCGGTTGTTCCTCACCGGAGGAACTATCGTCCCGCTCGTGCTGCTGCCCGGACCCAGGCTCGTGCGATAGTCACCAGAGGTATATATCACACTTGAATTTTTGTTTAACCTTGATTTCTTAATACAACTTTGTCTTATTATTGATTGTCTTGATATTTCGTGCAGACGCAGGGCCTCCCCATCCCCAGAGGGGGACTCGAGGCCCGAATCAGTCCCATAGGTTGAAGCCTGACAGAGCTAGGGGGAGGCAGCATTCCCCCTTTTTTTTACACTTGACTATCGCTATACCGGTCCTCATGCCGAGAGGTTCGTCCGGTATTTGGGGGACGAGAGCCGGATCGTGAAGAACTATCCACTTCACGTGGAGTGGGGCGAGCAGCACCAGCGCTCATTCGCCCTCTTCTTTGATCAGGCTCGGGTATGTATTAATATATATTTTCATTTGATCTATCCAATATATTTATTATTAACACTTGCAATCTAATAACAATGTTTTTTTGTATTTTCAGTTGGATTACGATTTTCAGCCTGTAGCCGACCTTGATCACCCGGGGAGGGTGCTCGACCTTCATGCTCTGTACAATAGCCTGATAAAGAACATGCAGGCCAAGATCCGATACAACAGGAATGAGCTGAAGGCGGACTGCTACTCCCTGTGGATGGCGACCCCCGAGGCAGAGAGAGCAGCCCTCCTATCTACTCCGGCGTTTGCGAGAGTCGACGTAGAGACATGGCCTCTATTGTGCGCTTATTTCGACTCCCAATGCAAACAGGTATGTATTTTAAATGTAATTCATTATTTATGATATAATTTATTTCTTTGTGTTTCTTAATTAGAAAACTAAATGTTAAAGCGTTGTGCAGAAACAGGCCGCTCAGAATACAGAGAACAGGAAGTCGGCGAAGAGGGGTCGCCCCACTTACACAGGTGGCTCGAGGGACATTACTCGAGCCATGGAGTTATCGGTAAATTACAATAGACCGACGTTTGTGATATTCTGCAATATTAAGAGTTATTTTCTAATATTTCTAATATTAAGAGTTACTTTCTAATATTGCAGACATCTCGGACCGTGGCGTCAGGTGGTACACCGAGCGTGCTGTCCGCATATCTTGCCGTCCACGGCACCTCGACAGATCCCGCCACGGGCGAGGTTCGATATCCCGACGTCGCTACCCAGGAGTACTGCGTAAGTGTTAATATTTTTTCTACCCAAATTTGAAATTTTAGTTTTGGAAGGTTCAAGTTTAAATCTTATACTTATACTTTACTGCTTAATGTGGGTGTAGGAGCGGGTGGTTGAGCAGGCCCAGGCCTCGGGGATCGATTTTACCGGACAGAGCAATCCGAGGCTGCTGACCCCAGTTCTGGATGCCGCACACGAAGGGCACCACGGAGGTTGGGAGAGAGGCCGGGGACTGGGCCCTAGCAGGGCCCATATGAGGTTGGACTCCACCCCGGCGGTTACTTCCTCCGTCTCCGGTGACCGACGTGTCCATCAGGAACTGGAGAGCTTGAGGGCCACCGTTCAGGAGTTGAAGGAGATGCTGGTATGTATACTGCTTTATAGTAAAATATCATGTCATATTATATAGATATCAACATATCCATAATTAGTACGTAGCTTGAGCTTATTTGGTTTTAGACTTAAGTTTGATTAATCATACATACAGATGTAATTAAAATAAACAACAAACTAGATATTCAAACGGTGTTTCGAAATAACTTAATAATGATACGAATTCGAATAATACACAGTTCTTACATGCTTATTACACACGTTAGGTCCAGACGCGATAGGGTACATCGGCCGAACCTCCACATGCATCTCCTTCGGTTGCGGCTCCGCAAGCCACTACATCGGCTGCGCTTCCGCAGACAGCTCCTGTAGCTCCACCGCCCACTCAGACTACCGCAGCCACGGCTCCGCAAGCGACTACCTCGACGGCGGCCGCGCAGACCACATCGCCAGCTCCACAGGCCACTCAGACTCCCGCTCATGCCGAATTGCAGAGTTTATTGACCGAGGAGTAGGCGCGCGTTATTCTATCCTTATTCAGAGGTGGAGCTGGACCGAACTAGGGTAGCTTTTTGGTTCTTATTTTATGAAACACGTATTTATTTATATCATACACATTGTACTACATTTTGAAACGATATCGATATTGGTTTATATTTATATCATATTCAGTTTTTGGATTTCTTTTGTATATTATATGCGTGAGATGTGATTATGAATACTGCGATATATGTTGTGTGATGATTATTTTTATATTTGATTGATGTATATATTATTGTGCACAAGGCGGGAAAAAATCAGGCAGCACTTTTTAAAAACAAAAATAGAGACAATATGTACCTACGGATTAATCCGTAGGCACACATGTTACCCCTACGGTTATATCCGTAGGGGCAAAATGTCAGCAGTAACTGACATTTGCCCCCTGATCTCAGTACCAGGGGGTTGGGAGTGCCCCTACGGACATATCTGGCCCCTACGGAAATATCCGTAGGGGCATAATATCAGGAATCCTGATATTTTGCCCCTACGGATAGGTACCTACGTAGCTATCCGTAGGGGGTATAACTTGTACCTACGGACATGTCCGTAGGTACAATTAATATTTTAAAAAAAACCGTAAATAATATAAAAAAAATTTACCCTACGGCGTAGTCCGTAGGGGCAACAGGACCTACACATAAATCCGTAGGGGCAAGAATTTGCCCGTAGGGGCAAGAATTTGCCCGTAGGGGCAAGTTCAGGGCCTCAACTTGCACCTGCGGCCTTTGCACCTACGGGGTATTTTTTCGCCCCTACGCATATATCCGTAGGGGCAGTGGGTTGCCCCTACGGATAAATCCGTAGGGGCGACCCTTATTTGTAGTAGAGTTTTAACCAAAAATCAAATAATAATCCAAATAAAAACCCATGGTGTGAGTCTTATATTCCCACCATTTCCTTGTATAATCAACCATGATAGAATGATGTATGTATGCAAGTGTGCATGCACATCCATATGTGCATGAAACTAGAAAGGAAGAAAAACATACATGCATGCATACATCCATCCATCACAAGAATGGATTTCTAGTGAGAAACTAATGGTTAAATGATAAATCAACACTTGATTTATCAATCCAGTCATATCACATATGACCCCTACCAAAAGAAAGCCACCTGACCAATATACGGTATCCTATACGCGCATTTTAATCGGGTCCATGCGCATATCGCATACGCGCACCACAACGTTTCGCCGGGACTAGGAAACTCCATTGTGGGACTCTGAGACTCGTCAATACGCCGGTAGTGGGTGATGATCATATCAAGCACCCCCAAGCCGCAAGCGGTCAGCTAAATGTAACGGCCACCCGGGTATTGAGCGATCAGAAGAGAACAAGCGAACCTGCTACAACTCCCGTCAAGCCGATCGGTAACACTTCCCATACAATCCGGTCTCCTCGTCTGATATGTCGCATATCAAGTCTAGGGGTGGTAAACGTCAGACCCCAATAACCGATAAGTCGTGCCGATGTGAGGCTCATAACGGGTCGAGAAACTACTGGTAACACTTACCAGCAAATCTCTGAATCAGCCCTGGCCAGGGACTTCCCTGTTACGGCCAATCGAGCACAGTACAACATCAACCCCCAATACCGGGAGAGACGAAACCCCTCTTATCGCTCATTGCCTCCATGTGACTCGGGACTGTACCCAAAAACCACCGTTTTGCACGCCCTCATGGACGTGGTAAGGTGGAGATCAAAGCACAGTGGGAATCACACAAGACTCTATGACGATCTCGGGTCTACAGACTAACCTGTACAAGTGTCACCTGAGAACTGCCATCTGACGTGAGGTATAATACCATCTGGGAGTTCTCGGCGAGTCCGTCCAGTGTACCCAGTCTCCACTGAGCACCCGTATACCATCTCTGATGTCAAACACCAATGGATATGGGATCATCCATCGCCCATCTCATGGGTCGAGAAGCGTATACGCTAGTCTACACTGGTATATCGATGCCCCGTCTCGATACATCTACGACTAGGAACCTTGAAGGATGTACTTATGGACTACCATGTCCCCACTAGTATAATCTGCATCATAGTCCAGGTAGTCAAGTAAACATCCTAAGGGCTTTACCAACATGTAACTATAAGACAGTTTAAAGAGACTAGTATACATGTTAAGATAAAGAGCAACCATATAGCATACTCTCATATCGAGCAAGAAAGTCATCTCTATATATGTCCAAGCATCCAATATAATATACATCATCTGTACAATACTGGCCTCTAGGGCATACATATAACTAACAATTTCTGCCTTGCAATGATTTTAATGATCTCTCTTCTCTTTTGTGTTTTCTTTATTTTTGTGACTATGTGTGAATAGTATAATCACTTATTAAGGGTAGGAGAGGGGTAGTTTGACTATGAGAAGTGATTTACCATTTCCTTTAAGCCAACAAACTCTGACCAAACGACTAGCAATCTGCTCCGTTAGGCACCCTATCCTACCACGATAGCGGTGATTCCTAATTGTGACCGGTTGCATTTAGTTTGCCAGATGCGAGGGTTAAGAGACAATAACGGAGGGACAGGGGTCGATAAGTACGTATTTCGCGCACGATCGCAAATACCAAACTTAAACGCCCTAATCCACGTTGTTGCCGATTACATTGGCATCAACATCAAGTAAGGTTCATAAGGAAGTAGTAAACATTATCCTATCTCAAACTAACCTAAAGCTACCCCTAACAAGTCTTTCTTTTTTGAACATATTTTTCATGACACTTAGAATAACAACCAACTCGAACCGTTCAGATTTATCTCGTTAATACAAGATTAAAAACCTACCATCTCCCTCCGAACCACCCGTACTCATCTCGGCTCGCTACACGCGACACCGTCTTGATTGCGGTATCTTTAAACTCATATGACATGCAAAATACCTGACAATCAAATGACATCGTTGCCGAGGAGACGGTAACACTTTTATTCTTGTAGTCTCAAGTTAATTTGTGTATATTTTGTGTATAAAACTAACTTTCTGAAAATCCAAAACAAAAATTGAGTTTTTTTCAAAAACCGACACCAAAACTAACTTTTTGACATTTGTTCTCGAATATTTTGATCTGCTAACACTCTGTGAATAATTGAGATAATCAAAGTATAAAATTGGGATACTAGGAGAACATAGAGCACACACAAAATGTTTGGACACAAAATTTGCAAATTGGACCGCTGATTTTCTCCATTTCCCCGACATGGGCGGTTTTAATTGAATTGATTGCTACAATTTTTTTGTGGTTGCTCCAGTGTTTTGTTGGTGCTCCATTTTTATACTTTGATTTTCCTGATTTTATGTTTACAGCAGATTGGCTATCTATATCGTATTTTTCGCTAAAATATCCGTTTTTCCGACATTTGCAAGTTTTGCTGATTTGCGAACAGCGATCGTGCAGAGAAAAGTATATTTTCAAGATCAAAGTGATAGAAAACTACAGTGCCAAAGATCCAGCTAGTTGACCCATGCAAGTGAACATTTAAGCACTCGAGAATCTACTTCAACGGGGTTTTCTTAACCCCAAAAATTCGGTATGTATTTTTCTAACTCCTCCTTTCTCAAATCCGACATTCCAATATTCTATCTTTGCAGGATTCTTTGCAATTTACCACCAAAAGCCAAAAGAGAACTTACCATATTTTCTGCAGAGCCGCGCTTAGAAGTAAAAAAAATAATTGTTTGATTTTTTGAACAAACCGTTTATTTGAATTGCACATTACATTATTAATACAGACTTTAAGGGGCTATAACACCAATTTGGATTGGGTGGGGATTTCATCACCCTTCCTACGACCTTAAAATCACAAAAAGTATATGCATCAACATTGAGCTTAATTAAAAAAATATGTAGACCCAGCCAATTAAAGAATTGTCGCGCTCAATAGGACAGAGTAAGACTGTGGGCATTCAGTCGTTTATCTAAACTTGACTTCGTGGTTCCTAAACTAGACAAGTGAGGAGGTAACTTTAAAAGGCCCATCTTATGGTGATTCGTGAGCGGAACCCTCTTTACCTCACTTGTGCTTATCTAGCCACAATTGGCAGAGAAGAGGTGATTCGAGAATTATCTCATAGCTTATCTCTTTGGAACAATTAGGAGTGGTCTAGTTAGACTTTGAAGACCCTAGCTCTAAGTATTGATTGTGATTGTGATTATTTGTTTTGACCCCGTCATTTTCACATTTTTTTCCAAAACAAAACAAAAATTCGCCATTTTCTCCTTCACCTATATTTTCTCCATTGACATTTTCTTGCCCTCACTTTCTACGCTTTGACAACACTAAACTCGTTTACTATATGTCTATTTGGGCTCGGGACCTTAGTGCTCATTTAGTCCACGTTTTGTTAGTCTCTACCGACTACACGATCAACTCTGAAGTCAAAATTTATTCCACGCAACCTTCACCTCTATCTTTACCGGTCAACTCCGACGTTCACCGTGATTTTGTTCATACATATTCACTTTCACTTTCGCCCAACTCTTCTTTCATGATGTTGAGATCTCCACTAAACACCACTTTATCTCCTCCGGGAATAATTCCACATCCTCTTTACGCAAATAATCCACCACCGGCAGGAACGCTGTCGTGAATCGTGCTTCAAGACCGTTTCTATCCAACCCGTGCAGCGCTTCCTACCTGTCTTTCTCTTCCACCGGTTAATAGGGACAATTTTGAAATTAAGCCCTACTTCATCAACATGCTGCCCAAATTCCATGGGCTTGAATCCGAAGATGTCTATATCTTCATCAAAAAATTCCAAAACATGTGCGAGATGATGAAAACGACCCAACTGTCCGACTATACTATACGACTACGTGTTATTCCTTTCACTCTTTATGATCTTGCTGAAAAATGAATGTATAGCACCGTATCTCATTCAATAACCAGTTGGGATGAATTTGTAAAAGAGTTTTTGAAGAAATTTTACCCAAATCACAAAACCTTTAGAATCCGAAACAAAATAAATTAATTCACCTAGCTTCCAACTGAACCTTTTTGGAAGTGCTTTAACCGGTATAAAGATCTCCTTGTTGTGTCCTCATCACGGTATTGAAAAATGGAAACTTTACCAAACTTTTTACCAGAGGCTGAATCTAGCAACTAGACAGTTGATGGAAACCATCTGTCAAAGCCACTTCCTATCAAAATCCGACGAGGAGGCTTGGAAATTCTTTGACGATCTTACAGCACAAACACCGCAGTGGGAGAGTACCAGGACGAACGCTTCATCTTCTTCAACTTCTTCTTCCGACCAATATAGAGCAGGAGTTCACCAACTTGATATCTCAATTGCAATGAAAGCCGAGATGGCTGCAATAACGCGAAAACTCGAGGCAATTCAGAGCAAATTTTCATCTCCTTCCTTTAGCCCTGCTGCTCCCCTTCGAACCATTTTTGCTTGTTGTTTTGATCCATCACATTTGACGGAAGAGTGTCCATTTCAAGGTCAGGATCAAGCAAATGCTGCCTTTCAACAATGACCCAGAAATGACCCTTACTCTTCCACCTATAGTCCTGGATAGAGGAATCATCCTAATTTCATCTAGAACCAAAATCAGAATAAAAACCAAAACCAGTTCCGAGACCAAAACAACTTTCAAAGGCCTCCTCTAACTCAACAACAACAAGCTCAACAATAATTTCAGCAACCCTTTCAACAGCATCAACAATTCCAAAACCCGATGAACAACTTTGCACCATACAAAAATCTGTTCCCTCAAAACAACAACTTTGTTCCGTCCTGTAGCGATAAGGTCTCGTCGCTAGAACGTAGTCTTGATGCTTTTGTAAAGCAATCTACTCAAACTACCGCCAACATCCAATTTTCTATTCAGTCCCTGGTGCAACATACTGCTTCACACGGCCAAAGCATAAAAACCATCGAAGCCCAGATTGCACAACTGAATGCTGCATTGAACGAGAGAGAGAAGGGAAAGCTTCCATCTTAACCACTCCCAAATCCTGGTCACCAACATAATGCGCATATTGATCTCGAACAGCAGAACCATAATATGAGTGCAGTTACTACGTTGAGATCAGAAAGAATGCTGAACAACAACGTTGGCGCACAAAATGATGATGACACTCCGGATGTTTCCTCTATCCCAACTTCTTTTTCTTCTGAGCTCGTTCTCTGTTCTTCATCAGGCTTTTCTTCGAAATATGCTACTTCGAACAGACCAACATCTCAGCCCACTCAAACTCTACTTTTGGGTTCTGTTCCGTCTCCACAATCCCCTCCATAAGTATTGGACTCAACCAATTTAAACAAAGCTCCATTTCCAAACCGGTTGAGGCCCAATAAACAAAGTCCACAAATGGAGAAGGTTGTAGAGTTATTCAAACAGGTTAACATAAACATTCCCCTCTTAGATATAATCCAACAAGTCCTCTCTTATGTGAAGATCTTGAAAGACTTGTGCACTAAGAAGAGGAAATCTCAGGTACCGAAGAAACTTTTCTTGGCAAGTAACGTGAGTGATACTCTTATCCAAGATTTACCTCAAAATTGGAAGGACCCCGGTTGTCTTACAATTTCAATTACCATTAGGGATAAGAACATTAATCATGCTCTTTTAGATCTCAGTGTCAGTGTTAACCTGCTTCCGTATTCAGTTTATGAGCAATCCGGTATAGGAGAACTGAAACCTACACATTGTACTCTTCAAATGGCCGACCGAACTATCACCAAACCTAGGGATAAGCTAGGGGACGTGTTAATTAAGGTTGGGGACTTCGTATTTCCCGTGGACTTCATAGTCTTGGATACACAGCCTGTAGCCAACCCCGGAATCAAATTCCGGTAATTCTCTGTCGTCCATTCTTTGCAACCTCAAATGTTATGATCAATTGTCGAAATAGTTCCATGAACCTATCCTTCGGTAACATAACAATTGAACTCAACATTTTCAGGTTAGTGAATTAGCCATCCTAAATGAATACTCATATACTGGATATTTGTTCTATCCAAGAGATCTCCCCCGAGGATTGTGAATTTGAAAACTTCCTGTTTGATCACAATGATCTTAACGCCAACAGTGCATTTCTTTTTTATCCAGCTTCTTCTGACTCCGACAGAAAATACGAGTGCTTCACATTTCTGGATGATCTTGACATGTCATCGCCCGAGTTGGAATCTTTCAAGTTTGCGGATGAGTTAATTGAACCATATGATTCTGTTGCTTACACTCACTTTGAGCCACTCATGGAATCCTTTGAGTTCGATACACGTTCTCCGATCTTGCCTTCAATCGTTTCTTCACCGATGCTCGAACACAACCCTTTGCCGTCTCACCTTATGTATTCTTACTTAGGTGAAAACAAGACTCTCCCAAAAATCATTTCGGTTTCTTTAGATTTAGAGCAAGAGAAAGCCCTTCTTTCGGTCTTGCGATCAAATCGGCAAGCTTTTGGCCGGACTATAACGGACATCAAGGGGATTAGTCCCCTGATCGTTGAACATCATATTCACCTGATGGATGAAGCCAAACCAGCGAGGATCCATAGAGATTATTAAATCCAGTCATGAAAGAGGCTGTGAAGAAGGAAATCGTCAAATGTCTGGATAATGGTATCATTTACCCGATATCCGACAGCCAGTGGGTAAGTCCAATATATGTTGTCCTTGAGAAGTTGGGTATTACGGTCATTACCAACGAGGCAAACGAGTTAATTCTCACTCGCACCCAAACCGGGTAGCGAGTGTGCATTGATTATCAAAAACTCAACGCCGCGACGCGGAAGGATCACTTCCAGCTTTCATTTATTGACCAAATGCTCGAAAGATTAGCTGAACATGAGTTTTATTGTTTCTAGACGGTTACTCAGGTTACAACCAGATTCCCATCGTCGAAAAAACCCAGGACAAAACCACTTTCACTTGTCCTTTCAGCACATTTGCATACCACCGCGTGCCCTTTGGGTTATGCAATGCTTCCGCTACATTTGAGCGGTGTATGATGGGAAGTTTTTCTGAAATGGTTGAGAAGTTTCTGAAGATATTCAGAGATGATTTCTCCAATTTTGGAGATTCCTTTGATGAGTGTTTACAACACGTTGACGCTGTCCTTGCCCGGTGTAAGGATAAAAATCTCACTTTAAACTAGAAGAAATGCCACTTCATGGTGTAGGAAGGTATTGTCTTAGGACATATCATTTCACAAAGAGGAATCAAGGTTGACAAAGCAAAGATTGATGCCATTTCCAACCTCCCTCCTCCAAAATGCGTCAGAGATATCATATCTTTTCTTGGCCATGCCGGTTTCTATAGATGGTTCATCAAGGAATTTAGCAAAATTGCTAGACCTTTGACTCTTCATCTGGCCAAGGATGCGACGTTCCATTTTGACTCAAACTGTTTGACTGCCTTTGAATCATTGCGAAGCTCACTCACTACCGCTCCCGTTCTTTCGTCTCTCGACTGGACGCATCCTTTCGAGATTATGTGCGATGCATCCGACTTTGTCATCGATACTTTCTTAGGACAACATATCGATAAGATACCGCATGTGATCTACTATGAGAGGTGGACCTTGGATGATGCACAAATGAACTACACAACAACCGAGAAATAGTTCTTAGCTGTTGTATTCTCTTTAGAAAAATTCATGCCCTATCTCATTAGCTCCCCAGTCATCGTCTACACTGAACATTTTGCCTTGAGTTATCTTTTCGCGAAAAAGGATGTCAAGTCTCAGTTAATACGTTGGATCCTCTTACTACAAAAATTTGACCTAGTCATTAAGGACAATAGAGAATGTGAAAATGTAGTTGCCGACCATCTTTCTCGACTTCCTTCTTCACCGACGTTTCCACTGCCTATAAATGATTCTTTTGCAGACAAGCATCTCTTGATCGTATCTTGCGAACAATGGTTCGCAAATATTGTGAACTATTTAACAACTAGACTTGTACCTAGCGAATGGTCGAGTTAGGACAAACAGCAATTTCTATCCCAAGTAAAACACTCTTACTGGGACGAACCCTACCCGTTTAAGTATTGTCCTGACCAAATCATCCGTCGATGTGTCCCAAACAATGAGTTCAAGAGTATCTTGTCTTTCTACCACGAGCATGCATGTGGCGGACAATGTGGCTCTAGGAAAACTACGGAAAAAGTCCTGTAATGGCTTTTACTAGCTGACGCTATTCAAAGATGGACACGAACATTGCAAGACTTGCTCCCGGTGTCAACACCTAGGCCGGATCTTGAAAAGAAACGAAATACCGCTCCAACAAATTTTGGTTGTTGAGATGTTTGATATTTGGGGGATAGACTCATAGGCCCGTTTCCCAATTCTTTTGGGAACTTATATATTCTGTAAGCGGTTGATTACGTCTCAAAATGATTCGAGGACATACCAAGTCGAACTAACAATAAGAAGGTTGTCGTTAAATTTCTTAAAGAAAACATCTTTTCCCGGTCTGGGCACCCTTACGCAATCATTAGATACAACAAGACACATTTCTGCAATCGGTCTTTTGAGGCCTTGATGCGGAAGTACGCGATCAACCATAAGCTATCAACGTCCTATCATCCCCAAATGAGCGGGAAAGCCGAACTTTCTAATCAGCAAATCAAGCATATATTGGAGAAAACAGTTTTCAAGAACTGTAAGGATTGGTCTTTGAAATTAACTGATGCTCTTTGAGCATACCGTACTGCTTATAAGACTATTCTTGGAATGTCTCCTTATCAGCTTGTATTTGGAAGGGCTTGCCATTTCCCTATCGAGATTGAACATCGCGCAATGTGGGCAATAAAGGAGTTGAACTTCGATCTTGACTAAGCGGGAAGCTATTGGAAGCTGCAATTTAATAAATTGAACGAGCTTCGGGATGAAGCTTATGAAAACGCGGTTGTCGTAAAGAACTGAACGAAGGCGTTTCATGATAAACACCTTATAGGCAAAACATTCACGTCTGGACAGCAGGTACTTCTTTACGATACCGGACTTCATTTCCACCCTGGTAAGCTATGATCTAGCTGGATGGGACCTTTTCTGGTGCGATGTGTATACCCGCATGGGGCGGTGGATTTGGATAATCTACGGGACGGTTCGAGATTCAAATTAAACGGACATAGAGTGAAACCATTTTTTACTGCTGAACCATCGAAGGAGCTTCTATTGCTTCAGGAGCCGGTTTTATAACGAGTAATGTTCCTCCGTCTATTCTTCCTACTTTGCTTTTCCAACCATAAACAGTGGAAATGCTGTTTTAAATAAAGTGTGGGGGATATGTATATACAGATCTTTTGCTCTCATAAATAATTATCCTTATCTTGTGAATATTTGTTTTTTTCTTTGAGAAATTTCTTGTCTGGTGAAATTGCCTTGTTCAAACAAACACAAAAAAAAAACAAAAAAAAGCTCTCCGACATGTTTTTGTTACCTCCACAATTTTGATCATCTTTATATAGCATGACAACGACGACGCTGTCCAATTTAAGTTTGGGGATATGCTCGGTAAGTCTTTCATCTTTGCATTCATTTATAAATTCTGCATTTACACATATTTTTTAAAAACCCATAAAAATTGAATTTTCTTCCAAAAAAACAGAAAAACTTTGTCGTCAAGTTAGCGAGTGGGAAAACTTAGATTCGAAATGCCGACGGTTTAGTTTGATAAGATAGAAATAACTAAATCCTATTTTTAGATATTGAAAACCCGAAAGATAACCCTCTTTTGAGTTTAACTGTAACTAATATACGTCTTTGTATTACACAACACGTGTCGTGAGTTTTGAAAATTGGATGACAAGTTTTGGTATGTCTTAAAACTTTTAAAATTGATAAACTTCTATAAGATCTATCAGGTTTTTCTAAGATAAGTAATATCAAGAATAGTTTATAAAGTGAAGTGAATATAAAAGGATATTATTGAAACTTTAATAGAAGTTATGTCTGAAAAATAAACCATCTGAAACTTGATTGGAGTGGGTACACACCTAATCTGCACAAACACGTATTTTATCTTGAAAATAAATAAACAACTTGTTATATCTCTGTTCGCATTGAATTCATATAATTTTCACGCTAAAATGAGTCATTTGTTTTAGGGCCTATGTGATTTGGGCAATTAAGTCCGTTGGGGTATTTCTACACCTAATGCCCTAAAACCAACTGGTTTGGGTCCATTGGCCCAAATCTCGCTAAGAAATTTAGAAAGTCGATTTTAAAACAAGGTCAAGCAAGCGTTCTTTCCAGGTTAAAATTCCTAACTGTTCTTTCTGTGAGAATAATTTTGGCTAAAAACGAGTTTTTATAAAAATATTTTTAACAGAGATATAAAGGTTTTATCTGATGATAAAAATTATTGCACGTTCACGAAAGTGTGAACAAGTAAAAGATGGAGTGAAGAATAAGGTTTAATTTTCCGTTAAAGAGGATAGAAATTCTAAATTTGAAATCTAGCTAGAAAACAAAACTTCAGAAATGCTTAACTCATTACAAACTTATGTGATCTTTTTGAAGTTTTATCCAGTCCGTATCTTGTGACATGACAACTATAATCAAAGTTTTTGAAACGTCAAGACACTATTTGCATACGCACATAAATACGTATATGGTCTTAACTTAAATAAGAAGTGAGGTGTGAAAAATAAGGGTTTGATATTTCTAACTTAGGATTATAGAATTTCTGGCTTGGATACTGAATCCTACAATAAGCATCAACTGTGATTTCGCGAAACTAGCTTGATGGGTGTTTACTGCCGAAAACAGAGATGAACTAGGATATATCGTCTTGCCTAAATTTAGGGGCAGATTCTATTTTAAACATATCCTTCCACCTCTCTGATGATGCCAAGTTGATTTATAACACCATATATCGAAGGTTTAGACAGATGCGACCGTTGTGGCGTGACTTTATCAGATTCCCCCTCTTTGAGGGGTTTTTGATTGTGGGGACGTTCTTCTCTGCAGACACAAGCCCCTGCAGTTAATTACGTCATCGTGTTGCGATAACCACTTTCACCTGCTCCAGTAGTCACTTCATGTCATGTTATATTTATTTTTCATTATGGTTGCCCGTGAATTGTATACGGAGACTAGTTTATGTCGTCGCCCGTAGAGCGCGGATTAGTCCAAATACATATATTAAATTTGGGTTTGAACCTAGTTCATATGTTCCATTGGTTCACGGGATATTTTATTTTATTTAAAGACCGTTAATCTGGTTTTATATTAAGATCGACATAAATATATGAGCATATGGGCAAATTTATTTTAACTAAGGATACGTTAGTCTTATATAAGATTAAGATCAACTTAGAAACATGGTTAAGGATCATGAAATTTTGTTAAGATCTATTAACAGAGATGAGCATATAGTGTCAATTATGATGAGCAATATGGGCTCAAGGAGTATGATGTTTCAGGGGGCTCAACCTATTTTGGGGCTCAGTCCTGGGCTTTTTCATCATCTAGCAGTGCTAAACACTTATTTTGTTTTGCTTTCTGACCCTCACGGAGGTGTCACGTGAGATGCTCAGGTTTGGTCGTTGCCCTATCAGTGCAAAGCACTTGGTCACTGTGGATATTTATCATATGTTGGCACTCACGTGGATATCATGTGAGGCGCTTAGTCCTAGGACATTGCTATATCAGTTGTAAGCACTTTATACAACGCTCACGTGGGTATCACGTGAGGAGCTCCAGCTTGACATTTTTTAAACGCTCGTGTGGGTATCACATGAGGCGCTAGATCTTTGCTTATAGGTGCTCACATGTGTGGCACGTGAGGCGCTGTCTTCGTAGGTCTTTTGCACGCTTACGTAAGTGTCACGTGAGGTGCTAACTTTATAGGATCTTTTGAGCTCTCACGTCAATATCATATGAGGTGCGGAGTCCTTAGAGATTTAATCTCTATTTATTTTTTTGAAGAGAATTTAAACTTCTATTAATGGTGTTTTGGCCATTAATAATCCCCAAAATCTCTGTTTTGAAGATCTGGGATCGGATTTTTGAGAACTAAGTTCTTCTGTTTCATTTTTGTAAGAACTAAGTTCTTTGAAGGGTTAAATGCTGCTTTTAGAAGAATTAAATTCCTGGAATGTAACTTCTATTATATTTCTTTTTTCTCATGTTTAGTTTTCCCCTAAATCTTGAGTCTGAAGAATAAGATCTTCCAGATGAGAATTAAATTCTCAACTTATAAGAGATTTGTCTTGTGGATCTCAGATCTAGAAAAAGAACTAAGTTCTTTATAAAGGGTTAAACCCTTATGTCTCTATATATAAGAGGCAAAGGAGATTCTTTGATCTCTGCTTTTTTCTTTACCTAGGTTTGAGAGGAACGAGAAGATCTTCATCAGAAAGAGAATTAAATTCTCGGTTGTGACTTCTATCTCTTTTTTACAGAATTTTATAGAGGATTTTCTCTGTGTAAGACTTAAAGTCTCGGATCCTTTATATAAGGAAAAGCTGTTGATTAGTTAAGAGAATCCTTTATTTAAGAGATCTCAGTTTGATTTCATAATCAGGTGGTGATTTTTAATCACCATTGGATTTTAGATCGAAGGCTCTCTGTTTAACAAAATATATTTTTCTTGTTTTTAACAAGATTAGGGAAATATTTTCCCATATAGAATTTAATTCTATCTCTTGATTAAAACGGTGATATTTAATCAATATTGAATTTTTAATTCAAGGGTTTTCTGTTGAATCGGAGCATATTTTTCTTATTTAGAAAGATCAGGAACATATTTTCCCATATAGAATTTAATTATATCTTTTGATAATCTTTTTTTATCATCATTGAGTCTTTGATTCAATGGCTCTCTATTTAACAGACAATATTGTTCGTATTTAAATAGATCAAGGAGATATTTTTCTCTAATAAAATTTAATTCTATTATTGGATTTTTGATCCAACGGCTCTCTGTTTAACTTAGAATATCTATCCTGTTTAGGAAAATACTTTCCTATGTAGAATTTAAATCTACCTTAAGCAAAACTACTTCAACTTGGGTACTGATGCTCACATGCTATGCATGTGGCGTAACTAAAGAATTTAATTCTTACTGAAATAGGTACCCACGTACTTTGCACGTCGGTGCTCACGTGCTTAACACGTGAGGCACTGCCCTAGGATTTAATCCTATCAGAGACAGACGTCCACGTGCTTTTCATGTGGATGCTCACATGCCCAGAACGTGAGGCGCTGCCTTAGGATTTAATCTTATCACAGACAGGCATCTACGTGCTTTACACGCCGATGCTCACGTGCCCAGAACATAAGGCGCTGCATTAGGATTTAATCCTATGAGAGACAGTGTAGACACTCACATGCCTTACACGTGAGGCGGTGCCCCTTTTTTTATGAGGGAACAAATTCCCCCCACCGTTGTTCTCACATTGCTTGCACGTGAGTACAACAATATCCAACCTTTTAACCGTCCGATCCGCCTTAGGATATGGGAAATCTGAACCGACCCCATCACTTTATAAATAAGGCATTAAGCCCTAGGCGACAGCTGCGCCTCCATCTTTTCTTCTTTCTTAAGAATTTTATTCTCTATTAGATTTTAGCTCTTTCGTGGAGCTTATTTCTTCATTTTTCCACAAATCTGCATTGTAGACTTACTCTGTCAAAAATTTATTGGTAAGAGTCTTCTTCAACAAAGCTTAGCTCTTTCATTTGGGACATTATTCTTCAGAAACTTTGGAAGATTAACTCCATTTTGGTCACAGAGCTTGGCTCTAGCATATTCCTCTTAAGGATTTCTTGAAATTTTAGACTTGATCTGTTTCTATAGAACTTAGTTTTAATTTTTTTTTTATTTTAGATCATACTCCTTTTGGGGATTTCATTTATTATGATTCAACAAAGCATTGCTCTGAGGATTTTTGATGTGAGATTCTCTGTTTTGGGGATTTTTTGGGCTTAATTCCCCTTCATTCTATAGAGCTTGGCTCTAATCTTGTTTATTTTTTCTTTTAGGGAAATTTTGGTATTTTATACCGTTTTATAAAACAGAGCTCAGCTCTGAAAAGTTTATTATTATTAAAAACAGCCCTTGAGAATCATTTTAGATTTCTCTACTTGGCATATATTCCAATTATTAGTGAGCCGCTATTTTGATTCTGTGGGGTCCACTACTTTTTGGATTTAGTGATTCTAACATTTCTTGTTAAATTTCCAACTGGTTTCTTTTTAGGTATCATGGCTGCTCATTTATATGACATCGAGAAGATTGTTTCCTATGAAGAGATTTGCATTCAAGGTCGTCTTCAAGACTAGGAGTATACTGTGGCCCAATGCGATGATGTGATGGATCACTTCCATGATCACAACGGCCGATTTCTCCCCCATCGCTTTGCCCGTTTCAAGATCGTCGTTGGGTCGATCTGGGAAGCTCCATCTGAGCTTGCTGAGGCTATGCCGCTCTAGGCACTCGATGACGCTGAAGACAAGATGCATTCAGTATAACTGATTGGTCTAATTTCGAAGAAATGGAGAGATGATCTCGTCACTATATTGCATCACATCTTCCAACAAAAAGTAATAATATCCTCATACCAGAGGATGGAGAATATCAGTAGTGATCCCGAAGCTTGCATCCGGGAAAAGATGCATAAAAAGATGGTCGATGAAGCTAAAAATGCTTTACTCAAACTAGCCTTTAAGTTTCAGAATCCGTGTCTGGAATTTAGTGTTCTACCACTGTAGATCCTAGATGATGCGGTGGTGTTTGTTTTTAATTTTGTTTCTTTTTTATTTCTTTCGCAGTCATCCTCATCCAACAGTATGTAATCCCCTCCTTTTGAAGTATGAAAATCATCTTTTCCTTCCATATCTACACTTTTCTTTTCTTTTTGTGCTAAAATTAGTTTATTTACTCATTTAGGAGTGTTTAGTTTACCTTTCCTTTAGGTTTATAAGCAAATTCACCCGAACATTAAATATAGATAACCCACCTCTTTTATGATAGGGGTCCGTTGGGTTTGTGGCACTGGGTTAAGTCCATCATATTATCGTGTTGGGTAATATATTATCAATATGCAATCTCTTGAGTTGCGGCTCAAGTAGCCATGCGTCCGTCGTATCTCTGATCCCTTCTGAGGCTGGACAAAACGTCTTCAAATAATCTTCTTAGATTAGAATATCCATATTACCATCAGAAGATCAAGCATTAGGTATTGTCGTGGCACTCTACTTAAGGTTAAGCTTGATTTGAAGCCCTATTGAGTCATAGCCGCAGCCATCTGGGATGGGATGACGTCCAATGGTCTTTATGTTTGCCATCAAGACCCGAAACTAAGCACATGCCGTCACTTCGCTTTCGCTTTGGTGTCGCACCGATTCTTCGCTGAAGTAAGGTATACATCCGTATGACCTCTACGTTGTATGTATCGCCATCGAGATTTGGAGCTAGAGATATACCATTACTCCGATTTTATTTGATAGTTGCGCCCACACCATGTTGGAATAAGGAGGAATGTCGAGGTAGTCTCTAGGCTATAAATGTACCGTCAAGACTTTGCTCTTCTTTTGAAGAAGCATGGTGGGAAGATATGATTCCCTTTCTTTCATTTATACCCATGGAATGTATACAAGAGTCGCCGTGGAGCTACTTGCAGGGCACAAATTTTTTATTTTATTATTTTTTATATTTCCACGATGCACTATCTTTTCGATTTTTTATATCGTGAAATCGCTATTGCCCAATCAATTCGGCTATTTTATTCACGGTGCCCAATCATTTTGGCTATGTTTTGTTTTTGCTCACTGCTTTTTATTGCAAGTTGCCCTATCATTTCGTCTATTTTTTCCTTTTTTCATACTCATCAATTTTTCTATGAGTCAAAGACTTAGGGTCTGATGCCAGCTTTGGCATCAGTATCACTGCAACTGGAATATTGCCAAGAGCGACTCATCATATGCCATTGCCAATTTTGGCCAAATGGTGGCTTAGATAACAGGTTTTGATCTCTGCTAGCTAAGGCTTTTTCGATTTTACGAGGCGTAAAGGTCTCATAAAAGTATTTCTCCATATGGGTTATGAGGATTCATAGGTGTATTTTCTCCTTAGGATTCGTAGAGACTCCTAAGTGTATATTACTCTTGTAAGTCATAAGGATCTTACAGGAATGCTTTTTCCTCACCAGTCGAGGGGACTTGCAAGTGTCGATCACCATGTCGAGCAATATTTCTCATTTTTGGTGGGACTTGGTCGAGAATATATTTGTTTACGTCTGTGGATTGAATACAACGGTCGAAATTGGACCACTTGTAGGGCATAAATTTGTGAGGTTATGATGGCTTAAGAACAGGTTCAGATCCCTGTAACTTAAGGCTTTTGAATTCTATAAGTTGTGAGGGTCTTATAGAGGGTATATTCTCCTTACAAGCCGTGAGGATCTGGTAAGTGTATTTTTTCCTTAGGGATCATATGAATTCCCATGTGTTTTGCTCCTTTGTGAGTCGTAAGGATCTTATGTAGGTATTTTCTCCTTATAAAGTTGTGAGAACTTTACTAGTGCATTTTTTTCTTTCTTTTAACGATTTTGCGTCCTCTCAGGTTTTCACAAGCTCGCTGGTAGCCCTGATGTTTTTACTCACAGCGCCCTTTCGGGTTTTCATCCGTGCCTATTTCGCTTGTAGACATACCTTTTTTTAGGCGGCCCATAAGGTAACGCACTAACAGCTGTGGATCACGACATTCTTTGAAGGAACGCATCATATGGGACCGGGGAAAAGATATGGATTGTTTATGCCTGAATCACGACATTCTTCAAAGGACCGCATAATATGGGGCCTGGGGAAGGATATGGATTGTTTTAAGCCCGTGAATTATATATGATGCTCAATATAAAGACCTACCGTAGGGAAATATATTAGTTTTAAGGCATTACGGTCCAATATTAGTTTAGGTATATTTCGGTCAATTAGAGACATGGAGAACATGGATCATTTGTATCCGTGGATTGTGTATGGCTGGTCATATAACCCATACCATAGGGCAATATGCTAGTTTAAGGGCATCGCGGTCCAAAAAGGAGAAAGAAATCGGTCGCCGATCTACTCGATGCTCTGCTTGAATCTGAACCCCTCCATGATGAGCCTATATCTGTGCATGAACCAGATGACGGTCTCCTTTTTCTCGGCACGTCTACCGAGGAAGCCTCTCAGTTGGACGAAGCATTGAGGCGATCGCAAGATGAAAATGAAAATGTGTGCCCCAAGAAGGGAGGCTTTTCCCATGTTGTATTCTATGACGTTGATCCGTTATTACCTAGATTACCAATGGGTCCTCTGACAATGGAAGAAGAACGGGCTCTCAAATAGCCCATCTTGGTTGTTTCTGAAAATGAGGCTTCCGTGAAGACGGGAAGGCATTTGCTTTCGATCGAAATCCGACGAGCGCATTTGATCAGAAAAGAGCAGCGGCTCAAAAAGGCCATACTTCAAGCTCCCTGGCATATTGGTATGTATATTTTTCGTGTCTTTTGTCAAATAATTCATATTACTTTCATGTCGCATTATTTTTATGAAAAAATTTTATAGGGACTTCTGCAGCGGGCGTAGTTTCGAGCCCGGTTCGCGCCATGGACATAGATTCTACGAATATCTCCCGTAACACACCGAAGGGTGTAGAAGAGATTACTGGAGCTGTTATCCCCACTGTGGAGCTTCCGGTGATAGCTTCTATTCCTCCAGCAGAGATTGCCACACTGGCGAAAGATCCCATGGATATCTTTAGTGATGCACCGAAGGGTGTAGAGGAGATTGTCGAAGCTACTTTCCCTGTCTTGAGGGCTCTAGCGGTGGCTTTTGTCCCGCTATTGGAGGCTGCCATGCTGGCCATAGACTTCACGAATATCTCCAGTGACGCACCTGAGGGTGTAGAGGAGGTTGCCGAAGCTGTTAGTTATATGTATGCCCTAGAGGCCATTATTATACATATGATGTATATTATAGTGGATGCTTGGACATATATAGGGAGGACTTTCTTGCTCGACATGATAGTATGCTATCTGGTTGCTCTTTATCTTAACATGTACATTTATTGTCTCTCTATTACATGTTGATAAAGCCCTTAGGATGAGTACTTGACTACCAGGATTATGATGCAGATCATACTAGTGGGGCAAGGGTAGTCGGTAAGTACATCCTTCAATTGTTCCTAGTCGTGGGAGTATCGAGACGGGGCATCAATATTCCAGAGTAGACTAGCGTACGCGCTTCTTGACCCATATGATGGGCAATGGATGATCCCACATCCATTGGTGTTTGACATCAGAGAAGGTATACAGGTGCTCAGTAGAGACTGGGTACACTGAATGGACTCGCCGAGAACTCCTAGATGGTATTATACTTATCGTCAGATAGCAGTTCTCTGGTGACACTGGTGCAGGTTAGTCTGTCGATCCGAGATTGTCATAGAGTCTTGCGTGATTCCCACTGTGCTTTGATTTCCACCTTACCACGTTCAAAAGATCGTGCAAAATGGTGGTTTTTGAATACAGTCCCGAGTCGATTTTTTAATACAGTCCCGAGTCACATGGAGGCAATGAGCGATAGGGGGGATTTCGTCTCTCCCGGTATTGGGGGTTGATGTTGCGCTATGCTTGATTGGCTATAACAGGAAATCCCTAATCAGGGTTGCTGAGATCTACTGGTAAGTGTTATTAGTAGTTTCTCGATCCGTTATGGGCCTCACATCGGCATGACTTATCAGGGTTATTGGGGTCTATCGTTTACCACCCCCAGGCTGTGATATGCGACATATCAGACGAAGAGACCGGACTGTACGGTAGTGTTAATGATTGGGTTCGCAGGAGTATGAGCAGGCTTACTTGTTGATCTTCTGATCGCTCAATACGCGGGTGGCCGTTACATTTAGCAGACCGCTTGCGGCTTATGGGTCACTGATATGATCACCACCTACTGCCGGCATATTGACGAGTCTTTAGAGTCCTACACAGAGGTTTCCCGGCTCAAGCAAAATGAAGTAGGAGCACATATGTGATATGTACGGGACCGAAATTAATACGAGTATGTGATACCGTATTTTATTCTCACGATATGTGATATCGGTCGGATATATGTGATATGGCCGGGTTATCGAATCAAGTGTTGATTCGATAAGTTGATACATATAATATTAGTCGGTTATATATGATATAGCCGGATTATTAAATCAAGTGTTTATTTAATAATTTAATGTATAATTATATATTTGATAAATTAAATTACATTAACTAATATTAGCTCACTCAAGAATTCTTTTCTCACATGTGTACACTTAGTATATATGTGATATATATTAATGTATATTCTTTTAAGTCAAGCTAGATGATACATGAAACATGGGTGTATGAGACTCACACCATGCTTATCATAATGATGGGTTTTATTTATTTAAAGTAATTGAAAATTGGGTGGAAATTAGTCACATGGTTGATGCTTAGTGGAAGCTTGTAGAATCATTGACTAAGTCCACCAATTTTGTTTTACTTGAGATATTTGTTAACCCAACCATTAGATTAGCCATGGTTTAGTCTCTACATGAGTTAGTATATGATATTAACTCACCCATGGTTGCATTTCTTCATCTCCTTCCTTTAGCTCTCTTGCAATTTAGGAGGTGAAGAAAATGAGTGAGAAAAATATTTCTAAAATGAGCAAAATTCCTACTTCATCATCCTTTACTAGATTAGCCATTTAGTTTAGGGTGTTTGCTTCACTAATTCCATATTAGTGAAGAGGTAGCTTGAGTTGGTGTCTCCTCGACGTAGATCATCTTCGGCCTCGAAGACTTCAAGCAAGCTTGTTCTTTTCATCTTGTGGAGCCTTTCTAGAGTCCGGGAGTTCACTACTTGGAGCGAAAGGACTACTACACGGAGCTATTGAAGTGAAGGACCGGTCTAAAAAGGTTGTATTCCTTGTTCACTTAGATGTAAAGATGTTTATATTCATGTTTCGTCTAATTCTCTAGTTAAGATTCTAGGTTAGGGTTCTTTAGAGCGCCAATTTTTTTTAAATGGCATGGTCGATGCCTCCTGAAACCCAGCGGCGATCTAGGGAACCCAGCAGTGGTAACAGAGCCATGCTAGAGAATTAGACGATATTTATAGAATTGCAAAACCGAAACAACTCTTAAACACTCGAAACAAATCTAAGTTTCTGTCGAAATTTTCAGAGTGTCTAAAATTTTTTTAAGCAGTTGCAAAATGTTATATGAGATGTAACATGAACACCAAAGAAATTGGAGCCCTTCTCGCCGGATTTTGGTCAGCGACATCACAACAAATTCCGAGCTCGCCGGTTTTTAGTGGATTTTTGGCTTCAATTTTGGTGGTGTTCTAGTCTCTGGGTTTTGGTGTTTCAGGTGTTGCTTATTTTTACTGATATTGCATGTGATGTTATATTTCTGTAAAAACAATTCAGAGTGCTTCATAGTCGTAATTCTAACATCGTTTCGGGAAATTTAGACGACGTTAAAATGTTCGAACGGATATCAATTACCCATTTTCTCCCTCGCTGGAAATTTTCCAAGAGTTGGATTTTTTCCATGTTTAAAATCTTCAGAAAATCATGCAGGTGTTTTCTATAGACCCTCTAAAAGAACGAAATCCTAACTCGATTTTGTGACCGTCGGAACCCCCACCAAACCCTAGGATTTGTGGTAGTTCCGCGGCGCCATAGGTGAGGCAAGGGTTGACCCTTCTACGGTTGGTCCATAGGTGTTGTGGCATGTTCTTGGTATTTTTAAACTGCGCTCAAGTGTTGAGCTCTTTGGGAAATTTTGGGTGTTTGTTGATTCGATCGAAAATTTTAACATCGTCTAGCTATCTGTGATTGTGATACAATACTTGGAATCCACAATATTTAGTTTTGTGAGAACTAATTTGAATTTTGTAAACCTAACAATTTAGTCTCATTTGATCGGTTGCCACGGGATTTTGATGTGGATCAAAAGTTCGTCGCAATCACGTAGCGTACGCGGATACTCGCCAGGTAACCTTACTAGATAGCCACATCCCATAGCCCCGACCAAGTAACTGTAGGAGAACCCCGTCGCCAAAAGCATCCGTTCGGGTGCTCGCGGCGGCGGTGTTTCGCCTAAGTGCACATTGTCGATGGCATCGGGGGTGCGGCCGTCTACTAAAGTTTCATACGAGCATTCGATCAGGTTATCGGGAATCGTGTTGAATTACCCGACTGGTTATTGGAAAGTGTTTTAAATATCGAGACTAAAATGCGGGGTTTATAATTGTTAGGCATGTGATGTCTAAGGAATTCTTTTGGTTAGGCATGGAATCCTAAGTATGTGATACATTGGGTTTATGATGTCTAAAGTGGTTACAGATTCCAATTGTTGTAGTTTTTCACTTCCTTTTCTGCTACCGTAATTGTAATTTGTGGTGTATCGCCGGTTTCGTTGCTATATGTCAACGATAATTGGGATACGCCTATTTACTTACGTTGATGACATGTGATGTTATGTGTTGCTGTGATATGTTATATTGGATCGTCGTGTTTTGAATAGCCGGGTTTTTTTTATGTAAGATGAGAGTTTTTCATCTTCATTCATGTAAAAGCATGTATGTAATATTCTTTTATTGGGGCACTTCCAGGTTGAGGATGATGTCACCATTGATGTATATTATTTACTTTTCCGCATTAGGATAGACCCAAGGTGGGGAGCATAAATAATCGGGTTCTAGAGTCCAGTGGGAGACCATCTCGAGGAGTCGAGACCTGGTCTCCTAACTCTAGACGGTAGGGTTGCTTGCCGCTCTCGTAAGGGTCTAGAGATGTGGGATTGGCTATTCATCGCGACCGTGGAATCCGTGTTTTTTACTGGCTTAATTTAAAACGCGGAATTCCTAGTATTCCAATATTTCATATGTGTTCTTCTTCTGCTGATATTCTGTGATGTGATCACTTTATATGATGAGACGAATGCTTATATTATATATATGATATATAATAAATATTGTTGCTTTCGTTTCTTCTATTCTGCTTGGGAAGCATAATTGATGGGACTTCATTAATGAGATTAATGAAAGAAAAGAAACCTAAACATGTTGTAGAATCTTGTTTTAGAAACTGGTGGCTCTAGTTCTTGCTTTGCATAGTGGTATTCCTTGTAGAATATCCAGCACCTTATTCGATAAGGAAAGAGCCGAGATCCCTTCACCGGGAGTAGCCTCTTTATCGAAACTAGCAGATACTACAACCCACTCGGTTTTGTTTTTGATTGCTATTTTAGTTCATACTTTGCATAGTGGTATTTATGAAATATCCAGCACCTCATTCGATGAGGAAAGAGCCAAGATCTCTTCACCGGGAGTGACCTCTTTAGCAAAACTAGTAAAAGCCTCAAAAACACTCCTTTTCAAAATCACTCAATTCTACAACGATATCAAGTTCATTACGCAAAAGGTTTTCTTAAAAATCTGTCGTAGCCCTCCGTCATTTCAGATAAGGACTATTTAGTATTCGTGCTGCGTTTGTTGACCTTGTCAAGACGTAGTGTGCGGTAGCTGATTAGTGCTTATCTGCAAAGCATATGATGCGATTGGATTAGGGTAGTCGTGCGGCCTTGTTGACCTTGTCAAGGGTCGTGCGGATGGGTTTAATTCAATCATGAAATGTACGGGTTGAACTTGACTTACGATTTATGGTTTGTTGACCTTGTCAAGGTCATAGATCGCTTGGGGCAAAATATTATTGGGAATTTCAAGTGTTGAAATTTGCAATGAGATTGCATATTTTCTATGAGATAGTTGGATCCAGATACCCACTGCAAGTAAAAGTTACTCCTGTGAGAGTTTTACACATTACAATTAGCCAATCAAATAGGTGTCTAGAAAGGTGTTAACGGAGTTACGCCCCTGGGAAAACGAGGTTTATTTTAATTAGGTCCGTGCGAAAGCATGGGGAACCTCCCTCAAAGTACCGACACTGGCATGGCCGAAAGATTGGCGAACTTGTAAGGTGTAATTAATCCCGGCTAGTCTTACCTTTTAGGGTTTGAAGGAAAATTTGATAAAAATAGTGGGAGCCATCCAGATTAGATAAAATAATAACTCAATTTGGAGCTCCGATGAGTCATAACCACTCCGCGCTGGTGTGGGATGATCTCTGATAATCTTTTAGGTTTTATATGAGTTGCCTTCAAGAAACTGAAGCTGGGAATATGTCGTTGCTTCATTTTTTTCTAACGATGCAGTGCCGTTTCTTTGCTGAAGTAGGGTAGACATCTGTAGGAACTCTATGTTGTATATATTGCAGTTGAAATCCGGAGCTAGGAATATTCCTTTGCTCCAATTTGATTTGGCTATTTGGAGCCTTTGCTGACATTGCGTCTGCTGTAACGAGAAGAATGTCAAGCTGGAGCTGCGATTTTTCCGTCACTCCTTTTTTATTTAGCTGTTTAGAGCCTTTGTTGGCATTGCCTCTGCTGTAACGAAAAGAGTGTCAAGCTGGAGCTGGGATTTTTGTCATCACTCCTTTTTGATTTGGCTATTTGGAGCCTTGCTAACACCATGTCTGCACCCTGATTGAATGAGAATGAATGTCGGGGTAGTCTTCAGGTTGTATATGAACCGTCAAGACTTGGAGCTAGGAGTTTGCCATTGCTCCATTTTGATTTAGCTCGTTGGAGCTTTGTTGACATCACGTCTGCATCCTGTCGGTATGAGAAGAACGTCAGGGTGACCTCTAGGCTGTTGATGTCTCCATTGAGATCTGGCTCGCCCTTTGACGGAGCCTGGTGGGAAAATATAGTTCCCTTTCTTTCATTTGTGCCCATGGATCGTATACAAGAGTCAATATGAACCTTCTTACAGGGCAGAGGAATTTTTTTATTTTATTTTATTTTCATTGCCGTGATGCTCTATCTTTTTAGCTTTTCATATCGCGAAAGTCACGATTGCCCGATCATTTCGGCTATTTTCGCGGTGCCCAATCATTTCGGCTATTTTTTTTATTTTTTACTCGCTGCTTTTTATTGCAACTTGCCCAAACATTTCGGCTGTTTTATATGCATATTTTTTTGCTCGCTGATTTTTATTGCGAGTTGCCCCATCATTTCGGCTATTTCATATGCGTTTTTTTTACTGCTCGCTGCTGTTTTTATTGCGAGTTTGGGATCTGATACCAACCTTGGCATCAGTATCGCTATGACTGGAATGTTGCCAGGAGCGAATCATCATTTGCCGTGAAAGGACTTGGAGTTTGACACCGGTTTAGGCATCGGCATCGCTACGACTGGAATATTGCCAGGAGCGACTCATCATTTGCCTTTATCGATTTGAACAAAGTTGTCTTAGCGAACAGGGTTAAGATCCTGTTGACTAAGGCTTTTGACTTTATAAGCCGTAAGGGTCTCATAAAGGTATTTCTCCTTACTAGTAGAGAGGATCTCGTAGGTGTAGTTTCTCCCTAGAAGTCGTGAGGACTCCCAAGTGATATTTTCTCTCGTAAGTCGTAAGAATCTTCCAAGAGTGTTTTCTCCTTATAAGTCGAGATGACTTACAAGTGTCGTTCACCATATGGGAACATTCCTCGCCATTGGTAGAACTTGGTAAGGGAGTATTTATTTGTGCTCGTGGATTGTATACAAGGGTCAATATTGGACCGCTTGTAGGTCAACTTGGGGAATGTGATGGCTTAAGAACAGGTTCAGGTTCCTGTAGCTTAAGGATTTTGAATCCTATGAGCCGTAAGGGTCTCATAGGGGGAGTTCTCCTTACGAGTCGTGAGGATCTCGTAAGTGTATTTATTTTAACGAGAGTGCGCCCTTTCGGGTTTTCACAAGCTCGCTGGTAGTCCTGATGTTTTTACTCATGGCGCCCTTTCGGGTTTTCATCCATGCCCATTTTTCTTGTGAACATACCGTTTTTTTATCTATCTGTTTGCCAATGGGGCTTGGGGTGACTTCACCGCTAGAGTAGCTGTGTATCCAGTGGGACTTGAGTTGCAGTCCCCGCCGTTGGAGCTTCGATTGCAATATAGATCTCAAGGGAGCACGTCACCATTTTGGAAGCGATGTGCTACTTTAGGGACATCTCGGTCCGTTGCTTCCATATTTGAGGCGAACGATTTCTAGTTTAAGGACTTCTCAGTCTATTGTCACCATATTTGAGGCGGGTTTTTTTGCATACTACTTTCAGAGTTTTGACTCAGGAAGATAGCGAGCGGACACGAGCGTCGTCGTCTATCATTGACCTTAGTCATAACTTGTTAAGTATAGTATTTTTTGAGGAATCGGCCATTTATTGGCCTGAAGGGTCTTTCGCCATGCATATCCATAAGCAGGTAGGCTCCACCTTGGTATACTTTGTCTATGATGTACGGGCCTTCATAGTTCGGCTCGAATTTCCCCCATTTTGCATGATTGGGGATCATAGGTCTTTTGACGACTAGCACGAGTTCGCCTTGGCGGAATGTTCTCGGCCTGGTCAGTTTTTCATATGACCGCGTCATCCTTACCTTATAAGCCTCCAGGTTTTGCTATGCTATAAGGCAAGTTTCGTCGAGGGCATCGAGCTCCTCAAGCCGGAGATGAGCGTTTTCTTCATCCGCCAGCTCGTATCGAACCGCTACTCGAAGAGAGAGGAGTTCTATTTGTTAGTTATATGTATGCCCTAGAGGCCATTATTGTATATATGATGTATATTATAGTGGATGGTTGGACATATATATATATAGAGAGAGAGAGAGGACTTTCTTGCTTGGCATGATAGTATGTATCTGGTTACTCTTTATCTTAACATATTGACTGGTATTCTTTACTGTCTTGCTCTCACATGTTGATAAATCCCTTAGGATATGTACTTGACTACCAGGATTATGATGAGATCATACTAGTGGGGCCAGGGTGGTCCAAAAGTATATCCTTTAATCAGTTCCTAGTGGTGGGAATATCGAGACTAGGGCATCGATATTCCAATGTAGATTAGTGTGTACATTTATTGTCCCTTAGAGGGCGATGGTTGATCCCACAACCATTGGTGTGTGACATCAAATATTGTACACAGGTGCTCATTGGAGAATGGGTACACCGAACAGGACTCGCCGAGGACTCCTATGTGGTAGTATACCTATCGTCAGATAGCAGTTCTCTGGTGACACTGGTACAGGTTAGTCTGTAGACCTAAGATCGTCATAGAGTCTTGTGTGGCTCCCACTGTGCTTTGATTTCCTCCCTACCACGGCCCAAAGGAGTCGTGCAAACAGGTGGATTTTGGGTACAGTCCCGAGTCACATGGAGGTAATGAGTGATAGGAGGGGTTTTGTCTCTCCCGATATTGGTGGTTGATGTTGCGCTATGCTCAATTAGCTATAACTGGAAGTCCCTGGCCAGGGCTGCTGTTGAGATTTACTGATAAGAGTTATCAGTAGTTTCTCAAACCGTTATAGGCCAGATACCAGCATGACTTATCACGTTACTGGGGTCTGACGTTTACCACCCCTAGACATGATATGTGACATATCAGACGAAGAGACCGGACTGTACGGTAGTGTTACTGATAGGCTTCATGAAGAGTATGGATGAGCTTGCTTGTTGATCTTCATATCGCTCAATACCCGGGTAGCCGTTACGTCCAGCTAGTACCGCTGACGGCTTTTAGGTGATTGATGTGATCATCACTTACTGCTGGCGTATTGACGAGTCTTTAAAGTCCCACACAGAAGTTTCCTGGTTCGAGCGAAACGAAGTAGGGCACATATGTTGATATGTGTATGGGCCTGATTAATATGAGTATGTGATACGGTATTATAATCTGGCAGTTATCTGATGTCGGTCAGGTTATATGTGATATAACCGGATTATCGAATCAAGTGTTGATTTGATAATGTGATATTCAGACTAATGATATTATTCGGTAATATGTGATATAACCGGATTATTAAATCAAGTGTTGATTTAATAATGTGATATACATTATATGTGATATAATTATATCTTAACTAATATAATTAGCTCACTAATTATTCTTCATTATATATATATATATATAATAATAATAATATATATGATATATATATATAATAATGATGATGATGATGATGAAGTATGGCTTGATTTTCTACTTTTGAGAAAAATAGAAATGAAGTGGAAAATGAGAGCATGGTTGCAAGCATGGGATTTATTTTTGTTTACTCATCTTGACTCACTGTTCAAGCATGGTTGCAATTTTATATTGCAAAATTCCATGCTTGAATGAGTGGGGGTCAAGAGTTGCCATTCATTCTAAACCCATTCTCAACACTTAGTCATTTTTTCTTGCTTTGCTTCCATGGTTGTTCTCTAGCTTCTTCTTCTTCCTCAACCCTATGGTTCAAGCTTCAAGCCTCACATGTGATGTGAACCATGAAGCTTGAACATAAACTAGTGAGCAAATTAAACCCCTACTTTTGTTAGTTGTATGTATGCCCTAGAGGCCAGTATTGTACAGATGATGTATATTATATTGGATGCTTGGACATATATAGAGAGGACTTTTTTGCTCGATATGATAGTATGCTATCTGGTTGCACTTTACTTTAACATGTATACTTGTCTCTTTATACTGTCTTATAGTTACATGTTAGTAAAGCCCTTAGGATGTGTACTTAACTACGTGGACTATGATGCGGATCATACTAGTGGGGATATGGCAGTCCATAAGTACATCCTTCAAGGTCCCTAGTCGTGGGTGTATCGAGACGGGGCATCGATATACCAGTGTAGACTAGCGTATACGCTTCTCAACCCATGAGATGGGCGATGGATGATCCCATATCCATTGGTGTTTGACATCAGAGATGGTATACGGGTGCTCAGTGGAGACTGGGTATACAGGACGGACTCGCCGAGAACTCCCAGATGGTATTATATCTCACGTCAGATAGCAGTTCTCTGGTGACACTTGTGCAGGTTAGTCTGTAGACCCGAGATCGTCATAGAGTCTTGTGTGATTCCCACTGTGCTTTGATTTCCACCTTACCACGTCCATGAGGGCGTGCAAAACGGTGGTTTTTGGGTACAGTCCCGAGTCACATGGAGGCAATGAGCGATAGGAGGGGTTTCGTCTCTCCCGGTATTGGGGGTTGATGTTGCGCTGTGCTCGATTGGCCGTAATAGGGAAGTCCCTGGCCAGGGCTGATTCAGAGATTTGCTGGTAAGTGTTACCAGTAGTTTCTCGACCCGTTATGAGCCTCACATCGGCACGACTTATCGGTTATTGGGGTCTGACGTTTACCACCCCTAGACTTGATATGCGACATATCAGACGAGGAGACCGGACTGTACGGGAAGTGTTACCGGCAGGCTTTTACAGGAGTTGGAGCGGGCTTGCTTGCTGATCTTCTGATCGCTCAATACCCGGGTAGCCGTTACGTCCAGCTAGTACCGCTGACGGCTTGTGGGTGCTTGATGTGATCATCACCTACTGCCGGCGTATTGACGAGTCTTTAGAGTCTTACATAGAGGTTTTACTGGCTCAGGAAAAACGAAATAGGAGCACGTATGTGATATGTGCGGGACCGAGAATAATGCGTGTATGTGATACCGTATTCTATTCTCATGACTTTTTGTATCGGTCGGTTATATATGATATAGTCGGGTTATCGAATCAAGTGTTGATTCGATAAGTCGATACATTGGATGTTGGTCGGTTATATGCGATATGACCGGATTATTAAGTCAAGTGTTGATTTAATAATTTATTGTATAATTGTATATTTGATATACTAGTTTACATTAACTAACACTTGTTCACTTTAGGGTTTTTCTCACATGAGCACAACTTTAATGTATATGAGATATATATTAAAATTGTGTTTTCTTATTGTATCATGGTTGATGATACACATGACTTGGGTGTATAAGACTTACACCGTGCTATCTTTTATGTTGGATTTTAATATTCAAAGTAATTACAAAATTAGTGGACGATTAGCTAAATGCTTGAAGCTTGTGGAAGCTTTTGGAAGCATTTGACTAATTCCACTAAATTTGTTTTTACTATGGATATTTCTTAACCCAACTATAAGGATTAGCCATGGGTTAAGTCTCTACAAGAGTTAGTATATGATACTCACTCACCATGGTTAGACTTCTCACTTGATAATTATCCTCATCTCTTTCTTTTGTTCATCTTCTTCTTCATTTGTAAAAGAGAAAAAGCTTCCTAGGGTTTGATCCAAAGTGAGATAGATTGTGAGAAATAAAATTCTAAAGAGAACCCACTTCCTATTTCTCCATCCTCTACTAGACTAGCACTTTAGTTTAGGGTGTTTGCTTCACTAATTCTCAAGTTAGTGAAGTAGAAGCTTGAGTTGGCATCCCTCGACGTAGATCATCTTCGGCCTCGAAGACTTCAAGCAAGGACGTGTCTTTCGTCTCGTGAAGCCATGCAAGGGTCCGGGAGAACCATGATCGCAGCGAAGGGACTTCAACAAGGAGCTATAGAAGTGAAGGACCGATCTACAAAAGTTGTATTTCGTATTCACTTAGTCGTAAACGTAGTTTACTTGCAAATGAAACCCTAATTTTCTTGCAACGATCTTGTTTAGGGTTATTCGGCACGGCTAAAATTTTAAACCGGCATGTTTGATGCTTCCTTAACCCTTGTTAGAGTGCCTAGTAACCCTACAACTTCACCATCACACATTAGATTAGTAATTTGATATGGAGTGTTGCCTTCACTAATAAGATTAGTGAAGGGTTAGCTTGAGCTTGTGGACTTCGGGTGGATCGTCTTTGGCGCGAAGATCACGAAAGAGGTTCGTTCAACTCTAAGAGGAGCCTAGTAGAGTCGCGTGGACATCAACACGGAGATATTGAAGAGAAGGACTCAAACTACAAAGGTTGTATGCTCTTTTCTTCTCATTAGTTCATCACATCACAAAGGCAAACCCCAAATAATCTAGTAAAGATCTTGTTAGTCTAACTTAGCACCTAATAAAATTAAAATTTGGCATGCTTGATGCCTCTAGAACCTCATGGTGGTGCTAAGGTAGACTTTCACTATTTCCATAGGAAGCACTGCTTCCGTGCCGAATACTAACGCGTATGTGGTCATATTTGTGGCTGTTTTGAACGTCGTTCGGTACGTCCAGAGAGCTTCGTGCAGCCTTTCGTGTCAGTCTTTTTGTTTCTCGACACCATTTTCTTTATAATCTTTGTCAAAGTCTTGTTGAAACCTTCAACTAGACCGTTAGCTCGGGGATTATAGACGGAAGAGTATCTCCAGTCTATTTTATGCTGTTCTGCAAAGCGGCTGATTTTATGGCCCCTGTAGGCTGGCCCATTATCCGAGATTATCCATCGTGAAGTGCCGAACCGGTAGATGACATGTGTCTTGAAGAAATGGAGAATACTCTCCGTCTTCATTTCTCTTAGTGGTACTACTTCTGCCCACTTAGAAAAGTAATCAGTCGTTGCTAGTATGAACCGATGTCCTTTGGAAGATGCCGGTTCAATGGGGCCAATTATGTCGGTTTCTCGCATTTCAAATGGCCAGCTAGTTACCATTGGATGTAGCAGATTTGGATGTTGGTGGATGAAGTCCCCGTGAATTTGGCACGAGTGACACTACTTCGCATATTCGAGGCAGTCCTAGATCATTGTGGGCCAATAGTAACCCATTCTTTTGATCTTCAGCTTCATCTTTAGCCTGACTTGATGAGAACCGCAGAGTCCTTCATGAGTTTCATGGACGACTCTCTTTGCTTCTTCTGGCCCCAAGCACCTTAACCACAAACAGTCAAGGGACCTCTTGTATAGAGTATTATTAACGAAGGTGAAAGACAGAGCTCGTTTCATGAGCTGATGTCTAGACAACGCGTTTTCGGGCGTTCGTCGAGATTTGAAGTAGTCTATGAAGAATTCCCTCCAATCCTTGACCTTTTCTTCATCCTCGATTTGGAGACCTGCTTGTTTGATCATTTCTTTTCCTTCGGATAGCTTTATTGAATCCTCTGAAGATATAACTGCTGGCGCGAGAATTCTACGGCTTTGCACGATGATCCTTACATTGTCGAGGTCTTCATCGGCCAATTCCTTAGCCAGCTTGGCCAATGCATCCACCTAAAAATTTTCTGCACGCAGTATGCTCTCTAAGATGTAAGAGAGGATTTGCATCAGCAATTGCTGCACTCTTTCGCCGTATTTTATCAACTCTGTCTTGCATGTCTGATAGTCGCCCTTTATTTAGTTAACGACCAATTGGGAGTCTCCATATATGAGGAGGTCTTTGATTCCCATGTCGATAGAGATCTCGAGACCTGCTGCCAAAGCTTCATATTCAGCTTCGTTATTAGTCCTCGGCTCTGTTAGGGAGAAGGCATAGCGCAGTATCCCCCTTGTGGAGTCACAAAAATAAGGCCTACCCCGGCTTTGATTATGGGGGTGTTTTGCTTTTGCCTCTTTATGGAAGATACTCTATCGAAATAGAGTTCCCATCGGGAATCATTTTCTTCCTTCTCTCCTTCGATTGTGTCGAATGCATGTTCATCCAGCAACTCGCAATTTAAGTAAAAGTCGGATGGTATCGGATGATCTGCAAGAAAATCGGTGATGGCTTGGCCTTTCACTGCCCTGATGTCGATACGTTATCGAGAACTCCATCAGGAGGAGGGCCTATTTGGAAAGCCTTCCTGTTAATATAGCTCTTGACATCAGATATTTGAGAGGATCCACCTTTGATATGAGATGGACTTCATGTGCTAAGGCATAATGTCTGAGCTTCGTTATCGTGAAGATCGGTACCAAACAATGCTTTTCGATGGGGGAATAATTGTTTTCTGCCCCAAGGAAAACTCGGCTCAAATAGTATAAAGCTCTCTCATTTCCCTGGTCGTTCTCATGTGCCCAGAGCGCACCTAGAGAACCTTCAAGGGCCGTTGTGTATAGGATGAGGGGCCTTCCTCTAACCGGAGCGGTCAGTATTGGTGGATTTTGCAGGTACTGCTTAATCTCATCTAGTGCATTTTAGCACTTTTGATCCTAGACGAATAGGGTCCTCTTCTTCATGAGATGACTGTAGGGACAGCATTTTCCGGAGATGTTGTCTATGAACCGCCGGATATATGCGAGTTTTCCTTGAAGGGATTGCAACTGCTTGAGAGTCCTTAGCGTGAGCATCCCCATAATCACCTTGATCTTTGAAGGGTCAATTTCGATACCCCGGTGCCATATGATGAATCCTAAGAATTTGCCTGAGGAGAATCCAAATGCGCATTTTAAAGGATTCATCTTCAAATTATACTTCCGAAGACGTTAGAACACTGTGTCTAGATGTTCCCAATGTTTCTCATAAGATATTCTCTTCACCACAAGGTCATCGATATAGCATTCGACAATCTTATGAATGAGATCATCGAAGATCTTTGTCATAGCCCTCTGGTAGGTAGCGCCAGCGTTCTTCAGGCCGAAGGGCATCACCTTGTAGCAAAATATACCTAATGGAGCCCGGAAGGCGGTATGTTTTTTATCTTCAGGGTGCATTTTTATTTGGTTGTACCCTGAAGATCCATCCATAAAGGAGAATACCTCATGGGTAGACGTGTTATCGATCATTAGCTCGGTAACGGGTACTGGGAAGTCATCCTTCGGGCAGGCTTTGTTGAGGTCCCGAATGTCCATGCAGATGCGATGTAATACCCAGTCCCTTTTATACTAAAATCTGTAAATTATTACTCTAGAATTCTATTTATTATTATTTGTAATTTTATTTATAAATTTATTTCTTGAAAATCCCATTTTCCTTCATCAATAAAACCTAAACCCTAGTATATACTTTTCCTTATCCCCAGCTCACCCCCTCTTTCCTCTTAAAATTTCTTATTTTTCCCGAGCACAGAACTCCATTATTCTCTTTGACTTATTCCTTAACCTCGGCTCAGCTCACATCTATTTACACCAATTATTTTTCCCCTATTTCCTTAGCCCAGCAGCCCATTATATTTATTTTTAATAAACATATTCTTTTTCCCTTTAACCCCAGCCCGAGCCCAACTCCCTGGCCCATTCTTTTTCTGATTTACTCTTTGATTTTTCCAGTTCTCAGGCCCGGCCCTCCTTCTCTTTACTTCTTTTTTATTTTCTGGCCCATTTCCCGGCCCGCTCCCGCGTCCCCTCTCCAGGCCCAGTGCCCGTTTCCTCTTTACCCGCCAACCACTGTACATCTCCTCCAACGGCTCGTTTCCCCATCTCGCGCGCGCGATCCACGATCTCCGCCGCTTCCCACGCCCACACGCTGCCGTTCTCCCCACGACTCGAGCGCGCGTTACTCCTCACGATGCTTCCCCCTCGTCTCCCCATCTTCTCCCCCTCACTTCCAGCAGTCCTCCCCCGCCTCTATTTTCTTCCTCTTCTCTCTCACCGCCTCTGCTACTACTCTTCCATCGAGCCCCGCCGCGACCACCTTGCACCACCTCCGTCAACGACGCAGCCATCTCCTTCTCCTCCCACCAACTCCGCTCGCCCGACGGCGACGACCGCGACCTCGCTCCTCTCTCCATCCTCCACCCTCGCTCACCGCAGCCGACCACCCTCACCCACATCGTTGCCGGCACTTCCACAGAACCCCTGCATTCGAACTCGAGTCCCTGCACCCTCAACGACAGCCACTGCATCTCGTCGACATCATCATCGTCGTCGTCATCTTTCCCACCATCTCTCTTCCTCACTCTGCCTCTTGTCTCTCTCTCAGTCCTCGACTCCCTCTCTCTCAATCTCTTCACCCTCACTTCCCGCGCTCACCCGAGCCTTCACCTCGCTCTGCCTCCCTCTCTCATCTCTCATCTCTCTCTCTAACTCTCAACTCCCTCTCTTTCTCGCTCTCTATTTCCCTCTCTCTCGATCTCTCACTCACTGCATCTCTCTCTCTCTCTGTCTTTTTCTCTCTAAATCTCTAACTCTGTCTCTCTCTCTCTCACTCACTCAGTTCCCTCTCTCTCACCCTCTCTCTCTCTCTCACTCTTCTCTCTCACTCTCTCTCTCTCTCTGCTACTTTATCTCTCTTCCTTTCTCTCTAATCGATCAAGCAATCACCTCACCCCCAACTGCAGCCGTCGGCTATTGCCTGAGCACCGCTGTAACCATCAAAGGAGACACAACATCGCTTGAACACACAGCAAACCCCATACCTGAGCACGAGCACGAGCCGAGGCCGCGAACCTTGCACGCGCCATTCATCGCGCGTTCGTGCCGTTATCATTGCCGAGCATCACCAAGACATCTCCAGGCAAGTTTTTACTTGCTTACATGCTATTTACTTATGGTACAATCACTAAATACATAGATTATAAAGTTGCAAATTTAAACTGATTATGTGCCATAACCTGCTCGACGTGTGTCCCCAATGGGAAACCTTTCCAAATTTGACGGTACTCACTTGTGTAGGTTGGCCCGTGGGCCTATGATTCTAGTGTGTGAATTTTATTAGAAAATACGATTGTTAAAGATCAAAATAACTACCCCCAAGTTTGCCTGTAAAACTGGATATTTTCTGTACCTGAAAACCATAAAAATCAACATAAATTATATACATGCTGGATTGATGTGCTCGAGGGCTCAAATCGAAGCCAACTCGACGAACTATAACCCCACACTAGTTTCCGGATATTCCTGTACTCAAACCATGATGATATTTGGATCGGAGTGCGACTCTAGACTGCAGTCCAGAGCGACTCCAGTTGTTGCTTGCTGTTCCGTAATGGGTACCACAAGATTTCCTTAACTCGTAGGTTGCGGAACTCTACTGGTTGGTATAGATAAATCTGTTAGCTAGACAACACAATTGATTTCATTCGGTTTCGTTACCATTTGTTATTTATTCTATAATTTAAAAGATCGGGACGCATAACAGTCCCAACAGAATCAGAATTGACATGTTAGGGTTAAACATTGTATATCTCCCGACGTACAGATGCGATTGGAGATCCGTATATTGCGTTGAAAACCTTACTGAAAACCCTAGAATTCATCCAACTGTAGAGTCGCTAAAATCTGATCTCAAGTGGGATTAAAATGCGTTGCGAAATGGATTTCCGATTCTGAAACCGGATTTCCAGCCGCGAGCGCTTAAAATGAAATGGTTATAACTAGTTATCCTGGAACCCGATTGGCTTGAAACTAAATTCGATGGATGGACAACTGAACATGCTAAATATTACCTGTTTATCATTTCGCTAAAATATATATGTACGTTTCATGATAAATCGTGCAAGTGATAGAATACTGTTTCATAACATCTTGATCATGTTCATATACTGTCCACGCATCATATCATGCCCATAACATTATAGTGATAACCTAGTGGTATCGTGCATTTACCCAGTGTTAGTTTCTAGCGATGATTGTGGCAAGTACGTCAGTGTTCGTGTATCCGTGATTAAGTGAAAGTGATACGTACTTGTACACAATCAGTGACCCTATTATTCTATTGCATTGTCGACGTCTGTGGGATGTGTGTACGTGTGACTATAAGTGGTATGGGACACTTATGGAAGCGCTTGCACGGGTGTCACAGATAAGGCATCCGACACTGCCATTTATCTTAGGTATTAGTCAGGACGTGCTTGATGGAGGTCCTGCCTCCAGTTCTCGCGCAGACTGGTCACGGATCGATTAGTATTTAGGGTTGTGGTTAGCGTTTGATGTAGACCACGGGGTGTGGGGTAGTTTTAAGTGTGAGTTCAACAGAATCTCGGGAGTCCCATACCGGCTTATATATTTAGGGAGTTATATGGAGATTTACAGGGTATGTGATATATACACCGTGATATTCTTGTTACATGTTGGGCTCGTGGTCCCTTGCCCTTGGGTTCTACCCTTGGGTGGAGGACACTCGCGAGTGGTTGACTCTCACACTTGGACTGACGATAGGCTTAGTGACCTGTACAGTGAGACTTAGAGACTGATAGGGATACTGGCATTTATATTCCTCATATACTGTGTTGGCATACATGACACATCGTTATACTGCTTTATTGTTCCGCTGCATTGATTACTGCACCTTCATATTCATGATGTCGTTGATTTACTGTTATTCATATCCATTACCACTGTTAGAACTGTCACTTGATTTTATATATATTATATTTCTATTGTGTCGCTCTGACGACCTGAGTATGCATGCTCAGTGTGAGGAGAAGATTTAGCCTGGATCAGAACTTGACGTGCATCACAGACTTCTTGACTTGCCTTTCCGAGTTACATTCGTTTGTTCCACTTCAGGTCAGTCTTTACATTGTTTCCTTCAGTTACTGCATTTTCTCATTACCTGCGCATCATTTACTGTTTACCATGAAAAGCTAGAAGCCGAAGTGTGACTACGGCAGGACATTTCCTTGACCGTAGGAGCATGGCTGGCCTTGTCTACCCCTCGTATTCCGTATTTTGGGAAGCGGGGCGTGACATGCGCACTGTCCCATTTTTCTTCATCATCAGAATGATGTTAGTGATCCAGTCAGGGTATTAAAATTCCTGGATGAAGTCGAAGTCGATTAGCTTCTTAACTTCAGCATTGATGCTCATCTCGAGTTCGAGTCACATCCTCCTCGGCGCTTGTTTGACTGGCTTGATGTCCGGTGATATGGCCAGTTTATGTAATGCTACTTCTGGATCTAGACCTGGCATTTCGAAATAGTTCTATGCGAAGCAATCTTTATATTGAATGAGTACATCTTTTAAAGTGGCCACCTGCTTTTTAGATAGCAGCTCACTGACGAACGTCGGCCTTGGATCATTTTCAGTCCCTAAGTCAAGTTTCCTTAGGTTATCCGCCGTAGCGTATATCCCATGTTCCAGCTCTTTCAGGGCTGGTGGAAACTCTGAGATCATCTCGTCCTCGTCTTCATTTGCGAAGCACCTGAAGAAGTCATCCATATTCTCGTGCTCTCCCTCCTTTGAAAGTGTTATCATGTGGCAAGTACGAGTTCTTGATATAGGTTTCCATTCTTGATGTTGGGCCGGTCTTTATGATATAGGTTTTCTTTGGCTCATGCTTCTGCGGTGGAGTTACCCTCCAGCTGTCGGATAAAGCGAACCTGCCGTATAGATACTGATCTTCAACCCGGTCTTTAAAGGTGAAGCAGTCTTCGAGGGGATGTCATATTGCTCGATGATAGGAGCAATAATTCGGGTGATGGTCCTCGTTTATTTTTTTGGGGTGTCGAGACTCTGGGAGCGTCATCATTTGGTGTTTCATGATAAGGTTGAATATTTTCCTGGTTTTGACTTGAGGGAAAGAGTATTCCCGACCCATCTTCTTGATAAAGAACGGGTTCCAACCACATTTTTTCGGGATTTTCCTTCGAGGCGAGAACGTACAGCTGGCTAAGGATGAAGGGCATCGTAGTCTTCTTTCTCCGCAGATTGTTGATTGAGACGTTGCATCATGGCCTTTTCGTAAATGGCCATTTCGCGGCTGCGGTCATCCCAAATCTTTTGACAAGCTTCGCGTATTATCTTGTCGACTTGTTCTTCGAAAGAGGAATTTGGCATTCTTAGAGCAGGATTTCTCTCTGTTTCAACATCACAGCTATCTGAAAGAGCATTATCTTCTTCACTAGAGCTGTTTATGATGTGGTAGCCATGTAGTCTCTCTCATTTATTGGACCGAACGTATCCGAGCCCGGTTGTCTTCATCTTCCCGTTGAGCATCTTTCACTGCGTCCCGGGAACATCCCAGATCTTTTTGTAGAATTGGTCTTGTCGAACAGTTTGTTCGAGGGGTACACCTTGACATCTTAATAGCCTTTTTAGTCCCTCCACGTAGTATCCTGGCAGACGAATTGGTAGGAGCCTGTCGAGTACAAGATCGGCACTGTGCCAGACTTCTTTCTTTCCTCTGGTCTCCGTCGATTGGTAAAAGAGGATCGCCTTTTCACCTCTTCGCCTAGGAGGCACATAGAAAGTTTTTAGTTCCTGTACGCTGTGAGTATTTAGCGCCTCAAGTTCCTTATAATGCCGAGGCAGAACCAAAGTGATTTGTAAACTCTGATCGGCTTCAGTAAAGGTTTGTGCTGACGGGCGGACGGAGAACACGGCGTTGGTCTCGTCCTCAGAGTCACTGCCAAAGACCAAAATAGGAGTAGATGTGTTTCCTTGGGATTGCCCCGAGTAGACTATTTCTTCTTCTTCTTCGGTGTCACTCCCAAAGATCGGAATGGTGGAGACGGGCTTCTGTTTAACCTCCGGCCTATGGTACCTTTCCGTATTCTCGAAGTCTGGTTGGAAGTACTTTGCATCTTCATATTTTTGGACTTCGTTTATCGAGAACGGGTTTAGTTCCCTCGTAACGGTGTATTCCAAGCCGTCTTTGAAGTACTTCATACACTGATGTTGTGTAGAAGGGACGACGTTGTACTCATGTAGCCAAGGCTTACTGAGCAGAGCATTATAGCAAGTCTTGGCATCAATGACATAAAATTTGATGTCATTGATGAGCAAACCGAAGCATAACGTCAGAATTACGGACTAAAGCATCTGTGACGACCGTGAGTCGAACCCGGAGATGGTAATTTTGTCTCGGGCTAAGTGCTGAACATTCATGAAAATCTCCTTCAGTACTTTCATATTGAGAAGGTTGACGGAGGTTCCATTGTCGACAAGAATTTTTCCTATCTTGATGATGTGGCAGTACCCAGTGACGTATAACGGGCGATTATGCTCGTACGTTCCGAGAAGGAGATCTTCATCACTGAATGTAATGTCAGCTGTGTGAACCTCTGCCAGCTCGTCCTTCATTATCTCCTCTGCGAGGAAAGCCTGGAACTGATCAGGCTCTTGTAATGCCTTGATCAGAGAATCTCGCGCCTCTTTGGACAAGAGGAGAGCATCCAGTATGCTCAATTGTGAGGGCATTTTCCTCAGATGTGCTAAGACATTGTAATCCACCTTAATTTTCTTCAGTGGGTCCCTAACTGCGAGCTCTTTAACGACTCCATCATCGAGGGTGATTTCCTCAGGGATTTTTTCTTTCCCTTTGTCTCTTTGGCTCGAACCTTTGTTTGTAGGTCCAAAGTTCTTTTCAGGCAGCGTGCGGTTACGCAGCTGAATGTTCCCGTAGTTCTTTTTCTCCTCTTCTTTTACGGAGGTGAAGTCCTTGAAGAGAGGGCTAAGGGTTATTTCATCCTCAGAATCGCTGCCGAAAGTAAGAACTTGGGGGTTTTCCCTTTCCGAACTGGTATCAACCATATGACAGTTGCCGGTCGTCTTCCCATGCGCACTTATCTCACTTTTTTTGCTGTCGATGAGCTTCGCGCTTTATCCTCTTGAAGTGTTTTTGATGGGCAACATATCCTTGCCACCACTTCTTGAAGGCACTGCATTCTTCAGTAGGATGAGTAACCCTCCGATGATACAGGCAGTAGTTCGGATGTGAATTCTCTTCGTCGAGACATATGACCCCAGGAGTGTTCCCTACCAGAGGTGGCAGCTTCATTCCCACTGACAAGGTTTTAGCGAACCGCTTCTCTGCTTTGATCCTGCTCTTATTTGTGGCAGGGGTGCTTCGGTTTGGTTGGAGTACTTTACGACTCATCCCCGCCGCAACTTCTTTACCCTGACGTTGATGCTTAGCCTTTTCGTTTATTGCTATTTCGCGTTCTCGGTCGGCTTTTCTTTTCCGAAAGGCTTCGTTTAACAGCCTATCAATTGGGTCTTCTTCTGGCAGTTCCGGGGATTTTAGCGCCGCATCTGCCCCCAGTTCCTCTGCGTTGTTTTCTGACACTGAGTGACCTTCTTCGTCATTTAACAACAACTAGGAGATCATGTGGCAACTTGCTACATAGTCTTCGGTATCTTCTGATGAGTTATTTCCCTCATCATTGCCACTTTCTTCGTTATCAAGAATATGCTTGAAGAACTCTTCGAGGGTGACTGGTGTCCGCACCTTCTGGTTGTACTCTTCCAGCATGTCAATGTACCTTTGTAGGTCTATGCATTTATCGTTATACTCGGCAGGTTGCACAGGCTTCTTGGTCTTCTTCTTTTTCTTCGAAGATTTTGAAGACTCGACTTAGGGATTTTACCCTTTGTCGACAGTTTTCGGTACAGGACATGGTTTCAGCATCTTTTCGATGATTTTCGGTTTAAGTAGACTCTTCCACCTGACTGCCGGACATGCCTGGAGATCTTTCAGCATTATTTTGGTTTTAGCTGAAAGAACAACTTCCCATAGAGTTTCTTCCACGAGTGAGTATGATGCCCCCAGCGCATCCACCTTTTTGGAAGCATGCTTCTGTGGTGGGTTCACCCTCCAGTTCTCAGACAGCACGAATTTCCCCTGTTGATATTGATTCTCGACCCAGTTTTTGAAGACGTAGAAACCCTCAATTGGGCGGCTCACCATCCTGTGATAGGAGCAGTAGTTGGGGGTTTTGACGTCGCCAGGTTACGGTGGACGTCGTGGGTCTGGAAATGTAATGAGTTTGTTGCGCACTGCCATCTCAAACAGTCTCCTCATCTTGTCATAGAGAAACGAGTAAGCGTGTCCTAGCCTTTCTTCTAGGGATAGGCGTGGACGTGCATTGTTTTGGCGAGAAACTGGTTTTGGGTCACTCGGTTGCTGTTGAGTATTGGCAACGAAAGCCGCTTTCCCTTTACCCTTTGCATTTTGAGGGTCCATTTTTGAGGAGGAAGGCCCATGGCCCATCTGGTCCATCTGGGCTAGTTTGTCGATCAGAGCCTGGAAGGTGGTCGGCTTAAAGAACGTCATGAACTGGGACACAGTCGTTTGAGGATCAAGAGTCCCGTTGAACATGCCCACAGCAGGGGATTCTTCGATGCGTTCGCACTTTGACCATAGGTTCCACCACCGGATCGCGTATTGGACCCAGGTTTCTCCTGACTTCACCCTGGCATTGATTAATGCCGTGATCGGGGTGAGCTCGTGTGCACTGGTGAACCGCTGTGTGAACAGCAGTTCCATCTTTGTGAATGTTTTGACGGAATCATTCGGGAGCTCTGAGTACTATTCAAAGGCTGTCTCCAACAGGCTACCAACGAACTGGCGAAGCAGCAGTTTGTCGTCACCTCCAGTGTTGCCGCACAAAGATCTGAATTGTGTGACGTTCTGATGGAGATTGCATGTCCCCTTGTACATATAGAATTTGGGGATCGTATATCTCGGCGGGTATTTGATTTGATCATACCAGCCTGGGTACGGTCGCCCAGTTCTGATGGTTTGGCCGGCCACTTCATTTGCTTGATGAACTCGTATTTATTGAGCGATGTAATCATCAAGAGCATCCTTGGAGATCGTTTCCTCCTTGGCCACTGATAGGGCTGGAAGAGGGTTTTATGTTTCCCCTCTGTCATCCTCGATGATTATCGATGGATCTTCGACTGGAGGTTCTGGTTGGATCATCATTCCAACCATATCCTGGAACAAGAGCGTAATCTGCTTTATGTTGGCGGCTTTCTCAGTAGCTTCTTTGTCTTCATTTTCAAGCACCCTTCACAGGAACTCTGTATCGGTCTCCTGCTCCGGGCGCTATTCAGATGCCGATTCCGGGCTTTCTTTCTGCCCGGTAAGTGCTAACATTTTGATCAGCATTTCCTGGAGCTTTTGTTGTTTCTCTTAAGCTTTTGTCAACGACCGATTTTGCGGTCGATGACCCACGGAAGCACGGCTTTTCTCTTTTTCAGAAGCCATGTAGACCGTATGCACGATCATGCCCCCAGACTTGGGGCGCTTGTGTCCATCGCCTTTGGAATTTTCCGTCGGTGGTGGAATTTTCTCCTACCTCGTTCTTTTGTGGGAGGTCGAAGTAGAAGGAGCTATTGTAACAAGCACCTGGGTATAAGAAGCCCCTTGCTATATGATGGAGGAGTGGTCTTCCTTTTGCCGAGTCTTCGATTTCTTCAGTCGACTGGCGTAGTTTTCGTCGATCACAGAATCCTGGACTTTCTGCCAGACCCTTTGAATTTGGGAGGAGAGCCGCTGATGGGGCTGCTCCGTTTTTCCTTACACTGTGGCTTTTACAGGCGGGGGCAATTTTTTCAGCACCGCCGTTGGAGATTTCTTTCGCACCCTCCTGAATAGATCAAAGTTGTTCCCGGTTGGAACAGCAGCCTCAACTTCCACCATTGGAGCTGACGGAGTAAGTCCAGAAGGGGAGTTACCCCCAGCTTTCCTCACTCGATACTAGTAGCGACGTCGAGAATGTCTTGTAGAAGGGACCGCCTCAGTTTCGGATGCGGTTGTAGCTTGCCCCTGATTTTGCTGAGGAGCTCCGGCAGATGCCAGACTATTAAAGACCGACGTCCTTGGCAAGATTTCATTGGATACGATCAGCCTCTCGAAGACCGATCGCCTGACCGGTGAAGCACTTTTGACGGCTTCATTTGCAGCAGGAATTGGGAGGGCTGTCCTTTTTGGGGTAGCCCCTTCGGGAATCGCGGGCCTCTTTGCAGGCCCGTTCGGGTTCTTGCCCAGCCTGTTGAAAACTAAGGCGTCGGAGATTCAGCTCAGCCTGTTGAAGATTGAGGAATTGGATTTGGACGACCCATTGAGAGGGGCCATTTTGGTTGCAAGTCGATCAAAGACCGACTTCTTGGGAGCTTCGTCTTGCGGCGCTGGGGCGCTGAAACTCGTTGGTGGGATCATGGTCCTGAAGAATAATCCGGTAGTAGCTTGAGTTACCTTCCCCACCGGTATTGAAAGGATGGAGGCCACATTGGGCCCGTAAGTCACTCCTCCAGTTGGGGCGGAGCAGGAGTTGCTGTTGCAGGTTGTGCAGTTGGAAGCCATTGATATTCTCTACTTCTGCACAGGAACAAGACACCAAATCTTAGTACCTCAAATCTAAGGGCAACCATAGCGAACCGCGATTTTGTTCGCGAAACACGACACACGAAGTGTGGAGTGGAAAGAGAAAAAGGTCCCACCAGGCGTGCCAGAATCTGTTTACTGCCGAAAACAGAGACGAACCGGGATGGATCGTCTAGCCTGAATTTAGGGGCAGATGCTATTTGGATTTATCCGTCCACCTTTCCGAAGATGCTAAGTTGATTTATGGCACCGTATATCGGAGATTTGGATGGATGCGGCCGTTGTAGCGTAACTTCCTCAGATTCCCACTCGTTTTGTGATGGGTTTTTGATTATGGGGACGCTCTTCCCTACAGGCGCAAGCCCCTGTAGTTAATTACGTTACCATATCACGACAACCACTTTCTCCTGCTCCAGAAGTTCACTTCGTGTTGTGTGTGTTTTTGTTTGTTTAGGTTGCCCGTGGATTGCATACGTTGGCTAATTTATGTCGTCGCCCGTAGGGCGTAGATTAGACCAAATCCGTATATTTTTAGATCTGGGTTTGGGTTGATTTAAGGATCGTTAATCTGGTTTGAGATTAAGATCGACTTAAATATGTATGAGCATTTGGGGGCTCGATTTATTTTAGTTTAAATACGTCACGGTCTATTAACTCCATATTTGAGGCGAACATCTAGTTTAAGGACATTTCGGTCCTTTATCGCCGTATTTGGGGGCGAATATTAGTTTAGAGACGTTTCGGTCCTTTGTCGCCGTATTTGGGGGCGAATATTAGTTTAAGGACGTTTCGGTCCATCATTCAACTTGCACGCACGTGTATTTGTTACGTGGCAGAGTGAACGATATTGATATGAAATGTGTCCAATTTGGGGCATGATCCAATATGAGGCATGCACGTCAATTTGGAAGCGCTTCAACGAAAGAAGTTGTTGGTTGTTGGGACCCGCCACCTCTCTGAAAACGTTGAGAAATTACAAAGACATCTATCAGAGTTGTGAAGAGATGTACTATTAAACCAAATCCCGTAATTGAGGGGAAAGATGGTGATGGACCTAAGAATCGTTAGTCATATTTGAGACTATGATTAACTTAGGAGATATGGGATGAATATCATTTTGGATATCATTAATAGGAGATCACTAGTCATTTTTGAGACTAATGTCAGTTTGGGGAATCAAGAGCAATATGGACTCGGTTGATTTAAAATCATAGGGGTTTAACCCCAGGAAACTTTAGCCAATTTGGGCTGAGATTGAGTTTCCCTAATTACCCAATAGTGCTAAGCACTTGGACATACAGTGCTTGCGTGCATTTCACGTGGGCACCAGATTAGTGCTAAGCACTAGATTTTTGTGGCGCTCACGTGTGAAAGCGCCACAAATATGGGTGCTGCCTATTAGGTTTTATTTTCCCCTTTTTTATATAAGTGCTAAACACTTAATTTTTGTGGCGCTCACGTGTGAAACACGTGAGACACCACAAATATGGGCGCTGCCCATATAGCTAGAGTTCTCGTGCAAAGCACGTGGCACGTTTCTCTTCTTTTTCTTTTTCTTACTAGGGTGCTTTAACACTCACGTGGGAAACACGTGAGACGGTTTCAATTATTCTCTCTCTCTCTCTTTTGTTTGAAGCACTTACGTGGAAAATACGTGAGGCTTCAAAATAGTGTTTAGCACTAACGATTCTGGTTTTGAAGGTATTGGATCATCATCATTTTTTTGTGGAAGAACTAAGTTCTTTATATGTGTAGGGTTAAACCCTAATTTTTGTAGGAATTAAATTCCTATATATTCTCGTTCTTCTTCTTTTTCTTTTCTTTTTTTTATAACTTAACTCTTCTCCCCTAGGTTGTGAATCTTCATAGCAAAATCTCCCCGATGATAATTAAATTCTCGTCTTGTGGGGAGATTTGCTTCTGCAAATCTCAGTTGGGAAAGAACTGAGTTCTTAAATGAAGGGTTAAACCCTTAGATAGGTAGAGGAAAGACAATGTGATCTCTTTTTTTAACCTTTAGTTTCAATGAGGAAGTCTTCTTGAGAATTAAATTCTCTTGTTCTCTCAAGATCCCGCTGTGCTTTTTTTGCTGTAGCTTGTGGTAAAAAATTTCTCTCTTCCTTTTTTTCTTTTTTTTTCTTTTGAGACTTGAAGTCGCCAGTCCTTTATATAGTGGAGGCAAATTTGTTAATTAGTTTTGAGGAAATCTCTCATTAAGAGATTCCAATTGATTTGGGGAATTTTACCTACGATTGGATTTTTGATCCAAGGGTTTCTGATTTGCAGAACATGTTTTCTTGTTTTTCTTTTTTAACAAGATTAGGGAAATATTTTCCTATATGCAGAATCTTATTCTGTAAAATGGTGATTTTTAATCACCACTGGATTTTTAACCCAAGGGTGCTCGGTTTAACAGAGCATAATATTTCTTTGTTTAGAAAGATATGGAAAATATTTTCCATCTCATAGGATCTTTGATCCACCAACTTTCTGTTTAACAGAAAATATCCCTTCTCATTAGAAAGCTCAATAGAATTTAATTCTATGTTTAATCACTATTGGATCTTTAATCCAACGGTTCCTGATTGAGTAAAATTTAATTCTGCGTAAGGGGGCGCCCTCACGTGAGACTTATTTAGCTTCCTTTATTTGGCGCCCATATGCTTTGCATATGGACGCTCACGTGTTTAACACGTGAGGTTAATTTGGCCCTTGGCCGTTTACTGTCAATGCTCATATGCTCTGCATAAAAAATAGAATTTAATTATATGCATAGAGTTTAACTCTATCTGAAGCTAATGCTTCAAAGGGGTATCCTCACGTGTTTAACACTTGACCCTAATTGTGAGGTCTTTTTTGTGTTTTCATTCTTTATACATAGGCGCTCACGAGTTTAACACATGGCCCTAGTTGTGGGGTCTTTTTGTGTTTCCATTCTTTATACATAGGTGATCACGTGTTTAACACGTGAGACCTATTTAGCCTTTAGTTGTTTGATTGCAACGCCTATATGCGTTGCATATAGGCGCTCACGTGTTTAACACGTAAGGCTCATTTAAGCCTGTTTGTTGTTTGTTTTCTTTTTTACTGCGGCGCCTATATGCTTTTGCATATAGGTGCCCACTTGTTTAACACGTGAGACTTGAATAGTAGGGAATTTTCCCCCTTCCCCCTTTTATAAGGGAACAGTGCTATAAGGTGGGATTCATCGAGAGCGTCGAGAGCGTCGAGTTCCTCGGGCCTAAGATGAGATTTTTCCTCATCCGTTAGTTCGTATTGAAATACCACTCATAATGAGGGGAGATCTATCTCTAGTGGGAGTACTGCTTCAGTGCCGAACACTAATGCATATGGTGTTGTATTTATGGCCATCTTGAACGTTGTTCGGTTCGCCCAAAGAGCTTCAGGCAGCCTCTCGTGCCAGTCCTTTTTGTTTCTTGACATCGTCATTTTTATAATCTTTTTCAAGGTCTTGTTGAATGGTTCAGCTAGACCATTGGCCCGAGGGTTATAAACCGAGGAGTATCTCCAGTCTATCTTGTACTGCTGTACGAATCGGCTAATTCTATGGCTTCTATAGGCAGGTCCATTATCCAAGATTATCCGTCGCAAAGTTCCGAATCGGAAGAAGACATGGGTTTTGAAGAAGTGGATGATATTCTTCGTTTTCACCTCCCTTAGCAGCACTGTTTCTGCCCACTTAGAAGAGTAATCGGTTGTTTCCAGTATAAACCGATGTCCTCTGTATGACGCTGGTTTGATAGGGCCAATTATATCGGTTCCCCATATCTTAAACAGCCAACTGGCCACTATCGGATGTAGCGGATTTTGATGCTGATGTATAAAGTCCCCATGTATTTGGTACGAGTGACACTGCTTCACATATTTGAGGCAGTCATGAACCATCTGTAGGGTTACTAGGCACTGTCACAAGGGTCTATAAGACATCAACCATGCCCGATTTAAATTTTAGACGTGCCGAACAACCCTAACCAAGATCTTAGACTAGAGATTAGGCGAAACAAAGCAAGTAAACAACTTTACTTCTAAGAGTTTTGGGATTACAACCTTTGTAGTCCGTTCCTTCACTTCTAAAGCTCCATGTTGAGGACCCTTCACTGCGATCATTGAGTACCCGGACTCTAGAGAGGCTCCATGAAAAGAAAGATACAAGCTTGCTTCCGATCTTCGATAACAAAGATGATCTACCTTGAAGAAACTCAAGCCCAAGTTTTTGCTTCACTAATCAAGTAATAGAAAAGCAAACACCCTAATCTAAGTGGCTAGAATAGATGAGGATGATGAAGTAGGAATTTAGCTCTCATTTGTTTTCTTTATCTCACTCATTTTCATCACTTTTGAAAAAGCTAGAAAGCTTTTCATCAAAGAGGAAGAAGAAGAAGAAGCAAAACCATTTGTGATGAATAATGAATCAAATGGGAGGTTAGAAATGCAACCATGGGTTAAGTATGAAGATTTAACCCATGTAGAGAATTAACTATGGTTAAAGGGTTGGGTTGGGTTAAAGAAATATCTTTGCAAAATATCATAAAATATCAAGGTCAAAGTCAAAGCGTATTGAAAGCTTCATGAAATTTTAACCCTAATCCAAACCCTAACCATATTTAAACTCCACAAATCCTGTTGCATTTATAACCATAACATGTTACAATATTATATATCACATATACAATATTTATTGTAACAAAATAAAATAATACAATTAACATATATCACATATATATCAATGAATTACCCGAGTGAGAAAAAGAATCTTTAAGTGAGCTAATATTAGTTAATGTAATTTAATATATCAAATATATAATTATACATTAAATTATCGAATCAACAGTTGATCCGATAATCCGGCTATTTCACAAATAACCGACTAATATTATCTGTATCAGTTTATCGAATCAACACTTGATCCGATGACCCGGCTATATCACATATACCCGGCCGATATCTCATATCGCGAGAATCTAATACGGTATCGCATACACGAATTATTCTCGGTCCCGCACATATCACATATGTGCTCCTTCTCCGTTTTTCCTGAGCCAGGAAACCTCTGTGTAGGACTCTTAAGAATCGTCAATACACCGGCAGTAGATGATGATCATATCAAACACCCACAAGCTGCAAGCGGTCAGCTAAACGTAACAGCCACCCAGGTATTGAGCGATCAGAAGATCAACAAGCAAGCCTGTACATTCTCCTGTGAATCCAATCAGTAACACTCCCGTACAGTCCGGTCTCTTCGTCTGATATGTCGCATATCTTGCGTAGGGATGGTAAACGTTAGACCCCAGTAGCTTGATAAGTCGTGTCGATATGAGGTCCATAACAGTTCGAGAAACTACTGATAACACTTACCGGTAAATCTCAACAACCGTGGCCAGGGATTTCCAGTTATAGCCAATCGAACACAGCGCAACATCAACTCCCTATACCAGGAGAGATGAAACCCCTCCTATCGCTCATTGCCTCCATGTGATTCGGGACTATACCCAAAAGCCACCTTTTTGCACGCCCTCTTGGACGTGGTATGATGGAAATCAAAGCACAGTGGGAATCACACAAGACTCTATGACGATCTCGGGTCTACAGACTAACCTGTACCGGTGTCACCAGAGAACTGCCATCTGACGTGAGGTATAATACAATCTGGGAGTTCTCGGCGAGTCCGTACAGTGTACCTGGTCTCCATTGAGCACCCGCATACCTTCTCTGATGTCAACCACCAATGGATATGGGATCATCCATCGCCCATCATATGGGTCAAGAAGCGCATACGCTAGTCTACTCTGGAGTATCGATGCCCTGTTTCGGTACTCCCAAGACTAGGAACATTTGAAGGATATACTTGGCGACTATACTGTCCCCACTAGTATGATCTGCATCATAATCCTGGTAGTCAAGTACTCATCCTAAGGACTTTATCAATATGTGACATAGAGACAATCATAGTACATGTTAAGATAAAGAGTAACCAGATAGCATACTATCATGTCGAGCAAGAAAGTCTTCCCTATATATGTCCAAGCATCCACTACAATATACAACGTATGTACAGTAATGGCCTCTAGGGCATACATATAACTAACAATCTCCCACTTGCACTAGGGCCATCTGTTGTAGTATCTCATACCCAACAATAAGCTGTGGTTGAAGTATCTCATACTCAACCATCCCATAAAAGTCTCTACTGGGAAATAGGCCTTTATGAGTGGATCCGCGTTGTTGTCCTCTGAGTCTACTCTTCTAACTTGGATCTCCCTGGAGATCAACCATCTCCATGATCAGGCGATACTGCCTAAGAATATGTCTGGATTTCTGATGGGATAGGGGTTCCTTGGCAAAAGCCAAAACTCCATTGTCACACAATGGTAGGAACGAAGTTCATCTCATGAACAAGTATATATCCAGACTGCCTCTTTGGTAGAATCCTTGGTAACGATGTATCTTGCCTTTAATCGTCTAGTAAGTCACGGTATCTAGCTTGGAACTCTTCTAACATACCGTCCCTCCACTGAGGGTAAAGACAATGCCTGCGACTGACATTCAGTCGTCTTTATCACTCTGGAACCTTTCCAGTGATTCTCCTCGAGATCAATTGATACCATATAACTACAACTAGTGAGAATCCTAACATCCAATTACATCTATCTCATAGATCCAAAACCCAGGATTTAGGAGGTATCACTTTGATCCTTATGGAGAATCCTTGTGATAAAAGAAGATTGATCGAGCGTAGCATAGGAAACTAATTCCCTATCAAGAGTATGTCATTCACGTACAATACGAGGATCATCACCATACTCCCTACTACCTTTTTGTATATACAAAGTTCATCTTCCATTTTGATGAAGTCAAACTCTTTGACTACTCCATCAAAACAGACGTTCCAACTCCGCGATGCCTGATTTATCACATAAAACATCTTGCACACGTTTCCGCTGCTCCCACTGTCTACGAAGCTCTCTGGCTGTGTACTTATAGACGCTTTCTTCCAAATCAACATTTAGAAAAGCAGTCATGACACCCAACCGCCAGATATCGTAGTCATGGTATGTAGCCGTGGCAAGTAGGATCTGGATGGACTTAAGCATATTTTTGAAAGTCTCAACTTTTCCATGTACACCAAGTAATCTTCTCAAGATATACTTGCTCCTGATAAGGATTTAACCCTTCAGATAAAGCAACCAAAGTCCATACTTTGTTGGTGTATAAGGATTCCATCTCAGATCGCTAAGCATCCAGCCATTCTTACAGAATCCCCACTCCTGATGGCCTGCTCGAAACTAGTTGGGTCATCATCTCATGATGCAATCCTTGCTCCCACTGCCATAGAGAAACCAAAGAATCTCTCAGGTGGATGAGGAACCCTACCAGATCGGCGGAGAGGCTGAGGTTCGTTGGAAACTATTGAATCGTCTGGGTTTACCAAATCATCAGCTGCAGTTTGTATAGCTGGAACTCCTTCCAGTTCTACCTCATGACCACTAATTTCTTCACAAGAAATTCCCTTTCACAAAAGTGGCATGCTGAGAAACAAAACACGTTTTGTTCCCCAGTTTGGTAGAAGATATTCCCTTGCGAATGCTTGGGATATCCAACAAACTTCCACGGAACTGACCTTGCCTCAAGCTTATCCGGATTTTGCTTTTGACATAGGCCGGACAACCCCAAATCTTAACATCTTTAAGTGATGGGCTCTTCCCATATCATATCACATATGGAGTGGTAGGCATCTGATTTAGTTGGAACCCTATTCAATAGGTATGCAACTTCTCAAGTGCATAACCCCAAAAGAAAATAGGCTACTCAGTAGTACTCAAGAGCACACCATATCTTATAGGGTGCGATTGCTCCGCCCCGATACACCGACGTACTGTGGTGTATACGGAGGAGTAATGCTGAGAGAGAATCTCATTCTCCTTTAGAATAGTCCATGAATTCCGTGCTCAAGTATTCTCCTCCTTGATCTCATCAAAGGACATAATACTTATACATGTTTTTGGTTCTCTACTTGTAACTTATATTCATTGAATTTCTCAAAAGATTCGGACTTGTGTTTCAACAGGAACATATGTCTGAATCTTGAGAGATCATCAGTGAATGTAATGAAGTACAAAGAACCGGTCCTGGCATGTGTAGACAGGGGACCTTCATACATCAGCATGTATCAATCCCAAGAGTTCACTAACTCTTTCTCTGTTTCCAATAAATGGAGCTGTGGTCATCTTATCTTAGTGACATGACTGGCAAGTTTTACAAGATGTAAATCCAAACTAATTTAAATATGCATCTTTATGTAACTTTAGCTAGTCGGGTCGCATCGATATGACCTAGTCTACAATGCCTCAAGAAGGATTCGTTCATTTCTGAATTCTTCCTCTTGTGTGTGCTCTGTACGTTAAGAACTGTGGTTTGATTTAGAACGTCTATGCTTTTAAATAACGTTCCTGAACCGATCAACTCTTGATATAGGAAATGTTCAAAACATTATCCAACAATACAAAATTATATCCTTCTTTACTAATAAAGAGACTGATATGATGTTTTATATCAGGTTCGGTATCTAATAACATTCGTTCAGAATCAATGTATTTTGGTAATACAGGGTGATAACTGCAAACAGACTTGGCTGCAACACTTGCATCATTTCCAACTCTTGAAACTTATCACCCGTTCTCAGTTCTCTACCAATCCGTAGCCCATGTAACAAATTACATCTGCGGGATCCTGATCCGGTATCTCATACCCAGGACGTAAAGGATATTGAGAAACAGTTCTCAGTAATGAACATACCCGAAGATGATGCATCAGCATACACTTTCTTCGTTTGGGCGGCACGGGAATTCTGATAATCCCCTATTTCCTGCTCTGTCTTATAACAATTATAATTCAGAGCGGGACCAACGTTCCTTAGCGCAGTATAACAAGCGGGTTCGGTCAATACATTCGTATTATTATCTTGATTAAGGCGTGACATGGTCTCTACCTGGAGAGAGATATAAGAAAACACTCAGCGTATGCTCTTGCAAGATTAGATTGGTTACTAATATATCTAATCAGGATGTCTCCCACTGTTTTAGTCAAATCTTCTTTCAAACCATAAAAGGAAAGACTAGCCGGGATTAATTACAACCTACAAGTTCGCCAATTTTTCAGCCAGGCCAGTGCCGGTTCTTTGAGGGAGGTTCCTCGTGCTTTCGCACTGACCTAATTAAAATAAACCTCATTTTCCCAGAGGCATAAGCCCGTTGACACCTTTCTAGACACCTACTTGATCGGCTAATTGTAATGTGAAAAACACTCCCAGGATAACTCTTACTCGCAGCGGGTATCGGGATCCAACTATCTCATAGAAGGTATGTAATCTCATTGCAAATTTCAACTCTTGAAATTCCCAATAATATTTTGCCCTGAGCGATCTATGACCTTGACTAAGTCAACAAACCATAGACCGCAAGTAAAGTTCAACCCGTCATTTCCCGATTAAATTAAACCCACCCGCACGACCCTTGACTAAGTCAACAAGGCCGCACAACTACCCTAATCAAATCGCATCATATGCTTTGCAGATAAGCACTTATCAGCTACCGCACACTACGCCTTGACAAAGTCAACAAACGCAGCACGAATACTAAAGACTACTTATCTGAAATGACGGAGGGCTACGACAGGTTTTTAAGAAAACCCTTTGCGTAATGAACTTTATATCGTTGTAGAATCGAGTGATTTTAAATGGAATGTTTTTTAGGCCTTTTCTAGTTTTGCTAAAGAGGTCACTCCCGGTGAAGGGATCTTGGCTCTTTCCTTATCGAATAAGGTGCAGGATATTTCACAAATACGACTATGCAAAGCAAAAACTATAGAAACAATCAAAAGACAAACCGAGTTTGTAGCATCTGCTAGTTTCGCTAAAGAGGTCACTCCCGGTGAAGGGATCTCGGCTCTTTCCTTATCGAATAAGGTGCTGGATATTCTACAAGGAATACCGCTATGCAAAGCAAGAACTAGAGCTACCAGTTTTTAAACAAGTTTCTACAATATCTTTAGGTTTCATTTATTTCATTAATCTCATTAATGAAGTCCCATTTTATTATGCTTCACAAGCATCACATTTGAAACGAAATCAACAATATACAATATATATCTCATATATATAATATAAACATTCATCTCAGGCAGTAATATGATCTCAACACAGAACTTTGCAGCAGAAGATAACATATAAAATATTGGATATACTAAGATTTCCGTGTTTTATGCGAGCCTGTATAAAACGCGGATTCCACGGTCGCGATGAATAGCCAAACTCATATCCCTAGACCCCTACGAGAGCAGCAAGTGACACTGCCAATTCTAGGGTTAAGAGACCCGGTCTCAACTCCTCGAGATGGCCTCCCACTGGACCCCAGAACCTGGTTACTTGTGCTCCGCTCCTTGGGTCTACCTAATGCGGAAAAGTAAATAATATACAATGGTGACATCAACCTCATCCCGGAAGTGCCCCAATAAAAGAATATTATATACAATGAATTTTACATGAATGAAAAAGAAAAACTCTCATCTCACATAAAACCCCCGGCTATTCAGAACACGACGATCCAATATAACATATCACAACAACACATAATATCTCATATTATCAACGTAAGTAAATATGCGTACCCCAATTGTCGTTGATGTATAGCAACGAAGCCGGCGATACACCATATATTACACTTACGGTCACAGAAAAGAAAGTGTAAAACTACAACAGTTGGAATCCGCAACCTTTTTAGACATCACATGCCTAACCAAATGAATTCCTTAGATATCGCATGCCTAACAATTATAAACCCCGCATTTTAGTCCCAATATCGAAAACACTTTTCAATATCTAGTCGGGCAATTCAACAAGATTCCCGACATCCTGATCGAATGCTCGTCGCAAACTTTAGTAGACGGCCGCACCCCCGGATGCCGTCGACGAAGTGCACTAAGGTGGAACACCGCTGCCGCGAGCATCCGAACGGATGCTTTTGGCGACGGGGTTCTCCTACAGTCATTTGGTCGGGGCTATGGGGCGTGGCTATCTATTAAATTTACCCGGCGAGTATCCGCGTATGCTACGTGATTGCGATGGACTTTTGATCACATCAAAATCTCGTGGCAACCGATCATCTGAGACTAAACTGCTAGATTTATAATATTCAAATTAGTTATCTCATAACTACTTATGGATTCCAAATATTGTATCACATTCCAGATAAATAGACAATGTTAAACTTTCCGATCGAATAAACAAACACCCAAGATTTTCCAAATAGCTCAACGCTTGAGCGGAGTTCAAAAAGCATCTATCGCATGCCACAGTACTAAAGGTCCAGCCGTAGAAGGGTCAAACCAATGCCTCACATGTGGCAACGCCGTACTACCTCAAACCCTAAGGTTTAGAGCCGATTCAGACGGTCACATAATCGAGTTAAGGTTTGTGTTCTTCTAGAGGGTCCACAGATACGCTTGCATGATTTCCCGAAAGTTTTAAACTCATGAAAAAATCCAACACTTGAAAATTTTCCGTCAGGGGAAAAAGTGAGTTATTGATATCCGTTCGAACTTTTTAACACGTTCTAAATTACCCGAAAAAAGCTAAACGAAGTTAAATTATCCGATCGAATCAACGAATATAAAAGATCTCCAAAAAACTCAACACTTTAGTAACATTAAAAATTCCCAGAAGCAAGTAGAAATGCCTACGGATGTTACTGTGCAAAAAGTAAACCCTAATTCTCCATTTTGGCCGCGGAACCGCCGTCCAAGGCAGGGTATTGCCGCGGTTCCACGGCGCTTTAAAGGTATTATGGGCTCGTTTTTCTATAGTAATCCTTAGAATTCCCTGCTTAATTTTCTGAGTATTTTTAATACAGAAAAAATCAACATTTTAAAAAATTTCCAGAGAGGGGGAGTATATCGACGTTTCGGGGTTCGATTGGACTTTAAATTTCGTCTAGACTTCACCTAAAGCTCTAGCTCGGCTCTGATACCACTGTAGGGTTACTAGGCACTATCACAAGGGTCTATATGGTATCAACCATGCCCGATTTAAATTTTAGACGTGCCGAACAACCCTAACCAAGATCTTAGACTAGAGATTAGGCGAAACAAAACAAGTAAACAACTTTACTTCTAAGAGTTAGGGATTACAACCTTTGTAGTCCATTCCTTCACTTCTAAAGCTCCGTGTTGAGTTCATTTCGCTGTGATCATCGAGTACCCGGACTCTAGAGAGGCTCCATGAAGAGAAAGATGCAAGCTTACTTCCGATCTTCGATAACAAAGATGATCTACCTTGAAAAAACTCAAGCCCAAGCTTTTGCTTCACTAATCAAGTATTAGCAAAGAAAACACCCTAATCTAAGTGGCTAGAATAGATGAAGATGATGAAGTAGGAATTTAGCTCTCATTTGTTTTCTTTATCTCACTCATTTTCATCACTTTTGAAAAAGTTAGAAAGCTTTTCATCAAAGAGGAAGAAGAAGAAGAAGCAAAGCCATACATTATTAGTTCTGGCTTGCATGTCTTGTAGTCACCATTTACTTGACTGACAATCAGCTAAGAATCTCTATATATGAGGAGGTCCTTGATTCCCATAGCGATAGCAATCTCAAGACGAGCTATCAAAGCTTCATATTTCTTTTCATTATTGGTCCTAGGTTCCATCAAGGAGAAGGCGTAACGCGATATTCCTCCTTACGGGATCATGAAGATAAGACCCACCCTGGTTTTGATTATGGGAGTGTTCCTCTTTTGTCGTTTCATGGAAGATACTCCATCGAAATAGAGTTCCCACCGAGACTCTTTTTCTTCTTTCTCCTCTTCGACTGCGTTGAATGCGTGTTCATCTGGTAGTTCACAGTTTAGGGGAGAATCGGCTAGTATCGGATGTTCCGTAAGGAAGTCGGTGATGTCTTTTCCTTGCACCGCTTTAAGGGGCCGATATGTTACCGAGAATTCCATAACAGTAGGGCCCATTTGTAAAACCTTCCCGTTAGTATGGCTTTTGAAATCAGATATTTAAGAGGATCCACTTTTGATATGAGATGGACCTTATGCGCCAAGGCATAGTGTCTGGGATTCGTTATTGCGAAGATCAGCACCAGGCAGTGCTTTTCGATGGGGGAGTAGTTGCTTTCTACCCCCAGGAGAACTCGACTTAAATAGTACAGAGCTATTTCCTTTCCTTTATCGTTTTCTTGTGCCCATAATGCACCTAGAGAACTTTCAAGGGCCGTTGTATATAAGATAAGGGCTTTCTCTTAACCGGAGCGGCCAATACCGGCGGATTCTGCAGGTATTGTTTGATTTCGTCCAATGCATTTTGTCATTTCTGATCCCAGACGAACAAGGTCCCCTTCTTCATCAGATGGCTATAGGGACGACATTTTCTGAAAAGGTTGGTTATGAACCACCGGATATACGCGAGCTCTCCTTGGAGAGATCGCAGCTGTTTAAGGGTTCTTGGCGAGGGCATTTCCATAACCGCCTTGATTTTTTAAGGATCAATTTCGATACCTCAGTGACGGATGATCAAGCCTAGGAATTTGCCTGAGGATATTCCAAACGCGCACATTAGAGGGTTCATCTTCAGATTATACCTCCGAAGACGTTCGAACACGACTTTTAGATGCTCCCAGTGTTCCTCATGAGATTTTCTTTTGACCACAAGGTCATCGATATAAAAATCAACAATCTCATGTATGAGGTCATCGAATATCTTCATCATGGCTCTTTGGTATGTAGCTCCAGCGTTTTTCAAATCGAAGGGCATCACCTTGTAGAAGAATACGCCTAACGATGTCCGAAAAGCCGTATGCTTCTGGTCTTCAGGATCCATCTTTATTTGATTGCATCCTGAAGATCCATCCATGAAGGAGAAGACCTCGTGGGTAGATGTGTTATCTGTTGGAGATAGTGCCCTCAGAGTCAATTATTGGATCACAGGCACGTGATTGCAATGATTGATGGAGGACCTGTCCCGGTAGGACAGTCTTACTCAAGATGATAGTATGCTATCTGATTTACCTTTATCATCGTGTACTGCTTTAGGTGACCTAACAGGTCGCTATTACACGTTGGTAGAGCCCCTAGGATTCTTGCTTGGCGGCCAGCAGTATGAGGGTGATCATATAAGTGGGAGCTGGGGTCTATAAGCATATCCTTAAATGGTCCCTAGTCGTGAGAGTTTCGAGACAGGGCATCGATACTCCAGAGTAGACTAGTGTATACAGTCGAGACCCCGACGAGGGGCGGTGGCCGGTCTCACAAGCCACTGGTGTCAGTTGGTTCACCTAAGATGTATACAGGTGCTCATTGGGTTATGAGTACACCGGACAGGACTCGCCGGGAACATGCTAGTTGGTCTTATACCAGACGTCAGATAGCAGTTCCCTGGTGACATGTGTACAGGTTAGTTCATCGACCTGGGGATCGTCATTTGTCTCGTGTGAGTTCCCACTGTACTTTGATTACTACCCTACCACGGCTCAAAGGAGTCGTGCAAAAAGGTTTTAGTTGGGTACAGTCCCGAGCCACATGGAGGCAGTGAGCGTATCTGCAGGGGTTCGTCTCTCCCGGTATTGGGGGTGAGGTCGTGCTGTGTCTAGGAGAGCCGGAACATGAAAAGTCCTTGGCCAAGGCAGGAGATTTACTGGTAAGTATTCCAGTAGTATCTCAGGGTGTTCTGGGCTACACTCCGACATGACTTGTACCGCTTTTGGGGGTCTGACTTTTACCAACCCCCTAGGCCCGCCATGCGATACTCATAGACGAACGGACCGGACTGTACGGATATTGTCACTGACAGGCTCAGTAGGGTTGTCAGGCTGAGTTCGCTCACAGACATCCCTTTTAGTCTATACCTGGTAGCCCGTTACGTATTGGCTTATACCTCTGACGTGCTAGTGGTTAAATCCACAAGCAAGGTGTTGACGAGTCTTTAGAGTCCCCCACATTCAGTTACTCAGCTTTCGGGCGAAAAGTTGTAGAGGCCGTATGGAGATATGGCAAGGTCCGATCAGATACGTGCGATATTGCACGGATCAGGATCGGACAGTTTGTACTACAGGCCGTATGGATATATGGCAGGGTTCGATCAGATACGTGCGGTATTGCACGGATCAGGATCGAACGGATATTACTAGCCGGCTTTGGTTTAAGCCGGATCCTAGTATAGTACAGTGTAGATTTTGTCTCATTGCATTTGTATTTCGGTCGGAATACAAATGCAGGTGTGTATGCACAGTATCAGGGTTTTTCCTGTAATTTATTACGGGACCAGTTTTCTGGAGTTGCCAGTTTGCATTCCGTTTCGGCCGATTTCCTTTGTATCGTTCATTGGCCGAAGATTGGTGGAGGATGGCTTATTTGCATTGTTGCAAATAAGTATTTGTGGAGGGGGTATTTGCATATTGTTGTATCATGATGGTGCACCATCCATTGACCTCACTTGACTTTTGCTTCATGATAGTTTTCATGATTGCTTGACTTTGGATATGATGATGGTTGTTTTAGAGTGTTGGGTTTTGTTGTGATCATTTGATTTTCTCATCATCACTTGCTTTTCAACCACCTCTTTGTCTTGGCCCTCTCTCTCTCCATTCACATGGCATGGGCCGGCCATTCCCTTAGGGGAATTGATTGATTCATTTGGGTGTGGCATTTTTGTTCTCATAGTGCTAAGAAAAATGCTCTCTTGTTCATCCAAAAATATCCTTTCTTTCCTCCACCAAAAATGGCACCTCCACTACCCCAAAATTGAGACACCAGTTCTACACTATATTCTACAGCAAATCTTGGGCACGTCGACTAGCCAGCTTCGTGCCCGAGTTGCCTCGGTATTAAGGTGGGAGCCCGTAAAAGATGCAGACGATGTGGTGCCCCTTCCGGCAAGGAGGCGACGACCGGAGTTTCCGCAGGGGATCGGGACGATGATGAGAAGACCGGAGGACTCGGATCAGTCGGTATATCTCTAACCCGTCTTGTAGTTAGCTAGGAATAGTTAATGGTTCGATCCAGGTATTAGTGCGCGGTGGTGCCAGTTCATGAAAAATTTGAGTATATCACCGCTTCCGCATTTTGGCCTCGAGATGGAGGTCGGGACGCCGCCGTGCACTTACACTGGTATCAGAGCCTCGCCATAAACTTAGTCTAGCTTTGTTTAATGTGTTTACATTTCCGATCGACCAAAATTCTAAAAACCGTGTTTTCTTCACATCAGTTTTCTGTTGAAATTTTTTAAAGCCCAAAAATTTTTCAGGTTGTAAAAAACTAATGTGCTGGAAGATCTAAGAATTATGGAGAAATTCGAGACACCGATCACTCAAGGGGAGCGCGGAACCGTGGCGAAACCCCACTTGGCGCCGCGGTTCCGCCGCATTATGGGTTGATCAGTGTGTCTAATTTCTCCAGTGGTCTTCTGGGCTGATTTTAGGGGTTTTGGAATATTAATATTGGGCCCAGAATTTCTTGATCTGCTACAGTAATGCTTGGGGGCCCACTTGTTAAAATTTGATCGATCGGATATTTTAAACACATTATTTCACAGTATTTACATTATATCTGCGACCGTGAATGTCACTCGATCGGTAAATCCAGTCTAACTGCTATAGCCCGGTTAGACGGATTTGCGAACGTGACTTTCACGTTGATGTTCTATGTATTGCTGTGATGTTGCGGATCGGTCGTGGGGGATAGCCCGGATGCAATGCTAGTACAGTGTTTTGTTGTATTATGTACATTTGATATTGCGGGACGAGCGTCCGACATGTGGACTGCCGTCACTGCCTGTTTGTATTATTATTTTGGGGCACGACCAGGTTGCGGTCGATGTACCCGTTGTATGTATATTTTACTTTCTGTACTAGGATTACCCCGCGGAGGGGTGCACGGATAGCCGGGTACTAGAGGGCAACAAGCCCGCATCTCATGGCATTGAGATGGAAGGGCCTTCACTCTAGGATTGGCGGGCTATTCTCCGCACTCGTAGGGGGTACAGGTTGACCCAGGAGGGGTGCCCAAGTTACCGGATTCCGTGAAGTGCTGGGTGGTCCATTCACGTTGCTGAAGGGGGCTGCCTCGCTTCAGGTTTTGGCGGGTAACTTGCCGCGCCCGTAGGGGTCTAGGATTTCATTGCACAGGCTATCCACACGACCAGGGGAATGTCGGGTTTCATGAGTGGCTCTGTGAAACCCGGGGATCCCATATATCTGTATTATTCTGTGATGCTGTACATTTTCTGTAATGTTGCATTTTTATCACGCCTTGAGCGAAATATAATATATTGGTATATATATTAGTAGATGTTGTATATGTTTTGCATCCGCGCTAGTCCAGTCCCCGCTCTGTCGTTAGTTAGCTAACCTAACGGGTAATGACGGGACCCAGTGGCGAATGCGGATGGCATACACGTACGTCATATTATTTTCGTTCTTTGTGGTGTGATCAATTGATGGGACTGCGTTGATTCGGATCAATGAAAGTTAAAAACAAACCTAATCTGATGTTGTTGGAACACTTTTCAAAAAGCTGCTATTGCAAGGACGTTCTCTTTTGTTTTGCATCGTGGTATTCAGATGGAATATCCTGCTCCTCAGTCGACGAGGCAAGGGCTGAGATCCCTTCACCGGGAGTGACCCCTTGGACAAAAAGTTTGCGTCAGGGCAATGACTTCACTATAGCCGATTACCTTTGCTTTGCACCGTGGTATTCAGTTGGAATATCCTGCACCTCATTCTACGGGGAAAGAGCCGAGATCCCTTCACCGGGAGTGACCTCTTTAGCAAAGGTTTTCGTTACTATATTTTTCTAAAAAGCTATCCGTTCCTTCAACGATATCAAGTTCATTACGTTAAAGGTTTTCGCCAGAAACCATTCGTAGCCCTCCGTCGTTTCATATGAGTGGTCAATAGTATTCAAGTTGTGTATGTTGGCCAAAGTTAAGGCACAGTGATTGGTAGCTATTGGGGCATTCATATGCAGCATAGATAGATGCGTTGGTTTGGGACAGTCGTACTGCCATTTTAGCCAAAGTCAAGGGTATGTACGGGTGGGTTCAAATTAACCTGGACAATGACGGGTGGAACTTGACATGTGACTTATGATTTGTTGACCTTCGTCAAGGTCATAAGAGCATGGGGCAGAAATCACATCGGGAGTTTCAAAAGAACTGAAACTTGCCAGAAATGCGCATACCTTCTGGAGTGTGACACCGTGAGCGGATTCCGTCACGTTATCATGCGATGATAGTTGGATCCCGATTCCCACTGATGAGTTAGTTTACTCCTCGGGTGACCCCGACTAATTCATCATTCTATTGACCGTCTCGACTCCTCGATGAGCGGAGTTTTATTCACACATCACCACACAGAAAATATTCATGAATTGTAAAGATGTCATGATGCAGAATTTAAAGAAAACAAGATAAAAGAATATCACCTTTATTTATCTCAACAATTTTGATTACATTCGCTTCAAGAACTACAAGAAGAAGAATCTAGATTGTTGATCGGGCGTCGCTCGGCTTCATGAGTCATGGATCGGCTCGGATCGCTTGCTCCGTTGAAGATCGGCTCCGCTCCTAAAGGTTGTAGGGCTTCTTGCTTAATGGGTACTCGGGATCTTGGCTTTTGGAGTTGGAATTAGGGTTAGGGTTTCACACAAGCCCTGTCACTAGACTTGTGGAAGAAGAAGATGAAAAGAGAGAGAGATTGGGGATAGATTCACTAATTGGATGAATATTTCCTCATCATTTGCATTCATATAGAAGTGTTAGGTATCCGTATTTCATATATTAGCAAATATATCACAGATTATAAGATTACATGTATTAGACCTTAAAACCAGCATTTCTAGGGAAATTGACTGCATTGCATGGCATCGCAATATTTCTATATGTCGCAACTCGTGTTTCGAAGTCTGTGCAGGAAAAGGAAAGCTTGCTCGAACATTACACTGCTCAAAAGATACGTCTACTCACTAATTTCAGATCTGGTATCAATCCAAAGGAGCAATCACAATTCAACATATCAAAGGAAGCCCTAAACAACAGTACAAGCCCACAGAAGAAATTACAAGGCCCAAGGACCCAACATGGCCGCGGATCCGCGGCCATAGCCTGCTTGTGCCGCGGATCCGCGGTGTAAATAGGGATTCACCTCCTAAATTTTGGTCTACAATGCTTCATTCAGTGGCTACAGTTCAGAAAGACATGTCAACTTCTAGAAGACTCCAGAGGGTTCTGCCAGATCAGCAAACAAGGGTTTCCAAGCCTAACTAAACCCTAGCTTAAACCCTAAGCTAGCTCCTAACAAACTACCTTCTAGAAGACTCAACAAACTTTGAGAGGGAACTACCATTTCAAACTTAAACCTAGGGTTTGGATACTCTATAAATAAGTCCCTAGGCTCATTGTATTTTTATTATTCAACCTTAGGAAGGATTCAACCTTGGGAATTATTCATCCAATTAGTGAATCTATCCCCAATCTATCTCTCTCTTCATCTTCTTCTTCCACAAGTCTAGTGACAGGGCTTGTGTGAAACCCTAACCCTAATTCCAACTCCAAAAGCCAAGATCCCGAGTACCCATTAAGCAAGAAGCCCTACAACCTTTAGGAGCGGAGCCGATCTTCAACGGAGCAAGCGATCCGAGCCGATCCACGACTCATGAAGCCGAGCGACGCCCGATCAACAATCTAGATTCTTCTTCTTGTAGTTCTTGAAGCGAATGTAATCAAAATTGTTGAGATAAATAAAGGTGATATTCTTTTATCTTGTTTTCTTTAAATTCTGCATCATGACATCTTTACAATTCGTGAATATTTTCTGTGTGGTGATGTGTGAATAAAACTCCGCTCGTCGAGGAGTCGAGACGGTCAATAGAATGATGATGTAACATAGCTTTAATCGATTCTTGATTCCTACAAGTTTTGTAAACCCTAGCAAGTTCAAGAACCGACAACCCATTTCGTTACGATGCTTTCTTGAATGATATCGCTCGAAATTGGGGAGTTAGGATCGTTTCTTGAAATTGCTAGAGGCTAGAATGTGAATGATATCGACAACAGAACAAGGGATAAGATGAAACCCTAGTTTCACGAGAAAACCCTAACTCTTGTCGATGATCATCGATCTAGTATCAATCCTTCGAAGGACAAGAACACGATATCTTTAGATTACCTCACGTCTGTCGATCCGATCGATTCCTACGAGCCTCTTTTAGATTCTTCACTGTTGATTGGAAATAATATCGAAACCCAATTCTTGATTGTTTATCAGTTCTTGATTCTTGATTAAACATCGTGACACCTGAATCAATTGATAAATTCTTGAATCATATTTTCTTTTCTTGTCAATTAAGTTTTCAATTCAAGCATATCATAAAAACGAATCGTGAAATCCCTGTGGACGATCAGCACTCACTACAAACTACATCCGACACCGTAGTTTGATTGCGGTCAAAATATTTTTTGGTTGTGAAGTTCTTTATAAATTTCTGAATACCGACACAAGAAATAGTTTCAATCAAATGGTACCGTTTTAGGAGACCTTTGAATTGATTCATACTACACAACAGGAAAATCTATTCAATCAATGCGCATACCTTCTGGAGTGTGACACCGTGAGCGGATTCCGTCACGTTATCATGCGATGATAGTTGGATCCCGATTCCCACTGATGAGTTAGTTTACTCCTCGGGTGACCCCGACTAATTCTTCTTTCAGGTTTGGAGGAGAATTTGAGGTACAGTGGGAGTTTTCCAGATTATATAAAGTGATAACCATTCTGATCTAGGTTAGAGTGCACGCTGAGTGTTTCTTTTCTCTCTCTCTCCGGCAGCGACCATTGACCCGACCCTAGACTATGACTCAGTGACCAAGTTGACCGAACCTTCTTAAATACTGGCTTTTGGATTGTCAAAGTTGCAAACCTCATTGCCACTCCTACTTTTACCCTTTTCTCCAGGACACCCCGTTTTACTACGAACGTCCACTTCCATTGGACAAAACCATCATATGGTTAGATACGAACTCGAAAGAATTTATTCGAGGATGGTTTCAGGTTCTGGAGAAAACGAATAGGACTATTCAGTTGTCTTTTCCTTTTTACCTTCTCTCAGATTGTGAGTACTCCTTGGTTTAGGAGATAGTACACCTATTACGCAAATTGGATAGTCTTCTTCCAAACCTTAGGCTGGTGCCGACCAGTAGGGAATGAAGAAAACTAATTAGCATAACGATGGTGTGCAGAAGGTATTAAGTTAAGACAAAACAAGGGATTAGTAAGAGGGCAAAGTAAATTGCGACTGCTATTCACAACCAAACCAAGTATTCCTTCGCCAATCCTAAATCACCTTTGTATTTCTCCAGGACACTCCGTATCACTACGAAGATCCACAGTTTATTGGATACTCCATCGTATGGTTATATACGAACTCGAAAGAAACTTGTTCCAGTTCGGGGATGGATTCTGGTTCAGGAGAAATAGGAATAAGTTTTATTCGGTTGTCTTTTATCCTCACCTCCTCTCACATTGCGAGTGTTCCTAGGATTAGGACAGTACACCCATTATACTTATTGGATAGTCTTCTTCCAAACCATAGGCTGGTGCCGAACGGTAGGGAAGGAAGAAAACCATTTGGCCTAAAGGGGTATGCAGAAGGTAAAGACTAAAGACATATGAAGGGATTTGGAGAGGTGGCAAAGAATTACACGGTTACAGTTGTGAATCTGGATAATGGAAGAGACATCACTAGGAATACCAGGATACCCCATCGAGACATTTCAATATTTCAGTTTCACTGTATAATGTTAAAAGAAAACTGATTTCCCGATTAGATACTTACTCCAGGGTATGTATTTACCAGGTTTGATTCTCACATCTGTATGGTTTTACAGATGATGAGTGGGAGTAAGTTATTGGGAATTGGGTGATCATCCTCATTATATCGGGATTCGTTGTAATCGGTGATATTTGAGGAAGTCACCTGGGTTGTTTGCCGGACGGCAAATATTTGGTTTTGAATATCCGCTGTTATGCACCAATTTCAAATTGATATATCTGTACGTCTATTTTCATAGAGTGAGACATACCTTTTTGAAATTATGTCTGTGACATTTACCTATATCAGTGGATGGTTAGGTAAGGAGCATTAAACAGCGGTGTAATTCTTCTTAACCATAAGTACAGTTCTCAACCTACGACACACAGTAAATGAGTTATCAGACTCAAGGGACTTATACAGAGTATTGTATGTTGTCCAGGGTCCATCAGGACAGAGGGGTTGGTCCTCATACTATATTCGGTTTACTTATGACTTCTCTAGTTTTTAGACAAGTGTTTCTTGGAAACACAGGGTCCGAATTTTGAGAAGTTATAGGTATTTGAATAGAGTAGAGAACCAGGTGTTGCAAGTATCGGGATTCTTCAAAGTGATCGAAGATGTTGATACTTGAGTATGGTATTCAGTTGATAGTAATGATTAAGAGACCTTGCTTCTCTTTCAGGCTACTCATAATTGGAAGCATTCCTAAGTTGAGTAACGCTGATAGGCCTCCTTCCATTTAGTTGACATGCGATGGAGACAGTTGCATGATTTGAATCTGGTTCAATTAAATCAGTGCCTCTGGTTCTATATTGGATATAGAACAGTTCATATCTTAACGATGTTAAGATACGGGGAGTTGTCCGGCTTATGATTAAAACCAGACTCTGGATAACTCAAGGCACGTTTCTGTAATGGCTGTTTGTGGGTTGACCCAGGCTATGACGAGGGTTGATTTTCTACCATCTGGTAGATCAATAGAAATATTGTTCTAGACTCGCCACAGTTTTAATAAAAATTGATTTTTCAGAAAACAGTAGTGGGAGTATGGTAGAACTGGAAGTGATTCCAGAACCACAAACGATTACTAAAGATTTGATAGGAACCTAAAGATTCAATCTGGTTTGACATTCCATTGGCCACTTCGCAGATAAGGTGGGTAACTTTAGGCACCCGAGAGGTACCCCGGTAGCCTCAAGGACGGTGACAGGGAAGTTCTTGTTTACCCACAATTGCCATTGCTGTTGTTCCAGGTTGCGAGACCCGGCGGGAGGATGAGTATAGCGTCGTTCTAAACTAGCTTTAGAAGTGTACATATATATGACTCTGCCAGAGGGTTGTCGTAGTCAGTGGGAGCAGCGGAAGCATTGGTGGACAGGTGGCTTATGTCTATTTATAGACTAAAGCACATGTAGCGGAGATAGATCATCAATTTCTGATGTTACAGTCATAGGTTTGACTTCATCAGAATAGGGGATGGATCTGTTGAGAAGGTAGTAGGGTGTGATATCCTGGTATTTGGATGACATACACAGAGTAGGAAAAGAAACTCCTATACTACAATCGGTTATACTTTGGTCGTCACACAGTGGTTTCTCCACATGGGAGTTGGAAATTATATCAGACATACTGGTTACTAGATCTATGGTTTTAGATCTAGATTTGGATGGTTTCCCAATCTGGGTACTTAGACAGCATTCTAAGAGTATTTAGAATGGACGACTCCATGCACGGTAGTGTACCTGCAGGTGATGGAGTCACCCTCTCTAAAGCTGTCTTACAGACTAAAGGGGAGAGGGATGTGCATGATTGGCAGATCACTTGCTCAGGCAATTGAGTTAATCATGAGATGTCAAGTACCACGCCAGATGTTGTTCTTGCACTAGATGCAATAAGTTGACATTAATCCAATCCTGGAGAAACAGTCGGAAGCAGTTTTAGAACATAAGTGGATGTTCTAGGGATATGATAACGACAGCCTCATTCGGGAGACAGTTATCATTCCAGGCTTCCAAGATGACCCGGACGACAAGGAGGTTGTCAGAGTTATAGTTTTCCTTCTGACGAGGGGAAGTATTTTGGACAGGTGGTCCAAGGCAATACTGAGGGAGGCATGGCGCAAGATACTGATTAAGTTCAGTTGACGATACAGTCTAAGAAGTTTGGATTTGGAGTTCATTTATGAGCTAGGTCCCATCAGACATCCAAACACATTCTAAGACAGGTATTGCTCATTTCGGGAGATGGTTTTCTCCGCGAATATGAGATATAGAAAGACATAGAAAGAAACAACAAAGCGGATCCACTCACTGAGGCTATTCCTCGAACGCAACAGTTTCGCAAACGGGTTTTGTGAGACTAAATAGTTGAGGAGTTGGGTGTTCGGTATCACACGGGCTGTGAGTATGCGACATCGCAATAATTAGCCTTGAGTCCAAGTGGGAGATTGTTGGAGATAGTGCCCTCAGAGTCAATTATTGGATCAAAGGCACGTGATTGCAATGATTGATGGAGGACCTATCCCGGTAGGACAGTCTTACTCAAGATGATAGTATGCTATCTGGTTTACCTTTATCATCGTGTACTGCTTTAGGTGACCTGACAGGTCGCTATTACACGTTGGTAGAGCCCCTAGGATTCTTGCTTGACGGCCAGCAATATGAGGGCGATCATATAAGTGGGAGCTGGGGTCTATAAGCATATCCTTAAATGGTCCCTAGTCATGAGAGTTTCGAGACAGGGCATCGATACTCCAGAGTAGACTAGTGTATACAGTCGAGACCCCGACGAGGGGTGGTGGCCGGTCTCACAAGCCACTGGTGTCAGTTGGTTCATCTAAGATGTATACAGGTGCTCATTGGGTTATGAGTACACCGGACAGGACTCGCCGGGAACATGCTAGTTGGTCTTATACCAGACGTCAGATAGCAGTTCCCTGGTGACATGTGTACAGGTTAGTTCATCGACCTGGGGATCGTCATTTGTCTCGTGTGAGTTCCCACTGTACTTTGATTACTACCCTACCATGGCTTAAAGGAGTCGTGCAAACAGGTTTTAGTTGGGTACAGTCCCGAGCCACATGGAGGCAGTGAGCGTATCTTCAGGGGTTCGTCTCTCCCGGTATTGGGGGTGAGGTCGTGCTGTGTCTAGGAGAGCCGGAACATGAAAAGTCCTTGGCCAAGGCAGGAGATTTACTTGTAAGTATTCCAGTAGTATCTCAGGGTGTTCTGGGCTACACTCCGACACGACTTGTACCGCTTTTGGGGGTCTGACTTTTACCAACCCCCTAGGCCCGCCATGCGATACTCATAGACGAACGGACCGGACTGTACGGATATTGTCACTGACAGGCTCAGTAGGGTTGTCAGGCTGAGTTCGCTCACAGACGTCCTTTTTAGTCTTTACCTGGTAGCCCGTTACGTATTGGCTTATACCTCTGATGTGCTAGTGGTTAAATCCACAAGCAAGGTGTTGACGAGTCTTTAGAGTCCCCCACATTCAGTTACTCAGCTTTCGGGCGAAAAGTTGTAGAGGCCGTATGGAGATATGGCAAGGTCCGATCAGATACGTGCGGTATTGCACGGATCGGGATCGGACAGTTTGTACTACAGGCCGTATGGATATATGGCAGGGTTCGATCAGATACGTGCGGTATTGCACGGATCAGGATCGAACGGATATTACTAGCCGGCTTTGGTTTAAGCCGGATCCTAGTATAGTACAGTGTAGATTTTGTCTCATTGCATTTGTATTTCGGTCGGAATACAAATGCGGGTGTGTATGCACAGTATCGGGGTTTTTCTTGTAATTTATTACGGGACCAGTTTTCTGAAGTTGCCAATTTGCTTTCCGTTTCGGCCGATTTCCTTTGTATCGTTTATTGGCCGAAGATTGGTGGAGGAGGGCTTATTTGCATTGTTGCAAATAAGTATTTGTGGAGGGGCTCTTTGCGTATTGTTGTATCATGATGATGCACCATCCATTGACCTCACTTGACTTTTGCTTCATGATTGCTTGACTTTGGATATGATGATGGTTGTTTTAGAGTGTTGGGTTTTGTTGTGATCATTTGATTTTCTCATCATCACTTGCTTTTCAACCACCTCTTTGTCTTGGCCCTCTCTCTCTCCATTCACATGGCATGGGCCGACCATTCCCTTAGGGGAATTGATTGATTCATTTGGGTGTGGCATTTTTGTTCTCATAGTGCTAAGAAAAATGCTCTCTAGTTCATCCAAAAATATCCTTTCTTTCCTCCACCAAAAATGGCGCCTCCACTACCCCAAAATTGAGACACCAGTTCTACACTATATTCTACAGCAAATCTTGGGCACGTCGACTAGCCAGCTTCGTGCCCGAGGTGCCTCGGTATTGAGGTGGGAGCCCGTAAAAGATGCAGACGATGTGGTGCCCCTTCCGGCAAGGAGGCGACGACCGGAGTTTCCGCAGGGGATCGGGACGACGACGAGAAGACCGGAGGACTCGGATCAGTCGGTATATCTCTAACCCGTCTTGTAGTTAGCTAGGACTAGTTAATGGTTCGATCTGGGTATTAGTGCGCGGTGGTGCCAGTTTATGAAAAATTTGAGTATATCACCGCTTCCGCATTTTGGCCTCGGGATGGAGGTCGAGGCGCCGCCGTGCACTTACATTATCGATCATCATCTCGGTAACAGGCACTGGGAAGTCATCCTTCGGTCATAATTTGTTGAGGTTCCAAAAGTCCATGCAAATGTGAACTGTCCCATTTTTCTTCATCACTGGAACGATATTAGCGATCCAGTCGGGATATTGAACTTTTTGGATGAAACCGAAGTCGATTAATTTCTTGATTTCGGCGTTGATACTCATCTCATGTTCAGGACGCATCCTTCTTGATGCCTGTTTGACTGGCTTTATGTCATGCTATATGGCCAACTTATGTACCGGTATTTCTGGATCTAAACCTGGCATTTTGGAGTAGTTTCAACCGAAGCAGTCTTTGTACTGCATAAGCACATCTTTTAATGTAGCTACCTATTTTTCGGACAGCGGCTCACTGATAAACGTCGGTCTCGGATCATCCTCCGTTCCCAAGTCGATTTTACTTAGGTTGTCTACTATAGTATGTATTCCATCTTCTAGCTATTTTGGTGCTGGTGGAAATTCCGAGATCTCCCCGTCATCGTCTTCGTTTATGAAGCATCCAAGAAGGTCAATCATATTTTCATCTCCTCCTTCTCTTAAGAGCGTTATCATATGACAGGTACAAGTCCGCTTCCATTTTTGTGTCGAGCTGGTCCCAACCTAATGGTATAGGTCTTCTTTGGCTCGTGCTTTTGTGGCGGTTTTATCCTCCAGCTGTCGGATAACATAAACCCGCCTTGTTGATAATGGTCCTCCACCCAGTTCTTGAACGTGAAATAGTCTTCAAGGGGGTGACATGTTGCTCGGTGATAGGAGCAATAATCCGGATGATGGACTTCATTTATCTGTTCGGGGTGCCGAGACTCCGGAAACATCATCATTTGGGGCTTTATGACAATGCTGAAGATCTTTTCTGCCTTCCTCGAGAGAATGAGTATTTCTGACCCATCTTCTTTATGAGGGACGGCCTAAGAGAGAAATTTCCTCGCTTAGAAGGCGTCCTGGACTTTCTTTGTTGCCCTTGAATGTTGCTCACGATTTCTGCCTCATTCCTGTCTCCGTTTCGGGATTTTCCTTTTTCACGGGAATACATAGCGGGCTGTAGATAGATAGTATCATGATCTACTTCTTCTACCAATTACTGACTGAGACACTGCGTCTTGGCCTTTTCATATATGGCCATTTCGTGACTGTGGTTGTCTTGGCTGGCTTAACAAGCTTCTTTTATTATCTTGTCAATTTGCTCTTCGAGCGACGGGCTTAAGAGACTTTTCTCTTGTTCGATAACATGGCTTCTTAAAGAAGCAATTTCCTCTCCATCGAGTTGTTTATGGTGTGGAAACTGTAGATTCGCTTCCGCTTCGTTGACTAAACATATCCCAGCCCAGTTGTATCCATTTTCCCGTTGGGCTTCTTGCGTTGAGTTCCGGGAACGTCCCAAATCTTTTTGTAGAATTGGGCTTACCGAACCATTTGTTCGAGAGATACGCCTTGGCATTTTAACAGTTTCTTTAATCCCTTCGCATAATATCTTGGCATACGGATGGGCTGGAACCTGTCAAGAGTGTGGTTGACACCATGCCAAACTTCCTTTTCCACCTTAGTCTCCAAAGATTTATAGAAGACGATCGCCTTTTCATCTCTTCGTCTTGGAGGCACGTAGTGTAGGATATATATGTCCTAGAGACCATTATTTATAATGGATACTATGGATATGTATGTATGTACAGGACAATCTTGCTCGAAATGATAGTATACTATCTGGTTTCCCTTTATATTAATATGTGCGTATGTTTTACCTATTATTACGCGCTGCTTATACATGTTGATAAAGCCCGTAGGATTATTACTTGACTACCAGTGTTGTGATGGCAGCCATACTTGTGAGGGCTGAACAGTTTATAAGCATATCCTTAAACTGTCCCTAGCCGTAACAATATCGAGACAGGGCATCAATATTCCAGAGTAGACTAGTGTATACATTTCTAGACCCCGACGAGGGGCGATGGTTAGTCTTACAGCCATTGGTGTGTTTCACCTAAAATTGTATACAGGTGCTCACTATGAGTGGGTATACTGGACGGACTCACCGAGAACTGCTGGATGGTATTATACCTAGTGTCAAATGGCAGTTCTCATGTGGCATATGTACAGGTAGTCTCTAGACATAAGATCATCATTTGTCTCATGTGAGTTCCCACTGTGTTTTGATTACTATCCTACCACGGCTCAAAAGAGTAGTGCAAACAGGTTTTAATTGGGTACAGTCCCAAGCCACATGGAGGCAGTGAGTGAATTTTAGGGATTCGTCTCTCCCTGTGTAGGGAGTCGATGTCGCACTGTGTTTGGTTGGACAACACCATAAGCTCTTGGCCAGGGAAGTTGAGAATTACTAATATTTAGATCAGTAATTTCTCGGATGGTCTTGAGCCATACCAGCACGACTTATCAGGTTAGTATGGATCTGACGTTAACCGCCCCCTGGACCCGGTATGCAATACTCTCAGACGAACAGACCGAACTGTGGGGATATTGTCACGGTTAGGCTCAGTAGAGGTTCAGATGAGTTTTCTCATCGGCCTTCTCTTCGACAGGTGCCTGGGTAGCCGTTACGTACGGCTAGTATCGCTGACGTGCTTGTGGTTAAACCCACTGTCAACGTATTGTCGAGTCTTTAGAGTCCCACACAGAGGGTTTCTCTGGTTTATGCGAAACAATGTGGAAGCCGTATGTTTATACGTGCAGGGTTTCGATTGATTGCGTGTACTGGTTATGAAGAATTTAATCGGACGGATTTTAATACCGGCGAGCTTAGAATTAAGCCGGTTTATTAAATCAGATATTGATTTAATGCTAGTATTATTTTAGTAGTATTATTCTATCTCTTAGCTATTCGTATTTTGATATGAATACGGGTATGTATATACGGTAGAAAGTATTTTGTATTTATACAAAATACCTTCTAGAAGGGGAACCTCATAATGCGTATTTCTATTTATTGATAAATAGAAAAATGAGGTGTAAAAATGGCATGGCTTGAGCATTTATTGAAAATACTATTGAAGTATGGCTAGTTTTTTATGAAAAGAAAAATGCTTGGTATTTTTGATTGAGCCATTCTTCATGCTATTATTCTTTCTATGGTTGCCACTCTCTCCTCTCTTCTCTTGCTCTTCCTCAACCCCTACCATTCTCATGTGTTGAAAGCCAAGGGTCTTGAGATAGAAAAATTCACCGCTAAACATTTTCACATCTTCAAAGCAAACTAGACTAGCAAACTAGTTTACTTAGTTTGCTTCTTTTAGAGGTAGGAGCTTGAATCAGGAACCTTCAAGTAGATCATCTAGGATGTAGAAGGTCGGAGACCAAGCTTGATCTAGGATCTGAAAGGAGCCTAAGAAGAGGAACAAAGACCCGAATCCTATAGGTATAACTTTCTATCATAGTAGAATAAATACCTATGTTGTTTTTGCTATTTAGGGCTTATTGTAGATCTTGGGTTACAGTCTATGTTGCATGCTTCTAAATTTTTTTTTGAAAATTCCGCCTCTCTACAAACACTGCAGAGTGTATAATATAGACTTACACGCAGAAAGTTTCCAGTTCCTGCACGCTGTATGTATTGAGCGCGTCAAGTTCCCTGTAGTGTCGAGGCGGAGTCAACATAATATGTAGACTCTGATCCGTTTCGGCAAGAGTTTTTGTTGATAGGTGAATGGAGAACATCATGTTCGTCTTATCTTCAGAGTCGCTGCCAAAGACCGGGATAGAAGTCGATGGTCCGGGCTTATTGTTTTCCCTCTGAGGTTGTCTCGAGAAAATCTGGGTTCAGATTTTTGAGAACTAAATTCTTCTGTTTCTTTTTTGTGAGAACTAAGTTCTTTGAAGGGTTAAACCCTATTTTTAGAGGAATTACATTCCAGGAGGAATTAAATTCCTGGAATGTAACTTCCATTATGTTTCTTTTTTCTCATGTTTAGCTTTCTTCTGAATTTTGAGTCTGAAGAATAAGATCTTCCCGATGAGAATTAAATTCTCAACTTATGGGAGATTCGCCTTGTGGATTTCAGATCCATAGAAAGAACTAAGTTCTTTATAAAGGGTTAAACCCTCATATCTCTATATATGAAAGGAAAATGAGATTATTTGCTCTCTTCTTTTTTTTACCTAGGGTTTGAGAGGAACGGGAAGATCTTCTTTAGAAAGAGAATTAAATTCTCGGTTATGTCTTCTATCCCTTTTTTGTAGAAGCTAATAGAGGGTTTTCTCTGTGTGAGACTTAAAGTCTCGAGTCCTTTATATAGGTGAGGAAAACCAGTTGATTAATTAAGAGGATCCCTTATTTAAGAGATCTCAGTCTGATTTCATAATCAGGTGATGATTTTTAATCACCGTTGGATTTTAGATCCAAGGCTCTCTGTTTAACAGAATATATTTTTCTTGTTTTTAACAAGATTAGGGAAAAAATTCCCATATAGAATTTAATTCTATCTCCTGATTCAAACAGTGATTTTTAATCACCATTGAACTTTTAATCCAATGGTTCTTTGTTGAATCAGAGCATATCTTTCTTATTTAGAAAGATCGGGGAGATATTCTTCCATATAGAATTTAATTCTATCTTTTGATGATCTTTTTTTATCATCATTGGATCTTTGATCCAGCGGCTTTCTGTTTAACAGAGAATATTTTTTTTATTTAAATAGATCATGGAGATATTTTTCCCTAATAGAATTTAATTCTATCATTAGATCTTTAATCCAACGGCTCTCTGTTTAACAGAGAATATCTTTCTTGTATAGGGAAATATTTTCCCATGTAGAATTTAGTTCTACCCGAAACAAAACTGCTTCAAATTGGGCGCCGACGCTCACATGCTATGCACGTGGCGTAACCAAAGAATTTAATTCTTACTAAAACAGGTACCCACGTGCTTTGCATGCCGGCGCTCACGTGCCTAACACGTAAAGCACTGCCCTAAAATTTAATCCTATCAGAGACAGACGTCTGCGTGTTTTGCATGCCGACGCTCATGTGCCAAGAATGTGAGGCACTGCATTAAGATTTAATCCTATCAGAGACAGGTGTCTACGTGCTTTTCACGCCGACGCTCACGTGCCCAGAACGTGAGGCGCTGCCTTAGGATTTAATCTTATCAGAGACAGGCGTCTACGTGCTTTGCACGCAGATGCTCACGTGCCTTACACGTAAGGCGCTACCCCATTTTTTATGAGGGAACAACGGGATTTTGTGATTGAAATCCGCTGAAAACACTCAGAAAACAAAAGCTCCTCCTTTAGGTTAATCTAGAGGTTTAATAGCTTATTGCACAGGCTCAGTACAATCGCGTTCCCTAGGAATGTGAGGATAGGATTTTGTTTTGCTCGGGACGAGCAAAAAATAAATTTGGGGGATTTGATCATCACGGAAAACTGCATTTTAATACCGCTCTTTTGTTATCATTTTTATGAATATTGGTGCTTTTAATCCGTGTCTTCTCAATAAGTACAGGATTTAGGTATTCGTGAAAAAACACTGGAAACACACCAAAATGAACGGATACGATATATGTGAGCCAATACTGCAACCGGAACGGAAAACCGATCAAAGTCCAAGAAGTTTTTACAACAAAATAAGTGTGCACAACAAAAATAAGCAAATGGTCCAACATGATACAAGTTGTCCAAATATTTTCATGTGTGAACACAAGTGGGCAGCCATGAGTTGGCATGGCATGGCACGTGGATTAGGGTATGATAAATGTTGCAAAGTAGTAATTTGATGTTTAATTTTTGAGTTGATAAAGTTTGATCTTTTCCCTCACAATCAACCAGAGTTCAACCACAAGATATTTAGCTAAATCAAACAATACCAAAGAGAGATACTAATGCTGTAAGAAAACAACATAAAGAAAGTGGGCCCTACTGGCCGCCAGAAAACCGCACATGTCACAAAATCGGTGGCCCAATTTTCTCCAACTGACCTCGTGCTTCTTCTGTGGACCCCATGTTGTCTCATAAGTCCATTTGTATTGTTTGATTTTTTCGTAAACTTGCATATAAATACTGTTAGTTGTATGTATGCCCTAGAGGCCATTATTGTACATGATTGTATATTATAGTGGATGCTTGGACATATATAGAGAGGACTTTCTTGCTCGGTATGATAGTATGCTATCTGGTTGCTCTTTATCTTAACATGCATACTTGTATCTTTATATTGTCTCTCTGTTACATGTTCATAAAGCCCTTAGAATGTGGACTTGACTACCAGGATTATGATGCATATCATACTAGTAGGGCCAGGGTAGTCCACAAGTACATCCTTTAATTGTTCCTAGTCGAGAGAGTATCGAGACGGGGCATCGATATTCCAGAGTAGACTAGTGTGTACGATTCTTGACCCTGTATAGGGTGATGGTTGATCCCACAACCATTGGTGTTTGATATCAGAAAATGTACATAGGTGCTCATTAGAGAATGGGTACACTGAACATGATTCGCTGAGAACTCCTAGATGGTATTATACCTATCGTCAGATAGCAGTTCTCTGGTGACACTGATACAGGTTAGTCCGTAGACCCAAGATCGTCACAGAGTCTTGTGTGATTCCCACTGTGCTTTAATTTCCACCCTACCACGTTCAAGAGAACGTGCAAACAGGTGGTTTTTTGGTACAGTCCCGATTCACATGGAGGCAATGAGCGATAGGAGGGGTTTCGTCTCTCCCGGTATTAGGGGTTAATGTTGCGCTGTGCTCGATTGGCTATAACAAGAATTCCCTGGCCATGGCTGATACTAAGATTTACTGGTAAGTGTTATCAGTAGTTTCTCGACCCGTTATGAGCCTCACATCGGCATGACTTATCAAGTTATTGGGGTCTGACGTTTACCACCCCTAGACTAGATAAACGACATATCAGACGAAGAGACCGAAGTATACGGTAGTGTTACTGATTGGCTTTGCGGGAGTTTAGACAAGCTTGCTTGTTGATCTTCTGATCGCTCAATACCCGGGTAGCCGTTACGTCCAGCTAGTACCGCTGACGGCCTGTGGGTAACTTATATGATCATTGTTTACTGTCGGCGTATTGACGAGTCTTTAGAGTCCTACACAGAGGTTTCCTGGCTCAAGAGAAATGAAGTAGAGCACATATATGATATGTGCGAGACCGAGATCGATACATATATATGATACCGTATTCTAATCTCGCGATATAGGTTATATGTGATATAACCGGAATATTGAATCAAGTGTTGATTCAATGATTTGATATTAGTCGGTTATATATGATATAGCCGAATTATTAAATCAAGTGTTGATTTAATAATTTAATATATAATTATATATTTGATATATTAATATATATTAACTACTATAAGCTCACTTAAGAATTTCTCTTCTACAAATACATTTAACATATATATGTGATGTATATAAATGTATTTATTTCTTTTTTTCGTGCTAAATGACACATTGGACTTGGGTGTATGAGACTCATACCATACTAAGGATAATTTGGGGAAATATTTAATTAGGGAAAACCGAAATTAGGTGGAAATTAGCATGACCAAAGATGCTTTAGAAGCATGTAGAAGCCTTGACCAAATTCCACTAATTTTGTTTTTACCCTAGATTTTTATTAACCTAACCATTATCTTAGCCATGGTTAAGTCTCTACAAATAGATATGAGATATTTTTTCACCCATGGTTCACCACTTGTTCATCTTCTTCATCTCTCATTTATTCTCTAGGTTTTTAGAGGTGAAGAAAGAAAAAGAGAAAAATTATTCTAAAGTGAGCAAAATTCCTACTTCATCAATCTATACCAAACTAGCCATTTAGTATAGGTTGTTTACTTCACTAATTCATCAATTAGTGAAGAGGTAGCTTGAGCTAGAGTCTTCTCGGCGTAGATCATCTTCGGCCTCGAAGATCTTTGAGCAAGTTCGTTCTTTTCGCCTAGTAGATCCTAAAAAGAGTCCGGGACACCACTATTTGGAGCGAAGGGACTACTACACGGAGCTTTAGAAGTGAAGGACCGGTCTACAAAGGTTGTATTCCTTGTTCACTTATAGTAATTTTTGATTACTTATTTAAAAACCCTAATTCTCTAGTTAGATCCTTGGTTCGGATTTGTTAGCATACTAGATTTTTATAAAATTGCATGCTTGATGCTTTCCGAAACCTAGTAGCCATGCTAAAGAACCCAGCAGTGGTATCAGAGTCAAGCTAGAGCATTAGGAGTCATCTAAACGAACTTAAAGTGTTCGATCGAACTTCAAAAACCCATTTTCCCATGCTCTTTGGAAATTTTTCAAAATGTTGGAATTTTTCAAATTAAAAATATTCAGAAAAGCTTACAAGGTTTTCTATGGATCACCAAGAAGAACGAGCTCCTAACTCGACCATACGACCGCAGAATCGCGGCCAAACCCTAGGATTTGCGGCGGTTCCGCGACGCCGTTGGTAAGGCAAGGAAAGACACTTCTTGTGTAGGTCCATAGGTTCTTGTGGCATATTCTGGGCATTTTTTCTGATGCTCAAGTGTTGAGCTCTCTAGGAAATGTGGGTGTTTGTTGATTCGATCGAAATGTTTAACATCGTCTAGCTATATATGATATGCGATACAATATTTGGAATCCATAATGATTAGTTTTGTGAAAACTGGTTTGAATTTTGTAAACCTAGCAATTTAGTCTATTTTGATCGGTTGCCACGGGGCTTTGATTTGGATCAAAACTCCATCGCAATCGCGTAGTGTACGTGGATACTCCACGGGTAACATTACTAGATAGCCAGGCCCCATAGCCCCGACCAAGTGAATGTAGGAGAACCCCGTTGCCTAAAGCATCCGTTCGGGTGCTCGCGGCCGCGGTGTTCCTCCTAAGTGTACTACGTTGAGGGCATCGGAAATGCGGCCATCTACTAAAGTTTCTGACGAGTATTCGATCAGGATGTCGGGAATCTTGTTGAGTTCCCGGCCAGTTATTGAAAAGTGTTTTCGATATTGAGACTAAAATGCAGGGTTTATAATGTTAGGCATGAAATTCGGAATATGAGATATTCCGGGTTTATAATGTCTAAGGAATTCATTTGGTTACGCATGAGATCCGAAGTATGTGATATTTCGGATTTATGATGTCAAAGGTGGTTGCGGATTCCAATTATTGTAGTTTTCACTTTCTTTTCTGCGACCGTAAGTGTAATATGTGGTGTATTGCTGGTTTCATTGCTATACGTCAACAACAATTGGGATACGCATATTCACTTACGTTGATGACATGTGATGTTATGTGTTGTTGTGATATGTTATATTGGATTGTCGTGTTTGAATAGCCAAGGGTTTTTGTGTGAGATGAGAGTTTTTCATTTTCATTCATGTAAAAACTTGTATATAATATTCTTTTATTGGGGAACTTCCGGGTTGAGGATGATGTCACCATTAATGTATATTATTTACTTTTCCGCATTAGGATAGACCCAAGACGGGGAGCACAAGTAACCGGGTTCTAGAGTCCAGTGGGAGACCATCTCGAGGAGTCGAGATCGGGTCTCCTAACACTAGAATTGGTAGGGTTGCTTGCCACTCTCGTAGGGGTCTAGGGATGTGGGTTTGGATATTCATCGCGGCCGTGAAATCCGTGTTTTTTACTGGCTTAATTTAAAATACGCAACTCCTAATATATCCAATATTTCATATGTTGACTTCTGCTGCAATGTTCTGTGATGAGATCATATAATTGCGTGAGACGAATGCTTTATTATTATATATATGATATATAATAAATGTTGCTTATGTTTTACACCCGCGCTAATCCTGCCCTCGCTCTGCCGTTAGTTAACTAACCTAACGGTGCATGAAGGGACCCCGAGGCGAATGCGGATGGCATAAGCATACGTTGTATTTTCGTTTCTTCTGTGATGCTTAGGAAGCATAAATGATGTGACTTCATTAATGATATTAATGAAAGGAAAGAAAGCTAAAGATGTTGTAAAATCAAATTTGAAACCTACTCAGCCTTTTTATGAAAAAGCAAAAGTTTCAAAATGCGGAGCTTAAACCACTCCTTTTAAAACTACTCGATTCTACAACGATATCAAGTTCATTATTCAATTGGTTTTCTTAAAAACCTGTCGTAGCCCTCCGTCATTTCAGAAAAGTACTATTTAGTATTCGTGTTGCGTTTGTTGGCCTTTGTCAAGTGTAGTGTGCGGTAGCTGATTAGTGCTTATCTGCAAAGCATGTGATGTGATTGGATTAGGGTAGTCGTACGACCTTGTTGTCTTTTGTCAAGGGTCATGCGGGTGGGTTTAATTCAATCACGAAATGACGGGTTGAACTTGACTAGCGTCCTATAGTTTGTTAGCCTTTGTCAAGGTCATAGGATGTTAGGGGAAAAATATTATCGGGAATTTCAAGTGTTGAAATTTGCAATGAGATTGCATGCCTTTTATGAGATAGTTGGATCCCGATACCCGCTGCGAGTAAGTGTTACTCCTGGGAGAGTTTTGCACTTTACAATTAGCTAACCCATTCGGTGTCTAGAATTGTGTCAATGGGGTTATGCCTCAGGGAAAATGAGATTTACCTTAATTAGGTCCATGCGAAAGCACGGGGAACCTCCCTCAATGTATCGACACTGGCCTGGCTGACCGGTTAGCGAATTTGTAGTGTGTAATTAATCCCGGCTAGTCTTACCTTTTAGAGTTTGAAAGAAGATTTGATAAAAAGCAGTGGGAGCCATCCTGATTAGATAAGTTAATAACCAATCTAATCTTGCAAGAGCATACGCTAAGTGTTTTCTTCTCTCTCTCTCCATGTAGCGACCATGACACGCCTTAATCAAGATAATAATATGGATGTATTGACCGAACCCGCTTATTATACTGAGGTAGGGAACGTTGGTTCCGCTCTATCTTATAATTGTTATAAGTCTGAGCAGGAAATAGGGGAATACCAGGACTCCCACGCGACCCGAACGAGGAATGAGCATGTTGATGCATCTTCTTCGGGTGTGTTCGTGACCAAGAACTATTTCTCAGTACACTCTACATCCTGGGTATTAAATACCGGATCAGTATCCCCCATATGTAATGTGTTACAAGGGCTTAGAAGAGGTAGAGAACTGAGAAAAGGTGAACATTCTCTAAAAGTAGGGAATGGTGCAACTATTGCAGCCAAAGCAGTTGGCGAATATCACCTTGTATTACCGAACGACAATACACTGATTTTGAACCACTGTTATTACGTACTATCTATGATGTGTAAATTAATATCAATTTCTTTATTAGATAAAGAAGGATATAATTTTGTAGTAGAGAAAAATGTTATGAACATTTTCCTAAATCAAGTGTTAATTGGGTTTGGTACATTATGTAACGATTTATACGTTCTGAATCAGAATACAGTTCTTAATGTACAGAACACACACAAGAAGAAAAGTTCATAAATGAATGAATCCTTCTTGTGGCATTGTAGACTAGGTCTTATCAATAAGGCACGACTAACTAAGTTACATAAGGATGGATATTTGAATCCATTTGAATTTACATCTTATGAAACTTTCCAATCATGTCTCAAAGGCAAGATGACCAAAACTCCGTTTACTGGACACGGAGAAAGAGCTACAAAACTCTTGGGACTAATACATAATGATGTATGCGGTCCCATATCTACACATTCTAAGAATGGTTCATCGTACTTCATTACATTCACCGATGATCTCTCAAGATTCGGGCATGTGTTATTGTTGAAACACAAGTCTGAAGTTATTGAGAAATTCAAGGAATTTAAGTGCGAAGTAAAGAACCAAACGGGTATAAGTATTAAAATCCTTCGATCTGATCGGAGAGGAGAATACTTAAGCATAGAATTCCTGGATTATCTAAAAGAAAATGGGATTCTCTCTCAGCTTACTCCTCCGCATACACCACAGCACAATGGTGTATCGGAGCGGAGGAATCGCACCCTATTAGATATGGTGCGCTCTATGATGAGTAATGATGAGTTGCATGTTTCTTTTTGGGGTTATGCACTTGAGGCAGCAGCATACCTATTGAATCAAGTTCATCTAAATCAGTGCCTAAAACACCATATGAGATATGTAGTAGAAAGAGACCATGTCTTAAATGAGTTAAGATATGGGGTTGTCCGGCCTATGTCAAACGGAAAAATCTGGACAAACTCGAGGCATGATCAGTTCTTTGTAAGTTTGTTGGATATCCCAAACATTCACATGGATATCTATTCTACCACAGCGAGGAACAAAAGGTGTATGTTTCTCGTCATGCCACCTTTTTAGAAAAGGAATTTCTTGTAAAAGAAATTAGTGTCAAAGAGGTAGACTGGAAGAAGTTCCAACCACACAAACTATAACTGATGATTTAATGGAACCAGAGGATCCAATATTACCCAATGAACCCCAGTTTCTCCGCCGATCTAGTAGGGTTCCTCATCCACCTGAGAGATACTACGGTTTTCTCATTGATGGTGGGAGCGAGGATTGCACCATGGAAGATGATGACCCAACTAGTTTCGAGCAGGCCATCACGAGTGGGGACTCTGTGAAATGGCTGGATGCAATGCGATCTGAGATGGAATCCATGTACACCAACAAAGTATGGACTTTGGAAGATGCTCTTGAAGGGGTAAAACCCATTGGGAGAAGGTGGATCTTCAATTCACTTTAGAAGCAACTATTCCCTATTGGTGTAGATGGAAAAGTTGAGACTTTCAAAGCTAGACTTGTAGCAAAAGCTTTTCGTCAACGACCGGGTGTGGATTATGATGAAACTTTTTCTCCAGTGGCTATGCTTAAGTCCATCCGGATCCTACTTGCCATCGCTGCATACCATGACTATGAAATCTGGCAGATGGATGTCAAGACCGCTTTTCTAAATGGTGATTTAGAAGAGAGCGTGTACATGACTTAGCCAGAGGGTTTCGTACATAGTGGGAGCAGCGGAAAGATGTGCAAGCTGCTTAAATCAATCTACAGGTTAAAGCAGGCATCGTGGAGTTGAACATCTGCTTTGATGAGGCAGTCAAAGAGTTTGACTTCATCAAAAACGTAGATGAGCCGTGTATATACAAAAAGGTTGCAGAGAGTAAGGTTGTCTTCCTCGTATTGTATGTGGATGACATACTCTTGATAGGAAATGATGTTCATATGCTGTACTTGGTCAAGCTCTTCTTATCATAAAGATTCTCCATGAAGGATCTGGGTGATGCCTCCTAGATCCTTGGGATTAAGATCTATAGAGATAGATCTAAAAGGATGTTGGGATTGTCCCAATCCAGGTACATTGACACCATACTAAAGAGATTTAGTATAGAAGATTCCAAGCATGGGAATTTACCCACGATCTCAAGAATCACTCTCTCCAAAGAGATGTCCCCCAAGACTGATTTAGAGAGGGCTCGCTGTTAGTTATATGTATGCCCTAGAGGCCATTACTGTACATGAGATGTATATTGTAGTGGATGCTTGGACATATATAGGGAGGACTTCCTTGCTCGACATGATAGTATGTTATCTGGTTACTCTTTATCTTAACATGTACACTGATTGTCTCTCTATTACATGTTGGTAAAGCCCTTAGGATGCGTACTTGACTACCTAGATTATGATGGAGATTATACTAGTAGGACAAAGGTAGTCTGTGAGTACATCCTTTAATGTCCCTAGTCATGGGTGTATCGAGACGGGGCATCGATATACCAGAGTAGACTAGTGTATAGCTTCTCGACCCATGTAGATGGGCGATGGATCCCATATCGATTGGTGTTTGACATCAGAGATGATATACGGGTCCTCAGTGGAGACTGGGTACACTGGACGGACTCGCCGAGAACTCTCAGATGGTATTATACCTCATGTCAGATGGCAGTTCTCTGGTGACACTGGTACAGGTTAGTCTGTCGACCCGAGATCGTCATAGAGTCTTGTGTGATTTCCACTGTGCTTTGATTTCCACATTACCACGTTCATGAGAACGTGCAAAACGGTGGTTTTTGGGTACAGTCCCGAGTCACATGGAGGCAATGAGCGATAGGAAGGGATTCGTCTCTCCCGGTATTAGGAGTTGATGTTGCGCTGTGCTCGATTAGTTATGACATGAAGTCCCTAGCCAGGGCTATTTCAGAGATTTACTGGTAAGCGTTACCAGTAGTTTCTCGACCTGTTATGAGCCTCACATCGGCACGACTTATCGAGTTACTGGGGTATGACGTTTACCACCCCTAAACGAGATATGCGAAATATCAGACGAAGAGACCGGACTGTACGGTAAGTGTTACTGATTGGATTCTTATGAGTATCAGCAGGCTTGCTTGTTGATCTTCTGATCGCTCAATACCCGGGTGGCCGTTACGTTTAGCATACCTCTTGCGGCTTATGGGTGTTTGATATGATCATCACCTACTGCCGGTGTATTGACGAGTCTTTAGAGTCCTACACAGAGGTTTCCTGGCTCAGAAGAAACGGAATAGGGGCACATATATGATATGTGCGGGACCGAGATTAATGCGTGTATGTGATACTGCATTCTATTCTCGCGATTTGTGACATCGATCGGTTATATGTGATATAGGCCGGGTTATCGGATGTGTTGATTCGATAAGTTGTTATATTTGATATTAGTCGGTTATATGTGATATAGCCGGATTATTAAATCAAGTGTTGATTTAATAATTTAATATATAATTATATATTTGATATATTAACTTACATTAACCAATACATGTTCACTTATGATTTCTTTTCTCACTTTGTTTGTGCATTAGTATGTATGTGATATATATTGATGTACATTATTTTATATCATGCTAGATAATACAAGAGGCATGTGTGTATGAGACTTACACTAAGCTTATGATAATCCTTAGGTTTTATTTATTTAAAGTTAATCAAATTAGGTGGAAAATGGTCAAATGGATGAAGCTTGTGGATTCATTTGACTTGTCCACTAATTTGATTTTACTTAAGATATTTTCTTAACCCAACCATGATCTCAAGCTTTAGTTAAGTCTCTACAAGGGTTTATATATGATAAAAACTCACCCATGGTTACCTCTCTCATGAGATGAGTTCATTCTTCTGCTTCTTCATCTAAACTCCAAAAGCTTTCTAGGTTTTGGATTAGTGATGAAACATTGTGAGAAAATAAAATCTAAAGTGAGCCCACTTCCTATTTCTTCATCATATACACCTTCTTGGGTAGTAAAGGGTGTTCTCTTCACAAAGTTCTTGACCTAGTGAAGATGTAGCTTGGGTTTAAGTCTCCTCGACGTAGATCATTTTCGGCCTCGAAGATTTCGTGCAAGCTTGTTCATTTCTCCGAGGGAACCATTCTAGAGTTCGAAAAAATTTCACTTGCCATGATCACAGTGAAGGGACATCAACACGGAGCTTTAGAAGTGAAGGACTGGTCTACAAAGGTTGTATTCCTTGCTCACTGCTTGTAATGGTTGATTACATGTTATATTGTCTAGTTACTCTAGCTTGATCCTAGCTTAGGATTGATTAGCACCTTAGATTTTTTAAATTTGGCATGGTAGTTGCTATGAAAACCCAGTAGGGTGCTAAGAAATCCCAATAGTGGTATCAGAGACAGGCTAGAGTATTAGACGATGCTTGTTAGATTATGACCGAAACTGCTCCGAAACGTGAAACATCGATACCCAGTTTCTGTCGAATTTTAAATGAGCTCTAAAAATTTTTCAAACAAGTGCAGAATCATATACGTGTGATAACATGAACACTGGTGAAATTTAAGGCCATTTTGAGAAAAAGTGGACGGCCACTACATGCCCCATCTCGGCCAAATCCTAGCCCCCCTCAATTTTTTTCAGTGTTCAAATGACTGGGTTTTGGTGTTTCAGGTGCTGCTTGTTTTTGCTAATTTTTCATGTGATGGAATCTTACACCATAAACAATTTGGAGTGTTTCGTATTCGTAGTTTAACTGCTTTTGGGTTTTCACAAGTTGTCTAGGAGAAATTAAAAAGTTCGATCGAATGTCAAAACCCTATTTTTCCAAGTTTAACGTATTCGGAAAAACATGCAAATAATTCTGTGGACCCTCTAGAAGAATGAAACCCTAACTCGACTTTTTTGGATCGCGGAACCGCGGTCATACCCTAGGGTTTGCCGCAGTTCCGTAGCGACATGAGTGAGGCTTAGGTTTGCCCTTCTACGGTTGGTCCATACGTACTGCGGCATGTTCCGGATATTATTAAAACTGTGCTCAAGTGTTGAGCTGTCGAGAAATTGTGGAACTTTGATGAATCGATCGAAAAGTTTAACGTCGTCCGAATATCATGTAATGGGATACAATAATTGGAATCTATCTAGTTGCATGCAAGTTTAACATTTCGGCCTCGGACGGAATCGGGAATCTTGTTAATTACCCGACTTCCTTTGAAAAGTGTTTTCATGGTTGAGACCTAAATATAAAATTTGCATTGTTAGGCATGAAATCCAGAATATGTGATATTCCGGGTTTTTGATGTCTAAGGGCAGTGTGAATTCCAATTGTTGTAGTTTTTCACTTACTTTTCTGCGACCGTAAGTGTAATATGGTGTATCGCCGGTTTCGTTTCTATATGTCAACGACAATTGGGATACACATATTTACTTATGTTGATGATATGTGATGTTTTGTGTTGCTGGGATATGTTATATTGGATCGTCGTGTTTGAATAGCCGGGGGTTTTATGTGAGATAAGAATTTTTCATTTTCATTCATGTAAAAAACTTGTATGTAATATTCTTTTATTGGGGCACTTCCGGGTTGAGGATGATGTCACAATTATATATTATTTACTTTTCCGCATTAGGATAGACCCAAGGAAAGGAGCGCAAGTAACCGGGTTCTAGAGTCCAGTGGGAGACCAACTCGAGGAGTCGAGTCTGGGTCTCCTAACTCTAGAATTGGTAGGGTTGCTTGCCGCTCTCGTAGGGGTCTAGGGATGTGGGTTTGGCTATTCATCATGACCGTGGAATCCGTGCTTTATATAGGCTTAATATAAAACCGGAAATCCTAGTATATCCAATATTTCATATGTTGTTTTATGCTACGATATCTGTGATGTGATCATTTGACATGTTGAGACAGATACTATATATAGTATATATGATATATTATATAGACGTTGCTTATGTTTTACACCCGCGCTAGCCCTGCCCCGCTCTGCCGTTAGTTACCTAACCTAACGGTGCATGACGGGACATCGAGGCGAATGCGGATGGCATAAGCGTACGTTGTATTTATCTGTGATGTTTAGGTAACTTTAAATGATGGGACTTCATTAACGAGATTAATGAAAGAAAAGAAACCTAAAAATGTTGTAGAAACTTGTTTTAAAAACTGGTAGCTCTAGTTCTTGCTTTGCATAGCGGTATTTCTTGTAGAATATCCAGTACCTTATTCGATAAGGAAAGAGCCGAGATCCCTTCACCGGGAGTGACCTCTTTAGCGAAACTAGCAGATGCTACAAAACTCGGTTTGTCTTTTGATTGCTTTTATAGTTTTTGCTTTGCATAGTGGTATTTATGAAATATCCTGCACCTCATTTAATGAGGAAAGAGCCGACGATCCCTTCACCGGGAGTGACCTCTTTAGCGAAACTAGTAAAAGCCTCAAAAACACTCCTTTTCAAAATCACTCGATTCTACAACGATATCAAGTTCATTACGCAAAACGTTTTCTTAACAACCTGTCGTAGCCCTCCGTCATTTCAGATAAGTACTTCATAGTATTCGTGCTACGTTTGTTGGCTTTCGTCAAGGCATAGTGTGCGGTAGCTATTTATGCTTATCTACAAAAGCATATGATGCGATTGAGTTAGCGTAGTCATGCGACTTTGTTGGCTTTCATCAAGGGTTGTGCGGGTGGGTTTAATTCAATCAAGAAATATACGGGTTGAACTTGACTAGCAGCCTATGGTTTGTTGGCTTTCGTCAAGGTCATAGGATGCTAGGGGAAAAATATTATCGAGAATTTCAAGTGTTGAAATTTGCAATGAGATTGCATACCTTCTATGAGATAGTTGGATCCCGATACCCACTGCGAGTAAGAGTTGCTCCTGGGAGAGTTTTGCACATTACAATTAGCCGATCAAGTAGGCGTCTAGAAAGGTGTCAACGGGGTTACGCCACTGGAAAAACAAGGTTTACTTTAATTAGGTCCATGCGAAAGCACGGGGAACCTTCCTCAAAGTACCGGCACTGGCCTTGCTGAAAGATTGGCGAAATTGTTGAGTGTAATTAATCCTGGCTAGTCTTTCCTTTTAGGGTTTGGAGGAAGATTTGATTAAAACAGTGGGAGTATCCTGATTAGATAAAATAATAACCAATCTAATCTTGCAAGAGCATACGCTGAGTGTTTTCTTCTCTCTCTCTCCAGGTAGCGACCATGTCACGCCTTAATCAAGATAATAATACGGATGTATTGACCGAACCCGCTTGTTATATTGAGCTGTGGAACGTTGGTCCCGCTCCAATTTATAATTGTTATAAGACCGAGCAGGAAATAGGGGATTACCAGGATTCCCATGCCGCCTAAACGAAGAAAGTGCATAATGATGCATTTTCTTCGGATGTGTTCATTACCGAGAACTGTTTTTCAGTATCCTCTACGTCCTGGGTATGTGATACCGGATCAGGATCCCATATATGTAATCTGTTATAAGGGCTACAGATAGGTAGAGAACTGGAAACGGGTGATAAGTTTCAAAAGTTGAAAACAGTGCAAGTGTTGCAGCCAAGCTTGTTGGCAGTTATCACCCTGTATTACCAAATACATTAATTCTGAACAAATGTTATTAGATACCAAATCTAATATACAACATCATATCAGTCTCTTTATTTCCTATATCAAGAGTTGATCGGTTCAGGCACGTCATCTAAAAGCATATACGTTCTAAATCATACTACAGTTCTCAATGTACAGAACACACACAAGAGGAAGAGTTCAGAAATGAACGAATCCTTCTTGAGACATTATAGAATAGGTCATATCAATGCGACCCGACTAGCTAAGTTACATTTAGATGCATATTTAAATCAGTTTGAATTTACATCTTATGAAACTTGCCAGTCATGTCACAAAGATAAAATGACCATAGCTCTGTTTACTGGAAACAGAGAAAGAGTTAGTGAACTCTTGGGATTGCTACATGATGATGTATGTAAGTCCCCTGTCTACACATGCGAGGACTGGTTCTTTGTACTTCATTACATTCACTGATGATCTCTCAAGATTCGGACATATGTTCCCGTTGAAACACAAGTCAGAAGCCTTTGAGAAATTCAATGAATATAAGTTAGAAGTAGAGAACCAAAACGGGTATAAGTATTATGTCCTATGATGAGATCGGGGAGGAGAATACTTGAGCACGGAATTCCTGGACTATTCTAAAGGAGAATGAGATTCTCTCTCATCATTACTCCTCCGTATACACCACAGCACAACGGTGTATCGGGGCGGAGCAATCGCGCCCTATGTGATAAGGTGTGCTCTATGATGAGTACTACCGAGTTGCCTATTTCCTTTTGGGAGTTATGCACTTGAGAAGCTGTATACCTATTGAATAGGGTTCTAACCAAATCAGGAGCCTACCACTCCATATGAGATATGGTATAGGAAGAGCCCATCTCTTAAGTATGTTGAGATTTGAGGTTGTCTAGCCTATGTCAAAAGCAAAATCTGGACAAGCTCGAGGCAAAGTCAGTTCTGTGGAAGTTTGTAGGATATCCCAAGCATTCGCAAGGGAATATCTTCTACCACACTGAGGAGCAAAAGGTATTTTGTTTCTCAGCATGCCACTTTTTAGAAATAGAATTTCTTGTGAAGAAAGTAGTGGTCATGAGGTGGAACTGGAAAGAGTTCCAGCTATACAAACTGCAGCTGATGATTTGGTAGAACCGGAGGATCCAATAGCTCCCGATGAACCTCAGCCTCTCCACCGATCAGGTAGGGTTCCTCATCCGCCTGAGAGATACTTCGGTTTCTCGATGACAGTGGGAGCGAGGATTGCATCATGAGATGATGACCCAACTAGTTTCGAGCAGGCCATCAAGAGTGGGGACTCTGTAAGAATGGCTGGATGCTATGCGATCTGAGATGGAATCTATATGCACCAACAAAGTATGTACTCTGGTTGCTATATCTGAAGGGTTAAATCCCCATCAGGAGCAAGTAAATCTTGAGAAGATTACTTGGTGTACATAGAAAAGTTGAGACTTTTAAAGCAAGACTTGTTGTAAAAGGTTTTCGTCATCGACCAGGTGTGGATTATGATGAAACCTTTTCTCCAGTGCCTATGCTTAAGTCCATCCAGATCCTACTTGCCATTGCTACATACCATAACTACGATATCTGGTGGTTAGGTGTCATGACTACTTTTCTAAATATTGATTTAGAAGAGAGCGTCTATAAGTACACAGCCAGAGCGCATCGTAGATAGTGGGAGCAGCGGAAACGTGTGCAAGTTGCTTTACGGGTTAAAGCAAGTATCGCAGAGTTGGAACATCTGTTTTGATGTGGTAGTCAAATCGTTTGATATCATCAAAATGGTAGATGAACCTTGTATATACAAAAAGGCATTAGAGAGTATGGTGAAATTCCCCGTATTGTACGTAGATGACATACTCTTGATAGGGAAGGAGTTTCCTATGCTACGCTCGGTCAATCTCCTCTTATCACAAGAATTCTCCATATAGGATCAAGGTGGTACCTCCTAAATCCTGGGTTATGGATCTATGAGATAGATCTAAGTGGATGTTAGGATTCTCACTAGGTGTAGTGAGATGGTATCAATCGATCCTAGGGAGAATCACTGGATAGCTTCCAGAGTGGTAAGGTCGACTGAATGTCAGTCACAGGCATTGACTTTACCCTCAGTGGAGGGACGGTATGTTGGAAGAGTTCCAAGCTAGATACCGTGGCAAACTAGACGATAAAGGCTGGATACATCACTACCTAAGATGCTACCAAAGAGAAAGTCTGGGTGTATATTAGTTCATGAGATGAACTTCGTTCCTACCATTGTTTGATAATGGAGTTGTGGCTTAGGCCTAGGAACCCCCATCCCATCAGTGACCCAGACATATTCTAAGACAGTATCATCTGATCATGGAGATGGTTGATCTCCAGGGGATCGAGGTTAGGAGAGTAGACTCAGAGGAAAACACGGCGGATCTACTCACAAAGGCCTTTTCCTAGAGAGAGACTTTTATGGGATGGTTGAGTATGAGATACTACAACTACTGCTATATAATGGCCCTAGTGCAAGTGGGAGATTGTTAGTTATATGTATGCCTTAGAGGCCATTACTGTACATGAGATGTATATTTTAGTGGATGCTTGGACATATATAGGGAGGACTTTCTTGCTCGACATGATAGTATGCTATCTGGTTACTCTTTATCTTAACATGTACACTGATTGTCTCTCTGTTACATGTTGGTAAATCCCTTAGGATGAGTACATGACTACCTAGATTATGATGGAGATCATACTAGTGGGACAAAGGTAGTCTGTGAGTACATCCTTTAATGTCCCTAGTCGTGGGTGTATCGAGACGGGGCATCAATATACAAGAGTAGACTAGCGTATAGCTTCTCGACCCATGTAGATGGGCAATGGATGATCCCATATCCATTGGTGTTTGACATCAGAGATGATATACGGGTGCTCAGTGGAGACTGGGTACACTGGACGGACTTGCCGAGAACTCCCAGATGGTATTATACCTCACGTCAGATGGCAGTTCTCTGGTGACACTGGTACAGGTTAGTCTGTCGACCCGAGATCGTCACAGAGTCTTGTGTGATTCCCACTGTGCTTTGATTTCCACCTTACCACATTCATGAGAACGTGCAAAACGGTGGTTTTTAGGTACTGTCCCGAGTCACATGGAGGCAATGAGCGATAGGAGGGGATTCGTCTCTCCCGGTATTGGGAGTTGATGTTACGCTGTGCTCGATTTGCTAAAACATGAAGTCCCTGGCCAGGGCTGTTTCAGAGATTTACTGGTAAGCGTTACCAGTAGTTTCTCGACTTATTATGATCCTCACATCAGCATGACTTATCGAGTTACTGGGGTCTGACGTTTACCACCCCTAGACGAGATATACGACATATCAGACGAAGAGACCGGACTATACGGTAAGTGTTACTGATTGGATTCACAGGAGTATGAGCGGGCTTGCTTGTTGATCTTCTGATCGCTCAATACCCGGGTGGCCGTTATGTTTAGCACGCATCTTGCGGCTTGTGAGTGTTTGATATGAAATCACCTACTGCCGGCGTATTGACGAGTCTTTAGAGTCCTACACAGAGGTTTCCTGGCTCAGGCGAAATGGAGTAGGAGCACATATATGATATGTGCGGGACCGAGATTAATGCACGTATATGATACCGCATTCTATTCTCGTGATTTGTGACATCGGTCGGTTATATGTAATATAGCTGGGTTATCGGATCAAGTGTTGATTCGATAAGTTGTTACATTTGATATTAGTCGGTTATATGTGATATAGCTGGATTATTAAATCAAGTGTTGATTTAATAATTTAATGTATAATTATATATTAGATATATTGACTTACAATAACCAATACATGCTCACTTATGATTTCTTTTCTCACTTTGTTTGTGCATTAGTATGTATATGATATATATTGATGTACATTATTTTGTATCATGCTAGATGATACAAGAGGCATGGGTGTATAAGACTTACACTAAGATTATGATAATCCTTGGGTTTTATTTTTTAAAATTAATCAAATTAGGTGGAAAATGGTCAAATGGATGAAGCTTGTGGAAGCTTGTAGATTCATTTGACTTGTCCACTAATTTGTTTTTACTTAAGATATTTTCTTAACCCAACCATGATCCTAAGCTTTAGTTAAGTCTCTACAAGGGTTTATATATGATAAAAACTCACCCATGGTTACCTCTCTCATGAGATGGGTTCATTCTTCTTCTTCATCATCTAAACTCCAAAAGCTTTCTAGCTTTTGGATTAGTGATGAAACATTATGAGAAAATAAAATATAAAGTGAGCCCACTTCCTATTTAATCATCCTATACACTTGCTTGGGTAGTAAAGGGTGTTCTCTTCACAAAGTTCTTGACCTAGTGAAGATGTAGGTTGGGTTTGAGTCTCCTCGACGTAGATCATCTTCGGCCTCGAAGATTTCGTGCAAGCTTGTTCATTTCTCCGAGGGAACCATTCTAGAGTTCAGGAAACCTTCACTTTCCATGATCGCAGCGAAGGGACGTCAATACGGAGTTTTAAAGTGAATGACCGGTCTACAAAGGTTGTATTCCTTGCTCACTACTTGTAATGGTTGATTACATGTTATAATGTCTAGTTTCTCTAGCTTGATCCTAGCTTAGGATTGATTAGCACCTTAGATTTTTTTAAATTTGGCATGGTAGTTGCTGTGAAAACCCAGTAGGGTGCTAAGGAATCCCAACACTCGCAAGCAAGAGATACCCTATGCTTCGGCAGTCGGGTCTATCATGTATGCGATGTTATGTACCCGACCGAATGTAGCGTACGCACTTAGTGTTGTAAGCAGGTATCAATCGGATCCTGGGGAGAATCACTGGACAGCTGTGAAGAACATTCTTAAGTACTTGAGAATGACTAAAGAAATGTTCTTGGTGTATGGTAACGGTGAACTCCAAGTGGAGTCCTTTACTGATTCGAGATTCCAGAGTGATAAGGACGACTCTAGGTCGGTCTCGGGTTTTTTCTTCACCCTCATTGGCGGGGCGGTATGTTTGAAGAGTTCTAAGCAAGATACCATGGCAGACTCGTTGATGGAAACTGAATACATCGCTGCCAACGATACTGCCAAAGAGGCTGTCTGGATGAAGAAGTTCATAACTGAACTTGGTGTGGTTCCATCCATTGAGCATCCAATACCTTTGTATTGTGATAACAATGGAGCAGTGGCTTTGGCCAAGGAACCCAGGTCCCATCAGCGATCCAGACATATTCTTAGGCGGTATCACATGATCCGAGAGATAGTTGATCGCCGGGAGATCGAGGTCAGGAGAGTTGACACGAAGAATAACACGGCAGATCCACTCATGAAGGCCATACCCCAGATACAGTTTGAGAGACTCTTTAGGGTGTTGGGTATGGGATACTACAACAACCGGCCTTAGTGCAAGTGGGAGATTGTTAGTTGTATGTATGCCCTAGAGGCCATTATTGTACATGATTGTATATTATAATGGATTCTTGGACATATATAGAGAGGACTTTCTTGCTCGACATAATAGTATGCTATCTGGTTGCTCTTTATCTTAACATGTATACTTGTATCTTTATACTGCCTCTCTGTTACATGTTCATAAAACCCTTAGGATGTGGACTTGACTACAAGGATTATGATGCAAATCATACTAGTGGGGCCAGGGTAGTCCACAATTACATCCTTTAATTGTTCTTAGTCGAGAGAGTATCAAGACGGGGCATCGATATTCCAGAATAGACTAGTGTGTATGATTCTTGACCCTGTATGGGGCGATGGTTGATCACACAACCATTGGTGTTTGACATCAGAGAATGTACACATGTGCTTATTAGAGAATTGGTACACTGAACAGGACTCGCCGAGAACTCCTAGATGGTATTATACCTATCGTCAGATAGCAGTTCTCTGGTGACACTGGTACAGGTTAGTCTGTAGACCCGAGATCGTCATAGAGTCTTGTGTAATTCCCACTGTGCTTTGATTTCCACCCTACCACGTTTAAGAGAGCGTGCAAACAGGTGGTTTTTGGGTACAGTCCCGAGTCACATGGAGGCAATAAGCAATGGGAGGGGTTTCGTCTATCCAGGTATTGTGGGTTGATGTTGCGTTGTGCTTGATTGGCCATAACAGGAAGTCCCTGGCTAGGGCTGATACTGAGATTTACCGGTATGTGTTATTAGTAGTTTCTCGACCCGTTATGAGCCTCGCATCTGCATGACTTATCAAGTTATTGGGGTCTGACGTTTACCACCCCCAGACTAGATATGCGACATATCAGACGAAGAGACCCGATTGTATGGTAGGGTTACTGATAGGTTTTGCGGGAGTTTAGACAAGCTTGCTTGCTGATCTTCTGATCGCTCAATACCCAGATAGCCGTTACGTCCATCTAGTACCGCTGACGGCTTATGGGTAACTGATATGATCATTACCTACTGCCGGCGTATTGACGAGTCTTTAGAGTCCTACACAGAGATTTCCTGGCTCAAGCGAAACGAAGTAGGGCACATATGTGATATGTGTGGGACCGAGATCGATACGTGTATATGATACCGTATTCTAATCTCGCGATATAGGTTATATGTGATATAACCGGATTATTGAATCAAGTGTTGATTCAATGATTTGATATTATTCGGTTATATATGATATAGCCGGATTATTAAATCAAGTGTTGATTTAATAATTTAATATATAATTATATATTTGATATATTAATATATATTAACTAATATAAGCTCACTTATGAATTTCTTTTCTACAAATATATTTAACATATATATGTGATGTACATAAATGTATTTATTTCTTTTTGTCATGCTAGATGATACATTGGACTTGGGTGTATGAGACTTATACCATACTAAGGATTATTTATTTAGGGAAAACTAAAATTAGGTGGAAATTAGCATGGCCAAAGATGCTTTAGAAGGATGTAGAAGCCTGACCAAATTCCACTGATTTTGTTTTTACCCTAGATTTTTATTAACCTAACCATTATCTTAGCCATGATTTAGTCTCTACAAATAGATATGAGATAATTTTTCACCCATGGTTCACTCATCTTCTTCATCTCTCATTTCCTTTCTAGGTTTATAGAGGTGAAGAAAGAAAAAAAGAAAAATTATTCTAAAGTGAGCGAAATTCCTACTTCATCAATCTATACCAAACTAGCCATTTAGTATAGGTTGTTTGCTTCACTAATTCATCAATTAGTGAAGAGGTAGCTTGAGCTAGAGTCTCCTCGACGTAGATCATCTTTGGCCTCGAAGATCTTTGAACAAGTTCGTTCCTTTCGCCTAGTGGAGCCTAAAGAGAGTCCGGGACACCACTATTTGGAGCGAAGGGACTACTACACGGAGCTTTAGAAGTGAAAGACCGGTCTACAAAGGTTGTATTCCCTGTTCACTTATAGTAATGTTTGATTACTTGTTAAAAAACCCTAATTCTCTAGTTAGATCTTTGGTTCGGGTTTGTTAGCACACTAGATTTTTATAAAATTGTATGCTTGATGCTTTTTGAAACCTAGTAGTCGTGCTAAAGAACCCAACAAATACCAAATCAGAAGAAGAGGCAAGGGTCCAAGTTTTAGACCATATTCTTCATTTTAGATGTTATCTTGTAATTTACATTTGGTAATCTTGAGTTCTTTCCCTTTCTTTTGATCTTGTAATTTTTTTATTGAACTTACAAGCTTTAGATTTAGGTTCTTGAATTCAATAGTTTGTATCTCTTCTTGCAAGTTTAATAAAAGTTTCAATTCAAGCTTCAAAGTTGTATAATTTGTACACTTAGAACTTAAATATTGAATCCCTTACTTCTCTCTTATCTTGCAAGCTCTTTAATGGGCTTACAAGTTTAGAATGAGATAATTGGATTCATTTGATTGAACATAACAAAACTCACTTGGCTACTTGTTAATGTGTACATTGGTTCTTAATACATTTCTAACTCTTTCCTTTTTACTTGCTATAGTTTTAATGATCTCTTTTTTGTGTTTTCTTTGTTTTTGTGACTATGTGTGAGTACTCACTTGTTAAGGGTGGGAGAGGGGTAGTTTGACTAGGAGAAGTGATTTACCATTTCCTTTAAACCGACAGCTTGTAGTTTGAACTCCGACCAAATGATTCGCAATACTCTCCGTTAGGCACCATATCCTACCACTATAGCGGTGATTTCTAATTATAACCGGTTGCATTTGGATTGCCGGAGGCGAGGGTTAAGAGACAAGAACGGAAGGACAAGGGCCGATAAGTATGGATTTGACGCACAATCGCAAATACTGCACTTAAGCGCCCTAATCCACGTTGTTGCCAATTACCTTACCATCAACATCAAGTAAGGTTCATAAAGAAGTGGTAAACATTAACCTATCTCAAACTAACCTAAGCCTACCCCTAACAAGTTTTTCTCTTTTGAACATATTTTTCGCGACACTTAGAATAACAACCAACTCGAACCGTTTGGATTTAACTCGTTAATACAAGATTAAAATTCTACTATCTCCCTACGGACGACCCGTACTCATCTCGGCTCGCTACACACTATAACATCTTGATTGCGGTATCTTTAAACTTATACGATATGCAAAATCCCTAACAATCGGCGCATATGTGGCAAAGCCATATTTTCGAGACATGCGGCATATGCAACGCACGTGCGCATTAGCACTTGATCATAGCTCGTCCCATTTATAACAAACCCAATAAATTTGGGATCGAAGGTGCGCATATCAACACGAGATGGAGCGACACGTGCAATGCATGTATGCACCAACTTGAAATGCGCAACTGCCCAAATGAAGAAATAAAATCTTTTTTGAAACAAATCAAAACAAATTGATACAAGAACATGCGTTGCGCATGCATTAGGGATCGATCCAACGGTGCACACTTGCTCCATAATTGATCTAAATCAATTTAATCCAAAACAAATCAAATTAAATCGAAATAAAATCAAAACTAGCCTAATTTGTTAGTAACAAACCCTAATTTTCGCTCTCCTATAAATATGAGCCCTATATGAAGAAATCAAGGAGAGACGACACCCTATAAGCTCGAGAAAAAAACATATAATATTTTTCAACCTCAAAACAGATAAAAATAAAAGAGAAGATGATATATTCTCTCCCATAAAGCTTTTGCTTTAAAAATAGAAGCCATTGCTTCTTCCCTGAATCCATTGATTCATAAGCGAAAGATCAAAAGTTCTTAGGGGAAAACCCCATCATGAATGTCTTTGCATCACAAAAACTGAAGATTTTGCTTCTTGAAAAATAAAAGAAGAAGAAAACAAAGTACAAAAGCGATTGCTTCTTGGTGAAAGCTTTTGATTTCTGATTTAAACATGATCTAAATAAGTGCGCACCCAACCCAAGTGCGCATTTAATAAAAAATCGTCTATGGAAAAATTAAGTCCCTAGTGACATGTGAATCACATGGTACGCACGTGTGCACACTTGATGGAGGCTGCCTATGATGGCATGCACGTCACGTAATATGCACGTGCGTGCACTTGATATATATTGACCACGAAAGTGCGAACGGCACGTAACATGCACGTGTACGCAAATAAAAAATATAAATGCGCATGTATATATGTGCACAAATATGATTTTGAACCGATAACAAGTGCGAGCCATGTGATACGCACATGCGCAACACCTCGACTTGAAACAAGTGCATAACCACGTACAACGCACGTGCGTACTGTTTGTAGATAAAACAGATTTGCATATGCGTCTCATACACACTTGCGCGCTTAGATGGCAAGCCTTTGTTTGGCTACTTAGTTAAATTAAACTAAGTATTGAAACTTTTGCTTCTCATATATGATAAAAATATCATTAAATCTAAGTCGATCTTAGTCTCAAAGACAACTAATAGTCCTTAGTCCATATTTATTGACTTGATCTTAATCCAAAATAGGATTAACGATCCTTAACCATATTCTTGAGTTAATCTTAGTCTCAAAAACGACTAACGACCCTCAGATGATATGTTCCGAACTGATGGACCTCGCTTATACGCGATATGCATCCTAAGTTCAACTCCAAATATAATATATACGGATTTGGACTAATCTGCGCCCTACGAGCAACTATAAAACTAGTCTCCATATACAATCCAAAGGCAACTCCATATAAACAAACATGACACGATACGAAACGATCTACCTGAAGGTGAAAGCTGTTATCGCAATGCAAAAACGTAATTAACTGCAGGGGCTTACACCTGCAAGGAAGAGTATCCTTACAATCAAAAACCCCTCACATATGAGGGGGAATCTGATAAGTCACACTAGAACGGTCGCATCTATCCAAACCTCCGATATATGGTGCCATAAGTCAACTTTGCATCTTCAGAGAGGTGGATGGTTATGTTCCAAATAGAATCTGCTCCTGTATTCAGGAAAGACGTTCTATCCCAGTTCGTCTCTATCTCCGGCAGTAAACAACATGCAAGCAAAAAACATTACTTAGCTATCGTACACTGCGTCTTGACAAAAAATCAACAAACGTAGCACGAATACTACGTAATACATCCTGAAATGACAGATGGCTACGGCTGATTTTGAAAAAAACCTTTAACGTAATAAACTTGGTATCATTGAAGAAATCGAGTAGTTTTGCAAGTTTATAGTAACATAAACTTTTGGTTCTTTCCTCATTGAATGAAGTGCAGGATATTCTTATCTGAATACCTCTATGCAAAGCAAAAGAAAATGGTTATAGTTTCTTTTTTAAAAAATTGGTTCTTACAACGTATTTTAGGTTTATTTTCCTTACATTAATCTAATTAACGCAATCCCGTCATTTCGATAATAACACATATTATCTAGTATCTTCTCACACCAGAAAAACATGATATGAAAAGAAAATAGAACGCATTTATATGACATCCGTATTCGCCACGGGACATCAGGTTTTCACCGTAAGATTACTTAAATTACAACAGGGCGGATGCAGAGCTAGATCGGATGCAAAACATATAGAATCCTGTATTTACACACACACACACACACATCATCATCATCATCATAGGCAGGTAATCACATTATAGGCATGCGGTAAACATCATCACAGGAAGGTAATCACATTACAGGCATGCGGTAAATATCATCACAGGAAGGTAATCACATTATAGGCATGCAGTAAATATCACAGAAATGGAATAGTCAGAATTCCTAGGAATCCCGCGTTTCCTTAAATCCATAAATGAAACGCGACATTCTCCGGTCGCGTGAATAGCCCGGACATAGCCAAACCAAGACTCCTACGTGCACGGCGAGCTATCCGCCAATCCTAGAAATGGGGCAACCCGATCTCAAGACCATGATAGGGCTACCCGATGCTTTCTTGAATCCGGCAACTCAAGCACTCCTCTGTGGGTCTATCCTATACCCCCTACAAGCACGGTGAGCAACCCATCAATTCAAGAACGGGGTGACACGATCTCAACTCCTTGAGATGGATACCTTACGCATTCTAGAACCCGGCGGATCAAGAGCTTCTCTTTGGGGTAAAACCTGTATAATATACACACAATGGCAACAATGGCCTCAACCCGGTCGCGTCCCAAAAAAAAATAATACATATAAACGACAACGTCGATCACAACTTGATCGCATCCCAGTAAAGAATATACATTTGGCATTGCAAAAAACATGAATATGAATACAACACTTTGCATTGAAAACATTCATACATAGAGCTATACATTAAAACAATCCGACCCCAACCAAACACACCAACATTGCAGACACACAATATGCAATCCCGTCGTATTGATCACACATCTCCTTACATGTGTCTGAACCTAATCAATCAAACACTTTGATCGAATCGATTCTAAGCCGCGGCAAATGAACTCCGTAACCCACGAGTTCGATCTTGAAATTACAAAAAAAAACAGATTCTATGATCTGCCCGGCATAAAAAAACTTTCTCGTTTCTTACTTCTTCGAGTCCCAAAAGACCGAAAACTGCCAGAGACCCCGGCGGAGACCTTAGGCATGACCCATGGGATCCCGGGGAGTTTAAGTGGGTCCCCAAAACCCATGGCCACAAAATTTTGACCATGGGTCCAGCAGCCAAACCGAGAGCACCCTTGTAGATCCTCCGTTAGGGACACCCTGAAGGTAAGAGCCTGCGCTTCACCACACTGTCACATAGTGAGAACCCTCCATGGGTTGGCACTGCCTAGTAGCTCTGATACCATGCTAGGAATTGACGCTAGGTCACAACACTTGTAGACCCGGCGAAAGCAAAAAACAATAATTTTGAACAAGCATAGCAACCAATTCTGAAAACAAAATCAAGCATTTACTAGAATTGCAAAAACAAGAGAAAAGGAGGAGAGTTTATGGGGCTACAACCTTTGTAGTGTGTCTACCTAATCGTAGAAGACCTGAGCAAAACTCTGTCACCTCCGCATCAAACTTACAAGCCGACATTCCTCGTCAAAGATGATCCACATTGAGGAAACCCCAACTCAAGCTCCAACTCCATCAATGGAAAATACCTAGTGAAGCAACATGATCTCAAAGTTTGCTAATCTTTGAGATGAAGAGATGTAGTTAGCTCACAGTAATGTTATCTCTCATTTTTGGCTCTCTACTCATTTCATGAAGAAGAAGATAAAAATGAGAGAGAAGATGCATGGTTGAATAAATGGAGAAAGTGTGCTTCATCTTATTTTAGAAATCATTTTCCATTTTAAAAATCAAGCTATACTTTCTATTATGCATATTTTCTCTTTCTTTTCTTTTCTTTAAAAAGAAATGAGGTGTCCATCTTCTAGATGTTTAATTCATTTGTCAAATGAATACAAACATTTAATATATGTATCATATACACATATACCCGTATTTGTATCGAATACAAAATACGTATGAGAGAGAAATATAAAGTGAGTATAATACTAGAATATATATCAATATATATAATATTATTAAATCACCACTTGATTTAATAATCCGGTTTAAACTTAAACCGGCTAGTATTAAAAACGTCCGATCAACATACATGTATCAAATACACGTATTTAATCGAACTCCCGCACATATCACCATACACACACTACATCGTTTTTCCTGAGAAGGAAAAATCTCTGTGTATGACTCTAAAGACGCAATTAATACACCGGCAGTAGGTTAGGATTATCTGAAACATTTTCAAATCAATTCCCTTATGGGTTAACCTACAAGCACGTCAATGACACCAGTTGTACGTAATAACTACCCAGGTATTAATCAAAAGAAAGGTCAACAAGCAAACTCAATCGAACGCAATCAGAGCCTATCAGTGACAATCACCATACAGTCCGGTCTCTTCGTTAGAGAGTGTCGCATATTGGGTCTGGGAGGTGGAATTTGTCAGACCCTCAATAACCCAATAAGTCATGTTGACAGAGGACTCATAACCACCAGAGATACAACCGATAACACATATCAGTTTATCTCAACTGCCGCTGCCGCGGTCTTCTGATTATAGTCGTGTCTTGCATAGCGCGACAACGACTCCCTAAACCAGGAGAGACGAGTTCTCTCAACCGCTCACTACCACCATGTGCTTCATGACTGTACCCAACTAAAATATATTTGCATGACTCTTTAAAACCGTGGTAGGGTAGTAATCAAAGTACGGTAGGAACACACACGACACTATGTCAATCTCATGTCTAGAAACTATCCTGTACTCATGTCACCAGAGAACTTCTATCTGTCAATAGGTATAATACCATCTAGGAGTTCTCGGTGAGTCCATCCAGTATAACTCATACTCCAATGAGCACCTATATACAGTCTTCGGTGTCAAACACCAATGGCTATGGGATCAATCATCGCCCCGTACGGGTACGTATACACTAGCATAAACTGGAGTACCTATACCCGGTCTCGATACTCTTACGACAATGGACATTTTAGGATGTGATTATGGACTACCCAGGCCCCACTAATATGATCACTATCATAATCCCGGTAGTAATGCAAAGATCCTATGGTTTTATCATCATTTATTAGCGATACATGATAACGAGTAAAATGTATACACACGAAAAATAAATACAAACCAGATAGCATAGTATCATCTCGAGCAAGAATTTTCTATCCGTACATATCCTCCTTCAATTACAGTAATTTCCTTCCTGCTGGTGGGTGTTTTTCGTCAACCCATTGAGATGGGAATACGCGCGCGCTTGTCAGGCTACAGATTTCCCCTGTCTATGGTAGGCGGGGGTTTAATGATTGTGGGGATCCGAATCTCCGGCAGCCGCGGACTAAGCTGTCGTTAATTACCCTCGCCTTTGGAGTGAGGGAACCTCCGATTGACGGGTTAAACTGGTCATGCGAACTCAATTTGCAGTGTACGTGTGTTTTGTTTTGGAGGGGGCTTGGATATATTGGGGGCCCCGCAGATTTTTTACGGGGGTCCCACTACCCGGATAGCGGGCTGGGGGTCAAGGGGGCTAGTAGCCCCCTTACGGGGTGCGGGGCAGCGTCCCGGCCCAAAAAATTTTTGAGGAGGATGGTGTTGTAGAGTATGTGTGTGTGTGTGTGTATACATATGTATATATATATATATATATATATATATGTATATATAAAAAAGGTGGAATAGGCATCCAAAGGATGCGTAGGGCCGGTGCCAGCACTTTGAGCAAAGAGCACTAGCGCACCACGTGTCAGCACGTGGGCACTCGAGCGCTAGTGCTTTGGGCGCTAGCACGCCACGTGTCAGCATGTGGATGCTCGGGCGCTAGCGTTCTAAGCGCAAGAGCGCTAGCGCACCACGTGTCAGCACGTGGGCGTTCGGATGCTACGCTTTGGGCGCTAGCGCTTTGAGCGCGAGCGCACCATGTGTCAGCACGTGGGGGCTCGGGCGCTAGCTCTTTGGATGCTAGCGCTCTGAGCCCAAGAGCGCTAGCGCACCACGTGTCAGCACGTGGGCGCTCGGGCACTAGCGCTTTGGGCAAGAGCGCTAGCGCGCCACGTGTCAGCACGTGGGCGCTCGAGCAGCAAAAGGGACTTAGTCCCTGCAATGGGAGTTGTACTCCCAGAGATGAGCACTTATTATTCTGTGTGTGTGTGTGTGTGAGGAGATAAACTCCAAGGATGTTTTGAAGCTGATGAAGGGCTTCTCCCCTTGAGCCCTAGTTCTTCCCCAAAGTGGGGTTTCTGGAGATGGGTCTCCTTCTTCTTCCTTTGTTGGCCGAATCTTGAAGATCGGGAAGTAGGAGATTTTAAAAATCTCTCCTTTTTGAGATCTGATGGGAGATCTGAGTTCCCCTTTGTGGGTTTTGTGGTGGAAAACTACTTAGTTTTGGAAAAGAAAAAGTAAAACTCTTGATTTAATTCAAAAAAAATGAGAAGGTTTAGAACCTTGGAGAAGGAGCAGGAGGCACAAAGAACCCTGGTTTTTTGGGGAATGAAAATTGTATCTTAGATATTTTCATCATGTTGCCTCTTATAGGCTTACATATTTACATATAGCCCATTGGTCTTTACAAAATGGCATTTTGCCCATCCCATGGCTCATGTGCCATTTCTTTTTACACATAAGCCATGGGCTTACAAAAAATTGGCTTTATGCCCAGTTTGCATACATTCATGCACAAAAATTACATCACAATTATTTGTTACATGATTTTTTTTTTTGGTATGGCGGAAGGCCGGACGCTTCATGTTCGGGCTCGACCTGGGCATTGGCTTACTTGCTTGGGCTTGGGCCCACCTGGCTTGGGGTTAACCTTGACTTTGACTTGGTCAACCGGGGTGCAAATTTTGACTTCAATAAAGTGCCCCCCATCAATAAATGCATACCACACATGTGAGTTGTGTGCATGAAATTGATGGATTTTCTTTCGCGTGGAGGCGACTTGCTTTGGTTCCCACTTTTTGGGATGCATTGCCCTTTTTACGACATGGACGGTCGACGCTTGACACGTTTCTGAGACGGAGTGTTGCTGGTCGACGTATCCCCGGTACGGAGTGTCTGTGGTTGAAGTTTCCCCGGCACGGAGTGTCGGCTGCTTGACGTTTCCCCGGCACGGAGTGTCTGCTTGACGTTTCCCTGGCACGGAGTGTCGCTGTTGGACGTTTCCCTGGTACGGAATGTCTGTGTTGGACGTTTCCCCGAGACGGAGTGTCGCTGGTTGACGTGTCCCCGGCACGGAGTGTCTGCTTGACGTTTCCCCGGTACAGAGTGTCGCTGTTAGACGTTTCTCCGGTACGGAGTGTCTATGTTGGACGTTTCCCCGAGACAGAGTGTCACTGGTTGACGTGTCCCCTACACGGAGTGTCTGCTTGACGTTTCCCAGGCACAGAGTGTCGCTGTCGGACGTTTCCCCGGTACGGAGTGTCTGTGTTGGACGTTTCCCCGAGACAAAGTGTTTGCTTAACATTTCCCCATTACGGAGTGTCGCTGTTGGACGTTTCTCCGATGTGGAGTGTCTGTGTTGGACGTTTCCCCAAGACGGAGTATCGCTGGTCGACGTGTCCCCGGCACGGAGTGTCTACTTGACGTTTCCCGGCACGGAGTGTCGCTGTTGGACGTTTCCCCGGTACGGAGTGTCTGTGTTGGACGTTTTCCCGAGACAGAGTGTCTGCTTGACATTTCCCCATTACGGAGCGTCGCTGTTGGACGTTTCCCCGAGGCGGAGTGTCTGTGTTGGACGTTTCCCCAGCACGGAGTGTCGCTGATCGACTTTTCCCCGGCATGGAGTGTCGCTGTTCGACTTTCCCCCGGCACGGAGTGTCGCTGTTCGACTTATCCCCGGCACAGAGTGTCGCTGGTCGACTTGTCCCCGGCACGGAGTGTCGCTGGTTGATTCCGAGTCGAAGCATAATTCCGACAGGGAAGGCAGATATGCCAAGGCGAAGCATGATTTCGACATGGGGCATATTCTGGGACGAAGCATGATTCCGCAGCAGACATTGTCGGTTTGATTTGGGTTGGCATTAGCATCGCCATACTGGAATATGGTACCAGAAGCGAATCATCATTTGCCATGAGAGGAATCGGGAATTGGTTTTTTTGTCGGCATCTGCATTGCTGCACTGGAATAATGCCAGGAGCAACTCATCATTTGCCCCGAAAGGATTTGGGAATTGGTGGCTTAGGAGACAGGTTTAGATCCATATCACCTAAGGCTTTTCAATTTTATGGGCCGTAAGGGTACCATAAAAGTATTTTCTCCCTACGAGTCGAAAGGATCTCGTAGGTGTATTTTCTCCTTAGGAGTCGTGGGGACTCCTAAGTGTGTTGCTCCTTTGTGAGTCGTAAGGATCTCACGCGGGAATTTTCTTCTCACAAAGTCGAAAGGACTTTGCGAATGCATTTTATCTCTTTTTCACGAGTTTGCGCCCTTTCGGGTTTTCACAAACTCGCCGGCAGTCTTGCTATTTTTACTCATGGCTCCCTTTCGGGTTTTCATCCGTGTCCATTTTGCTTGTGGACATACCATTATTTTATTTTATTTTATTATATTTTTTTTTTACTTTTGGTAGGACTTTGAATGTGGTCTCACCGGTAGGACTTGGGAGAGATTGGGATCGTTTTACGCCCGTGGATTGTATACGGTTTTGCCGGATGTATGATCCAGACCGTAGGGCCGGAAAAATTTCGGGACTTTGTCGGCGTCTGCATCGCTGCACTGGAATATGGTACCAGGAGCGACTCGTTATTCACCATTGGGGTATGGGATTTGGAATTTGGTTGGCGTCTGCATCGCTGCACTGGAATATGGTAACAGGAGCGACTCATCATTCGCCGTTGAGGTATGGGATTTGGAATTTGGTTGGCGTCTGCATCGCTGCACTGGAATATGGTACCAGGAGAGACTCATCATTCGCCACTTGGGGATTGGGGAGCGATGGCGTACAGGTTTAGATCCCTGTCGCCTAAGGCTTTTCAATTTTATGGGCCGTGAGGGTCCCATAAAAGCATTTTCTCCCTACGGGTCGTAAGGATCCCGTAGGTGTACTTTCTCCTTAGGAGTCGTGAGGACTCCTAAGTGTATTTTTCCTTTATGAGTCGTAAGGATCCCACAAAGTTTTGTTCTCCTCATGTATCGTGAGGACACATGAGTGGGTCTTCTCAATGGAGCATAATTCCAAAGGCGGAGACCAGCCGCTGGACTGGTGACTGTGGTGGGATATGGGTATGATGAGAATTATTTGAGCCCGTGGATTGTATACGGTAGTCAATTTGGGGACTGGCCGTAGGGCTAGGAGAACTTTGAGAAATTAAATTTTGGTCGGCGTCTGTATCGCTGCACTGGAATATGGTACCAGGAGCGACTCATCATTCGTCGTTTTATTGTTTGTTTTTTTTGTTTTACCGTGATTGCTCTATCGTTTCAGCTTTTCTTATCGCGAAGGTCGCGATTGCCCTATCATTTCGGCTATTTATTCGCGGTTGCCCCATCATTTCGGCTTTATTTTTATTTTTACTCGCTGATTTTTATTGCGAGTTGCCCCATCATTTCGGCATTTTATTATTATATTTTTTTTTATTTACACTTCCCTTTTTTTATTTACACTTTTTTTTACATTCCCAGTTTAACGACTTAGAGGTCGATTGTTCCCAGTTTAATGACATGGTGGTCGATTGTTCCCAGTTTAACGACGTAGTGGTCAATTGTTTTCAGAGAAAGGCAGATGTCTGAGAGAATCAGTTTGACGAAGAACTTCGGCCTCCGTTTGTATGAAATTGGCGGTCGCAGCTGGACTGTTTGTTAACATGCCAGGGGACAATGATATTTCTCCCGCCATGTATTGTTTCTCAACCCAATCCTTAAAGATGCAACAGTCTTCAATAGTGTGTCCCAGCACCCGGTGGTATGGGCAAAAGTTGGGATGATCAGTCATGTTCGCTTCACTTAGCCTTTTTGGTTCTGGTAGCCGCAGGCCATTCTTCTGAGCATCTTTAAAAATTTTGTGGACCTTGTCCCTTCGGAATGAGTAGACCTTATTTCTTCTTTCCTCCAAAATTGGCTCTCGAGATTTGTTAGTTTTTGCTCCGCCCGCTCTCTGCTTATTTAGAGAATCAGTGTTGTTAGAACTTCTGCCTTTTTGGTTGTCATCCCTCCAAGGTTTCGGTCTGTTTGTGAACTGAAGATCCTGAGCGGACTCGGGCTTTGAGCGTTCCAACATTTGGACCTTTTTGGTCAGCTCTTGGAATGTTTTAAGGCCTGCTGTGCACAGGAAAGGTTTCATCCAGTCCTTCAGATTTTCTATAAGAAGACTGACGGATTGGTCTTGCTCCAACGGCGGTTCATATTTGATAAAGAGATTGCGCCATCTGACTATAAAATCCATGTTGCTTTCATTGTTCTTTGGCTCTGTCCTTACGAGGTCGGCAATGGTGATTTTATCACTGACACTCATGAACCTTTGCCGGAACATGGATTCTATTTGAGCGAACGTCGTGATCGATTCATCTGGTATGCTTGCATACCAATCGAAAGCAACATCCGTCAAGCTATTAACAAACTGATGGAGAAGGAGCCCATCATTGCCCCCAGTATTCGCGCATGATGCTTTAAATTGGGCAATGTGTCGGTTCGCATTTCCCGTCCCATCGAACCTTTCAAATTTGGGGATGACACAGCCAGTGGGAAACTCCACAAGATCGTACCGAGCAGGATATGGTCTCCCGCTGCTGCAAACATCTTTTTGCTCTCCGGCTTCGGCTACCAATGTTTTGACTTTGTTGGCAACCAAAACCATGATTTGATCTTGAGTTAGCGGGTTGCTGTCATCAGTAGCCAAGACATTTCCCGAGATAGGATACGACTGACTTTCGTGTTGTCCTCCCCCCTTTAGATTTGAAGGAATAGGCGTTGGCTGTCTCGGGACATCGTTTCCCGGTTCACAAACCGAGCCCTGTGCTTGATTGGGCGGCTGAGAGGCAAGTTGGGCCGTAAGCCGTAAGACGATATTTGTCAAGTCGTCGATCTTTGAGTAGAGCTTGGCCATCTCCTTGTCTTTGCTTCTGAGCTGTCTTCAGAGCTCTTGGAGAAGTTGCTGCTCTGCGGTCTTAGGATGGAAAGTTGGCTCATCTTCACTCTCCGAGCCCGACTCCTCATGAACTGAGGGCTCTCTCTGCCTATCAGCTTCAATGGGAGGATTTTCATCACCCTCCGGAGGACGCTGGTCTTGAGAAGTGACAGCTATATTCACACCAAGTTGGATTTGAGATGTGGTGGCCCTATCCTTGCTTTTGCTGCGAAGGTTGTCGCTGGGACGCGCACCCACCATGTAGACGGTGTGGATAACACATTCAGCCATCCTTTCATCACTGGCAGCTGGTTTCGCGGAGCGGTCCGGACATTGGAAATTCATAAATTTTAACATGGGCGGAGCCCCAGCCCTTTTGTTGGCTCTGCATCTAAGCCGCTTCTGCCTCAATTTCTCTGCCTTGAGCGCGTAGCCGGCTTCTGCTCTCCGGAAAGCCATTGTGAGTCGATTAGCGGGGAGCTTAAAGAAGACACCCGATCGATCAGTTGTTAGGGGCACTGTTGGAGCTTGCTCGAGATGCGTTGTAGCTCTGTTGGTATTGAAGGCCTTGCTCCTAGCCGGGGCCAAGGAAATTTGTTCAAACACCGACTTACGTTTGAGTTGGGGCTCCTTCAAGACCACCACATTTGGCCTCTTGCCTTTCGAGTCCGGTTCGTCTGTCATCGAGGTTTGAGGAGCTGGGATGGCGTTAGCCGACATGAACATAATAGAGCCAAATAGTAGCGGCGGCTCTTCCCATTGTCGCCCTAAACTGACCGGGAGGACTGTCCTGGCGTCCATCTTCATCGTATAGGAGATAAGAGCCGTGCTGAGAGCTGAGATCGTCCTTGGAGACATTGTTGAAGAGTGATTGCTCGGAAAACCCTGCATGAAAGAGCATTATTTTAGTATAAATATAGATATGTATATTGATTGAGTTCGCATGAACGTTTAACCCGAAATATGGGAGGAGAGATTGGTCCCACCGGGCGTGCCAGAATCTGTAGGGTGTTTTTCGTCACCCCATTGAGATAGGAATACGCGCGCGCTTGTTAGGCGTACTACAAATTCCCCCTGCCTAGGGTAGGCAGGGATTTAATGATTGTGGGGATCCGAATCTCCGGCAGCTGCGGACTAAGCTGTCGTTAATTACTCATCGCCTTTGGAGCGAGGGAACCTCCGATTGATGGGTTAAACTGGTCATGCGAACTCAATTTGCAGTGTACGTGTGTTTTTTTTTTGAGGGGACTTGGATATATCAGGGGCCCCGCAGAGTTTTTACGGGGGTCCCGCTACCCGGATAGCGGGCTGGGGGTCAAAAGGGCTAACAGCCCCTTTGCGGGGTGCGGGGCAGCGCCCCGGCCCAAAATTTTTTTGAGGGGAATGGTGTTGTAGAGTGTATGTGTGTGTGTGTGTGTATGTATACATATGTATATATATATGTATATATAAAAAAGGGGGAATAGGCATCCAAAGGATGCGTAGGGCTAGCGCCAGCACTTTGAGCGCAAGAGCGCTAGCGTTTTGAGCACTAGCGCACCATGTGTCAGCACGTGGGCGCTCGGGCGCTAGCGCTTTGAGCGCTAGCACGCCACGTGTCAGCACGTGGGCGATCGGACGCTAGCGCTTTAGGCGCTAGCGCTTTAGGCGCTAGAGCGCTAGTGCACCACGTGTCAGCACGTGGGCGGTCGGGCGCTACGCTTTGGGCGCTAGCGCTCTAAGCGCAAGAGCGCTAGCGTTTTGAGCGCTAGCGCACTACATGTCAGCACGTGGGCGCTCGAGCGCAAGAGCACTAGCGCGCCACGTGTCAGCACGTGGGCGCTCAAGCAGCAAAAGGGACTTGGTCCCTGCAATGGGAGTTGTACTCCCAGAGATGAGCACTTATTATTCTGTGTGTGTGTGTGCGCGCGCGCGCGTGTGTGTGTATGAGGAGTTAAAATTCTAGGATGTTTTGAAGCTGATGAAGGGCTTCTCCCCTTGAGCCCAAGTTCTTCCCCAAAGTAGGGTTTCTGGAGATGGGTCTCCTTCTTCTTCCTTTGTTGGCCGGATCTTGAAGATCAGGAAGTAGGAGATTTTAAAAATCTCTCCTTTTTGAGATCTGATGGGAGATCTGAGTTCCCCTTTGTGGGTTTTGTGGTGGAAAACTACTTAGTTTTGGAAAAGAAAGAGTAAAACTCTTGATTTAATTCAAAAGAAATGAGAAGGTTTAGAACCTTGGAGAAGGAGCAGGAGGCACAAAGAACCCTGGTTTTTTAGGGAATGAAAATTGTATCTTAGATATTTTCATCATGTTGCCTCTTATAAGCTTGCATATTTACATATAGCCCCTTGGTCTTTACAAAATGGCATTTTGCCCATCACATGGCTCATGTGCCATTTCTTTTTACACATAAGCCATGGGCTTACAAAAAATTGGCTTTATGCCCATTTTGCATACATTCATGCACAAAAATTACATCACAATTATTTGTTACATGATTTTTTTTATTTTGGTATGGCGGAAGGCCGGACGCTTCATGTTCGGGCTCGACCTGGGCATTGGCCCACTTGTTTGGGCTTGGGCCTACCTGGTTTGGGATTGATCTTGACTTTGACTTGGTAACCGGGATGCAAATTTTGACTTCAACACCTGCAATTACAATAATTTTTTTGAGGGCACTATATCAAACAAATACATAACTGGTGATCGACTTTCGCCTGTTGAGATCATCTATATAATCGGAATCGCTAAATCCAACCAAGTTGTCGTTGTTCCTTCCAAAAACCAACCCAACATCAGACATACCTAGCAAATATCATAAAATCCATTTCACTGCTTGCTAATGGACTTTATTTAGAGATGTCATATAGCGACTAACAACACTAACTGCAAGTGAAATATCGGGTCAGGTACAAACCATAGAATACATAATGCTATCCACAGCACTTGCATATGGAACATTCAACATATACTTAATCTCATCCTCTGTTTGCGGTGATGAACGAGCTGAAAGTTTAAAATGGGCAGCCAATGGAGTATTTACAGGTTTAGCGTCTGCCATACTAAAATGCTCCAAAACTTTCTCAACGTATCGCTGTTAAGACAAGTAAAATTTTCCCCCCTTACGATCGCGCCTAATTTTCATACCAAGTATTTTCTTGGCCGCTCTCAAATCCTTGGTCTCGAACTTACCTTTCAACTGTTCCTTTAAATTCTGAATATCAACCATATACTTTACTGTTATCAACATATCATCTACATAAAGTAACAAATATATAAAAGAACCATCGGCGAGTTTCTTATAATAAACAAAATTGTCGCCCTTACTTCTCGTAAACCTAATATCTATCATGAAGGAGTCAAACTTCTTATAACGTCTCGGTAACTGCTTCAAACCATAGATAGACTTCTCTAGCAAACAAACATGGTCTTTCTTTCCTTCAATTTCGAAACATTCGGGTTGTTACATGTAGATCTTCTCTACCAAATCACCATGTAGTAATGTGGACTTAACATCGAGCTGCTCGAGCTCCAAATCCTGCATACCGACCAAACTGAGCAAGGCATGAATAGAGGTATGTATAACAACCGGAGAAAATACCACATTGAATTCAACTCCCCAAACCTGCGAATAGCCTTTTGCTACTACCCGTGCCTTGTAACGAGTATCCAAAACCCCTTGGTCTCCTTCCTTCTTCTTGAAAACCCACTTGCAGCCAACTACTTTCTTTCCTCATTAGGGCTTAACGTGCTTCCATATCTGGTTCTTGTGAAGAGACTCGATCTCTTCATTCATAGTAACTAGCCAACGAGCTGACTCAACGGATGAGATATCTTTTTTATAGCTCGTAGGCTCGCTACTATCAACTTTCTCTGCAACAGACAGCGCATACGCTAATAGATCATCGTAGCCATATCTCTGTGGTGGTCAAATGTCTTTTCTTTGTCAGTCATGAGCGAGTAGATACTCCTCATCTTAGGACTGCTCCTCTTGAGCTTCAACAGAAGATGGTGAAGGAGAGTTCTCCAGTGAATCCGAGCTTTCACCGACCTCAATTTCAACGCCCGGCTCATCCTTCCTTGAATCGTCTTTACATGGAGATTCCACAATCTTTGGTTTCAACATAGCAGATTCATCAAAAATCACATCCCTGCTAATCATAAATTTTGGCGACTTAGGATACGAACACCACAACCTATAACCTTTGACACCGGTAGCATAACCAAGAAATATGCACTTCTTCGCTTGAGCATCCAACTTGCCTTCACGCCAATGTGCATATGCGAGACAACCAAACACTCGAAATGTAGAATAATCGGCATGCTTGCCAGATTATACCCGCTCTAGTGTTTTACTACCTAACGATATATGAGGTGACCGATCCATAATGAAGCATGCCACGTTCGCCTAAAATTCCTTGTTGAGCCCTGCATTAGACAACATGCACCGCGTTTTCTCCAAAAGAGTCTGATTCATACGCTCCGCGACTCCATTCTGCTGTAGTGTATAGACAACGGTATGATGCCGAACAATCGCTTCGTTTTTTGCAGAATTCATTAAAATCTTTACCACAAAATTCTAACCCGTTATATGTCCTTAGTCTTTTGATATGCTTCCCTGTCTGCTTCTCAAGCAACGTCTTACATTGCTTGAACGTAGTAAAGACATCATTTTTGTGCACCAAGAATTAGACCCAAACTTTCCTCGAAAAATCATCGATGAAAATAAGCAAATACTTGGCACCGCTTCCTTTAAAAACAACTGGAGAGTGTCCCTAAAGATCTGAATGGATATAATCAAGAGTACCTTTTGTCTTATGCACTTTCGAACTAAAGCTGACTCTTTTCCGGTTCCCAAATACGCAATGCTCACAAAACTCCATCTTCGATATACCCTGTCCACATAATGGGCCCTGTTTCGACAACTTGGTCACACCTCTCTCACTCATACGCCTGAGCCTCAGGTGCCATAATCTAGTAACCTCCAAATCTGTCATAGATTTGGATGATGAAATAACCTCTAATCCGTAAGTTGTCGAACCCTGCAATGAATATAAGGACCCCTTCTTCAAGCCCTTCATAACAATGAAAGTACTTTTGGTTACCTTCAAAACTCCACCTTTAGCGGAAAACTTATAACCTTTATCATCGAGTGTATCTAAAGAAAAGAGATTCTTGTTCAAGTCAGGTACGTGCCTAACTTCTGCCAATGTCCTAACACCGTCAAACATCTTGATTTAGATCGTCCCCTTGCCAATAGCTCGACACGAACTATTATTTTCCATTAAAACTACTCCACCATCAATAGACTCATAGCTAGTGAACAAATCCCTATTAGGATACATGTGATAGGAACAACCCGAATTCATAATCCGTTCGTTCTTAGATCGATGTGTATTGTCAAGAACTACAAGAAGATCTCATTCTCCTTCCACTATACTAGCTTCGGCTGAAAACACCTCCTTCGATTTGTCTTCCTGTTTTAGTTCGTTCTGCAATTTAAAGCAATCAAATTTAAAGTGCCCTTTCTTCTTACAATAGTTGCAGGTCAAGTTCATATTCTTGGGCTTCGACTTTGACTTCCTCTTGCTACCTTCAATATATCTCTTCTCCGCTCGTCCTCGAACAAATAAACCTGATGATGGAGATTTTATTAGTCTCTCAAATTTAACCGCAAATGCATTGTTAATTAATTGTAATATTTACGGATCGTACCATAGGGAGGTGTTGAGAATTTTAATAAACTTTAAAACGAACTAAAATAAAAGTTTTATTTTAATTAACTAAACTAATTAAAAGCATATAAAGAAAATTAAAGTTTCAAATTTTAAAATAAAAAATTCAAATAAATAAAAAGGCCTAGGATTTTGAATTACCTTTACGAATCATGGTGTTTTATAAAATATCTATTCTTTTCTAATTCGCATGTTTAAATTCATTACTATCAATTATATAAAAGTATTGAGTAATCTAGTTTCGCAATGAAATATCAATCAACGAAAATATAAATCATATGTTTAAAGATCTATTCTATCAATCACACTACATCATCTAGTAAAAGAGTTTAGACATAATATTCTAATTAACCTAACAATAATTAGATTTACCCTTGTAAAAATTAAACCCATAAGTCATCAATTTATGAATTAACTTGCTTTATACGAATAATCTAAATTAATCTAGTTTAATTTGGTTGAATTTATAATGATAAAAAATTTATCTTATCTTCCATAATTAGTTTTCTAGGTTGTCAATCTATCATAAAACTAATTAGTTTAACGGTGATACCACCTTTCCTTAAACAAGTTTCAAGGGCGTTAATCTTTCATTAACAAGTTTAGTTTATTAGCATGGTATCAAAAAGAAGCAAACTTTCATCAAGTGAATTACTATTAAACACTATAGAAAAGAATACAGAAGAGAAATCAAACACACATGATATCAAGAATAATTCAAACCCTAAAAATAAATTAGTTACTAATGATATGAGAAGAAGAATTCAGAAAATAAAATAATTTCATATAAAAGAGTAACTACAAAATAACTTTGATCTCTCTCAAAATCCTAAACAATTAACTTATGGAGAGATGAAACCCTAAAGAGTCTATACAATAGATTTATAGGGGGATGGAAAATCTAAAGGCGGGTTACAGAAGATACGAGGAAATAAAAAAATCTCCCAAAATTTCGTCGCAAATCTCCAAAAAAATTCAGCCAGATTTAGGTAAATATCAGCCATGGCCGAAATTTGGTGGATTTAGGCCTCCAGATTTCTGCCGTCGCTTCGTATTGACTTTAGGTATCCTGTTCCACTAACTGTTTGTGATAATTTGCAACCTTGTTCTGTTTATAGCTCAGTAAAGTCCACATCCAACGTACGCAGTCCGTCATTTGCGCACGTTTTCCTTTTATCCCTATAATCTGTAATATTTAACAAAATATATCCAGAACAGTATAAAATAGGAAAAATTAAAATAAATATGGTTATAAAAATATGCATTAAAATGCACCAATCACATGAAGATTGACCATCGCCTTCTTTAGAAGTTAACTCCTTGTCGATCTTCTCCTTGTTCATCAAATTTTATTTGACATCCTTGATCAAGATTGTATCTTGTCCACAGACGATGGTGTCATGCAAGTGCTTATAAGAGGGTGGCAATGAACATAAAAATAGAAGAGTTTGATCTTCATCATCAATCTTAATATCGATCTTACCCAGATCCGTAATGATCGAATTAAACTCACCGACGTGAGATTTGATTTGAGAGCATTCTGACATACGAAGTGTGTAGAGACATTACTTCAACATGAGTCGATTTTTGAGAGACTTTCTTAAATATAACTACTCGAATTTCTACCACAAATTAGCCACTGTCTTTTCAACCATAACTTCTTGCAAAACTTCGTTCGTCAGATATAACTGGATAGCCGTGAGGGCCTTTTCATCCAACTCCTCCAAGTTTCCTCCATCATAGTGGAAGTCTTTAAATCTTTCCCAAGAACCGCCTTTCTCAAATTATTTTGAGTCAACACGGCAATCATACGGATTTGATATAAAGTGAAACTCATATTTCCATCAAACTTCTCAAAATCGAACTTTATGATTGTCGGAGACATGATACGAGATCAAACTAAAACACGATTGTTTCACTCAATATGTTTCCAAACCTTAAAAATTCAAAATCAAGTTCTAAAAAGATGGAGAAGAGCACACAAGTGCCGTTACCTACCATTAACCTAGATCGTAAGATTGAAGACCTAATGGTTCAAACAAAAGATCCCTTAACAATATTGGCCCTGATACCAGATTGTTGCGGTAAGACGATCATAAAATATGCAAACAATAGAGAAGTAAACACAAAACTGTTGGGTTTACTTAGCACCTAATCTAGAGTTTGGAAGCATCACACATGCCATAATTAAATTTTTAAAGGTGCTAAATAAACTTAACTAGAATTTTAGGGTAACAATGAACAAGTATCACAAACAAATGAGAATCTATCACTAAGTGTAGAGATTACAACATTTATAGACCTTAGAGATTACAACCTTTATAGACCTCCCTTGGTGACTTCTTGGACCTTTGAGAGTATGGAACGGATTGCTAGAGGCCTTCCTCGTCCACGATGATCCACTAGAAATCCCTTTGCCCAAAGGTCCTTGCTTTACTTGATCTTTGAAAGAAGTATAGCAAACACCCTACACAAGTGGGCTAGAAAGGTGTAGAATGATGAGGTGGTTTGTATTCTATAATCAAAACCCTTTCTTTTTATCAACCTCACTCTTTAGAAATTTCAAGAGAGCTTGGAAGAAGAAGAAGATAATGGCGGCTTAGCTTTTCTCAAAAGATAATGATATGATATGATAAAAATGAGAATAGAAAATATAAATATTTTCCACCCTCTTCCTTAACCATGGGTTAACAAATATCTAGATATTTATTTTGGAGAAAAAGAATAATAGAAAGTTAACTCATGGTGGGAGCTTTGGTTAAGATAAAGGTCAAGGATAATTATTCACCATGAATTGATTTTCTATTTCTTTAATTCAAAAATAAATATATATGCATATTTATTCCCATGTGAGTCTTGCATTGCCACCACTAGGGTATAATCAACCATGATATAATGTATGTATGTATGTGTCCATGCACATCATCATGTGCATACATGCATGCATACATCTACAAAGAAAAAGGTTTAATAAAGAATTAAGCTAAAAGTCTTTGTTAAATCAACACTTGATTTAACAAACCGGTCATATCACATACGACCCGACCAATAGAAAAACACCCGATTAATATACGGTATCATATACACGCATTTAATCGGGTCGCCGCGCATATCTCATATGCACACCACATCGTTTCGCCTGAGCTAGGAAACTCCTGTGTGGGACTCTAAGACTCGTCAATACGCCGGTAGTAGGTGATGATCATATCAAACACCCACAAGCCGCAAGCGGTCAGCTAAACGTAATGGCCACCCGGGTATTGAGCGATCAGAAGAAAACCAGCGAAGCTGTCAAAACTCCCGTCGAGCCAACTGGCAACACTTACCGTACAGTCCGGTCTCTTCGTCAGATATGCTACATATCGAGTCTAGGGATGGAATCGTCGACCCCAATAACTCAATAAGTCATGCCAATGTATAGCTCATAACAGATCGAGAAACTACTGATAACACTTATCAGTAAATCTCAGCAGCCCTGGCCAGGGACTTCCTGTTATAGCCAATCGAGCATTGCACAACATCAACCCCCAATACCGGGAGAGACAAAACCCCTCCTATCGCTCATTGCCTCCATGTGCCTCGAGACTGTACCCAAAATCCACCTGTTTGCACGACTCCGTAGAGCCGTGGTAGGGTGGAGATCAAAGTACAGTGGGAGGACACACAAGACTCTATGATGATCTTGGGTCCATAGACTAACCTGTACTAGTGTCACCTGAGAACTGCTATCCGACGATAGATATAATACTATATAGGAGTTCTCAGCGAGTCCGTTCAGTGTACCCAGTCTCCACTGAGCACCCGCATACAATCTTAGGTGTCACCATACCAAATGGATATGGGATCATCCATCGCCCATCATATGGGACAAGAATGGTATACGCTAGTCTACTCTGGAATATCGATGCCCCGTCTCGATACACCCATGACTAGGAACAGATGAAGGATATGCTTATAAACTACAGGTGTCCCACGATCTGCATCATAGTCCCAGTAGTCAAGCAAATATCCTATGGGCTTTATCAACATGTACCAAATGAATAAGATGCATGATCAAATGAACATGTCAAGATAAAGTAAACCAGATAGCATACTATCATGTCGAGCAAGAAAGTCATCTATATACATATATACATGTCCAAGCATCCACTATACATATAATGGCCTCTAGGGCATACATATATCCAACAATCTCCCACTTGCACTAAGGCCAATTATTGGCGTATCTCATACCCAACATCTCAAAAAGTCGCTCATGTTGCGGCTGTGGAAAGGCCTTGGTGAGTGGATCCGCGGTGTTATTCTTTGTATCTACTCTCCGAATATCGATCTCATGGCGATCTACTATCTCCCGGATCAAATGATATCGCCTCAGGATGTGTCTGGACTTCTTATGGGACCTTGGTTCTTTGGCTAACGCCATAGCCCTATTATTATCAAAATACAATGGTATTGGATAAACAATGGTTGGAACTACTCCTAGTTCCGCGATAAACTTCCTCATCCAGACGGCTTCCTAGGCAGCATCATTTGCAGCAATATTCTCAGCTTCCATCCTGGAGTCTGCAACGGTATCCTGTTTGGAACTCTTCCAACTAACCACCCCTCCATTGAGGGTAAATACAAACCCTGAGATAGATTTGCTGTCATCCTTATCACTTTGGAAGCTGGAATCGGTAAAAGCCTCCATTTGGAGATCCCCATTACCATACACCAAGAACAGTTCTTTAGTCCTTCGCAAGTACTTAAGAATGTTCTTCAATGCTATCCATTGTTTCTCCCCTGGGTTGGATTGATACCTGCTTACTACAGCTAGTGCATAAGCTAAATCATGGCGGGTATATAATATCGCATACATTATAGAACCTACGGCTGAAGGGTAGGGTATAATGCTCATGCGAGCTCTCTCTTCATCATTCTTCGGACAGAAGTTCTTGGAGAGAGTGATTCCATGACAAGCGGGTAAGGCACCACGCTTGGAATCTTCCATACTAAACCTTTTTAGGATGGTGTCAATATACTGATTGGAACAATCCCAATAACCTCTTGGATCTATCTCTATAGATCCAAATGCCCAAAATGCACGAGGCATCACCCAGATCCTTCATGGAGAACCTTTGTGATAAGAATAGTTTGACCGATTGTAGTATAGGAATATCATTTCCTATCAAGAGAATGTCATCCACGTACAATACGAGGAATATAACAGTACTCCCTACAATCTTCTTATAAATGCATGGTTCATCTATATTTTTGATAAAATCAAACTCTTTGATTGTATCATCAAAAAATATGTTCCAGCTCCGTGAGGCCTGCTTTAATCCATAAATGGATTTAAGCAATCTATATGCTTTGCCGCTGCTCCCACTGTCAATGAAGCCCTCTGGCTGATCCATATAAACGCATTCTTCTAAATTACCATTTAGAAATGCAGTTTTAACGTCCATCTGCCAGATTTTATAGCCGTAGTAAGCAGCAATAGCAAGTAAGATCTGAATGGATTTAAGCATTGCTACTGGAGAGAAAGTTTCATCATAGTCCAATCTTGGTCTCTGAAGAAAACCTTTCGCTACAAGCCTTACTTTATAGGTCTCTACCTGTCCATCTACACCAATCTTTCTCTTAAAAATCCATTTGCACCCTACGGGTTTTATCCCAGGAGGTGCAACGTCCAAAATCCATACTTTTTTGGTGTACATGGACTCCATTTTGGATCTCATGGCATCCAGCCACTTCACTGAGTCAACACTCGTGATAGCTTGCTGAAAACTAGTAGGATCATCATCATCCATGATACAATCTTCTCTGTCACCATCAATGAGAAACCCATAGTATCTCTCCGGTGGGCGAGAAGTTCTACTAGATCTCTGGAGCGGCTGAGCTTCTTGAAGTTCTACCGCAACATCAGTTTCAACCAATTCGTCATGAGTAATTTATGCCTCTAGAACCTCTTCTAATTCTACCGCATTGCCATCATTACTGTTTGTAAAAATTTCATATTCTAAAATTGCGACATGTTGAGAAACAAACACCTTTTGTTCCTCCTTGTGGTAGAATAGATATCCATATGAATGTTTTGGATATCCCATAAATTTACGCATGACCGATCGAGTCTCGAGTTTGTCTGGATTCTGCTTTTTGACAAAAGCCGGACAACCCCATATCCTAACTCTTTTAAGAGATGGTCTCTTTCCACTCCATATCTCATATGGAGTGGTAGACACGGTCTTAGTTGGAACCCTATTTAACAGATACATTGCTGTCTCCAATGCATGTCCCCAAAAGGAAAACGGTAACTCAGCATCACACATCATGGACCGTACCATATCTAATAGGGTATGATTCCTCCGTTCTGACACACCGTTGTGTTGTGGTGTATAAGGAGGAGTGAGCTGAAAGAGAATCCCATTCTCTTTCAAGAAGTCTGAAAATTCTGTACCCAAATACTCTCCACCTAGATCCGATCGAAGTTTCTTGATACTCAAGCCTGCTTGTTTTTCTACTTCAAATTTGTACTCCTTGAATTTCTCGAAAGATTCGGATTTGTGCTTTAATAATAACACGTGTCCAAATCTTGAGAAATCATTAGTAAAAGTAATGAAGTATGAAAAACCGCCTCTAGCATATGTAGACATTGGTCCGAATACATCACTATGTATGAGGCTCAAGAGTTCCACAGCTCTTACTCCATGTCCAGTAAACGGAGTTTGGGTCATTTTACCTTTGATACAGGACTGCCAAGTCGCATAAGATTTATATTCAAAAGGATTCAAATATCCATCTTTATGTAGCTCGTTTAGTCTTGTTTCATTAATATGACTAAGTCTACAATACCAAAGAAAAGCTTCATTTATATCTGAAAACTTTCTTTTATTAGTATTTTGTATATTGAAAACTGTGTGTTGGTTCAGGACGTAAATACCATTATTTAGTGTACCATACCCAATCAACTATTGATTCAAATTAATGTTCATAACATTATTCTGCAACACAAAATTATATCCTTCATTGTCCAACAAAGAAACGGATATTATATTACATAGCATACTTGGTACATAATAACAAGGGTTCAAAACCATAATACAACCCGAAGGCAACCCCAGATGATACTCTCCTACGGATACAACATGTACATTGGAACCATTTCCAACCCGCAGAGTATAGTCACCAGTCTTCAAAACTCTACTGTTTCTCAATACCTGCATACAATTGCAGATGTGAGAACCAAAACCGGTATCTAATACCCAAGATGCAGAGTTGATTGAAAAACGTTTTTCAGTTACAAACACACCTGAAGCGAAAGCATCATCATGCTTCTTCTTCTTGATATCGGCAAGATACACAGTACGGTTGCGTTTCCAATGTCCCGACTTGTGGCAGTAAAAACATTCTCCTTTTCCACTTCCCGCAGCCCCAGATTTGTCTTTCCCCTGCGCCTTTTGAACTCCACCTTTCGGTTTGATGGGTTTCTTCTTCTTCTTCTATCCCTTGGCCTTAGCTTTTGGGACGGAAGAGGAAGATAGCCCAGCAAGCAGAGCGGGAGTCTTCGCTGTCTTAAGCGTGCTCTCTGCACTTCTCAACGTATTAAGAATCTCAGGCAATGATTTCTCTAAATCGTTCATATTGAAATTCACTATGAATGGAGAAAAGGCAGGGGGGAGAGACTGTAGAACAATATCTGTATATTGCTCATTATCCATGATCCATCTCAGGTCCTCAAGTTCTTCTATAAGACCAATCATCTGCAGGACATGTTCTCCTACTGATGTGCCAGGGGCCATACGTATCTGAAACAACTTTTTAGATGCCCCGTATCGTAAGGTCCGAGATTGCTCTGCATACAACTCCTTTGTATGAAGAAAAATGGATTGAACATCCATCTTCTCGTGCTGCTTCTGATGAATACTGTCCATAGAAGCAAGCGTAAGGCACTTGGCCGTGTCACAATCAATATTCCATGTTTTTCGGAGTTCCTTATCCGAAACAGATGATTCAGGTCCTGGGATGGGTGGGGCTTTGGCAGTGAGGACATATGATACTTTATCATATGTGAGTGTAATGTTTAAGTTCCTCAACCATTCTTTATAATTCGGTCCTGTCAGTTTGTTTTTCTTTAAAAGAAGCTTAAGTCCCGTCATCAGTATCTTCCATTAGGAGAGAGAAAAGAATACACTCAGCGAAATGCTCTTGCAAAGAATTAGATTGGTTATTATCTTATCTAATCGATATCTCCCACTACTTTTATCAAATTTTCTTTCAAAACCTGAAAAGAAAACTAACCAGGACTAATTACATTCTACAGTTTCGCTAACCGGTCAGCCAGGCCAGTGTCGGTACTTTGAGGGTGGTTCCCCGTACTTTCGCACGGACCTAATTAAAATAAACCTCGTTTTTCCAGAGGTCAAACCCCATTAACATCTTTCTAGACACCTACTGGATTAGCTAATTGTAAGGTGCAAAACTCTCCTGGGAGTAACTCTTACTTACAGTGGGATCGGGATCCAACTATCGTATAGATGGTATGCAATCTCATTGCAAATTTCAACTCTTGAAACTCCCGATATGGTTTTTACCCCTAGATGCTTATGACCTTGGCTATGGTCAACATATCATAAGCACTAGTCAAGTTATACCCATCATTTCAAGATTAACTAGACCCACCCGTATGACCCTTGACTATGATCAACATAATCACATGAGTGTCCTAACTGATCGCATCATATTTTTTATAGGAAGACATCACTTAGCTACCGTACACTACGCCTTGACTATGATCGACATACGTAGTACGAATACTAAGTACTCTGCTTCCTAAAATGAGGGAGGGTTGCGGATGGTTTTTATGAAAACCTTTAACACTTTGAACTTGATCTCGTTGTAGAATCAAAAATGTTTAGAAAAGAAGTGGCTTAAGCTCCGCATATTTTGAAACTTGCATTTTTCATAAAAAGGCCGAGTGGGTTTCAAATCTGATTCTACAATATCTTTAGGTTTCTTTTTCTTTACATTAATCTTATTAATTTAGTCCCATCATTTAAGTTCCTAAGCCATCACAGAAAAGAAAAAAATAGAACGTATACTTATACCATCCGCATTCGCCATAGTGTCCCGTTATGCACTGTTAGGTTACTTAACTGACGGCATAGCGGGGCGGGACTAACGCGGGTGTAAAATAAAAGAAACTTTTATTATATATCATATATATAATAATAATCCATTCGTCTCAGATATTAAGTAATCACATCACAGAATATCAATAACAGAAGCACATGTGAAAATAAAAGGATATCTAGGATGTCCGTATTTTGTATTAAGCCAACAATAGAAAATACGGATTCCACGGTCGTGATGAATAGCCAAGCCCACACCCCTAGACCCCTATGAGAGCGACAAGTGACCCTACCAATTCTAGAGTTTAGAAGACCCGGTCTCAACCCCTCGAGGTGGCCTCCCACTGAACCCTAGAACCCGGTCACTTGTGCTCCCCACCTTGGGTCTATCCTAATGCGGAAAAGTAAATAATATACAATAATGGTGGCAACATCCTCAACCCGGAAGTGCCCCAAATAAAAGAATATTACATACAATTTATTTATACATGAATAAAAATAAAACTCTCATCTCACATAAAAAAAACCTGCTATTCCATCACGACAATCCTGCACATCATATCTCAGCAACACATAATATCATATATCATCAACGTAAGTAAGTATGTGTACCCCGATGTATAGCAAAGAAATCAGCGATACACCACATACTACACTTACGATCGCAGAAAAGAAATTAAAAAACTACAACAATTGGAATCATAACCACCCTTAGACATCATAAACCCGGGATATCACATATCAAAGATTTCATGTCCAACAATGTAAAGCTCACATTTAGGTCTCACCCATGAAAACATTTTTCAAATTAAGTCGGATAATTCAACAATATTTCCGATTAAACCCGAGACCGAATGTTAGATTTATACGTAACAAACAAATTTGTAGATTCCAATTATTGTATCACATTCTCAAAAACTAGGCTCAGTTAAAACATTCTATCGAACGATCAATTACCCAAATAATTCTCAGAAAGCTCAACACTTAAGCAATATTAAAATACACCAGAGACTGCTAAAATCTCATACGGGCCAGCACAAGAAGGCACAGTCCACGCCTCACCAACAGCGCCGTGGAACCACCGCAAAAAGAGCCTTTCGGCCGCGGTTCCGCGGTCGTTAAGTCGAGTTAGGGCTTCGTTCTTCTTATGGGCTCATACAATACCCTGCATAATTTTCTGAGTATTTTTAATGTGAAAAAATCCAACTTTTTGAAAAATTTCCAGAGAGCATGATTCGGGTGACATGTTTCGTTCGTTCGAGCTTTTTAACGTCGTCTAGGTTACTCTAAAACTCTACCTTGGCTCTGATACCATTGTTGGGATTACTTAGCACCTAATCTAGAGTTTGGAAGCATCACACATGCCACAATTAAATTTTTAAAGGTGCTAAATAAACTAAACTAGAATCTTAACTAGAATTTTAGGGTAACAATGAACAAGTATCACAAACAAATGAGAATCTATCACTAAGTGTAGAGATTACAACCTTTGTAGACCTTAGAGATTACAACCTTTGTAGACCTCCCTTGGTGACTCCTTCGACCTTTGAGAGTATGGAACGGATCGCTAGAGGCCTTCCTCGTCCATGATGATCCACCGGAAGTCCCTTTGCCCAAAACTCCTTGCTTTACTTGATCTTTGAAAGAAGTATGAAAAACACCCTACACAAGTGGGCTAGAGAGGTGTAGAATGATGAGGTGGTTTGTATTCTATGATCAAAACCCTTTTTTTTTATCAACCCCGCTCTTTATAAATTTCAAGAGAGCTTGGAGAAAGAAGAAGATAATGGTGGCTTAGCTTTTCTCAAAAGATAATGATATGATATGATAAAAATGAGAATAGAAAATATAAATATTTTCTACCCTCATCCTTAACCATGGGTTACCAAATATCTAGATATTTATTTTGGAGAAAAAGAACAATAGAAAGTTAACTCATGGTGGGAGCTTTGGTTAAGATAAAGATCAAGGATAATTATCCACCATGAATTGATTTTCTATTTCTTTAATTCAAAAATAAATATATATGCATATTTATTCCCATGTGAGTCTTGTATTGCCACCACTAGTGTATCATCAATTATGATACAATGTATGTATATATGTATCCATGCACATCATCATGTGCATACATGCATGCATATATCAACAAAGAAAAGGGTTTAATAAAGAATTAAGATAAAAGTTTTTGTTAAATCAACATTTGATTTAACAAACCGGTCATATCACATACGACCCGACCAATAGAAAAACGCCCGATTAATATACGGTATCACATACACGGATTTAATCGGGTTCTCGCGCATATCTCATATGCACACCACATCGTTTCCCCTGATCTAGGAAACTCCTGTGTGGGACTCTAAGACTCGTCAATACGCCGGCAGTATGTGGTGATCATATCAAACACCCACAAGCTGCAAGCGGTCAGCTAAACGTAACGGCCACCCGGGTATTGAGAGATCAGTAGAAAACCAGCGAAGCTGTCAAAACTCCCATCGATCCAACTGGCAACACTTACCGTGCAGTCCGGTCTCTTCGTCAAATATGCTGCATATCGAGTCTAGGGATGGAATCGTCGACCACAATAACTCAATAAGTCATACCGGTGTATGGCTCATAACAAATCGAGAAACTACTGATAACACTTATCAGTAAATCTCAGCAGCCCTGGCCAGGGACTTCCAGTTATAGCCAATCGAGCATTGCACAACATCAACCCCCAATATCAGGAGAGACGAAACCCCTCCTATCGCTCATTGCCTCTATGTGCCTCGGACTGTACCTAAAATCCACATGTTTGCACGACTTAGTAGAGCCGTGGTAGGGTGGAGATCAAAGTACAGTGGGAGGACACACAAAACTCTATGATGATCTTGGGTCCATAGACTAACCTGTACTAGTGTCACCTGAGAACTGCTATCCGACGATAGATATAATACCACGTAAGAGTTCTCGGCGAGTCCGTTCAGTGTACCCAGTCTCCATTGAGCATCCGCATACAATCTTAGGTGTCACCACACCAGATGGATATGAGATCATCCATCGCCCATCATATGGGACAAGAATGGTATACGTTAGTCTACTCTGGAATATCGATGCCCCGTCTCGATACACCCACGACTAGGAACAGATGAAGGATATGCTTATAAACTACAGGTATCCCATTAGTACGATCTGCATCATAGTCCCAGTAGTCAAGCAAATATCCTATGGGTTTTATCAACATGTACCAAATGAATAAGATGCATGATCAAATGAACATATCAAGATAAAGTAAACCAGATAGCATACTATCATGTCGAGCAAGAAAGTCATATATATACATATATACATGTCCAGGCATCTACTATACATATAATGGCTTCTAGGGCATACATATATCCAACAAAAACAAATCACAAGCAAATAGGAAATAAAAGTACTAACTAAAAAGCGAAATCGAAGATTTTATTAATCACCAAAATGGAGCAGTACAAATGGTGGACGAATTATACAAATCCCTTAAAACCCTAGCTTTCACAAATTACAAAAGGTTTCTCTCTAAATATCACAATAGTTATCTTAAGGCCATCACATCTAGGATTATAAAATACTACATTATATATAGTATAGAAAAGAAATATCCAAATAACTAATTTTCCAACTAACAAATATCCGGTCCAAGACACGGCAAACGTCTGAAAAAGATATTGCCAGACGTCCGCCCATACAGCCTTCAAAACAACAGAGCGTCCCCAGACATCTGAAAAAGGAGCTTCAGACGTCAGGTCTTGAGGCGTCGAAAAATACAGAGCGCTCACATACATCTGATGAGTTCTATTCAGATGTCTGCCCAAAATAAGCGAACATAATGAGCGCTGACAGATGTCTGAAATTGTAGATCCAGACATCTGTCCCCTTTCTTCTAGATAAACTTGAATCTTCATCAACTTTGTGGTAACACCAAATCAAACAGAGAAATCAAATAGGGATTGGAATGTGAAGCATACACAACACTTTATTATCATTAATTAAGCAATACACACGGCCTTATTTTCCTCTCAAAACAAGAAGAGGAAGTCTTAAAAGACAACCAAACATCATGGAAACTAAACCAAACACACAACAAGAAAGCATTCAGCCCCGTCAAACATACTCAGGATCCTCTGTTCCGATTCTTTTCAGTGTACAGATACTGATAAAATCCAACCACTCGGCATCTGATCAAAACTAATTGCCCTATGTCATAAACCAAAAGATTTTATCAGTGCACCTCTGTCATAATTTTCATCAGAGGATCCGGATTTCATCACTCGATATCGATGGTAGTAAACTTCTCAAGTGGGGCCGGATGCTCGCTCTGCATATGCACCACCTGCTGCCATGATGCCCGTGACGCGATCCTCTCCCACCACTTCGCGACGTTCCTCCTCGAATAAATCAACTTGTTCCCCCTTTCCGACTTCTCCGCCAAATAATATGTGTTGGGCAAATGCGACAGATCCGCTAAACTAAACTCGTCCCCGGCCAAGTACTTGCTCGCCTCGAGCCTGTTCTCGTACACGTCGAGCACACGTGCAAGCTTCTTTTCGTTTTCTTCGATTGCATATTCGTCAGGGGTAATGCCCATTGGCCCCGCGAAGGCGAGGTGGAAGACGAGGGAGGAGCTAGGGGGGTCGAAGTTGCGGGCTTCGGATTGGAGCCATTGCTCGATGGAGGCGCGCTCGAGGGCGCCGGTGCCGTAGATAGTTTTGTTGCCGCTGTTGGGGTACTTTTCGGCTATGTGCCTGCATATCTCTCTTGAATCTGTGTATAGAATTTGCAAGAGTTAGTGCCCTACAAGCCGGTCAATTATATCGTTGCGGATCCTGTCAGGTGCAGTAGATTACCTACGAAAGTTAGCATTCCATCCTTGAGGGTCACTTGGCCGGAGGGATCCTGCATGATCCATCAAACTAATTAATCTCAAATGATCATTCAATTTATGAGCATTAGCAAACATTAACATAAATTAAGATGAGTTACCAGCAGCCTGAGGAACTCAGGGACCTTATGATCTTTCTTGTAAGTGTCGGTGCGAATGAGTTGGAACTCGACTTCCTTCTCGAAGAGGCAAGTTAGTACCCTGGAAACATTGGTTGATGCCGGAAGTCCAAACACCTTCAAGCTCCCCATCTTCAATCTCTAGCTCTCTTGATATATTGTTTGATTTAACAAAGAAGTTGTATGCACACACATTGTCGATGGAACAGGATGGGGGTATTTAACATGGATGATGAATGAGGAATGAAATGGTTTCTCGAGTTGAAGGATTGAAGGACAGATGAAAAGAAGATGCTCAAAAGGAAAAAGGCAATTAATAGTATATATGCTTGCTTGAACCATGTGAATGCGATGATTATGAGGCTCTTGGGATAATAGCTCAAAATATTATTTACTAGAGAGCAAAATGACATTCATCACAGGCAATCCAAATATCATGTGTAAAGCATGGCTTGACATCAAGAAACGATCAATATATCGAGGGGCTAAAACCCACGTCTAATTAACTAAATAATTGCTTCTTTTCTATTTCTTTCTTTCTGTTTTTCCTTTTCTATTGAAACCGAATTAACTTGAGGTTTTGATACCTGATAATATTATTTACAATTGGAGAACAGCTTGATCTTTTTCACCGATAATACACAAAATTCAAATATGAAAAATGAGCTGGCATCAAGAAGCGGTCAATTTGATCAGAGAGTGAAGTCAAAAATGGCATGTCAGCTAACATGGTCATATATCAATATATAGGGGTTCAACGACCCGAACTAGATTAAAACCAACTAATCAAATTCTTTTTAAGAGATATTTTCTTTTCATGACAATGTAACTTAAATATATCATACATGACGTATCATTTACAACTGGAAAACAAGTTGGTCGTTCCAGACAATACAAGTATTCCACAGAGAGAATTTGATGAAACCAAACAGTCGCCAATTTAATCAAAAAAATCGAATCTAAGGTGTCATGTCAATTAGCATCATGTTATATCAATATGAAGGGTTACTCTAAATCCAAATTAAAACCAACTTACCCTAGGTCTGAAGCATAATTAACTTGGAGTGTCAGAGACAGGGTGAAGGTTGTTGGATCAAAAGCCTAGAAGAAGTTTCAGCACTTTTTAAGGCATAATCCTTTGCTCAGAGAACAAGGAAAGTAAAAGGACAGGACATGGCAGCCTCAAAATGAGCACAGGAATATCGCAATAAGGTTGGGCTTGTCATTAACAACTCTGAAATCACTTTGCGATGGAGATTATACCACAATCTTCATTGAACAAGCTCTTGTTTGTTTGTGGAAAAAGACAAAAAGAAACTTTGGTTCCATTGAACAAGCTCTTCTTCGCTTAAGCAAGTGGCCGGAAACAAAAGAGTGCATATCAATCTAAGGGCATATACATTTTCGAAACAATAAGATGAACAAATAGAGAGGAAAAAGGGTATATACATTACTGAACTAAAGGGCGAGATAGAAGTTAATGACAAAATCAACAGGAGGAACTGCCCATAGCTTTTTTATGACGTTACAGTGAAAAATCGGCTTTAATCATAATATCTCATCATTATTCATAGCATAAGCCCAAACTACTGACAAAAAAAGATGAAATCTATATCTGCAAAAGAGTTTAGACGTAGTTTAGCTGCAAGCTGTTCAATTGGAAGGTAGGCGTCGTGATGCAAATCTCGAACATTTACATCAAAAGGCAGCATTCTGCACCCAATGTCAAGTTCCCTCAATATTTTGATCATCTCTCGCATTACAAGCTCTCTTCTGTCCCATTTGGCCCCCATGTCCTGAAATTGATATGATGTCTCATCCATATCAAAATCTTCAATCGGTTCATATCATCCACGTCTTTAAGAACAACCGAAGGGCTAGGATACCAGTGTTCCTTCTTGCTCTCCACGTACCTGAACAAGTTAAGAAACGCTTGATGAGAGGAGATTTTGGAACCTAGAGGTTTGATTAAGACTATCAAATCTCATATCATAATAGAAATCTACAAGATATGTTTTTAATGTGCCTGTCCCCCGCCAATGCACCAAAACACTTAATGTATATAGATATGTATATGCATATGCATATTTAATCCGCAATTACAAATTAATCTGCATACTCTTTGTTGCGACAAGACGATCACGAAGCAATAACACAAATAATATAAAGAAGTAATCAAACCACAAGTAAATAAGAAATACGAGTACTAACCAAAAGGCGAAGACGAAACTTTATTAACATCCAAAAGTGGAGTACAAAATCGGTGGACGAATTACAAATCCCTTAAAACCTTTAGCTCTCACAAATAACAAAAGGGTTCTCTCAAAAACACGAGCTATCTTAAGGTTACCTCGACTAGGGTTACAAAATACTACATTATATATAGTATTAAAAAAGAAATATTCAAATAACTAATTTCCTAACTAACAAATATCCGGCCCATGACGACGGCAGACGTCTGATAAAGGAAGTGTGAACGTCTGTCCAAGAGTCTTCAGAACAACATAGCGTTCTCAAACGTCTGAAGAACCTTCTGGTCTTGAGGTCTCGAAATTACAGAGCGCTCAGAGAAGTCTGATGAGTTCGATTCAGACGTATGCCCAATATATGCGAACATACAGGACGTCGACAAACGTCTAAAGTTTTAGCTTTAGCCGTCTGTCTCTTTGCTTACAGATAACTTCGAATCTCCATGAGATAACGCCGAATATATTAGAAAATCAAATAAGGATCAAATGAGAAACATACACAACAAATCTCCACATTGCCTCGCATTCCCAACACTCCACAAAATTAATAGTAGCTCCACCTTCGCCCCAAAACCCCTAAAGGGCTCAATGAGTGCGACGCACTCCAATTAAGTTCAAGCAATATTCAAACTTAACAACCAAACGAGACTTCTTCAACATGTCGGCCGGATTATCTGCTGTGCCAATCTTCTTCACAACTATCTCTTCTTTTTTAACATCTTCCTGAACAAACCAATATCGTACATCAATGTGCTTCGTCCTATCATGAAGTATCTGATCTTTCGTAAAGTGAATCGCACTTTGGCTATCACGGCAGACTATTATGGTATTTTTTTGAATACCAAGTTCCGAAAATATTCCCTTCATCCAGATCGCTTTCTTAACGGCCCCAACAACGGCTATATACTCCGTCTCCGTCATAGATAACGCTACTGTAGGCTGTAACGAAGCACGCCAACTGATGGCACATCCTCTTAAATTGAATACATAGTCGATGATCGACATTTACCTGTCGAGATCCACCCGTATAATCGGAATCGCTGAATCCAATCGAATTGTCGTTCCTTTCAAACACCAATCCCATATCAGATGTACCTCGCAGGTATCGTAAAATCCATTCACAGCTTGCCAATGGCCTTTACCAGGAGATGCCATGTAGCGACCAACTCTAACTGCATGTGAAATGTCGTGACAGGTACAAACCATGGCATACATAATACTACCCGCCGCACTCGAATACGGAACATGAAAGTTATTCCTAGAGGGGATGAAAGGAATAAGCTACTGAAACGCCCAATTTAAAAAATTCTAAACTATCAACACTTGCTAAACAAACAATAATTGCAAACTTAGTCAAATGATAAGCAAATATAGATACGAGCTAAAGCATAAATAGTAATTGTGAAACTATAACATATAACAAGCAAGTGATAAATTGCGATCAAGAGTAATGAGCAACTAGAGATAGAATGCAATTTCTAAGCTAATGAGCAAATAAGAAGTAAGAAATTGCAAACACAAACACAAGCCTTTTATAGTGGCTCAGGAGATCATCTAGACCACTTTCTTTAGACGCACCAGCCCGTTCCGCTAGACACGTCTCTACCGAGACAACGCGTTGCGCACGCACAATCAAACACATCTCCACCGAGACAACACATTGCTCGACACACGAGCACTCTTCACTTTATAAGCTCTCCTCTCTTATAAAGGCACCATTGCACTCAATGATCCTCACATAAAGAAAAAGGAAAACTTTACATTCTTCTCTCTTACAAAGGACTCTCTTGCACTCAAAATATTCTCACACAAAGAGAGAGAGAAATGTTAAGTTAAGCACAATTACTCACAAAGGAGTTTCTCTCAAGTTCAACTAATACTCTAAGAAGTATGGATATAATCAAATGAAACTCTTGATCTTTTGTGTGTGAGATGATAGAAATGCAAATTAGAATTTTTCTCTCCCAAAAGATGAGATTTTTCTTTTTCAAATTACTTTAGAAATGGCCAGAAAATACTCAAGTGACTGGGTGTCAAAAATCTAAAGCAAAAGATTATATATAGCCCCAAAAGAAAAGTAGCCGTTAGGGGTCAAAACAGCCAGAAAAAGCATAAGGCAGACGTCTGAGGAAGGTCAGGATAGACGCCTGGCCTTTTATAAAAAATAACCAAACGGCTATAAACGGTTGTATTTTTCAAAACATTTTAACTGCAGACATCTGAAGCTCAAAATAAACAAACGTCTGAACAAGAAAAGTTTTGGCAAAAATTTAACATCAGACGTCTGCCCAGATGAACTGCAGCCGTCTGTGTTCCTTACTGAAAAGCACAGAGCCAAAACCAAACGTCTGAAGTTCAATTGGCAGACGTCTGAAGTTTAAAAAAACCATTTTGAAACCCTTCATCAAACGTCTGGACCATTAACCGTCAGACGTCTGTCTTATCTCAAAAACTTCTGATAATTTCAAATGTCAGAAAATGAACAGTGCGCAGACATCTGAGTTTCAACGAGGCAGACGTCTCGAAAGCAAAAAAACAGAAAACTTGGGTTTTAAGAATACGAAAACTTTAAACTCGAAAACCCGAAGATTGTAAAATTTGTGCTATCGTGTGTGCTATCGTGTGTGAGTGTTCAAGAGCTCAAAATGATATAATCATAATCAATAGAGTACTTACATAGAATTCTATGTCGATGTCGCATTTCTTTGAAATCTTGAATTTTCGACGCTTCGACACGAGCTCTCAAAACTTTGGCATTTCGCTTGAACTTTGCGTTGACGCTTCAAACTCGAACACGGCATTCCACTCACTTGCGTCTTGAAGTCGATATTTGATCTTCAAATGAACTTCCCTTCGACTTCGATCTTTGACGTTTCAAACTTCGACTTGGCTTCTGGCTTCTTGGCTATTCGTAACTTGAACTCTTGAATCCCTTGAATCTTGGCTACTTAGCATCATGAAGCTTGAATATGTAAATTGAGAAGCTCTCGTCCATATCCTCCAACCTCCATTAGATATATCTCTTTAAGCTCAATTTCCTCCATCCTCCTTCTAACACTTGCGCCGCGAGATATCCAATATCCTGAAAAATCAATCTCAACACGACCAAATATATCATATACAGTGTTATGAAATATAAGTAAATAAACACAAGTATATAAACATTCATTGTTTTGATATTACAATCATGAATAGTATATCAATATCAAGATATAACTCAAACTCAAATCATGGGATATTGATATACTAAATATATATACATGGAATATGAGAAGCACAATATAGATCGCATGTATATACAAATTCATATTGTGAATTACCAAAACAATGAATAAGAGTAATATATCGATATCAAGGAATAAAACACAGGTAAAGCATGTCGATATCGATATATAACTCGGTATACACAAAATATCGGAAAAGCAAGCTAAAACACAAGTGTATATAAGTTTAGTGTCGAAAAGGTAAAGCAAGATAAGCAAGTAACACTAAACGAACTATTCATGTTTAAGTTATTATCAAAACCAAAGCGAACTATATTATCAAAATCCATAAGCTAACAGAACATATACTTAATCCCATCCTCTATTTGCAGTGATGAACGAGCTGAAATTTTGAAATGAGCTGCCAACGGAGTACTTACAGATTTAGCATCTGTCATACCAAAACACTCTAAAACTTTTTCAACGTATCGTTGTTGAAACAAGTAAAGTTTTCCTTCCTTGCGATCTCACTTAATCTCCATACCAAGTACACTTTCTTGGCCGCTCCCAAATACTTGGTCTCGAACTTACCTTCCAACTGTCCCTTCAAATTCTGAATATCAACCTTATACCTTACTGCTATCAGCATATAATCAATATAAAACAAGTATATGAAATAACCATCGATGAGCTTCTTACAATAAACACAATCGTCGCCCTTGCTTCTCGTAAATCCAATATCTATCATGAAAGAGTCAAACTTCTTATACCAAGATCAAACTTCTCTAGCAAACAAACGTGGTCTTCTTTCTTTGCCTTCAACTTCAAAACCTTCGGGCTGTTGCATATGGATCTTCTCTACCAAATCACCGTACAAGAATGATGTCTTCACATCGAGCTGCTCGAGATCCAAATCTTGCATAGCTATCAAACCGAACAAGACACGAATAGAGGTGTGTTTTACAACCGGAGAAAATACCCCATTGAAGTCAACTACCCGAACCTGCAAATAGCCTTTATCTACCAACCGTGCCTTGTATCTCGTATCAACTGCCCCTTGGTCACCTTTCTTCTTGAAAACTCATTTGAGGCCAACTACTTTCTTTCCTCCTTCAGGCTTCACGAGCTTCCAAGTCTAGTTCTTGTGAAAAGAATCAATCTTTTCATCCATAGCGACTAGCCAACGAGCTAACTCATCAGATGAAATGGCTTTTTGATACCTCGTCGGCTCGCTACTATCAACTGTCTCTGTAACGAACGGAGCATACGCTACTAGATCATCGTAGCCATATCTCTATGGTGGTCTAATGTCCCTTTTTTGTCGATCACGAGAAAGTAAATACTCCTCATCATGGGACTGCTCATCATGAGCTTCTTCAGACGATGGTGAAGAAGAGATCTCTTGCAAACCCGAGCTTGCACCGACCACAATATCAACGCTCGGCTCATCCTACTTTGAATCGTCTTCAACTGGAGATTCCACAATCTTCGGTTTCAACATAGCAGACTTATCAAAAATCATATCTCTGCTAATCATAAATTTAGGCAGTTTAGGATCCGAACACCACAACCTATAACTACGCCGGTAGTATAACCAAGAAATATGCACTTCTTTGCTCGAGAATCCAACTTACCTTCACGGCAATGTGCATATGCGGGACAACCAAACACTCGAAGTGTAGAATAATCGTCGTGCTTCCAAGACCATACCTACTCCGGTGTTTTACTACCTAGCGATATATGAGATGATCGATTCACAATGAAGTATGTCGTGTTCACCACTGTAGGGTTTTCCGGCACTACCATAAGGTCTCGGAAGGCATCTAACATGCCGCATTTTAAAATTTCTAGCGTGCCGAAGAACCTGACCTAGGATCTAACTGGTTTTAAGAGCAAACATGCATGTAAACTACTTTATATAGGAAGTGAACAAGGAATACAACTTTTGTAGACCGGTCCTTCACTTCAATAGCTCCGTGTAGTAGTCCCTTCGCTCCAAGTAGTGATCTCCCGGACTCGAGTTTGGCTCCACAAGATGAAAGGAACAAGCTTGCTACGTCAAGACTCAAACCCAAGCTATCTCTTCACTAAATTAGGGTTTAGTGAAGCAAACACCCTAAACTAAATGGCTAGTCTAATAAAGGATGATGAAGTAGGAATTTTGCTCACTTTAGATTTAATTTTCTCACAATATTTCTTCACCTTGAGAAAAGCTAGAAAGCTTTCTCTTGATGAAGAAGAAGATGAAGTGGAGAAGAGAATGAAACTCTTGAGGTGAGAATAGCAACCATGGGTGAGTTTGTATCATGTACTAACTCATGTAGAGACTAAACCATGGCTAATGATAATGGTTGGGTTAATAAATATCTAATGTGAGACAAAATTAGTGGACTAAGTCAAAAATGCCTTAAGCTTCTCCAAGCTTCCAACCATGACATAATTCCAATTAATTTTGATTTACTTTAAATAAATAAACCCTACATTATCATAAGCATGGTGTAAGTCACATACACCCATGTAGCATGTAGCAACTAGCATGACACAATAATATATATCACATATATATTAAATGTGCACAAGTGAGAAAAAGAAATGCTTAAGTGAGCTAATATTAGTTAATGTAAATTAATATATCAAATATATAATTATACATTAAATTATTAAATCAACACTTGATTTAATAATCCGGCTATATCACATATAACCAACTAATACCATTTATATCAACTTATCGAATCAACACCTGATTCAATAACCCGGGTATATCACATATAACCGACCGATATCACATATCGTGAGAATAGAATACGGTATCACATACACGTATTAATCTCGGTCCCGCACATATCATATATGTACTCCTACTTCGTTTCGCTTGAGCCAGAAAACCTCTGTGTAGGACTTTAAAGACTCGTCAATACGCCGGCAGTAGGTGGTAATCATATCAGTCACCCACAAGCCGTCAGCGGTCTGCTAAACGTAACGGCCACCCGGATATTGAGTGATCAGAAGACAACAAGCATGCCTGCTCATACTCCTGTTAATCCAATAAGTAACACTATCGTACAGTTCGGTCTGTCCGTCTGATATGTCGTATATCCAGCCTGGGTGGTGAAAACGTCAGACCCCAATAGCTTGATAAGTCGTGCCGATGTGAGGCTCATAATGGTTCGAGAAACTACTGATAACACTTACAAGTAAATCTCAGCAACCCTGACCAGGGATTTCCTGTTATGGCCAATCGAGCACAGCACAACATCAACCCCCAATACCGGGAGATACGAAATCCCCTCATATCGCTCATTACCTCCATGTGACTTGGGACTGTACCCAAAAACCACCTGTTTGCATGACTCGGTAGAGCCGTGGTAGGATGGAAATCAAAGCACAGTGGGAGATACACAAGACTCTATGACGATCTCGGGTCTACAGACTAACATATACCAGTGTCACCAGAGAACTGCTACCTGACGTGAGGTACAATACCATCTAGGATTTCTCAGCGAGTCATGTTCAGTGTACCCAATCTCCACTGAGCACCTGTGCACATTCTGTGATGTCAAACACCTGTGGGATCAACCATCGCCCCATACAGGGTCAAGACTCGTACACACTAGTCTGCTCTGGAATATAGATGCCGTGTCTCGATACTCTCACGGCTACGAACTATTGAAGGATGTACTTACCGACTACCCAGACCCCACTAGTATGATCTCTATCATAATCCTGGAAGTCAAGTACACATCTTAAGGGCTTTACCAACATGTAACAAAGAGACGGTACATGTATACATGTTAAGATAAAAAGTAACCAGATAGCATACTATCATATCGAGCAAGAAAGTCCACCCTATATATGTCCAAGCCTCCACTATAATATACATCACATGTACAATAATGGCCTCTAGGGCATACATACAACTAACAACCACTTCTGCCCAAAACTCCTTGTCGAGCGCTACATTAGACAACATGCGCCGAACTTTCTCCATAAGAGTCCGACTCATACACTCCACGACTCTATTCTACTGTGGTGTGTAAACAACGGTATGATACCAAACAATCCCTTCATTTTTTCAAAAATCATTGAAATCTCCACTGCAAAACTCTAACTCGTTGTATGTCCTCAGTCTTTTGATCTGCTTCCATGTCTGCTTCTTAAGCAACGTCTTCTATTGCTTGAACGTAATAAACACATCACTTTTGTGCTTAAAAAAGAAGACCCAAACTTTCCTCAAAAAATCACCAATGAAAGTAAATATATATTTAGCACAGCTTCGTTTAGAAGCAACTAGAGAGGGTCTCCAAAGATCTGAATGGATATAATCAAGAGTGCATTTTGTGTTCTGCACCGCCGAACTGAAGCTATAACACGTTTTTGGAAACCAAAACGCAATGCCCACCAAGCTCCAGCTTCGTTGTACTCTTTCCACCAACTAGACCCTGCTTCGACAACTCGGCCATGCCTCACTTATATGTCTGAGCCTCAATGCCATAATTTGGTAGTGTCTGAATCTGTCATAGATCTGGATGATGAAATAGTCGTTGATCCGGAAGTTGTCGAACCCTGCAATGAATATAAGGACCCCTTCTTTAAGCCCTTCATAACAACGAGAACACCTTTGGTTACCTTCAAAATTCCACCTTCAGCGGAAACTTGTAACCCTTGTCGTCGAGTGCACTTAAAAAGATGAGCTTCTTATTCAAGGCAGGTATGTGCCTGACTTCCGTCAATGTCCTCACAACACCGTCAAATATCTTGATTTGGATCGTCCCCTTACTAATAGCTCAAAACGAACTATTGTTGCCCATCAAAACCACTTCACCATCAATGGACTCATAGATGGTGAACTCCCTATTGAGACACATATGGTACGAACAACCCGAATCCATAATCCACTCGTCCTTGGATCGATATGTGTTGCCAAGAACAACAAAAAAATCTCCTACTATACTAGCCTCAGCCGAAGACTCCTTCGATTTTTTTTCTAGCTGCAGCGTGTTCTGCAACTTAAAATAATCGATTTTGAAATGCCCCATCTTCTTACAATAATTGCAGGTCAAATTCTTATTCTTAGACTTCAACATTAATTTCTTCCTATTACCTTCTGGATCTCTCTTTTCTGCTCGCCCTCGAACAAATCAGCCGGAAGATGAACCATCAGCTTCGCTAGAAGTCAAGTCCTTGTCAATCTTCCATTTGTTTATCAAGTTCTTTTTGACATCCTTAATCGAGATTGTATCCCGTCCATAGACCATGTTGTCACAAAAGTACTTATATGAGGGTGGCAACGAACATAACAAAAGAAAAGCCCAATCTTCATCATCAATCTTAATATCGATCTTACCCAGATCCGTAATGATCAAATTAAACTCACCGACGTGAGATTTGATTAGAGAACCTTCTGACATGTGAAGTGTGTAGAGAAGCTACTTCAACAGGAATCGATTCGTGAGAGATTTTCTTAAATATAACTTCTCTAATTTTTGCCACAAACTAGTCGCCGTCTTTTCTATCAATACTTCATGCAAAACTTCGTTTGTGAGACACAACTGGATAACCGTGAAGACCTTTTCATCCAACGTCTTTGCAAGAATCGCCTTTCTCAAATTATTTTGAGTCAATACAGCAATCATACAAACTTGCCATAAACAGAAACTCATATTTCCATCAAACTTCTCGATATCAAACTTCATGATTGTCGGAGACATGATGCGGGATCAATCTAAAACACCTTAAATGCTAAAGAACCCTAAAACTTCAAAATCACGATCTAAGAGAGTGGGGAAGAGGACACAAGCGTCGTTACCCGCCGTTAACCTAGATCGCAATATTAAAGACCTAATGATTCAAACAAAAGATCCTCAAACGCAACAATGGTTCCGATACCAGTTTGTTGCGACAAGACGGTCACGAAGCAATAATACAGACAATATAGAAAAGTAATCAAACCACAGATAAATAAGAAATACAAGAACTAACCAAAACGCGAAAGCGAAGTTTTATTAATATCGAAAAGTGGAGTATAAAACTGGTGAATGAATTACAAATCCCTTAAAACCCTAGCTCTCATAAATAACAAAAGGGTTCTCTCAAAAACACAGAAGCTATCTTAAGGCTATCTCAACTATGATTTACAAAATACTATATTGTATATAGTATTAAAAAAGATAGATTCAAATAAAACTAATTTTCCAACTAACAAATCTCCGACCCACGACGACGGCAGACGTCTAATGAAGGAAATGAAGAAAATTCAGACGTATGCCCAAGAATCTTCAGAACAACATAGCGTTCCCAGACATCTGAAGAAAGATCTTCAGACGTCTAGTCTTGAGGTCTCGAATGTACGGAGCGCTCGCAGACGTCTGATGAGTTCGATTCAAACGTCTACTCAATGTATGCGAACATACATAGCGTCGACAAACGTATAAAGCTTTAGATTCAGACGCCTGTCCCCTTGCTTCCAGATAACTTCGAATCTCCATCAACTCTAAGATAACGTCGAATATATTAGGAAATTAAATAGGGATCGAATGAGAGGCATACACAACACTTTTTCGGTCTAGGGATAATATGTCAAAGGATTACATTCAATTAGATGATTATATGTGAAGTTGCATCCAAAAGAGATTGTTCCGTTTCGTTTTTTCTCTCTATTTGTGTGTGTTCTTCTTCTGTGTGTGCACGCGCGTGTTCTGTCTTGAAGGTGGTAGTGGGGGGGTTGTTGCCGAAATAGGACAATTGGATTGGATTTATCTGGCCAACTTTCTTCCCTAAACATTACATGACTGATGGTAATATATGAAATCAAAGCTAGGGATATCAAGGGAACTGATATATTATCCAAAATTCCCTAATTTTAAGCTACTCTAATCTTCAAACCCTAAGCATTTCTTATTTTGGAATTGTTCATTTGATTTGACTTTGATGATAGATAAAGAGAAATCAGATGTATTCCAATTAAATTTCGACATATATATTTGAAATAATTAAGCTACATGAGATGGCGATCCACTTACCCTATTATCCACTCTTTCATTATGGCAATCTTTTCCAATGGGGTTGAAACATGAACACAGATGTTGATAGAGTCACCCATATCAGGACTTCGATAAAAGTTGCTGATTGGCAAGGTGGCTAGCACGCTGTTAGGATATGTAATATTCTGGTTGTCGAACCTAAGAAATATTGTTGTCAGGATATTCATTTCTTCCACAACCATCTGAAAATTACATGAAACATTTAAATAGCTTCAAAAAAAACCAAAAGAACGTCTATTGAAATAATCTACGAAATAATCCTTTTACCTGAACTCCATCTATTTCGCAACAATCACCAACATCAAAGGGGTGCATCACAAATAAGAAAATAATAGCTTCCAAGACCATCTTCAAGGTATTTCCAAACATAAATACAGCCACAAGAAGCTGAGAGCCAATGAAAACAAAGAAATGGGTGCTTGCAATGTTCAAGATGAGAAGGCTGAGAGCAACCACAATAATGGCCACAAGAACATTTGCCATTTGGTGTAGCTTGTTTACAGCTGTTTTTGTATCATTCAGAGTCAAAGAAAGGGCTCTCCGTTCTCTGAAAGCGTTAACCTGATGCAGGAGATGCGATGATTCCAAAAGTATCGATAAAGAAATGCAACTAAATAGGGAATTCAAGAAATTCACTGCAGTTAAATACTGAAAAGAAAAACATAATAAAGAGGTTCGTACCGCCCAGTTCTTCAGACCCCTTCTGCTGATTCTGCTGTTTTGATCTGCTCCCTCGAACAGACTCATGGTTTTCTTAGCTTCCTCTTCCCTCATAAAACACATCAAATCTACCAAGTATATGTACCTATAAACATGCAAGTTGTTTTTTAACAAGAATCAATATTTGAATAGCGACAAGCACAAGATGTGAAACTAAAGCTGTTGTAGTAACTAGTAACATTCTTTGAAGTCTTAGAGAGGTAAGATAAGGACTAAGGAGTTATATAGTACTAGTGTTTGCACGTGCGATGCAAGTGTACACTGTAATGGTTGCTAATTGTACATATTTATTTTAGAAGGATACATTTATATGATTGTTCCACACTCAAATTTATAGGTATTATTTTTTAAGACTCTGTATGTTGACCATTGTTACATTGATGTGATTGTTTCACCCTCGTTCATTGTTTAAAGTTTTAGATCTAAGATAAGGAATAAGGAGTTACATGGAATGCTTGCCATGGCGTAAGAATAATGTCAAATTTAGAGAGAGAAAATTAGTGGAGAAACGGAAAACCAAGTTGGCTTCGACAAATGACAAGGTGATGACAGCTTGGGTTGGTAGAGCCAAGAACGTATAGACACTGCACAGTCATATTTATACTCTGGTTCAGCTAAGGTAACTTGAACAATGGTATATAAAAGAACCAAGGCCATCCATCGTTAACTCAACACTCAGCGCGGTCCTATTCTGTAACCTATCAGTTGCACTTGTGATCAACCTTCCCTAAATTTGGAAACTAAAGTTCCATTAAGGTCTGAGTTACGCAGATTTAACCACGGCCTATCATAAAGATTGAAGTTTGAAACAAAATGTTTCACATACAACCAGGGTGTCAAAATTACTTGAACCCGATAATCCAACCCGAAGTTATCACGTTCAACCCGACCCAAAACTGTTATTTTGCAATCAGGGCAACTGATCCAACCTGTTAATTATAAGGTCGGGTCAGAGTTATACACCCTATATATGATACAACCAGTTTATCTGAAACCCACTAATTCAAATTCAATTGAAATTATTGCTGGACCAAGCCCAAAGGCCATGCGTAACAACCCAAGTCCAATATTTTAGTATCACATGCCAATAGACCGATTACCCAAATCACCATGCTTCTTATATAATTTACCAAAATATAATTTTACAAAAGCTTTTTTTGACATAAATTGAAATTCTGTTTAAAAAAGTAATAATATTCAGGTGAAACCCAATCATCCAGTCAGGCCAGGTTAGGGTCCTTAAATCATACCCAATTATTAATCGAGACGGGTTAGGATCGACCCCATGATTGACACCTCCACAGGCTAGGGTTGTCAAAATCATGTGCGCCTCAATAACCTGACTAAATTGATCCTAACCCGAACACGTAATTTGATTAAGCTGGTCATCAACCTGGCCAGACCGGCAAACGGGTTGTGTTAGGATTTATTGCCCTAACCCGATACAATTTGTTTGGCCCGATTATGTATAACATATAAAAATAATAAATGTACAGTTGCCACTAATCTAAGCCTAACAAAAGAGTCAAGCATCCCAAACCCATTAGCCAACCACCCAAAATATTACTATATTGCTTGTACCCCACTACTAATAATAGTCCAATGCCCAGTAAAGCAACCTTGAATGGGCTAAATTTGATATTTTGTAAAATAAAAAGTACAAAAAATGTTCAAAAATTTAAATGTGTAAAACCCATTATTTTGGTGGAACCAGACCATCAAGTCGGGTCAGGTTAGAGTCCTTAAATCCTACCCGGCTACCCGATTATTAATTGGGACGGGTTAGGGTCGACCCCATATGGGTCGAGTCAAACTCAGCCCGAACTGTCCGACACGATTGACAACCCCACAAGCTACGGCTGTCAAAATCATCTGCAACTCAATAACCTAGCCTAGATTTTCTAAATTGATCTTGACCCAAACCCATAATATGATTAAACGAGTCAATCTGGCCGAACCTGCCAATTAAACAGGTAGTGTTAGGTTTTATTGCCATAACACGATACAACATGTTCAGCCCGATTAGGTATAGCATATAAAAATAATAAATTTATAGTTGCAACTTATCCAAGCCTAACAAAAGATTCAAGCATCCCAGACCATTAATTAATAACCCGAAATATTATTATATTGCTTGTAACCCACTACTAATAGTCCAATACCTAGTAAAGCAGTCCCCCCAAAAAAACCTAGTAAAGCAACCCTAAATGGGCTAAATTTGAGATTTTGTAAATACAGAAATCAAATCAGTAAAACTCGATCCGACTATAAATTAGGTCCAACGGGTCGGGCCAAGTAGTGCTCGGGTCTTAATTGTGGGCTATTTTATTAAATAAGTCAGGTTATGGTCGGCCCTATCGGGATTGCGGGCTATTTTAATAAAACGGGTTGTGTTAGGATCAAACACATCCCGACCCAAATCTGATTGACACCCCTACCACAAACAACAAAAAAGGCAGCAACAAACCCTTTATTTAAACTTTTGAGGCCGGCTCAATGTATCCTTTTTTCTTCAAATCGGTCTCTTAATGGAAATCTCATCGATTACATCAATAGCCATCTTATCCTTTCCAAATCGATGAAAACCACATAATAAATTGTTTTCTTCTCTCTATATTTTCTCATAAATCGTCTTAGTAAATGAATAAGAACCATTATTTTATTGAAGGAACAGATAACTATAATCACTAATTTTCAAGACATAAACAAAATTAATTTTCAGACACAGGCATTTCTTAATCTTTGTTCAATCTGTAAATCCTAAAATTTCACTGTATGATGGCCTATGAGCTTAAGCATACTATAGTTTGTGCAACTTTGTGTATCTATTTATTCTCATAAATGCATATTGAGGTGCTTATCCCTTTTTATTGGATGCTTGTCTTGATATCTATAATTTTGTTGAATAACTACATATTACCAAGCTAAACAAGTATCTCCTTCCAAACTCAACTATGATAATCATTGACCCGGCAGCTCTATCATTTTTCATTTTCTCTAGAGTATATACCATTCACTTCACTAGCCTAATCTTTCGAAGATGAATTGGTTTAATTAAAAAGAAGAAAAACCCAGCATTAACAAGATGAAAAAATCAATCATCAACGAATTAAAAAATTTATGCAAGTAATTTAATGAATAAGATCAAACATTATACCAGAAAGGAGAGAAAAAGAAACTACTTACTTCGAACCAAGCTTGGCCACATTACTAAAGATTTTCCTTGTGGCAATCATGGCCTCAACCTCGCTCTAAATCTGCATCACAGACTCATCCTCTCCGCGCCCATGTACCAATTTGCTCATCCCTCGTGGTCAAGGTCCCCTTCGTAACTAGCTATCTTCATCAGCCTCTTCATATTCCACGCCGAAACATTCTTCTGATTAAGCCTATGTAGCAGGTCAATCGAAATCGCATCCTGCTGCTTGCTGTTTTCCTTCTTCATTGCCCCCGAGAGCCTCATGCTCTTTCCAACTCCTATTTGCGTGCTCTTCCTCTGCCCGCAATCACCACTGCCTGTGCCTCCAACTACTCTTCCACTTTTAGTCCTCATAGCACCTGCCCTTAGATCATTTGGAATCTTGGCCCCAGCATTTTGAAGCTGCTGAACCTCAACAAAGATTTGGTCCTCTTCTTCCTTGTTATGTTGAATTTCGACTAAAGGAGGCCCTGACAGCATCTCGATCACATACTGGTTGAACAAAGACTCTTGGATTCTAGCAAGGTAAGAACTAACATGAAACGATGATGCCAAAACCTTGAGAAGCAAAGTTTTTACAAGCCATATGAGAGTCGCCACAAGGAGGCAGATCAAAACTTTAGTGATCTTAGGCAGGACGGTGCTCCTAGTCTCGCATTCGACCTTATCATCAAACACGTAATGCCAAGTTAACAACACAAGCACAAGCCACAGACAATTCTGTACCGCGTTACGATTCCATACAGAAATTAAATAAAGAACCCGTTTCCGAAGAAGGAAGCTTCGCTCAATAAAGAAGACGGCGATACGAATCACCCAATCGGAGAGCAAACGGCCACAAATGAGGGCAAGCACCATCACCTCCCACTTCCACAAATGCAATCCCCATACGGTTTGCTGTTGAAGCACCTGACTCAAGAGGCTACACACAAAAGCACCAAGGATCAGTACCAAGCTCACCAACTGAAGAATCGCCAAAGCGCCAAATTTAGCATCTTTAAAATTCTCCGGAACATCTTCATCAAGAAATGGATCCTCGTCGTCCTCATCGGGTTTTCCGAGGACTCCGGACTTGAGCTGCCCTGATTTCCTCGGTAAGAACCCCGACTTTTTATCATCGTTGTGAGCAGGAGAAGAAACTGCATGCCATCGGCGGATCCATCAGCCTCGATCTCGTCTTCGCTCGAAGGAGGCCGGAAGCCCTCTGAAATGAAGAGATCGACGAGCATCTCAAAATCTCGGCGGCTCCGGCGTCTTTTGGCGGAAGCGGGGGACGCCCGCGATGGACCGGGCTTTTCTCTCTCGAACTCATCAGCAGACGAATCAGAGGAGTTGTGATGAGCAAAAGAAACACGCGGCTCCTTCGATAGATTCGGAGATCGATTTGGGGGACTTCTGGAGCTCCTCCATCTCGAAATCGACGTCGAGGGCCATCTCGGCGCCGGAGAGCTTCTGCTTGTGGATGATCGAACTTGCTGATCAACCTCGACGGCGGATCCTCGCTCGCTGATCTCATGTGCTTCTTCTGATCAGCTTGATCTAGGGCTTGGGCTTGGTTGTGGAAGCTGAACTCGCTGCTATTGGCATTGTTGCTGCTGCTGTTGCTCTTGCTGTTGCCGTCGACTTTGACGACGAACTCTCTGCAGTCGTCGGCGTCGTCGGAGAGAATCGGGCGATCCTCGTGCTCAGAAGACGGCGGCCAGCCGCCGTGAGAAGGACCTCCTTATCGAATCCATGGCGGATTCGAGCTATTTGAAGCAATGCAACTCGCAAAACCCTAAGAGAGAGAATGTTTAGAGAGGAGATTCTGGCAAACGAGGAGATTGAAATTTGCTGCCATTTTGATGAGAGAACCAAAAAATTCTAATTTTATTATTGCTTCCATTTTAAGAGGACACATGATCTTAAAAAGTTGAAGGTCATTGATGAAGCTCCCAAGTGGTGTTTTCTCAGATTACGACATGTGGCGCATTACGTGTCTCGAACGCTGCGGAGATGAAAAAAATGAGTTGTATTAGGGACATTTCTCGGGGCCTCGTCTCAAGGAAGTGTTCGACCCTTCATGAGACCTCCCTGAGTACTTTCCATCTTCATCTTGCAAACTACCAACAACTCGTCTCCAAGCTTCCTCATCCTCACTACTCATTTCCGAGCCATTTGACAGGTCGAGCTTCCTCGGCCTCACTGCTCGTCTCCGAGAAATCTGACAGACCGAGCTTCCTCGGCTTCCCCGATCAACCGAGAGCGCGGAACCCAAGCGCCCCCGCAACGGCTCCGCGTATCTCTCCAGGACGAGATATCTGCCTCTCCACGCTCCGCGTCCCACGCTAGCGTGTTCCCCCATTAATGGGAGTATCCCGCTATTAATGCGAGGATAACGCAAGGGCGTAACTGACGGCGACGATCCCGTGCCTGCTCGCTCCACGCGACCACTATATAAATCCCTCTCTCAGACGATTCAGATAACTCGAACTCATTTCCAATACACCGTTACTCTGCACTTATTTCTCGGCACTAACTTGATCGTCGGAGGGTCCTACGGCAATCACCCACCCTGGGACTTCTTTTGCAGATAGCTCGACGTCAACGCCGACCCATTGAGATCCACACGCTCAACGACTCCCAAACCAAATCTCAACTGTCAAAGACCGCCATCACAGGACCGACGGAGGATAACATCTGAAGGAGATCGCAGCCTCCATCAGTTGGCGCCGTCTGTGGGAACCGCTTCAGAGCTTCTCCACCCCTAAAGTTGATCTTCCGCTCTCGACCCAATGGCGAGCGATAAATGCAACGATCCGACTACGAGCCGCCACAACGAAGGCGGGAGTGGCTCGTCTCCCCCTCCTAACGTGATCAACGCCTTATCCGCTCGAATAGACAGGCTCACGTCGTTGGTAAATGCCCTCGTCCGCGTTCAAGCGGCGGGCCCTACCTACCAGACCGTCTTTCCCCCTCCCCGGGATAACGACGTCCGCAGAAGGACGGATGAGCACACTCAAGCCCTCGATTTCACCCGTTCTCATCCCAGCGTCACCGAGCGCCGGCGTGCCGACTCCAGCCACCGTGGCCCGTATGCGGCGATTGATTCCATGACTCGTTGGGCGCCGGACAGCTCTACGCCCCGACCCTAGGGGAGACTGGGTCATCGCTCCGATGCCCGCCACGCATTCTCTCCCCCTGAGGAGGTGTCGGTCAGCTCTCCTGCTTCCAACCATGACCGACAACCCCACTCTCGCCGGGGCAGCGCGAACGGCGAACTCCAGGACTACTCGAGAAGGGTCTCGTCCAAGGATCTGAGAAATTTGATAGAGTGGAGTCGGAGCCGCACCATCACGCAGACCCGGAGCGGGGGCAGCCACCACTCCGACTGTGCAGAATTCTCGAGATACCACCACCGACTTGAGACCCTCGAAAAGAAAATCGAAAGCATACGACGGGATGGCCATGCGTCCGGCGAAGGGACCAGATACTCCGCCGACTCACTGACAAAGCCCATTACAGAAGAGCTGCTGGCCGAGCACGTCTCATCCAGGAACAAGCCGCCCAAAGTGGCCCTCTTCGACGGGAAGTCCGACCCGAAGGACCACTTGGATGCATTTACAGCGGGCATGAGCTTCCAAGATAACTCAGACACAGCTCAATGCCGAGCTTTTCCCGCCATCTTGATCCGAGCAGGCCGGGACTGGTTCCAGGGGCTTACACCGCGCTCTATCTCCACCTTTATGGAGTTGGCTACTGAATTCCTTAGTCATTTCGTCGGTAACCGACGACAAAAGAAGACAATCGACTACTTATTCACTGTTATGAGCAGGGATAAGGAATCCTTCAAACGGTATGGCGCCCGCTACTACAATGCCCTCTTGGAGGTACCGAGCACCACGACGAAACGGTCATCACCACGCTGAGGTCGGGTCTCAGGAATAAAGAGTGGATCCGCTCTTTTGCATTGGCGCGACCTAAGACCATGGCCGAAGTGAAAGCCTAGATCGAGCGAGAAATTCAGCTCGAGTCAAAAGTAAACTCAAACATGTCTCGAGTCGACCAAGCAGACCGAAAGAAGAGGGACAGGGAAGAGAAAAGGAAAGACGATTGTCCGAGAATTTATTCCCTGAGGTTCCAGGTGTACACCCCTCTGAACATTTCCCAAGCCGAGCTGTTGGAGGAAGCTAAGGGCGAGAGGTTCTTCAGGCTCCCGCCGGCAACACGAAGCACGGGCAAACGGCTCCGAGGCCCGTATTGTGCCTATCACCGGACGCAAGGATATCCGACCGAGGATTGTAAACAGCTGCACGATTACATCGAAGAGCTGATCCGCTCCGGTCACTTGGAGAAATAGCTACGAGACAAACATCAAGCTGATAGGGGGCAAGCCGGCCAAGTTACAGCCAAAGAGCTGACAATAGGGAAGATCATGGTCGTCACCAACTGACCCAAGTCCAAGCAACGAGGAAACCCGCCAAATCCGTTCATTTGATACGAAAGAGTTTAAATTAAATCATTGAATTTGTATTTTCTTTAATCATAAAAATTCTTGCTTCCCTGCAATCTGAATTACTTCTCTCTGTTTCCATGCTATAACTTATTGTAGGGCCACCGAGTAGCTTCCTGCTCGGTCCATCCGCAGTGGGTAGCTTCCTACCCAACAACGCTGTGGATCAAAAGCCTTCATCACGAGGCCACCGAGTAGCTTCCTGCTCGGTCCATCCGCAGTGGATAGCTTCCTGCCCAACAACGCTGTGGATCCAAAGCCCTCATCACAAGACCACCGCGTAGCTTCCTGGTCGGTCCATCTGCAGTGGGTCGCTCCCTGCCCATCAATGTTGTGGATCTAAAGCCCTCCTCACGAGGCCACCGAGTAGCTTCCTGCTCGGTCCATCCGCAGTGGGTAGATTCCTGCCCAACAACGCTGTGGATCAAAATCCCTCCTCACGAGGCCACCGGGTAGCTTCCTGCTCGGTCCATCCGCAGTGGGTAGATTCCTGCCCAACAACGCTGTGGATCAAAAGCCCTTCTCACGAGGCCACCAGGTAGCTTCCTGCTCGGTCCATCCGCGGTGGGTAGATTCCTGCCCAACAACGCTGTGGATCAAAAGCCCTTCTCACGAGGCCACCGAGTAGCTTCCTGCTCGGTCCATCCGCAGTGGGTAGCTTCCTGCCCATCAATGCTGTGGATCTAAAGCCCTCCTTACAAGGCCACCTGTAGGTTGTTTTTCGTCACCCCATTGAGATGGGAATACGCGCGCGCTTGTCAGACATACTACAAATTTCCCTTGCCTAGGATAGGCCGGGGTTTATTGATTGTGGGGATCCGAATCTCCGACAGCCGCGGACTAAGCTGCCGTTAATTACCCCTCGCCTTTGGGGCGAGGGAACCTCCGATTAACGGGTTAAACTGGTCATGCAAACCCAATATGCAGTGTTGTGTTTTAGAGGGGTGGCTTGGATATATCGGGAGCCACGCAGAGTTTTTACGGGGGTCCCGCTACCCGGATAGCGGGCTGGGGGTCAAGGGGACTAGCAGCCCCCTTGCGGGGTGCGGGGTAGCGCCCCGGCCCAAATATTTTTGAAAGGGACAGTGTTATAGAGTATGTGTGTGTGTGTATGTGTGTGTGTGTGTATAAAGGGAAAGGGAATCCAAAGGATGTGGGGGGGCCAGCGCCTCGCGTGCATGGCATGCAGGCGCTGGGCGCGAGCGTTCTGAGCGCTAGGCGCACCACGTGCCCAGCACATGGGCGCTAGCGCACCACGTGCCCAGCACATGGGCGCTAGCGCACCGGGCGCTGGGCACACCACGTGCCCGGCACGTGGGCGCTAGCGCACCGGGCGCTGGGCACACCACGTGCCCGGCACGTGAGCGCACCGGGCGCTGGGCGCACCGGGCGCTGGGCGCACCGGGCGCTGGGCACACCACGTGCCCGGCACGTGAGCGCACCGGGCGCTGAGCGCACCGGGCGCTGGGCACACCACGTGCCCGGCACGTGGGCGCTAGCACACCACGTGCTCGGCGCGTGGGCGCAAGCGCACGTGGCGCTGGGCGCACCACGTGCTCGACGCGTGGACGCAAGCGCTCTGGGCGCTGGGCGCACCACGTGCTTGGTACGTGGGCGCAAGCGCTCTGGGCGCTGGGCGTCAAACAGAAAGAGGACTTTGGTCCCTGCACTGGGAGCTGTGCTCCCGATTTGTGAAGTTAAACTCCTAAAAAGTTTAGAAATGATCAAAGGGGGTTGCTTTGTTTCTCCCTTTGGTTCTGGATCTTCCCAAGATGGGATTTTTGGAGATGGGTCTCCTCCTTCCTCCTCTATTGGCTGGGTCTTGAAGAACAAGAAGTATGAGATTTTAAAAATCTCTTATTTTTAAGATCTGATGGGAGATCAGAGTTCCCCTTTGTGGGTTTTGTGGTGAAAAACTATTTAGTTTTATAAAAGGAAGAGTAAAACTCTTGATTTAATTCAAAAGAAAGAATAAGGTTTTAGAACCTTGAGAAAGAAGAAAGATCTCAGATCTGGATTCTTTTGGAGAGAGAAAGAAAAGTTGTTGGGATATTTTCATTATCCTTGCCTTTATAGGCTATACACTTTACACATAGCCCCTTGGGCTTCACAAAATGGCATTTTGCCTATCCCATGGCTCATGTGCCATTTCTTTTTGCACATAAGCCATGGGCTTTACAAAATTTGGCTTTATGCCCATTTTCTTACATTTATTCATAAAATAAAAATACAAGAAATACAACAAAATTATTTATTACAAAATTTTTATTTTGGTATGGGGGGAGGCCGGCCGCTTCATGTTCGGGCTCGCTCCGGGCATTGGCCCACTTGACCTGGGCTTGGGCCCACCTGGCTTGGGGTTGACTTTGATTTTGACTTGGTCAACCGGGGTGTAAATTTTTACCCCAACAAATTGCCCCCCATCAATAAATGCACACAGCATATGTGGGTCGTGTGCATAAAATTGATGAATCTTCTTTCACGTGGAGGCGACTTGATTTGGTTCCCGCTTCTTGGGAAGCTGGCACTGCCCTTTTATGACATGGACAGTTGATGCTTGACGTGCCTCCAAGATGGAGTGTCTGGTTGACTTGATTCCAAGGCAGAGCGTAATTCCGACGAGGAGGTCGTTGCTGCCCTTTTAGCGACGTGGACGGTCGGTGCTGCCCTTTTAGCGACTTGGACGGTCGATGTTGCCCTTTTTGCGACGTGGACGGTCGGTGCTGCCCTTTTTGCGACTTGGACGGTCGGTGCTGCCCTTTTAGCGACTTGGACGGTCGGTGCTGCCCTTTTTGCGACTTGGACGGTCGATACTTGACGTGCCTCCAAGATGGAGTGTCTGGTTGACTTGATTCCAAGGCGGAGCGTAATTCCGACGAGGAGGTCGTTGCTGCCCTTTTAGCGACGCGGACGGTCGGTGCTGCCCTTTTAGCGACTTGGACGGTCGATGCTGCCCTTTTTGCGACGTGGGCGGTCGATGCTGCCCTTTTTGCGACTTGGACGGTCGGTGCTGCCCTTTTAGCGACTTGGACGGTCAGTGCTGCCCTTTTTGCGACTTGAACGGTCGATGTTGTCCTTTTTGCGACTTGGACGGTCGATGCTGCCCTTTTTGCGACTTGGACGGTCGGTGCTGCCACTTTAGCGACGTGGACGGTCGGTGTTTCCCTTTTTACGACTTGGACGGTCGATGCTGCTCTTTTAGAGACTTGGACGGTCGGTGCTGCCCTTTTTGCGACTTGGACGGTCGATGCTGCCCTTTTAGCGACTTGAACGGTCGGTGCTGCCCTTTTTGCGACGTGGACGGTCGATACTGCCCTTTTTGCGACTTGGACGGTCGATGCTGTCCTTTTAGCGACTTGGACGGTCGGTGCTTGTCTTGTTGATTTGATGTGAATTGGGTTGACATCAGTATCGCTACACTGGAATATGGTACCATGAGCGAATCATCATCTACCATGAGTGGATTTGGGGATCTCCCTCATTTCTAGTTTAACGACTTAGGGGTCATCTGTTTCCAGTTTAACGACTTAGGGGTCTATTGGATTGGAGTTTGGAATTTTGGGGTTAGGGTATGTGACCCGTCAAACGGAGGCCGAGACGTTAGGACGCCTTGCCTGAAATTCGGGGCAGATGCTATTTGGTTTAATCCGTCCACCTCTCCGAAGATGCCAAGTTGATTTATGGCACCGTGTATCGGAGGTTTAGACGGATGCGGCCGATGTAGCAAACTTCGTCAGATTCCCCCTCGCTTAAGGGGTTTTTGATTGTGGGGACGCTCTTCCCTGCATGCGCAAGCCCCTGCAGTTAATTACGCTACCGCATCGCGGTAACAACTTTCTCCTTCTCCAAAATTTCACTTCGTGTCGTGGGTGTTTGTTTTGTTTGTGGTTGCCCGTGGATTATATACGGAGACTATTTATTTCGTCGCCCGTAGGACATGGATTAGTCCAAATCCGTATTTTCTTAGATTTGGGTTTGGGGTTTTGGTTTGAGGATACGTTAGACATATTTGAGGCTAAGATCAACTCAAACGTTTGTTAAGGATACGTTAGTCTAACTTTAGACTAAGATCAACTTAACGGGATCGTTTAGATCCGACAAAAGAGCATTTGGGCTCTATTGTTCCAGTTTAGGGACATAGTGGTCCATTTCCAGTTTAGGGACATGGTGGTCCATTGTCAGTTAAGGGACATGGTGGTCCACTGTATGCATAGCCGTCGGGACCCGTCACTTCTCTGACGTCGTTGAAGGATTACAACGATAGATGTCAAAGGAGTTCAGAGATGTATCCTTGAACCAAAGTCGATTGGAGGGGATCTATAGTCCAATTTAGGACTAAAGCTTGTTTGAGGGTTTAAGGATACATTAGCCATATTTGAGGCTAAGATCGACTTAAACGGGATCGTTTAGATCTGACAAAAGAGCATTTGGGGGCTCTATTGTTCCAGTTTATGGACGTAGTGGTCTATGTTCCAGTTTAGGGACGTGGTGGTCCATGTTCCAGTTTAGGGACGTGGTGGTCCATTTAATATATGGCCGCCGGGACCCGTCACCTCTCTGACGTCGTTGAAGGATTACAACGACAGGTGTCAGAGGAGTTCAGAGATGTACCCTTGAACCAAAGTCGATTGGAGGGGATCTATAGTCCAATTTGGGACTAAAGCTTGTTTGAGGGTTTAAGGATACATTAGCCATATTTAAGGCTAAGACCGACTTAAACGGGATCGTTTAGATCCGACAAAAGAGCATTTGGGGGCTCTATTGTTCCAGTTTAGGGACGTAGTGGTCCATGTTCCAGTTTAGGGACATAGAGGTCCATGTTCCAGTTTAGGGACGTGGTGGTCCATGTTCCAGTTTAAGGACGTGGTGGTCCATGTTACAGTTTAGGGACGTGGTGGTCCATTTAATATATGGCCGCCGGGACCCGTCACCTCTCTGACGTCGTTGAAGGATTACAGCGACAGGTGTCAGAGGAGTTCGGAGATGTACCATCGAACCAGATGTAAATTGATTTAAGAGAGTAACTGTGCTCAGTCAATTTAATTTGAGGACTTACGGCCATGATTGGGCTAAGTCCAGTTGAGAATGTTCAACATTTTTATTTATATTTAGCCTAGTAGGCCTTTATTAGGGCTCTGCCATCTGTTAATAATGCACTGCATTTTATTCTGGCCTGTTAGGCCTCTTTGATTTGGGCTCTGTCCCCCTTTTATATTGCAGAGCATTTGTTTTGGTCCATTGGACCTTTTAATTGGGCTCTGCCCTTTAATAATGCGCTGCATTAATGAGTCTGACAGAGTGCCATGTGGCTTGTCAGGCGCTTTGCGCCAATTGAAGAGCGCAAGGCGCAAGTCCATGGGGAGGTGACACGTGTCACGCTCGGGAGAGCGCAAGCGCAGTGCGCTGCTGATACGTGGCGCGCTCTGGTGAGTTGCGCCAATTCATGAGAGTAGTGCTCTATTTTTAGAAGCGCATAGCGCAGATCATTATGGGGCTGACACGTGGCGCTCTCTGGAGGCTTGCACCAACCCGAGAGCGCAACAGTGTAGATTTTGCAAGTGCAGGACACTGTTTTATTATTTTGATCAATTTTAGATCAAAGAAAACAAATTTTCTTGTTTTCAAAGAACCAGTGGTTCATAAGAAAGTGCAAGGCACTATTATTATTTATTTTCCTTTTTTTTGAAGATCATTGATCTTATTCTCAGATCAATGATATGTTCATAAGAGAATTTTCTCTTTTTTTTTCCTAAAGGTTTTTACCTTTTTTTGTTCTTGAGGAATTCTCTCCAATTTTTCAGAGTTCTCAATAATGATGTTGATGCCTTTTGATTTGGGGTCTAGGGGCCTTTATATAGTTCCCATAAATTTGTTAAAGAGATCTTTCTCAGAGTGATTTGGGGAATTTTCCCCACCGTTGGATCTTTGATTCAAGGGCTTCTGTTTTACAGAAGGCAATCTTCTTGTTTTAACAAGAACAGAAAAATCTTGCTAGAATTTAATTCTGTTTGGCGCAAACGCCCCAGTGCATGACACGTGTTAAGCAGCGCAGAGCGCAGCGCAGCTGCGCTTGCGCAACTGCGCTGACACGTGTCACGCAGCGCAGCGCTTGCGCAAAAGCGACTGCGCTGACACGTGTCGCGCAGCGCAGCGCTTGCGTAACTGAAGCTTTGCTTCTTTTAATTTTGTTTTTTGATAGAGCCTTGCTCTGATTGGACGCGTTGTCTTGGGCGCTGCGCTGACGTATCAGCTTCTGATACATGGCGCATTCCGCGCAGCGCACGGAATCTGAAGCGTTGCTTCAAAATTTGAATTTTTGAAATTCAAACAGAGCCTTGCTCTGATTGGGGGAAACAAATGCCCCCCCCACCGTTGCGCTCACGTGGCGCACACGTGAGTGTGACGGTGGCAAGATCCTAACCGTTGGATCAATGGGTGATCTGAAGGGGCGCAGGCGCCTATAAATAGGACCCTTGGTCCTTGGTAATTTTTTACCATTTTCAAGAATCTTGATTTTCAGAGCCTTGCTCTTGCTTAAGAATTTTAGAGCCTTGCTCTTGCTTTTTTCCAAGAACTCCAGAGTTCAGAATTTAAAACCATCTTAGATATAATAAAATTTAATTTAATTAAATTAAAGTTGATTAATAGTTGCTCTCATAGATCTTTGATCTAAAAAAGAAACCCCCCTTGGGGTTTTATTAACAGAGCCTTGCTCTTAAAAGTTCATAGATCTACAGAGATCTTGTTCATGGGTTTTAACCCATGATCAGAGCTTTGCTCATGGATCAAATGTAGATTTTTTTTTGATCTGAAAATGAAGAACTCCTAAAAGTTTTCATGGATCTTTAAGATCCCAATTTTTTTTAATCTTCAGGAGTTAAAATTTCTTTTTGATGGATTTTTCCATCATTATTATAGAGCTAGGCTCTTTTTAAGGAAATTTTATTCCCTTGAGACCAGAGTTTGACAAATGTCACTCTGTGACAGAGCTTTGCTCTAAAAGAGGAGATTTTCTCCTTGTCTCTAGGGATTTCCCATCAATGAGAACATTCTCTTGGGGATCTTTTCATTAGTTGACAGTCTTACCCAATGATGGGGCTATCTTATTAAATGATGCACTGTCATCCAGATTTTGTGGGTCCCCATTTGGTCCCCCTACCCACTGCATTGCAGTGTGGTGTAAAAATTTTAAAATGTTGAGCGTTGGAATTATAACACTGACGGTTAATTTTTTTCTCTTCGCAGGAAACATGTCTGCCAATTTGTCTTTTCCGTTTGTTCGCTCGGAGGGAGGGTTTCCCCAGGCACCGGTAGACCGCGTGGTGCTCGCTCTCATCAAGGATCATGACCCCGAGCACAAGAGCCTTCACTTGTGGGGTAGGTGGTACAATGAGATCATCCAGGGTCGTCGAAGTTTCGGTTTCGACACGCCGTCTGAGCCAACATCTTCACTCCCCTACGCAGATGAACCCCCGGTGAAGTATGCCGTGGAGGTCAAAAATTGGAATTCGGATGATCTCCTCCAGCTTGCGATTGGTGCTATCCCCGTGCAGCCGCCGCCAGCAATAGATATTTTAGGGAGGCGAATTTGTCAGGGTGAAGCAAGCCCTTGGGGACAGGCCTATAATATTGGATTGATCCCACGACCGCCTGCCGGATATTTGCAATGGGCCCGGTACATCCTATCAGCGAAGAGGACTCATCTGATGAGGATTAGTTTATACTCGGCCATTTACATCTCGCTCTTCGAGTATCCCTCTCCTCCAACGTGGTGGATCAAGGCCTTTATCAAACAATGGAATATCCCCACCCACACCTTTCTGATGACGGACAGGGAGGTCTCTATCCCCTTGGAGGAGTTTGCTGAAGTCTCGGGGTCTGCCGATGAGGGGAGAGCATTACGAGGAGCTGCTTCCTCCCGATGAATACGTCTTTGCCACCAAGCCGCTGGTGTTTGATTTGACTCCGGAGAACGCTATTCAGCACCAGTTCCCGAGCTTGGTGAAGGTGTTGGAGATTTATGAAGGGCTTTATCTGGAATCGGGTGTGCGGGGCGTCAGTTTCGCAGATTTTATTGCCCGCTTCATTCGACCGGAGTTCCTATCAGAGCGAAGCGAGAAGTTCGCCCAGCTCGATGACCCTTTTGGCTTTGGCTTGGACCGCCGACCCATATCAGAGAATGATCATAGGGACTTTTATCTCCCCGGTGCCGCCGTCGTCCCTTTCTCAGAAATTGTCGTCCCGGGCATGGATGAAGAGACCATTTTTGTAGGGTTCCTGGGCTTGTGGTTGTGCAGCTTTGCACTCCCAATGCACCCGCGCCATATGCGGCCATCTGTCTTCTACCCAGCGCATCGGATGGTGGCTGGTTTGCAGTTGTCAGTAGGGATTGCCGGGCTGGCTTATCTTTATAATGGACTTAGCATAGCGGCGGACGCTAGTGAGCCTGGGGTGCAGCCCGCTAACTTCCCGATGCATTACTTCACCTCCTGGATGGAAATGCACGTGCACGGGGTGTTCGGCGCCCATAAGATCCCTCCCTTTTTTGAGAAATGCAGACTCCCCAGCGTCATACGGTTGGTCGGTGCTTCGATCGTAGTTGCACCTCCGCGGGAGGTTAGGGGGCTACTCCTTCGTCCACATCTGGTCGGAGCGAAGGTTTCCTTCTTGGATAAGGTCATAACAATAGGCTCAGAGACCACCAAGTCGGTAGTGTCGCTGCGCGATGATTTTAAAGACGGGGCTTCCATATTGAAGGCTCGGGAAATCCTCCATCTCTACTCCATTCGGCCGGGCTATTTGGTGTTTAGGCAGAATGAGACGGCACTCCTCATGAGGTATAACCCTCACCGGTTCGCTCAGCAATCGAGCTATAACCAGGGGATCCCGATGGAAGCTTTCTTGGAAAGGCCCATGGTTAGCCGAGAAGGTATAAGGGATGCAATGCACCATTTTATGCGGCTTAACACGGGTTCCTATTTCTTTATCAGCGAGCCGAGTTGCGTCCCCAAAGTCCTTAATGCGTACGTGGCCTGGTACGCGCACGCAATGGGTCCAGTTATCCAAATGGAAAGGCGAATGCTGGTTGACCGCAAGGGTGCGCCTCCCGGCGGCGATCGCAAGGCTCCCCTGAAGCCGAGGTTCCCGGTCACTCCTCCATTAAAAGGTGTTGGAGTTGGACCTCAGCGCGTGTTGAGCCCTCCGCGCGGATTGCCGCTTCACGATACTGTGGATGTGCCACCAGCCCCCCGTGCTCCAGTGGAGGCGGTAAATGTGGTATCGCCGGAGTCCGGCGCCGGCGCGGATATCGGGACCCGCCGCCCCAAGGTGTCTACCAAGCACAAATCAATTCCGGGTGCATCCAGAGATGGCGGGCAAAAGAAGAAGAAATCGCTCCTCTCCCTCGACGCGATCCTCGGTTTAGAGCCTGAGGCCCCTCTTACCGAAGGAATAAGAGAGTATGGTAGCAATAAGGGCTTCTCGGTAGACCCCGCAGACACCGATTTGTCGGCCGCTATTGCAGCTTCTGAGCGATCAGCGAGGCTCGAAGCGATGTTGAGTAAACTCGCTGAGTCAGGTAACCATTAGTTGTTTTCTTCATCATTTTATCGCATTTTTTTTAATTATTTTTGACTAATGATTTCTCCTTTTTTAAACAGGGGTCACTACCGAAGAAGCCATCGCTGCTTCTTTGAAAACCTTCCAGGAGGAAGAGAATAAGCGCGCTTTAATGGGTGTTGGTACGTATCGCTTTATCAGAAATTTTTGTCTTCTTTTCTGATGGCCAATCTAACCTTCTTCCTTTGTTTCTTTGCAGGGGCTACGCCAGCTGATGTGGGGACTATCCCCGGATCCTCTACTGAAGTCCCAGCTTCCTCGGGGCTGCCGCGGGAGCCTCAACTTGACAAAACGACGAGGGATGCCTTGAAAAATTTGGAGGCATCCCTGTTCACGGACGAAGACGCCTCAATGAAGGAGGCTCTGGTGAGGTCCGTCTCAATGGCTCGGGAGGAGAGGAAGCGGCTGAGGCGCGAGGCGAAGGCGCGCAGGGCTGCTTTGGCCATGGGAGCGGGCCCAAGCACCATTATTCTCTCTGCTTCTCCTTCTGAAGAGCTCCCAGCCGGTCTATCTACCGCACGCAGACAGGTAGCGCGTGCGGTTCGAGAAGCTAATGATAAGTCCACTTCAGGTAATATTTCTTTTAGAATCTTGTTGTAAGAATTATAAAGCCGTCGGTTCTTATATATTCTATCCTGCAGGGCCAAGTCCGACCGAGGGGGAGGCGGAGACCGTCGAACCCAAGGAAACAGAGGAGGAGGCACCGGCCGAAGCCGAGCCGACAGTGGGTAACGTCGCCAGGGTTACTGAGCCTGAGCTTGGGGCTGGGGGAGCCGCACCCGAAGAGGTCGTTGATGCCGAGCCTGAGGTGACGGCAAATGAGATGATCACTATTACTGAGCCTGGGGTGGCGACGGACGAGGAGCTTAAGACCGGCGACCTCATGGTGGCGGCGGATGAGACGACGGCGACCGCCGATCCCGAAGAAGTAGCGGGTGAGATGGGCACGACTCTTGGGGAAGAGCCAGCCGCTCTTTCTCAAGAGTCCGGCAATGCTCCGATTATCGCCCTCCCCGTCTACGGTCTTCCGCCGTCTCTCGGACGCGCAAGCACGACGACAGCCCCCATTGAGTCGGGTGATGAGGCCACGGGTGGTGGCCTCATGTCGATGGAGGAGGGAGACGCTTATGCTTCGGCCGGCGGCTCATCAGGTAAATCTCGAGTTATAGTCCCTTTTTTTTATCTTGTAACCGCTTCTGACAAGTTTATCCTTGTTTTTAACGCAGGTGCGGCTAGTGCCGATGCTCCATTGCTCGAGAGAGCGCCGTCAACTACTGCCTTGGCGGTGGTCACCTCTCAGCCCTCTCTTATACCTTCGAAGATGTTGGAAGGTATGGATTTGCAACCTATTAGTTTCGTCTTTTAGCCGCATAATTTATGTACTAAAGTCGTACTGTTGTGCCTTTTCAGAAGTGCTTTTTGATCATCTTTATCAAGTGTTGCTCCCACACTTCTCCTTCCCATCCGAACTTGCTTCTTCATGCCAATGGCGCTGGTGAGTATAGTTTCCAACTGATGTCTATTTCCCCCAATCAGAGCAAAGCTCTGTTTGAATTTCAAAATTCAAAATTTGAAGCAACGCCTCAGATTCTTTGCGCTGCGCGCCACGTGTCAAAAGCTGATACATCAGCGCAGCGCTCGAGGCAGCGCGCCCAAATCAGAGCAAAGCTCTATTTAAAACAAAATTAAAGAAAGCAACGCTTCAGTTGTGCAAGCATTGCGCTGCGCGACACGTGTCAGCACAGGTGCGCTAACGCGGTTGCGCTGCGCGACACGTGTCAGCGCAGTTGCGCTGCGCTTTGCGCTGCGCGACACGTGTCAGCGCAGATGCGCTAGCGCAGTTGCGCTGCGTTTTGCGCTGCGTGACACGTGTTAGCGCAAGCGCAGTTGTGCTGCTTGACACGTGTCACGCGCTGGGGCGTTTGCGCCAAACAGAATTAAATTCGAGTAAGATTTTTCTGTTCTTGTTAAAACAAGAAGATTGCCTTCTGTAAAACAGAATCCCTTGGATCAAAGATCTAACGGTAGGGAAAATTCCCCAAATCACTCGGAGAAAGATCTTTTCAACAAATTTATGGGCACTATATAAAGGCCCCTAGACCTCAATTCAAGAGGATGAACATTTGTGAAAAAATCAAGAACTTCAAACAGAGAGAACTCTGAAGGAATTTCAAGAAGAAAAAAAGGTAAAAACCTTTAAGATAGAAGGATTGCTTCTAATAGATCATTGATCTAAGAACAAGATCAATGATCTTCAATAAAAAAAACAAATAAAAATAGTGCTTTGCACTTTTTATGAACCTCTGGTTCCCTGAAATAAGAAAAAACAAGAGAAACTTGTTTTCTTTGATCTAAATTAGATCAGGAAAACAAATAGTGCTTTGCACTTTTTTTATGAACCATTGATTCTAGAATCTAAAAGATTCTCAAGTTAATGGTGCCTTGCACTTGCAAAACTGCACTGTTGCGCTCTTGGGTTGGCGCAAGCCACCAGAAGAGCGCCACGTGTCAGCATCTGAACCATTTGCGCTATGCGCTTTTGAGATAGAGCCTTGCTCTCTGAAACTGGCGCAACCCACCACAGCGCGCCACGTGTCAGCAGCGCAAGCGCAGCGCACTGCGCTTGCATGACACGTGTCATCACCACAAACGCTTGCGCTCTTTGGTTGGCGCAAAGCGCCTGACAAATGCAATGCATTTCTTTTGCTAAAGGACCAGCCCAATTAAAAAGGCCTAACAGGCCTAGTAAATGCCACGCATTATTTTCAAACAGATGCAATGCACCAGAGCCCAAATAAAAATAGATGCAATGCATCAAAGCCCAAACAAAGGTCTGTCAGACCAGAACAGATGCTGTGCATCACTTATAAAGGGCAGAGCCCAAATAAAGGTTCAACAGAGACCAAGATTAATGCTATGCATCATTTATAAAGGGGCCAAGCCCTAGTACAAGCCTAGTAGGCCAAAAACAAATAAAAACGTTGGATATTCTCAACTGGACTTAGCCCAATCATGGCCGTAAGTCCTCAAATCAAATTGACTGAGCACAGCTGCTCTCTTAAATTAATTTACATCCGGTTCGAGGGTACATCTCCGAACTCCTTTGACTCCTATCGTTGTAATCCTTCAACGACGTCAGAGAGGTGACGGGTCCCGACAACCACGCATCGATAAGGACTGCGGGGTCCCTAAACTCGTGGACCGAAATGTCCTTAAACTAATGCTCGCCCCAAATGGGAATATGGACCCCCATGTCCATAAACTGGCCATGGACCGCAACGTCCTTAAACTACCTATGGACCCCCATGTCCCTAAACTGGCAATGGACGGCAATGTCCTTAAACTACCTATGGACCGCTACGTCCCTAAACTGGAACAATAGAGCTCCCAAATGCTCTTTTGTCGGATCTAAATGATCCCGTTTAAGCTGATCTTAGCCTCAAATATGGCTAACGTATCCTTAAACATTCAAACAGACTTTAGTCCCAAATTGGACTATAAGACCCCCAATCAACTTTGGTTCGAGGGTACATCTCCGAACTCCTCTGACACCTATCGTTGTAATCCTTCAACGACGTCAGAGAGGTGACGGGTCCCGATGGCCATGCATACAATGGACCACTATGTCCCTAAACTGGAACAATAGAGCCCAAACGCTCTTTTGTCGGATCTAAACGATCCCGTTAAGTTGATCTTAGTCTCAAACTGGACTAACGTATCCTTAACAAACGTTTAAGTTGATTATAGCCTCAAATACGGCTAACGTATCCTTAAACCAAAACCCCGAACCCAAATCTAAGAAAATACGGATTTGGACTAATCCACGTCCTACGGGCGACAACATAAATTAGTCTCCGTATACAATCCACGGGAAACCACAAACAAAATAAACACCCACGACACGAAGTGAAATTCTGGAGAAGGAGAAAGTTGTTACCGCGATGCGGTAGCGTAATTAACTGCAGGGGCTTGCGCCTGCAGGGAAGAGCGTCCCCACAATCAAAAAACCCTTAAGCGAGGGGGAATCTGACGAAGTCTGCTACATCGGCCGCATCCGTCTAAACCTCTGATACACGGTGCCATAAATCAACTTGGCATCTTCGGAGAGGTGGAAGGATAAAACCAAATAGCATCTACCCCGAATTTCAGGCAAGACATTCAGTCTCGGTCGCCGTTCGGAGGGGAACAGATTCTGGCACGCCCGGTGGGACCTTTTTCTCTTTCCACTCCACACTTCGTGTGTCGTGTTCGCGAACAAATCGCGGTTTGCTGTGGTTTCCTGTGGATTCGAGGTATTAAGATTTGGTGTCTTGCTCCGTGCAGAAAACAGAAGATCGATGGCTTCAAACTGCACTACCCGAAACCGCAACTCTCGCCCTGTCCCTGCTGGAGGAGTGACTTATGGGCCCCAAGCGGTCTCCCTTTTCAAGATGCCAGTGAAGCAGGTAACTCAAGCCACCGCTGGACTATTCTTCGGGACCCTGCTCCCACCAATGAGCTTCAATGCCCCGATGACATTGCAAGAAGCCCCAAAGAAGTCGGTCTTTGATCGACTTACCACTGCCGCGGCCCTTCTCAACGGGTCGCCCAACTTCAATACCTCAGTTTTCAACAGACTGGGCTAGAACGTCTACAAGCCCGCGATACCCGAAGCGGCCATCCCAAAGCGGATAGCCATCCCGGCTCAAGTGGACGAAATCATTGGAAAGGATTCTCCTTCCAAGAAGTCAGTTTTTACAGGGCTGGCCATTCCGGTTGTTACTCCAGGCGAGGTCCGCAAAGCTGCTTTCCCTACCCAGAGCAGGGGCATGAAGAAGCTTATCCAACAACGGAGGTCACTCCATCCGCAAGACACGCTCGACGTCGCCACTGGCGCCGAGTGAGGAAGGCTGGGGGCAATTCCCCCTCTGGGATAACTCCGTCGGCTCCAACGGTGGGGATCGATGCTGCTGTTCCAACCGGGAACAGCTTTGAATTGCTAAATGCGGTGCGCAGAAACTCTCCTACTGCGGTGCTGAGGAAAACTCCTTCACCTGTGGAGAATGCTCCAGAGAAAAAGCTAGGGCAGCCCCCTCAACGGTTGTCCTTTAAAATTTACAAAGTCTGGCGACAGGTCCAGGAGTCGGTGATTGATGAAAACTATCTCCGCCGACAGAGAAAGATGAAGGTTCAGCAGGAGAAGGATTACTCCGTCAAGCCACAAAAAGCAACAGCTGGATGGATGCCTATTGCAACGGCTCCCTCAACGTCAATCACTCAGAAGAAAAGGAGGCCGCAAAAAGCCCCTGTGAACATGACGAAGCGTAAAAGCGCTGAACACAAACGCCCCAGGTCTGGGGGCATGGCGGTGCATACTGTTTATATGGCTTCTGGAAAGGAGGAAAGCCGCGCTTCGACGGGTCATCGACCGCTCACCCGATCCTTGACAAAAGCCCAGGAGCAGCAATAGAAGCTTCAGAAAATGATGACTGTGATGGTTGCACTTACCGAACCGAAAGAAAGTTTGGAAGTATCATCAGAGCAGCGTCATGAACAAGAAACTGACGCTGACTATCTACGCAGAGTCCTCGAAAAGAAGGACGAAGAGGCAGTAGAACAAGCGGCCAATATAAAACAAATGGCGCTCCTCTTCCAAGATATAGTAGGGATGATGTTACAGCCGGACCTTCCAGCTGAAGACCCTCCAGTCATTGTCGGAAACGACGGAGGGGAAACATCTGATCCTCCTCCGGCCCTTTCAGCAGCCAAAGAGGAAACTATCTCCAAGGCCGCCCTGGACGATTATATTGCTCAGCAGATACGAGTTCATCAGGCGAATGAAGCAGCTGGCCAAGTTGTCAAGACTGGACGACCCTATCCAAGCTGGTATGACCAAATCAGTTACCCGCCGGGATATACGATCTCTAAATTCTATGTGTACAAGGGGACAGGGAATCCACATCAGCATGTCGCTCAATTCAGGGCCTTATGCGGCAATACTGGAGGCGATGACAAATTGTTGCTTCGCCAATTCGTCGGCAGCTTAACAGAAATAGCCTTTGAATGGTATTCGGAGCTACCTAATGACTCTGTCAAAACATTTGCGGAGATGGAGTTACTGTTTACACAAAGATTCGTGAGTGCTAGTGAACGCACCCCGATAACAGCAATGATAAATGCCAGGATAAGGCTCGGCGAAACATGGGTCCAATACGCAACACGATGGCGGAACCTATGGTCAAAATGCGAACAACGCATAGAAGAGGCACCTGCGGTAGGCATGTTCGTGGGCACTCTTGATCCGCAAGCGACCATCTCGCAATTCATGATGTTCTTCAGGCCGACCACCTTTCAGGCATTGATCGACAAATTAGCCCAAATGGACCAGATGGGCCATGGACCGTCTCCTCCAAAACCGGACTCTCGAAATGAGAAGGGGAAAGGAAAAGTGATCGTCGTCGCCAATACTCAACAACAGCCAAGGAAATCAAAGCCGGTTGCTCGCCAAAACAACGTGCGTCCACGCCCATCCCTCGAGGAGAGACTGGGACGTCCTTACTCGTTTCCTCAGAATAAAACAAGGAAACGGTTCGAGCTGGCCACGCGCAACGGACTCATCAATCTGCCAAGTCCAAAACGTCTGTTGCAGCCAGGCGATCTCAATAATCCCGATTATTGCCCTTACCATCACACGGTAAGTCACCCGATCGAGGACTGTTTCGTCTTTAAGGGATGGATCGAGGATCAGTACCTACAAGGCAGATTCGCGCTGTCTGAAAAGTGGAAAGTAAACCCACCACAACCGCACACTTCAAAGAAGACGGACACGCTGGGGGCCGCTTGTTCTTTTGTTGAGGACGAAAATGATAGAGAAGACTCATCACACGAATCCGAAGACTACGTGGCGAGTTGTCATGTGATCTCTTACTCATTGGCGGATGATGAAAAGGCTCCTTGCGCCGAGGAACCAAGGGCGGACCCTGAACCAAAAATTCCGCGGCCGTCAGATGAATTGATTGATGCCTTCCTGAATGAGATTCGTTTGAAAGTTAAAGCCAAGAAAGAGCGTGAGATGGCCATACTGGAAGGAGCCAAACATCGACGACTGGACCAAAGAGTCGAGGCACTCCCGTCAAATCGAAAGTCATCCGCTGCGGATAAAAACAAATTCAAGACGAGGAAAAGGTTCGCCAAAGCCCTATCAGTGGGAATGAAGCTACCAGCCTCTGAAGAAAATATTCTCGGTGGAGTAGAGATGCACCCTAACTTCTGCTTATATCATCAGAAAATCATACATCCTACCGAAGATTACGAATCCTTTAAGTGTTGGTGGCAAGGATATGTCGCTCAAAAGCAACACTTCAATAGGACAAACTGTAGAGCTCATAGACATCAGAAAAATGCGACAGATGAGCGCAAGAGAGTCGCCGACGACTGTCACAGAGCCGACTCCAAGGGATCGCAAATTATCACCTTCGGAAGCGTCTCTGATGAAGAAGTTGCCCTCAACCCTCTCCTCAAGGAATCTATTTCAAAAATTAAAGAATTAAGTAGTTGCGGGAACATTCAGCCGTGCAATCGCCCGATACTCAAAAAAATCTCGGCCCTGCAAACAAAGGATCGAGCAAAAAGGATAAAGGAAAGGGGAAAATAACCTTCACCGCCAACACTCAACAACCGTCGAGTGGCCCTAGACCGGTTGTTCGTCAAAACAATATGCGTCCACGCATATCCCTCGAGGAGAGGCTAAGACGTCCTTACTCATTTCATCAGGATGAAACAAGGAGGCTGTTCGAACTAGCAGTGCATAACAGGCTTATCACTCTACCGGAGCCGAAACACCAACTACAACTGGATGATATCAACAGTTCTAATTATTGCCTTTACCACCGAGTATTGGGTCATCCGATCGAAAACTGTTACGTCTTCAAGAACTGGGTTGAAGACCAATACCAACAGGGCAAGTTCGTCATCTCCGAAAACTGGAAGGTGAGCCCGCTACAACCGCACGCTCTGAGAAAGATGGATACGCCGGGGATATCATGCTCATTCATAGGGAAAGCCCTATAGACCGAAAAGTCAGTAAACTAGAGATTCGCCTCAAATGTGGCGACAACGGACCGCAACGTCCCTAAACTAACGACGAACCGAAACGTCCTTAAATTAATGACGGACCGAAATGTCTTTAAACTACTACCGCAGCATGCTTAGGCTGACACAAAAAAATATATATAAAAATATATATATAATAAACGGTATGTCCATAAGCAAAAGGGGCACGGATGAAAACCCGAAAGGGCTCCGTGAGTAGAAACAGCAGGACTACCGGCGAGTGTTTGTGAAAACCCGAAAGGGCGCAACCTCGTTAAAGGACACTTACAAGGTCCTCTCGACCTTGTAAGGAGAAACTACCCGCGTGAGATCTTTACGACTCACAAGGGAGCAACACACTTAGGGATCTTCACTATTCCTAAGGAGAAAATACACCTACGAGATCCTCACGACTTGTAGGGAGAAATACCTTTGTGAGACCCTTACGGCTCATGAAGTCAAAAGCCTTAGTCGATAGGACCTTAACCCTGTTCACTAAGCCACCTTTGTTCGACATCGACGGAGGTAAATGATGATTCGCTCCTGGAAATATCCCAGTTGTAGCGGTGCTGATGCCGAAATCGGTGTCTAATTTTAGGTTTACGGTGAAAAGCCGGTAGGCCGCACATGCATACGAAATAGCCGAAATGATGGGGCAACTTGCAATAAAAAGCAGCAAGTAAAAACGTATGCATACAAAACAACCGAAATGATTGGGCAACTCGCAATAAAAAGCAGCGAGTAAAAATAAAATAAATAGCCGAAATGATTGGGCAACTCGCAATAAAAAGCAGCGAGTAAAAATAAAATAAATAGCCGAAATGATTGGGCAGCTCGCAATAAAAAGCAGCGAGTTAAAAAAAAATATAGCCGAAATGATTGGGCAATCGCGACCTTCGCGATGTAGAAGCTGAAATGATAGAGCATCGCAGAAAGAATAAAAAGAAAAAAAATGAAATGAAAGAATGAAACTTTTCTCCCTACAGGCGATAGCACAGCAATCCCTGTATACAATCTAAGGGCATAAACAAAGAAGGAAGCGCCTTTTCCCTCCAAATGCTCCATCAGAAAATGGAGCCAAATCTTAACGGCAATATCTACGGCCTAAGAATCAACGAAGGCGTTCCTTCGCAGTCCATTAGGATGCAGATACAACGCCAACAAAAGCCCTCGCGGTTGAAACAAAGCGGAGTAACGGCAAAATCTCAGCTCTACCTCGGCATTCGTCTCGATACAGCAGGCGATATATCACCATAGCGTTCTTCCTCCAACAGGGTTCGGACATGACAAAGCAAACGAAGCGAAGGCCAAATTCCTAGCCTCAAGGTCTTAACGGCGAGTCATATAAAGCCTGAAAGACAACTGGAGATCGTCTCACACCAGTGCGGAATGGTCACCACTTCGACGTTCGTCTCGACACAGCAGACGCAACATCATCAAACAAATGGAGCCACGGCAAAATCCCTAGTTCCAAATCTCGACGGTTCATCAACAACCTAGAGACAATCTCGACGTTCGTCTCATTACAGCAGAAGAGATGTCACTACAGCGCCCTTCCTCCAACAGGATTCGGGCGCGTCAAAGCAAACGAAGCGAAAGACAAATTCCTAACTTCAGGGTCTTGAAGGCAACTCATATAAAACCTGAAAGACCATCGAAGATCATCCCACACTAGCATGGAGTGGTCACCACCTCGACGTTCGTCTCGATACAGCAGACGAGATGTCACCCCAGCGTTCTTCCTCCAGCAGGGTTCGGACGCGACAATCAAGCAAACGGAGCCACGGCAAAATCCCTAGTTCCAAACCTCGACGGTTCACAAGCAACCTAGAGACAACTCGACGTCTGTCTCAATACAGCAGACGAGATGTCACCCCAACCTTTGTCTCGACACAGCAGACGCAACATCATCAAACAAATGGAGCCACGGCAAAATCCCTAGTTCCCACCGAGACATTCGTCTCGATACAGCAGACGCGATGCCAGCAAACGAAGCAAAACCCAAATTCCTAGCTTCAGGGTCTTAACGGCAACTCACATAAAACCTGAAAGACTATCGGAGATCATCCCACACCAGCGCGGAGTGGATATGACTCATCGGGGCTCACCAAAATGAGCCTAACCTCAAGTAAAAAGCGGCATGGCAAAATACCTAACGCTTGCTCTTCTGACGGTCAAACTGCCAAGGAGGATTACTTGAAGACGCCTTGTCCAGCCCCCGAAGGGATCAGAGACACGGCAGTCGCAGGGCTACTCGAACAACACGATTGCCTATCGAGGAATATAGCAGCTTATGCGACGGTACGACGGCCAAAACCCTGAGTATCACAGACCCTAACGGACTTCTGTCGTAAAGAGCAGAGGTTAACTGTGACGTTAGGATATTCTTGCGAGAAATGTTCGATTCGTCTCGACTTGTGAAGAAATTGATGTCTTTGCGAGAAATTCTCGTTGCGGCTCGACTCGTGAGATAAAGCCTTAGGCAGTAGACATAAAGAAGCCTGTTTCCTAAGCGCTGGGACCCTGCAAGTTAGCCCAAAACGGTCTCTTGCATACTATCCACGGGTCTCACTCTCCAAAGTCGAATCTCGACAAGGAGGGAAACAACCGCTTACGGATCCTCTCGACTCGTAAGAGGGAAAAATTCTCTTATAAGATCCTTACGACTTATAAGAGAAAACGCGCTTAGAAATCCTCACGATTCCTAAGGAGAAAATACACCTACGAGATCCTCTCGATCCGTAGGGAGAAAAGTCTCTATGAGACCCTCACGGCTCATAGAGTTGAAAAGTCTTAGGCGGCAGATCTGAACCTGCGGCCTAAGCTATCGCTATTTCTGGAGAAAATCAAGATGCTTGCTCTAATTATCTGTCAACCATGTTTACTAAGGTGGCATGCTGATAATAAAAGAAAGAAAAGGCGGAGAAATGACACAAGACATTAAAAAAAATGTGTATCTTTTATTCATAAACTTGATTGAGTACATGATACAATGTGGTAAAGAATAAAAAAATATGTATATACATTTTTTTATTTACAAGTACAAACGATACAAAGAGGGATACCTACTGAGGAGGAAGTGTCTTTAACAAATCCGCAAGTTGCTCTCGCACTTCCTTCAGCGCCTCCTCCTTGTTAGTGTATATGCCTTAGAGGCCATTACTGTATCATACTAGTTTGTATATTACTTAATGGAAGCTTGGGATATTCACCTTGTATAAACAATCTTGCTCAATATAGTAGTATGCTACTTGGTTTGTTTCTACTTCAATGTGTGCTTGTGTTTATTTTAGTATATCACTTATACGCATTAGTGGAGCCCTTAGGATCTTTGCTTGATTACCAGCGTTGTGATGTCAGTCACACTAGTGGGGGCTGGGTAATCTATAAGCACATCCTTATACAAGTCCCTAGTCGCAGGACTATCGAGACAGGGCATCGATACTCCGGAGTAGACTAGCGTATGCGCTTCTCATCCCAGTGTGGGAGATGGTCTGTCCCACAGCCATCAGTACGTCGTACTGGAGATAGTATACGGGTGCTCGTTGGGTTACGAGTACACTGGACAAGACTCGTCGGGAACTGACAGGTTGGTATTATACCTATCGTCAGTTATCAGTTCCCAGGTAACATGAGTACAGCTTAGTCCGCTGACTTGACACTGGCATTTGGCCTCGAGTGTGTTCCCACTGTGCTTTGATTACTACCCTACCACGGCTCAAAGGAGTCGTGCAAACGGGTAGTAGTTGGGTACAATCCCGAAGCACTTGGAGGCAGTGACGGTTAGACAGGATTCGTCTCTCCCGGTATTGGGGGTTGACATCGCGCTGTGTCTAGGAGAGCCATTACACGAGTAGTCCCTGGCCAGGGCAAGCGAGATATACTGGTAGGCTTCCAGTGTTATCTCAGGGTGTTTTGGGCTTCACTCCGACACGACTTGTACCGCTATTAGGGGACTGACGTTTTACCGCCCCCTAGGCCCGACATGCGATGTATTAGACGAACAGACCGGACTGTACGGAGACTGTCACAATCAAACTCAGTAGGAGTTCAGATGGGGTTCACCTCGTCAGCCTTCTTGTCGGCATCTACCTGGGGACCGTTACGCACAGCTAGTGCCGTTTGCGGTCTGTGGTTAAACCCACTGCCAGCGTAGTGTCGAGTCTTTAGAGTCCCACACAGAGGGTATTCGCCTTTGGGCAAAACAGAGTAGAGGTCGCATGGTTTTGCGACAGGGTTCATTCTCATCTGCGCACTTGTGCACGTTTGGAGTCCGGACGGATATTACTGGCTGGCTCTGGTTTGAGTCAGATACTGGTATATGTTTTGGGGTTGCTTTTATCTCTCAGTATTCATGTTCCTCGGAACAAGAATGCAGGTGTGTATGCACAGTTGTTTGAGGAGGAGGAAGAGGACTTTCATTAGGGTTTCGGAACGGGTGCGTATGCACAGTTGACAGTCGTCTTTTTCCAAACCCTAATGGATTTATGTTATATTAATTTGATAATTCTTTTTCTTTTGTGATATGGTTGCAAGAAAAGAAAAAGAGAGCTCATTCTATCATAACCTTTCTCTTTCCTCACTTGTTCTTCTTCCTCCTCTAGTTCAAGGAGAACCCTTCTTATGAGTTGAGAATCCCTCTCCTTAAGATGTAAGTCTACGCTAGCGCCCCGGCCGTCTACAGACGCCAAATGCGGAACAAAAACTTTTAAACTTGGCGCTATCGTATACTTTAACCCGGATCTGCCATTATTGCTAAACTAACATACTGTAAAGAGTGTAGAATGGTTATACCGAACGATCCGAGTCCTTCGTTCTTCAACCATCATCCCACGCTCCGTTGCGGCTGCTCCGATCTCGTCGATCTCCGATCTCCTCGTCGAGGTGGCACCACATGATCGGTTCTTTAAATGGGCTCCCGCCTCTGACTCGAGGTAACTCGATCGTCAAGTTTGCTAAAAGAGACGACCAAGATTGATGTAGAGAATGAGTAGATGACTTTGTCTCACTTCGTCCAAATCCGTGGACGATCGGTTAATGAAGTTGCCGTGGAAATCGGGTGATGGAATGAAATGGACTGTGAAATTCCATACACCGATAAAACCTATCATAATCTTTTCTCTCTAAAATGAAACATCAAGTGAAGTGAGGAGGAGAGAGAAGGCCAGCCTCTTTATATGATGGAGGGAGGTGACCGTAGGAGGAGGGAGGTGACCACAAGAAATGAAGCTTCTCACAAAATATCTTAAGCTTTAACAAAACTCATTAAAGCTAAAGCATGACTCACAAACCTAGTCATCATGCTTTAATTGCAACCAATGAAAATCCAACACCAATTAATCCTAGTCACCTCATCTAGAATCTTCTAGAACACTGACTCACCATCTCGGAAGAAAAGATAAATCCGTTTTTAACCGAATGTTAAAAGACGGCTGATAGAAAACTGAAAACTGGCAACTTCCAAAAGTGATCCCGAAACAACTTTCAGGATAACCCCGAAACTGTATAAATATACCCGCATTTGTATTACGACCGAATACAAATGCAACTGAGACAAAGATATTATACCTACTCAATATAATACTCGGATCCGGCTTAAACCAAAGCCGACCAGTATCATCTGCCCGAAAACTGACACGTGCGTAAACGCACGTGCATTTTCCGAACCCTGCCATAAAACCATACAGCCTCTACAACGTTTCGCCCGAACTTGGGAAACTGTCTGTGGGGGACTCTAATGACTCGTCAGTACCCTGGCAGTGGGTTTAACCACAAACCGTCAGCGGCACTAGCAATGCGTAACGGCTGCCCACGGACTGACCTCAAGGGTGGCCGAGGAGCGAACTCAAGGGAGACCGATGAGCGAACTCCTCCGAAAACCCTACTGAGCCTAACAGTGATAATGTATATACAGTCCGGTCCGTTCGTCAATGAGTATCGCATATCCGCCTAGGGGGCTAGCAACGTCAGACCCCCAATAGCAGTATAAGTCATGTCGGAGTGAAGCCCAATAACACCCTGAGATACTACTGGAGTACCTACCAGTAAATCTCCTGCCACGGCCGTGGGCTTTGTGTAATGGCTCTCCTAGACACAGCACGATCTCGCCCCCAATACCGGGAGAGACGAATCCCCTGCCGATCCGCTCACGTGCCTCCATATGGCTCGGGACTGTACCCAAAAGCTACCTGTTTGCACGACTCCTTTGAGCCGTGGTAGGGTAGAAATCAAAGCACAGTGGGAACTCATACGAGACAAATGACGACCTCAGGTCGATGAACTAACCTGTACACATGTCACCAGGGAACTGCTATCTGACGATAGGTATAGTACTAACTAGCAGATTCCCGGCGAGTCCTGTCCGGTGTACTCATAACCCAATGAGCACCTGTATACATCTTAGGTGATCCAGCTGACACCAGTGGCTTGTGAGACCGGCCACCGCCCCTCGTCGGGGTCTCGACTGTACACACTAGTCTACTCCGGAGTATCGATACCCTGTCTCGAAACTCCCACGACTAGGGACCACAATTAAGGATATGCATATAAACTACCCAACTCTCACGTATATGATCGCCATCATACTGTTGGTAGTAAAGCAAGATCCTAAGGGCTCTATCAAAGTGTAACATGCAATCAGTCACCTGAACATGTACACGACTGATAAAGGCAAACCAGATAGCATACTATCATCTCGAGTAAGACTGTCCTACCGGGATAGGTCCTCCGCAATCATTGCAATCACGTACCTGCGATCCAATAATTGACTATGAGGGCACTATCTCCAACAATCTCCCACTTGCACTCAAGGCTAATATTGCGATGTCGACTACTCACAGCCCGTGTGAAACCGAACATCCAACTCCTCTACTAATCAGTTTCACAAAGCCCGTTTGTAAAACTATTGTGTTCGAGAAATAGCCTCAGTGAGTGGATCCGCCTAGAAGTTTCTTTCTATATCTCTCTTAATCTCAAGTTCGCGGAGAAAACCATCTCCCGAATTGAGTAATACCTGTCTTAGAACATGTCTGGATATCTGATGGGACCTTAGTTCATAAATGAACTCCATATCCAAACTTCTTAGACTGAATCGATCACTGAACCTAATCAGTATCGGGCACCTTGCTTCCCACAGTATCCTCTTGGACCACCTGTCCATAATACTGTCCCTCTTCGTCAGAGGGAAAAACTATAACTCTGACAATCTCTCTGTCAACCATGTCACTTTTGAAGCCTGGAATGATAATCGTCTCCCGAAAGAGGCTGCCGTCATCAAATCCGTAGAACATGTACTAATGTTCTAAAACTGCTTCCTTATGTTTCTCCAGGATTGGATTAATACAAACTTATTGCATCTAGTGCAAAAACAACATTTGGTGCGGTACTTGACATCTCATGATTGACTCAATTGCCTAAGCATGTGATCTGCCAATCATGCACATCCCTCTCCCCTTTAGTCTATACGACACCTTTAGAGGGGGTGACTCCATCACCTGCAGGTACACTACCATGCTAGGAGTCAACTATTCCAAAAACCATTAGAATATCTGTCAAAGTACCCACATTGGGAAACTACCCAAATCCAGATCTAAAACCATAGATCTAGAAACCAGAATGTCAAATATTATATCCATATCCTATCTGGAGAAACAACTGTGTGACGACCACAGTACAACCGATCGTAGTATAGGAATTTTACTTCCCACTCTGTGTATGTCATCCAGATACCATGACATCACACCCTACTACCTTCTTAACTGATCCATCCCCTATTCTGATTGAAGTCAAACCCATGACTGTCACATCAAAATTAGATGATCTATCTCCGCTATATTTGCTCAAGTCTATAAATAGACATAAGTTACTTGCCCACCATGCTTCCGTTGCTCCCACTGACTACGACAACCCTCCTACCGGGTCTCATATCCTGGAACAACAGTAGTGTCAAGTCTTGGTAGATAAGAACCTCCCTGTCACCGTCCTTGAGCCTACCGAAGTACCTCTCGGGTGTCTGAGATTACCTACCATATCTGCGGAGTGGCTATTGGAATGTCAAACCTGATCGAATATATAGGTCCTATTAAATTTTCCGTAATCGTTCGTGGTTCTGGAATCACTTCCAGTTCTACCATACTCCCACTACTGTTTTCTGAAAAAGATCCATTTTTCTAAAACTGTGGCGAGTCAAGAACAATATCACTATTGATCTTCCAAATGGTAGAATATCAACCCTCGTCATAGCCAGGGTCAACCCACAAACAGCCATTACAGAAACGTGCCCTGAGTTATCCAGTGTCTGGTTTTAATCATAAGCTGGACAACTCCCCGTACCTTAATTTCTTTTAAGGTACGATCCATTCTATATCCAATATAGAAACTTTGGCACTTATTTAATCGGAACCATATTCAAATCATGCAGCTGTCTCCAGTGCATATCAACTTAATGGAAAGAGGCTAATCAGCATTACTCAACTTAGGAATCCATCCAATTATGAGTAACCTGAAAGAGAAACACGTTTCTCAAAACCATCACTATCATCTGAATACCAATCACAAGAATCTACATCTTCGATCTCTTTGAAGAATCCCGATACTTGTGATACCTGGTTCTCTACTTTATTCTTATACCCACAACTTCTCAAAACTTAGACCTTGTATTTCTACGAAACACTCGTCTAAATACTAGAGAAGTTATAAGTAAACAGAACATAGTACGAGGACCTACCCCTTTGTCCTGATGGACACTTGGACAACATACAATACTCTGTATAAGTCCGCTGAGTTGAACAACTCAAAAACCTGTGCGTTGTAGGTGGAAAACTGTACCCTGGCGATTTCCTCAACTATCACCAATTACAACGAATTCCGATATAATGAGGATGATCACCTAATTCCCAATATCTTACTCCCACTCATCATCTGTAAAACCATACAGATATGAGAATGAAACCTGGTAAATACATACCCTTGGAGTAAGTGTCTAATCGGGAAAACAGTTTTTCCTTTAACAATGCACTGAAACATGAAAATGTTTCGTAGGGGTATCCTGGTATTCATAGCAATGCCTCTTCCATAATCCAATTCATGACTTCAACCGTATATTTTATTGCCATCTCTCCAAATCCCTTTATTTGTCTTTAGTCATTACCTTCTGCACACCATCGTTAGGCTAAATGGTTTTCTTCCTTCCCTACCGTTCGGCACCAGCCTATGGTTTGGAAGAAGACTATCCAGTAAGCATAATAGGTGTACCCTCCTAAACCAAGGAGTACTCGCAACTGAGAGAAGGTGATGATAAAAGACAACTGAATAATACCTTATTCTTTTAAAGGTGAAATAGGAGTGGCGATGAAGTACGCGGTTTTGGTCGTGAATGATATCAGTCGCAATTTATTTTGCCCTCTTTCTAATCCCTTTATTTTGTCTTTACATATTACCTTCTGCACACCCTACTTAGGCTAATTGGTTTTCTTCATTCCTTACCTTTCGGCACCAGCCTATGGTTTGGAATAAGACTATCCAATAGGCGTAATAGGTGTACTCTCCTAAACCAAGGAGCTCTCGCAACCTGAGAGAAGGTGATAATAAAAGACAACTGAATAAACCAATTCTATTTCTCCTGAACCTGGATCCATCCTCGAAGAAGTCCCTTCGAGTTCGTATATAACCATACGATGGATCTATCCAATGGAAGTGGATATCCGTAGTAATACGGGTGCTCTGAGAAATTCAAAGGGTAAAAGAAGGAGTGGCAATGACTTATGCAACTCAGACAATCCAAAAGCCAGTATTTCAAGAAGGTTCGGTCAACCTGGTCACTGAGTCATAGTCTAGGGTCGGTCAAAGGTCGCTGCCAAAGAGAGAGAGAGAAAAGAAACACTCTGCGTGCACTCTAACCTAGATCAGAATGGTCATCACTTTATCTAATCCGGAAACCTCCCACTGTCCTGTCAAATTCTCCTCCAAACCTAAAGAAGAATCAATCGGGATTACCCGAAGAGTAAACCAACTCATCAGTGGGAATCGGGATCCAACTCTCATCGCATGTTAACGTGATGGAATGCCTCCACGTTATTCATACTCCAGAAGGTATGCGCATACTTGGCAAGTTTCAGTTTCTTTAGAAACTCCCGATATCATTTTCTTGCCCCATGCTCTTATGACCTTGGCGAAAGTCAACAAATCATAAGTCACATGTCAAGTTCTGCCCGTCATTATCTTGTTAATTTGAATCCACCCGTACATACCCTTGACGAAAGCCAACAAGGTAATACGACTGTCCCAAACCAACTCATCTATCTATACAACAAATGAATACCCAGCAGCTACCAAACACTATGCCTTGACGAAAGCCAACAAACATAGCTTGAATACTACTGACCATCCATAAGAAACGACGGAGGGCTACGATTGGTTTTTGGCGAAAAACCTTTAACGTAGTGAACTTGATATCGCTGAAGGAACCTGATAGCTTTTTATAAAAATATAGTGGCAAAAACCTTTTGCTAAAGAGGTCATTCCCGGTGAAGGGATCTCGGCTCTTTCCTCATGGAATGAGGTGCAGGATATTCCACCGAATACCGCTATGCAAAGCAACTTGTAATCGACTATAGTGAAGTTATTACTCTGACGCAAACTTCTGTCCAAGGGGTCTTTCCCGGTGAAGGGATATCAGCCCTTGCCTCGTCGAATGAGGTGTTGGATATTCACACCGAATACCGCTATGCATAACAAAAAGAAACGTCTTTGTAATAACACCTTTTTAAAATTGTTCCAACAACTCAAACAGGTTTGTTTTACTTTGCATTGATCAGAATCAACGCAGTCCCATCAATCAATCACACCAGAAAAGAACGAAAATAAAATGTACGTATATGCCATCCGCATTCGTCACTGGGTCCCGTCATCACTCGTTAGGTTACTTAACTAACGACAGAGCGGGGGCTGGACTAGCGCGGGTGTAAAACATATACAACATCTAATAGTATATAAACCAATATACAATAATCGCTCCAGGCGTGATAATATGCAACATTACAGAAAAGTAATAAGCATCACAGAACAATACAGATATCTGGGATCCCCGAGTTTCACAGAGCCGCTGCTGAAACTCGACGTTCCCCTGTCGTGTGGATAGCCTGTGCAATGAAACCTAGACCCCTACGGGTGCGGCAAGTTACCCGCCAAAACCTGAAGCGAGGCAGTCCCCCACAGTATAGTGAATGGAACACCCGGTACTTCACGGAATCCGGTAAATTGAGCACCCCTCCTTGGGTCAACCTGTACCCCCTACGAGTGCGGCGAATAGTCTGCCAATTCTGAAGTAGGGACCCTCTGCCTCTCAAAGCCATGAGATGCGGACCCGTTGCTTTCCCGAACCCGGCTATCCGTGCACTCCGACGCGGGGTAAAACCTAGTACAGTAATGAAAAATAGTACAATAGGTACATCGACCGCAACCTGGTCGTGCCCCAAAAGAATATTATACAACAGGCAGTGACGGCAGTCCACATGTTGGACGCTCGCCCCGCAATATCAAATGTACAAATAAACACAAACTGTACTACCATTGCACACTGCTATCCACCACGACAAATCCGCAACATCACAGCACAACACAGAACATCAATGCGAATGTCACGTTCGCAAACCCGTCTAAAAGAACTATAGCAATCAGACGCGGTTTACCGATCAAATGACATTCCCGGTCGGAGATATAATGTAAGCACTGTAAACTAACGTGTTTAAATTTCGATCGACCAAAGACCAAATATCAAAAAGTGGGCCCCACGGCTTACTGGTGAACAGTAACAAAACCTGGGCACAAATGATATATATACCAAAAATCACAAAATCCCAAATAAAGCCAACTGAGAAAAATTGGTGCACTGTTCCCTCTGAAGCGCGGCGGTTCCGCGGTCAAACCCTAGGTTTGACCGCGGAAGCGCGGCGCTTTAGTGGGATCACGTGACCGTTTTTTCTCAGATGTCTTAGAAAACCCTGCACTGATTTTTAAGATATACAGAAATCAATTTTGACACCGTTTAAAAATAACAGAAACTGTCGGGGTGAAATTTTGCAATTTTGGTTTTTCGGTTCGATCGAAGTTTTGAACACGTTAGCACAAGTTAGTATAGCAAAATGGTTAGGCTCTGATACCACTGTAAGTCTACGCTAGCGCCCCGGCCGTCTACAGACGCCAAATGCGGAACAAAAACTTTTAAACTTGGCGCTATCGTATACTTTAACCCGGATCTGCCATTATTGCTAAACTAACATACTGTAAAGAGTGTAGAATGGTTATACCGAACGATCCGAGTCCTTCGTTCTTCAACCATCATCCCACGCTCCGTTGCGGCTGCTCCGATCTCGTCGATCTCCGATCTCCTCGTCGAGGTGGCACCACATGATCGGTTCTTTAAACGGGCTCCCGCCTCTGACTCGAGGTAACTCGATCGTCAAGTTTGCTAAAAGAGACGACCAAGATTGATGTAGAGAATGAGTAGATGACTTTGTCTCACTTCGTCCAAATCCGTGGACGATCGGTTAATGAAGTTGCCGTGGAAATCGGGTGATGGAATGAAATGGACTGTGAAATTCCATACACCGATAAAACCTATCATAATCTTTTCTCTCTAAAATGAAACATCAAGTGAAGTGAGGAGGAGAGAGAAGGCCAGCCTCTTTATATGATGGAGGGAGGTGACCGTAGGAGGAGGGAGGTGACCACAAGAAATGAAGCTTCTCACAAAATATCTTAAGCTTTAACAAAACTCATTAAAGCTAAAGCATGACTCACAAACCTAGTCATCATGCTTTAATTGCAACCAATGAAAATCCAACACCAATTAATCCTAGTCACCTCATCTAGAATCTTCTAGAACACTGACTCACCATCTCGGAAGAAAAGATAAATCCGTCTTTAACCGAATGTTAAAAGACGGCTGATAGAAAACTGGAAACTGGCAACTTCCAAAAGTGATCCCGAAACAACTTTCAGGATAACCCCGAAACTGTATAAATATACCCGCATTTGTATTACGACCGAATACAAATGCAACTGAGACAAAGATATTATACCTACTCAATATAATACTCGGATCCGGCTTAAACCAAAGCCGACCAGTATCATCTGCCCGAAAACTGACACGTGCGTAAACGCACGTGCATTTTCCGAACCCTGCCATAAAACCATACAGCCTCTACAACGTTTCGCCCGAACTTGGGAAACTGTCTGTGGGGGACTCTAATGACTCGTCAGTACCCTGGCAGTGGGTTTAACCACAAACCGTCAGCGGCACTAGCAATGCGTAACGGCTGCCCACGGACTGACCTCAAGGGTGGCCGAGGAGCGAACTCAAGGGAGACCGATGAGCGAACTCCTCCGAAAACCCTACTGAGCCTAACAGTGACAATGTATATACAGTCCGGTCCGTTCGTCAATGAGTATCGCATATCCGCCTAGGGGGCTAGCAACGTCAGACCCCCAATAGCAGTATAAGTCATGTCGGAGTGAAGCCCAATAACACCCTGAGATACTACTGGAGTACCTACCAGTAAATCTCCTGCCACGGCCGTGGGCTTTGTGTAATGGCTCTCCTAGACACAGCACGATCTCGCCCCCAATACCGGGAGAGACGAATCCCCTGCCGATCCGCTCACGTGCCTCCATATGGCTCGGGACTGTACCCAAAAGCTACCTGTTTGCACGACTCCTTTGAGCCGTGGTAGGGTAGAAATCAAAGCACAGTGGGAACTCATACGAGACAAATGACGACCTCAGGTCGATGAACTAACCTGTACACATGTCACCAGGGAACTGCTATCTGACGATAGGTATAGTACTAACTAGCAGATTCCCGGCGAGTCCTGTCCGGTGTACTCATAACCCAATGAGCACCTGTATACATCTTAGGTGATCCAGCTGACACCAGTGGCTTGTGAGACCGGCCACCGCCCCTCGTCGGGGTCTCGACTGTACACACTAGTCTACTCCGGAGTATCGATACCCTGTCTCGAAACTCCCACGACTAGGGACCACAATTAAGGATATGCATATAAACTACCCAACTCTCACGTATATGATCGCCATCATACTGTTGGTAGTAAAGCAAGATCCTAAGGGCTCTATCAAAGTGTAACATGCAATCAGTCACCTGAACATGTACACGACTGATAAAGGCAAACCAGATAGCATACTATCATCTCGAGTAAGACTGTCCTACCGGGATAGGTCCTCCGCAATCATTGCAATCACGTACCTGCGATCCAATAATTGACTATGAGGGCACTATCTCCAACAAAAAACACCCCTTAGACACTCTCTACTCACTCTAGGATCAAAGGTTTAGCAAGCCGAAGATTCTAGTTCTCTCAAAGTTCGAGAAAGAGCCCGAAGGTTGAACCCTCAGGTGGATCCATCTTTGACGGAAGAAGGCAACGAGGAAGAACCATCAACCTCTACAAGTTTTCAAGAAGAAGGAGTTCAAGTTAGGTATAACCTTTCATCCGAGTAGCTAAGTCTCTTTAGCTTGTTTGCTAGTTTAGTTTAGAAAAGATCCCGACTTTGTTAGTCCATGTTGCCCCATGCGCTAAAAATTTGATTTTTATACCGTTTCCGTCTCCCCGTAAGAACCGGGGGTCGCAACGTGGACTTACAGTGGTATCAGAGCCTAACTAAACTTAAACTAGCTTTATAGTAAAGTGTATGGAAGTTCGATCGAGAAAAATCGCAAAACCGGAAAAACCAAAACCCTAAGTTTCTGTTGAAATTTTTTGTGCTCTAAATGTAAAAAGTTTTACTCCTAAAATCGGCTCAGGGTTTTGTGAAAACACCCACGAAATACGATCGCGTGATTCCTTCAAACGACCGCGGTTCCGCGGCAATGGGTGCCTTAGGCCGCGGAACCGCCGCCGTTTTGTCTCTTCTTGTGGTCCTGTTTCGTGCAGTGTTCTTCTGGTAGGGTTTTGGGATTTTTAAGATATGTCATTTGTGCCCAGATTTTCCAGAAAAGAAATTTGCTTTTGGGGGCCTATAAATCCGTATTTTTATCGAACTTCAGTACACTTTGACTATGTTGGTTATATCTGTGATGTTTGTATGTATTGAACGTCGGCTAATCGCTATAAGTCGATTAGTCGGGGTTATACATCTCTGTGATCTGTGTTTGATATTGGAATGTGTATATGAATGTGTTGGACTGTCGCGGGTGAATAGCCGGGGTGGATGTGAGATGAGCTTTTGTTTTTCTTTCATTCATTTGTAATATGTAAATTGATGTAATATTATTATTTGTTTGGCCGCACAACCGGGTCGGGGTTGTAGCCGTCATTGTATAATTCTTTTTACTGTTTTTGCTCCTAGGATAGACCCATGGAGGGGTGCACAAACTGCCGAGTACTTGGCGGGTAGTTTGCCGCACCCGCAGGGGTCTTGGGTGGGGTATTGGCTATTCACCGCGACCGTGTAATCTGCTTTTCGTTGCAGGCTCGAACGGATTGCGGATTCCTAGTATATCCAATGTATTCATCTGTGATCTGTAATGTCTATCATTGCTATATTTATAACTATTTAGGCGTTGCTTATATTTTACAGCCGCGCTAGCCCAGCCCCCGCTCTGTCGTTAGTTAAGTAACCTAACGGGTGATGACGGGGCCCCGTGGAGAATGCGAATGGCATAAGCGTACGTCATATTTTGGTTGTTTTCTGCAATGGTAGGATTTAAATGATGGGACGCATTAAAAGAACTAATGCAAGAATATCACGCATTAAAAGAACTAATGCAAGATAATAAACCAAGTTAAAGTCGTTGGAACACTTTCGAAAAACCACTCGGTTCTTTTCAAAACTAACTTTTAAATGCGGAGCTTGAGCCACTTCTTTTAAAAGCTATCTCGTTCCATCGATTATATCAAGTTCACTACGTTCACGGTTTCGCCAAAACCATTCGTAGCCCTCCATCATTTCAGTTAAATGTACGGTAGTATTCAAGCTATGTATTTTGACCTCACGCCAAGGCATAGTGATTGGTAGCTGCCGGATGTTTATCTGTTGCATAGATAGAATGCGTTGGTTTGAGACAGTCGTACTGCCATTTTGGCCTACGTCAAGGGTAGGTACGAGTGGGTTCAAATTAACCGGGATAATGATGGGAAGAACTTGACATGTGACTTATGACATTTTGACCTCACGCCAAGGTCATAAGAGCATGGGGCAAAAATCCACATCGGGAGTTTCATAAGTACTGAAACTTGCTAGATTTGTATACCATTTGGAGTGTGGTGATTCTGGTAGGATTCCTTCAGTTTCGTCACGCGATGATATTTGGATCCCGATCCTACTGTGAGTATATGCTACTCCTCGGGAAATTTCTCACTAAACGATCAATGCTATAAACCTAGTAGGTGCCTAGAAAGGTGTTAGCGGGGCTACGCCCCCAGGGAAAAGAAGTTATTTAATTAAGGAACTTCGCGAAAGCGTTGGAAAACCTCCCTCGAAGTACCGACACTGGCCTGGCTGAACGGTTAAGCAAGAATTGTGCGGTGGGATTGATCCCGACTAATTCTTCCTTTATGGTTTGAGGAGGGATTCGAGAGACAGTGGGAGCCATCCTGTTTAGACAAATTAAAAACCACTCTAAACTTGCAAGAGCATCGTGCTAAAGTGTTTCTTCTCTCTCTCCTAATTGCAGCGACCAATCAACATGACTGGACTTAAGTTACTTCTAGATAAAAACATACTGACAGGGCCAAACTACAAAGAATGGCTCAGGAATGTCAAAATGGCAATCACTTACGACAAGCTGGGGTATCTTCTTACCACCAAAGCTCCCTCCGTCCCAGGTCCCACCTCCAGCGTCGCGGATAAGGAAATCCGTAAGACTTGGGAGATTGATTGCGCGAAGGCCAGGTGCCTCGTGCTTGCCTCTATGGACAACGAACATCGGAGGAGGCACGAGAATATGGATTTGGAATCCATATTTCTTCATACAAAAGAACTGTATGGAGAGCAGTCTCGTATCGCAAGATACGAAGTGTCGAAGAAGTTATTTTCGGCAAAGTTGGCCGTCGGATCATCGGTAGCGGACCACGTGCTTAAGATGATTGGCTACATTGAGGAGCTCGCGGAACTTGGGACCACGTTGGAAAGTGAACTCTATACGGATTTAATTCTCCAGTCCCTTCCATTCACTTACGCCCAGTTTATACTGAACTTCAACTTACAAGAAAAGGAAGTTGAACTTTCAGAACTCCTCAACATGCTGAGGAGCGCAGAGGGCACCCTACAGAAAGGTAGGGAAACACCCGCTTTGTTTGTAGGAGGATCTTCTTCCTCTAGGTCCAAGGCAAAAGCCAAGGGAAAGAGGAAGAAAGCCCCCGCCAAACCAAGAGGCGGTGTTAGTAAAGTGGGTACGAAGGGAAAGGAAAAGGCAACAAAGATTGCGGGGAAGCTTGTGGGAAAGGAGGAATGCTTCTATTGTCATAAGAGTGGACACTGGAAGAAAGATTGCAGGGCTTGGAAGGCCAGGACACAGGAACTGAAGCAGGTTGCGGCTTCAGCTTCAGGTGTGTATGTTATTGAAAACTGTCTTTCTATAAACTCTACTTCCTGGGTATTGGATACCGGATCAGGATCTCATATCTGTAATTGTTTGCAGGCGTTGAGAAACCGTAGGTTTTTGAAGGCAGGTGACATGACCCTCAGAGTTGCGAACGGAGCTAGCATGGATGCTAAAGCCGTGGGGGACTATCACCTGGGAATGTCAGATGGGCATGTTTTGGTTGTGCGTAATTGCTTTTTTGTACCCAACGCAACTTGTAATATCATTTCTGTATCTTTGGTTTCTAAAGAAGGTTATGAATTTGCGTTTGTAAGTAATGTTGTAAACATTCACCTTAATCAAGTTCTGATTGGGTCAGGTACACTGAGCAATGGTATATACGTGTTAAACCAACCACAGATTTTCAATGTCCAGAATACACACAAAAGAAAGTCTCCAGATATCAATCAGGCTTTCTTATGGCATTGTAGACTGGGTCACATCAATGAGACACGGTTGACTAAGTTACATAAAGAATGATACTTGGATCCGTTCGAGTATCAGTCTTATGCCACTTGTGAATCTTGTCTCATGGGAAAGATGACAAAGACACCGTTCACTGGACACGGAGAAAGAGCAAGCGAGCTCTTGGGACTCATACACAGTGACGTGTGTGGTCCAATGTCTACACATGCGCGAAGCGGTTATTCATACTTCATTACTTTCACAGACGATTTCTCTAGGTATGGACATGTCTTCTTAATGAAGCACAAATCCGAGGCCTTTGAGAAATTTCGGGATTACAAGAATGAAGTTGAAAACCAAACCGGCAAAAGTATCAAGATTCTAAGATCGGATCGAGGTGGAGAATACTTGAGTGCCGAGTTCCTGAACTACTTAAAAGAGAATGGAATTTTCTCTCAGCTTACTCCTCCATACACTCCGCAACATAACGGTGTATCGGAGAGACGGAACCGCACCCTATTGGATATGGTACGGTCCATGATGAGTAACGCTGAGTTACCGCGATCATTCTGGGGGTATGCGCTAGAATCAGCTGCGTACCTTTTGAACCGAGTTCCCACTAAGACTGTGCCTACCACACCATATGAGTTATGGAGTGGGAAGAAACCCTATCTTCAATAACTGAAGATCTGGGGATGTCCGGCTTTTGTTAAAAAGCAGCATGCGGACAAACTCGAGGCACGCTCAATACTGTGCAAGTTTGTGGGATACCCAAAGAACACCAGGGGGTATCTTTTCTACTACGCAGAGGAACAAAAAGTCCTTGTTTCTCGTAATGCCCACTTTCTAGAACACCAGTTCTTAGGAATGGAAATTAGTGGGAGCGCAGTAGAACTAGAAGAAATTCCAGAACCACAGACTATTACTGAAAGCTTAGTGGAACCAGAGGGTTCGAATGAACAGGACATTCCTACGCCGCTCCGCAGGAGTAGTAGGCAGTCTCATCCGCCCGAGAGATACTACGGTTTTCTCATAGACGGGGATAGAGAGGATTGCATCATAGATTATGATGAGCCTACTAGCTTCCAGCAGGCCGTTCAGAGCGTTGACTCGGTAAAATGGCTGGATGCAATGCGGACCGAAATGGAGTCCATGTACACCAACAAAGTATGGACGTTGGACATTGCTCCAGACGGGGTAAAACCCGTAGGATGCAAGTGGATCTTCAAAAGGAAGATTGGTGTAGATGGACAGGTTGAGACCTATAAAGCTAGACTTGTAGCAAAGGGTTTCCGTCAAAGACCTGGCTTGGACTATGACGAAACCTTTTCTCCAGTGGCTATGCTGAAATCCATTCGGATCCTTCTTGCCATTGCTGCCTTCCACGATTATGAGATTTGGCAAATGGACGTAAAGACCGCTTTTCTAAATGGAAATTTAGAGGAGTGTGTCTATATGGATCAGCCAGAGGGTTTCATTCAGAGTGGGAGCAGCGGAAAAGTGTGCAAGTTGCTTGAGTCCATCTATGGACTAAAGCAGGCATCGCGGAGTTGGAACATCTGTTTTGATGAGACGATCAAGGAATTTGGCTTTATCAAAAATCCAGATGAACCATGCATCTATAGTAGATTTGTAGCGAGAACTGTAGTATTCCTCGTTTTATACGTGGATGACATTCTATTAATAGGAAATGACATTCCTATGCTACAATCTGTCAAAGGGTTCTTGTCGCACAGGTTCTCCATGAAAGACCTGGGTGATGCCTCATACATCCTGGGGATCCGGATCCATCGTGATAGATCCAAGAGGATATTAGGACTTTCTCAGTCCAGGTACATCGACACCATAGTGAAAAGATTCAGTATGGAAGATTCCAAGCACGGTAACCTACCGGCTTGTCACGGGATCACCCTCTCTAAAGAGATGTCTCCCAAGACTGATTTGGAGAGGGATCGCATGTCTATTATACCCAACGCTTCTGCGGTAGGCTCTATAATGTATGCGATGTTGTGTACCAGACCGGATGTAGCTTATGCACTGAGTGTGGTAAGCCGGTATCAGTCAAACCCTGGGGAGAAACACTGGATAGCGGTAAAGAACATTCTCAAGTACCTGAGAAGGACTAAGGAGATGTTCTTGGTGTATGGCGGAAAAGACCTCCAGATCGAGGCCTTTGCTGACTCCAGCTTCCAGAGTGACAAGGATGATTCCAAGTCCATGTCGGGTTTTGTCTTTATCCTCAATGGAGGGGCGGTGTGTTGGAAGAGCTCCAAACAGGAAACCGTTGCAGACTCGACGATGGAAGCGGAATACATCGCTGCATCTGATGCCGCAAAAGAAGCCGTCTGGATGAGGAAGTTCTTGAAAGAACTTCAGGTGGTTCCGTCCATTGTTGACCCAATACCTCTGTATTGCGACAACAACGGGGCTATAGCTTTAGCGAAGGAACCCAGCTCCCATCAGAGATCCAGACACATCTTGAGGCGGTATCACCTGATCAGGGAGATCGTAGATCGCAAGGAGATCGAGGTTCGGAGGGTTGCTTCAGAAGAAAACACTGCAGATCCATTCACCAAGGCCTTACCCCAGACTCAGTTCGAGCGGCTGATCGAGATGATAGGTCTTCGATACGCCAGTACATGGCCTTAGTGCAAGTGGGAGATTGTTAGTGTATATGCCCTAGAGGCTATTACTGTATTATACTAGTTTGTATATTACTTAATGGAAGCTTGGGATATTCACCTTGTATAAACAATCTTGCTCAATATAGTAGTATGCTACTTGGTTTGTTTCTACTTCAATGTGTACTTGTGTTTGTTTTAGTATATCACTTATACGCATTAGTGGAGCCCTTAGGATCTTTGCTTGATTACCAGCGTTGTGATGGCAGTCACACTAGTGGGGGCTGGGTAATCTATAAGCACATCCTTATACAGGTCCCTAGTCGCAGGACTATCGAGACAGGGCATCGATACTCCGGAGTAGACTAGCGTATGCGCTTCTCATCCCAGTGTGGGAGATGGTCTGTCCCACAGCCATCAGTACGTCGTACTGGAGATAGTATACGGGTGCTCGTTGGGTTACGAGTACACTGGACAGGACTCGTCGGGAACTGACAGGTTGGTATTATACCTATCGTCAGTTATCAGTTCCCAGGTGACATGAGTACAGCTTAGTGCGCTGACTTGACACTGGCACTTCGCCTCGAGTGTGTTCCCACTGTGCTTTGATTACTACCATACCACGGCTCAAAGGAGTCGTGCAAACGGGTAGTAGTTGGGTACAGTCCCGAAGCACTTGGAGGCAGTGACGGTTAGACAGGATTCGTCTCTCCCGGTATTGGGGGTTGACATCGCGCTGTGTCTAGGAGAGCCATTACACGAGTAGTCCCTGGCCAGGGCAAGCGAGATATACTGGTAGGCTTCCAGTGTTATCTCAGGGTGTTTTGGGCTTCACTCCGACACGACTTGTACCGCTATTAGGGCACTGACGTTTTACCGCCCCCTAGGCCCGACATGCGATGTATTAGACGAACAGACCGGACTGTACGGAGACTGTCACATTCAGACTCAGTAGGAGTTCAGATGGGGTTCACCTCGTCAACCTTCTTGTCGGCATCTACCTGGGGACCGTTATGCACAGCTAGTGCCGCTTGCGGTCTGTGGTTAAACCCACTGCCAGCATAGTGTCGAGTCTTTAGAGTCCCACACAGAGGGTATTCGCCTCTGGGCAAAACAGAGTAGAGGTCGCATGGTTTTGCGACAGGGTTCGTTCTCATCCGCGCACTTGTGCACGTTTGGAGTCCGGACGGATATTACTGGCTGGCTCTGGTTTGAGTCAGATACTGGTATATGTTTTGGGTTTGCTTTTATCTCTCAGTATTCATGTTCCTCGGAACAAGAATGCAGGTGTGTATGCACAGTTGTTTGAGGGGGAGGAAGAGGACTTTCATTAGGGTTTCGGAACGGGTGCGTATGCACAGTTGACAGTCGTCTTTTTCCAAACCCTAATGGATTTATGTTATATCAATTAATAATATTAATAAAATGAAATTGTGTCATGGTTGGATTTTGTTGACTAGTTGACCATGGTTGACTTGTTGACCATGGTTGAAGGTTTGACCATCATTATTACAAAAGAAAGATGCTTTTTGATTCTAGCAAAATTCATTTAATGTTTGAAATGATAATGGTCATTCCTAAACCTTCCATCAACTATTTCATTTTCATTATTATTATTAATTTGATAATTCTTTTTCTTTTGTGATATGGTTGCAAGAAAAGAAAAGGAGAGCTCATTCTATCATAACCTTTCTCTTTCCTCACTTGTTCTTCTTCCTCCTCTAGTTCAAGGAGAACCCTTCTCATGAGTTAAGAATCCCTCTCCTTGAGATAAAAACACCCTTTAGACACTCTCTACTCACTCTAGGATCAAAGGTTTAGCAAGCCGAAGATTCTAGTTCTCTCAAAGTTCGAGAAAGAGCCAGAAGGTTGAACCCTCAGGTGGATCCATCTTTGACGGAAGAAGGCAACGAGGAAGAACCATCAACCTCTACAAGTTTTCAAGAAGAAGGAGTTCAAGTTAGGTATAACCTTTCATCCGAGTAGCTAACTCTCTTTAGCTTGTTTGCTAGTTTAGTTTAGAAAAGATCCCGACTTTGTTAGTCCATGTTGCCCCATGCGCTAAAAATTTGATTTTTATACCGTTTCCGCCTCCCCGTAAGAACCGGGGGTCGCAACGTGGACTTACACTCCTGAGTGGCTGCCGCGGCCACCTCCGCTTCCACCTGGGCCCGCTGCTGCAAAAAGGATGAAAGTTGCTCCTCCGCCGCCTTCTGGGCTGCTTCCTAGTTATGTGCATCCCGCTCGACAATGTCAAGCTGTTGCCTCAGTGATAACCCTTCGGAGAGGCATTGCAGAAGGCCCTCAAAGATAACCTTCAGCCGTGCAGCGTTGGTCTCCACCCGAGCATGCAGTTGGGCAGATTTGCTCGAAGTCTCACCACGCTCCTTACGCCTTGAAGTAACTTCTTGTTCGATATAGCGGAAGTAAGAAGCGTTCTGCTCAATCCATGCTGCTATTTGATTGCTGGCGGCTAAGGTCTTGGGAGCGGGACGCATCGACTCCAGCTGATGCAAGCGAGCCTCGATCTCCCTGCAATGGTTAACCCAAGATGCGATGATGCCCTCGTCATGAAAGTTCATGAGTATCACCAGCATCGGGTTAACCGACGTAGAGAAGTCTGCAGAAGATGTAGGAGTTTCAACGTCGAGTTCCTCGACGTAGTCACTCAACACGCACAGACTATTCACGGCGCCTTTCGAAGATGGACGTCTCAGGTAAGGACCTGCCGGCATTGTGATGCGAGGCTCGAAGGGCGTCGAGACCAGAACGACAGCTGAAAAGAAACAAGATGTGATCAGATGACAGTTCGGGAAATAAAAAAGGGGGGAAGTTATCAATATGATAGTCGCTGTACCAGCTGAGGCAAGTGGTAAGGCCGGAAGGGCCGGTGGCGCGACCGATCTTTCGTCTCCTCCTTCGATTTGTAGCACTGCAATCAGGACAAGGGAAAATTAGAAATAATTCCAGTACTAAAAAGAAAAAGACATCAGTTGGAAACTATACTCACCAGCGCCACTGGAGGAAGAAGCAAGTTCAGATGGGAAGGAGAAGTGTGGGAGCAACACCTGATAGAGATGGTCAAAAAGCACTCCTGAAAGACACAACAGTATGACTTTAGTACACAAATTATACATCTGAAAGATAAGATCAATAAGTTGCAAACCTATACCTTCCAACATCTTCGATGGTATGAGAGAGGGCTGAGAGGTGACCACCGCCAATGCAGTAGTTCAAGGCGCTCCCTCGAGCAATGGGGCATCGGCGCTGGCTGCACCTTCGTTACGAACAAATGTGAAAGGATTGTAAGATAAAAAAAGACAGTAATTTGGGATTTACCTGATGAGCTGCCGGCCGAAACGGAAGCGACTCCCTCCTCCACCTACATGAGGCCACCGCCCGTGGCCTCATTGCCCGACTTAATGGGGGCCGTCGTCATACTCGCGTGGCCAGGAGACGGCGGAAGACTATAGACGGGGAGGGCAATAATCGGAGTATTGCCGGACTCTTGAGAAAGAGCGGTTGGCTCTTCCCCAAGAGTCGTGCCCATCTCACCCGCTACTTCTTTGGGCTCGGCAGTCGCCGTCGTCTCATCCGCTGCCACCATGAGGTGGCCGGTCTTAAGCGCCTCGTCCGCCGCCACCCCAGGCTCAGTAATAGTGGTCGTCTCATTTGCCGTCACCTCAGGCTCGGCATCAATGACCTCTTCGGGTGCGGCTCCCCCAGCCCCCAACTCAGGCTCGATAACCCTGGCGACGTTGCCCACCGTCGGCTCAGGTTCGGCCGGTGCCTCCTCCTCTGTTTCCTTGGGTTCGACAGTCTCCGCCTCCCCCTCAGTCGGACTTGGCCCTGCAGGATAGAATACATAAGAACCGACGACTTTATAATTCTTACAACAATATTCTGAAAGAAATGTTACCTGAAGTGGACTTATTATTAGCTTCCCGAACCGCATGCGCTACCTGTCTGTGTGCGGTAGATAGACCGGCCGGGAGCTCTTCAGAAGGAGAAGCAGAGAGAATAATGGTGCTTGGGCCCGCTCCTGTGGCCAAAGCAGCCCTGCGTGCCTTCGCCTCACTCCTCAGCCGTTTCCTCTCCTTTCGAGCCTTTGAGACGGACCTCACCAGAGCCTCTTTCATTGAGGCATCTTCGTCCTTGAACAGGGATGCCTCCAAAATTTTCAAGGCATCCCTCGTCGTCTTGTCAAGTTGAGGCTCCCGCGGCAGCCCCGAGGAAGCTGGGACTTCAGTAGAGGATCCGGGGATAGCCCCCACATCAGCTGGCGCAATCCCTGCAAAGAAACAAAGGAAGAAGGTTAGATTGGCCATCAGAAAAGAAGACAAAAATTTCTGATAAGGCGATACGTACCAACGCCCATTAAAGCGCGCTTATTCTCTTCCTCCTGGAAGGTTTTCAAAGAAGCAGCGATGGCTTCTTCGGTATTGACCCCTGTTTAAAAAAAGGGGGGAGAAAACATTAGTCAAAAAAATAATGATAAAAAAAATGTGATAAAATGACGAAGACAGTAACTAATGGTTACCTGACTCAGCGAGTTTACTCAACATCGCTTCGAGCCTCGCTGATCGCTCAGAAGCTGCAATAGCAACCGCCAAATTAGTCTCTGCGGGGTTTACCGAGAAGCCCTTATTGCTTCCATATTAGCTTATTCCTTCGGTAAGAGGGGCCTCAGGCTCTAAACCGAGGATCACATCGAGTGAGAGAAGCGACTTCTTCTTCTTTTGCCCGCCAGCTTTGGATGCACCCGGGATTGACTTGCGCTTGGCAGGCACCTTAGGGCGGCGGGTCCCGATATCCGCACCCACGCCAGACTCCGGCGAAACCACATCTACTGTCTCCACTGGAGCACGGGGCGCTGGTGGTACATCCGCAGTACCACGGAGTGGCAGTCCGCGCGGAGGGCTCAACACGCACGGTGGCACGGCTCCGGCATCTCTCAGCGGAGGAATAACCGGGGTCCTTGGTTTCAAAGGAGCCTTGCGATCGCCACCGGGAGGCGCACCCTTCCGGTCAACCAACATGCGCTTCTTCGTATGGATAACCGAACCCATTGCGTGGGCGTACCAAGCCACATGCGCGTTGAGGACTTTGGGGATGCAGCTCGGCTCGCTGATGAAGAAATAAGAGCCCGTGTTAAGCCGCATGAAATGGTGCATCGCGCTCCTTATCCCCTCCTGGCTGGCCGTGGGCTCTTCCAAAAAGGCTTCCAGTGGTATCCCCTGGTGATAGCTGGATTGCAGGGCGAACCGATGAGGGCTATACCTCATAAAAAGCGCCATCTCATTCTGCCTGAACACCAGGTAGCCCGGCCAAATGGAATAGAGATGGAGGATCTCTCGGGCTTTCAATATGGAGGCCTCGTCCTTAAAATCATCGCGCAGCGGCACCACCGACTTAGTAGTTTCTGAGCCTATGGTTATGACCTTGTCCAAAAAAGAAACCTTCGCTCCAACCAGGTGTGGACGAAGGAGTAGCCCCCTGGCCTCTCGCGGAGACGCAACCACAATCGAAGCGCCGACTAGCCGCATGACTCTCGGGAGTCTGCACTTTTCAAAAAACGGAGGGATCTTATGGACGCCGAACACCCCATGCATGTGCATTTCCATCCAAGAGGTGAAGTAGTGCATCGGGAAATTAGCAGGCTGCACCCCGGGTTCATTAGCATCTGCCGCCACGCTAAGTCCATTATAGAGTTGAGCCAACCCGGCAATTCCTATTGTTAACTGCAGACCAGCCACCATCCGATGCGCTGGGTAGAAAACGGATGGCCGCATGAAACACGGGTGCATTGGGAGCGCAAAGCTGCACAACCACAATCCCAGGAACCCTATAAAAAAGGTTTCTTCATCCATATCCGAGACGGCGATCTCCGATAACGGCATGACGGCGGCACTGGGGAGATAAAAATCCTTTTGATCGCCTTCCGATGTTGGTCGACGGTCCAGGCCGAAGCCGAAAGGGTCGTCAAGCTTGGCGAACTTCTCGCACTGTTCCGATAGAAACTCCGGTTGGACGAAGCAGGCAACGAAGTCTGCGAAACTGACTCCCCGGGTGCCCGATTCCAAATAGAGCCCTTCATAAATCTCCAGCACCTTCACCAGGCCCGGAAACTGGTGCTGTATGGCGTTCTCCGGCGTCAGGTTGAACACCAACGGCTTGGTGGCAAAGACATATTCATCAGGAGGAAGCAGATCCTCATAATGCTCCCCCCTCATCGGCAAGACTGAGACTTCAGCAAACTCCTCCAAGGAGATAGAGATTTCCCTGTCCGTCATCAGGAAGGTGTGGGTAAGGATGTTCCATTGTTCAATAAAAGCCTTAACCCACCATGTTGGAGGAAAGGGATACTCGAAGAGCGAGACATAAATGGCCGAATACAAGCCTATCTTCATCAGATGAGTCCTCTTCGTTAACAAAATATACTGGGCCCACTGTAAATATCCGGCGGGCGGTCGCGGCATCAATCCGATGTTATAGGCCTGTCCCCAAGGGCGTGCTTCACCCTGACAGATTCGCCTCCCTAAAATATCTATTGCCGGCGGCGGCTGCACGGGAATAGCACCAATCGCGGGTTGGAGGAGTTCATCCGAGTTCCAATTTTTAACCTCCACGGCATACTTCACCGGGGGTTCATCCGCGTAAGGGAGTGAAGATATGGGCTCAGACGGCGTGGCGGAACCGAAACTTCGGCGACCCTGGATGATCTCATTGTACCACCTACCCCACAGATGAAGGCTCTTATGCTCGGGGTCATGATCCTTAATGAGAGCGAGCACTACTCGGTCCACTGGTGCCTGGGGAAATCCTCCCTCTGAACGAACAAATGGGAAAGACAGATCAACAGACATGATTGACTGCAAAGAAAAACGAAATTCAGCCGTCAGTGTCATAATTTAATTTTAAAAAGCCTGACACTTGATACTATACTGCAACGTAGTGTAGGGGGGACCAAAGAGGGACCCACAAAATCCAGGTGACAATGTGCCAATTAATAAGACAGCCCCATCATTGGATGTGACTGTCAATTAATAAGGAGATCCCCAAAAGAATGCTCTCATTAAATGATAAATCCCTAAAGACAAGGAGAGAATCTCCCCTTTCAGAGCAAAGCTCTGTCACAGAGTGACACTTGTCAAACTCTGGTCTCAAGGGAATAAAATTCCTTAGAAGAGCCTAGCTCTATAATAATGATAAGAGAATACATTAAATAAAAAAATTTAGAAGTTAAAATTTTTGAGATCTTAAAGATCCATGAAAACTTTTAGGATTTCTCCATTTTCAGATTAAAAACGATCTACATATGATCCATGAGCAAAGCTCTGTTCATTGGTTAAAACCCATGAACAAGATCTCTTCAGATCTATGGATTCTTGAGAGCAAGGCTCTGTTGGTGAAACCCCAAAGGGGTTTTCTTTAGATCAAAGATCTATGAGAGCAAGGCTCTGTTGATTAAATTAAATTAAATTTATTTAAGTTCAATTTTACCTAAAAATGTTCTAGAGTTTGAACTCTAAAGTTTTTGAAAAACAAGAGCAAGGGTCTGAAGTTGTTAAAAGCAAGAGCAGGGCTCTGGAAAATAAAATTTTGAAGATGGTAAAAATTTTCTAAGGACCAAGGGTCCTATTTATAGGCGCCTGAGCCCTTTCACCTCACCGGTTGATCCAATGGCTAGGATCTTGCCACCGCTGCACTCACGTGCGCGCCACGTGAGCACAACGGTGGGGGGCAATTGTTTCCCCCAATCAGAGCAAAGCTCTGTTTGAATTTCAAAATTCAAAATTTGAAGCAACGCTTCAGATTCTTTGCGCCGCGCGCAACGCGCCACGTGTCAAAAGCTGATACATCAGCGCAGCGCCCGAGGCAGCGCGCCCAAATCAGAGCAAAGCTCTATTTAAAACAAAATTAAAGGAAGCAATGCTTCAGTTGCGCAAGAATTGCGCTGCGCGACATGCGCTAGCGCAGTTGCGCTAGCGCAGTTGCGATGAGCAACACGTGTCAGCGCAGTTGCGCTGCACTTTGCGCTGCGCGACACGTGTTAGCGTAAGCGCAGTTGCGCTGCGCTGTGCGCTGCTTGATACGTGTCACGCGCTGGGGCGTTTGCGCCAAACAGAATTAAATTCGAGTAAGATTTTTCTGTTCTTGTTAAAACAAGAAGATTGCCTTCTATAAAACAGAAGCCCTTGGATCAAAGATCCAACGGTAGGGAAAATTCCCCAAATCACTCGGAGAAAGATCTCTTCAACAAATTTATGGGCACTATATAAAGGCCCCTAGACCTCAATTCAAGAGGATGAACATTTGTGAAAAAATCAAGAACTTCAAACAGAGAGAACTCTGAAGGAATTTCAAGAAGAAAAAAAGGTAAAAACCTTTAAGATAGAAGGATTGCTTCTAATAGATCATTGATCTAAGAACAAGATCAATGATCTTCAATAAAACAAATAAAAATAGTGCTTTGCACTTTTTATGAACCTCTGGTTCCCTGAAATAAGAAAAAACAAGAGAAACTTGTTTTCTTTGATCTAAATTAGATCAGGAAAACAAATAGTGCTTTGCACTTTTTTTATGAACCATTGATTCTGGAATCTAAAAGATTCTCAAGTTAATAGTGCCTTGCACTTGCAAAACTGCATTGTTGCGCTCTTGGGTTGGCGCAAGCCACCAGAAGAGCGCCACATGTCAGCATCTGAACCATTTGCGCTATGTGCTTTTGAGATAGAGCCTTGCTCTCTGAAACTGGCGCAACCCACCACAGCGCGCCACGTGTCAGCAGCGCACTGGCGCAGCGCACTGCGCTTGCATGACACGTGTCATCACCACAAGCGCTTGCGCTCTTTGGTTGGCGCAAAGCGCCTGACAAATGCAATGCATTTCTTTTGCTAAAGGGCCAGCCCAATTAAAAAGGCCTAACAGGCCTAGTAAATGCCACGTATTATTTTCAAACAGATGCAATGCACCAGAGCCCAAATAAAAATAGTTGCAATGCATCAGAGCCCAAACAAAGGTCTGTCAGACCAGAACAGATGCTGTGCATCACTTATAAAGGGGCAGAGCCTAAATAAAGATTCAACAGAGACCAAGATTAATGCTATGCATCATTTATAAAGGGGCCAAGCCCTAGTACAAGCCTAATAGGCCAAAAACAAATAAAAATGTTGGATATTCTCAACTGGACTTAGCCCAATCATGGCCGTAAGTCCTCAAATTAAATTGACTGAGGACAGCCGCTCTCTTAAATTAATTTACATCCGGTTCGAGGGTACATCTCCGAACTCCTTTGACTCCTATCGTTGTAATCCTTCAACGACGTCAGAGAGGTGACGGGTCCCGACAACCACGCATCGATAAGGACTGCGGGGTCCCTAAACTCGTGGACCGAAACGTCCTTAAACTAATGCTCGCCCCAAATGGGAATATGGAACCCCATGTCCCTAAACTGGCCATGGACCGCAACGTCCTTAAACTACCTATGGACCCCCATGTCCCTAAACTGGCAATGGACCGCAATGTCCTTAAACTACCTATGGACCACTACGTCCCTAAACTGGAACAGTAGAGCTCCCAAATGCTCTTTTGTCGGATCTAAACGATCCCGTTTAAGCTGATCTTGGCCTCAAATATGGCTAACGTATCCTTAAACATTCAAACAGACTTTAGTCCCAAATTGGACTATAAGACCCCCAATCAACTTTGGTTCGAGGGTACATCTTCGAACTCCTCTGACACCTATCGTTGTAATCCTTCAACGACGTCAGAGAGGTGACGGGTCCCGATGGCCATGCATACAATGGACCACTATGTCCCTAAACTGGAACAATAGAGCCCAAACGCTCTTTTGTCGGATCTAAACGATCCCGTTAAGTTGATCTTAGTCTCAAACTGGACTAACGTATCCTTAACAAACGTTTAAGTTGATCTTAGCCTCAAATACGGCTAACGTATCCTTAAACCAATACCCCGAACCCAAATCTAAGAAAATACGGATTTGGACTAATCCACGTCCTACGGGCGACAACATAAATTAGTCTCCGTATACAATCCACGGGCAACCACAAACAAAATAAACACCCACGACACGAAGTGAAATTCTGGAGAAGGAGAAAGTTGTTACCGCGATGCGGTAGCGTAATTAACTGCAGGGGCTTGCGCCTGCAGGGAAGAGCGTCCCCACAATCAAAAACCCCTCAAGCGAGGGGGAATCTGACGAAGTCTGCTACATCGGCCGCATCCGTCTAAACCTCCGATACACGGTGCCATAAATCAACTTGGCATCTTTGGAGAGGTGGACGGATAAAACCAAATATCATCTGTCCCGAATTTCAGGCAAGACATTCAGTCTCGGCCGCCGTTCGGAGGGGAACAATGTCTTTCTCTTTTTTAGTACTGGAATTATTTCTAATTTTCCCTTGTCCTGATTGCAGTGCTACAAATCGAAGGAGGAGACGAAAGATCGGTCGCACCACCGGCCCTTCCGGCCTTGCCACCTGCTGTAGCTGTCTCATCAATGACTTTTTCACATTTCTTGAACTGTTATCTGATCGTATCTTGTTTTCTCAGCAATCATTCCGGTCTCAGCGCCCTTCGAGCCTCGTGTTACAATGCCGGCGGGCCCTTTCCTGAGACGTCCATCCTCGAAAGGCGCCGCGAATAGTCTGCGCATGTTGAGCGACTACATCGAGAAGCTCGACGTCGAGACTCCTACGTCTGCTGCGGATTTCGCTACGGCGGTTAACCCGATGCTGGTGATACTCGTAAATTTCCATGACGAGGGCATCATCGCGTCTTGGGTTAACCATTGCAGGGAGATCGAGGCTCGCCTGCATCAGCTGGAGTCAATGCGTCCCGCTCCCGAGACCTTAGCCGCCAGCAATCAAAGAGCAGCATGGATTGAGCAGAGCGCTTCTTACTTCTGCCATCTCGAACAAGAAGTTACTTCAAGGCGTAAGGAGCGCGGTGAGACTTCGAGCAAATCTGCCCAACTGCATGCTCGGGTGGAGGCCAACGCTGCACGGCTGAAGGTTATCTTTGAGGGCCTTCTGTAATGCCTCTCCGAAGGGTTATTACTGAGGCAACAGCTTGACATCGTCGAGCGGGATGCACCTAATCAGGAAGCAGCCCAGCAGGCGGCTGAGGAGCAACTTTCATCCTATTTGCAGCAGCGGGCCCAGGTGGAAGCGAAAGTGGTCGCGGCAGCCACTCAGGAGGAGGCGCTGAAGGAAGTGCGAGAGCAGCTCGCGGATTTGTTAAAGACACTTCCTCCTCAGTAGCTATTCTTTTTTGTATCATTTGTACTTGTAAATAAAAAATGCATATATATTTTTTTATTCTTTAACACAATGTATCCTGTACTCAATCAAGTTTATGAATAAAAGATACACATTCTTTGTAATGTCTTGTGTCATTTCTCCTCCTTTTTCTTTCTTTTATTATCAGCATGCTACCTTAGTAAATATGGTTGACAGATAATAGAGCAAGCATCTTGATTTTCTCAAGAAATAGCGATGGCTTAGGCCGCAGGTTCGGATCTGCTGCCTAAGACTTTTCAACTCTATGAGCCGTGAGGGTCTCATAGAGACTTTTCTCCCTACGGATCGAAAGGATCTCGTAGGTGGATTTTCTCCTTAGGAATCGTGAGGATTCCTAAGTGCGTTCTCTCTTATAAGTCGTAAGGATCTCATAAGAGAATTTTTTCCTCTTACGAGTCGAGAGGACCCGTAAGCGGTTGTTTCCCTCCTCGTCTAGATTTTCGAGTTCGGAGAGTGAGATCCGTGGATAGTATGCAAGAGACCGTTTTGGGCCAACTTGCAGGGTCCCAGTGCTTAGGAAACAGGCTTCTTTTATGTCTACTGCCTAAGGTTTTATCTCACGAGTCGAGCCGCATCGAGAATTTCTCGCAAAGACATCAATTTCTTCGCAAGTCGAGACGAATCGAGCATTTCTCTCAAGAACATCCTAACGTCATAGTTAAGCTCTGCTCTTTACGACAGAAGTCCGTTAGGGTTTGTGGTACTTAGGGTTTTGGCCGTCGTACCGTCACATAAGCTGATATATTCCTCGATAGGCAATCGCGCTGTTCGAGTAACCCTGCGACTGCCGTGTCTCTGATCCCTTCGGGGGCTGGACAAAACGTCTTCAAGCAATCTTCCTAGGCAGTTTGATCGTCGGAAGAGCAAGCGTTAGGAATTTGCCATGTCGCTTTTTACTTGAGGTTAAGCTCATTTTGGCGAGCCCTGATGAGTCATAATCACTCCGCGCTGGTGTGGGATGATCTCCGATAGTCTTTCAGGTTTTATATGAGTTGCCGTCAAGACCCTGCAGCTAGGAATTTGGTCTTTACTTCGTTTGCTGGCATCGCGTCTGCTGTATCGAGACGAATATCGCGGTGGGAACTAGGGATTTTGCCGTGGCTCCGTTTGTTTGATTGTCGCGTCTGAACCTTGTTGGAGGAAGAACGCTGGGGTGACATCTCGTCTGCTGTATCGAGACGGACGTCGCAGTTGTCTCTAGATTGCTGGTGAACCGTCGAGGTCTAGAACTAGGGATTTTGCCGTGGCTCCATTTGTTTGATGATGTTGTGTCTGCTGTGTCGAGACGAACGTCGAAGTGGTGACCATTCCACACTGGTGTGAGACGATCTCCAGTTGTCTTTCAGGCTTTATATGACTCGCCGTTAAGACTTTGAAGCTAGGAATTTGGCCTTTGCTTCGTTTGCTTTTGTCACATCCGAACCCTGTTGGGGGAAGAACGCTAGGGTGACATCTCATCTGCTGTATCGAGACGAATGCCGAGGTGGAGCTGGGATTTTGCCGTTGCTCCGCTTGTTTGACGATGGGGTCTTTCGTCGGATTTGTATCTGCATCTTGATGGACTGGGAAGGAACGCCGTTGTTAACATCTCGTCTGCTGTATCGAGACGATTGTTGAGGTGAAGCTGGGATTTTGCCGTCGCTTCGCTTTGTTTCGACCGCGAGGTCTTTTGTTGGCGATGTATCTGAATCTTGATGGACTGAGAAGGAACGCCTTTGTTGATTCTTAGGCCGTAGATGTTGCCGTTAAGATTTGGCTTCGTTTTCTGATGGAGCATTGGGAAGGAAGGGGTGCTTCCTTCTTTGTTTGTGCCCCTGGATTGTATACAGGGATTACTGTGCTATCGCCTGTAGGGTGATTAGTCCAAAAACTTGTATTTACCGTAATCAGAAACGGCGTCGCTTCGCAGCTAGCCGGTGAGTACGGGTCGATCCACAGAGATGGGTAATTTTCTAAATGTGTCTTAACGAGTTGATTCTAAATGATGTTTTGGTTGGTTTCTAAAATCTAGATCTATTATTGAACTAAATTAATCTAATTTAAAGTCTCGCTAGGGTTAGGTTTAGGGGAAGTTTGGAGATTTAAGGTTTTCTCACCGCTTTCAATGCCTTATTATTGATCTATTAGATGTTACAGTAATTATCCATAAAGTGGATAAGAATCTTTTGGGAAGATATTTCTTCCTCTAGATTCGTATCCTTCCTTTATCGATAATTACTCTAACCCCCATGGAAAACACGCGCAACCGGCCCTTTATACTACGGTTCATCGTTACCTCGAAGGGTAGGATGCCGTAGGGAGCGGTTGTGCGTGCATGCATGGAGTTCTAACTCTTAGGTGTGGATGGCATGAAAGGGGTGAGAGATCTCATCTCTCAAACCTTTTCCTAAAGCTAACCTTAATGAGCGAGGAGACTACTCGCTCATTAGGGAATGATAAAATATTTTAATTAAAGGAATGAAATTACTTACTAATTCGATGGCTCCCTCCAAACAATAGAGAACAGATCTGAATAACTCCCAGCAATTCTGAATTTTATTGATTAAAAAGAGGCATAGGTTTTTACAGATCTGGGAATACAATTTATAGGAAAACATGAAGACTAGGGTTACAGACTCTCGTAGACATGCAATTACAGATTTGACCCCTAAAAAAATCCCAAAACCCGCGCCGACGCACCGACACAAGAAGTCGGCACCGACACGGGCATTAAATGGCCACGGAACCGCGGCAAATGGGCACTTGGGCCGCGGTTCCGCGGCCCTTTGGTGAGCTCAGCTCACCAAAATTCTTGAGCAGTATTCTGGGCATTTGGGCTTCTTGTTTCTTCACCACTTTTCTCTGTTTGACTTCTGGGTCTTCTACAGATCTTCAGTGAAAACTTGTAAGGATCTTTTGACCGTTTCACTTTCGTCTTTTTGGACCTTGCACTGTTCTTCGTCTCAGCTTGAGTAAGATCCGTCTACTTGTTGGTCAAAAGTCTTTTTTCTGTATTAACTTTCGTCTTTTTCATTGTATTTACTCCAAAAGCCTGTATCCTGTAACATGCAACAAACGTGCGTCAAGAGTACCTGTTTATTTATAAAATGGATAAGAATAGGGGGATGAAAAATGCAATATTATGGTCTAAACAAATACCCCCAAACTTACCTTTTGCTCGTCCTCGAGCAAACTTATTATTTTATTCTCTAAAATCCTAACCGCACTTTCGCAGGGAAACGCGATTGCACTGAGCACGTGCAACAAGCCGTTAAACCTCTAGGTGTCCCTATTAGGAGGAGTGTTGTCTCCTGAGGGTTTTTAGCGGATACTACCCACAAAATCCTATCAACTCGGCCCATTGACTTTTGTTCTCCAATAAGGTTTTCTAACAAGGAATTCTATTATCTTTTGACTCGCAAATTATCCACCCATATTCTTCACACTTCCTCATTATTTAACTTAAGATTATATATGTTATGTAGACCTACTTAGCTTTCGGCATCTCTTAAGTTTTCCTTCTAAAGTTCCATCTCCACTTAGGAATTTCTATCAACTCTATTAAAGATATAAGTTCTATTCTTCATCCCTTTCTCTCATCTAAACTCCAATCACATACCCCTACGTGTGTGTATAAATCACCCCTACACTTGGAAATTCAAATCAAGCAATCATACCCTTGTCCATTGTCCAAAGTACTAATTAGTTGGTGAATTTTGCTCACACATCCTTCATACGACTGTTAATACTTCTTGAGGTACCAACAACCGATTACAAGATGCGTTTGCACTTTAAAGCGTACTTCCTAGTCTTTGCAACACCCAAGGCTTTAGCAGTGACTCCCAAACCAGTTGGTCTAAGGCACTAGGTGATGAAGCACCCTCGCTAAATATTTTTCTATTTTTGCAGCCTTAAGTAATCACAAAAACCAGTGTCCATTTTTTTATTCTTTATTCACACTTTTTTCTTTTTATTTTCTTCGTACTAAGGACTTTAGACAGGAGCATTTCAAGGTCTCTTCTACTATTCCAAATTTCAATGTGCGTGATTGTGCAAATTGTAGGGTATACATTTTCAGAATCTAGACTTAAGCTAGGAACTATTTTTCAAACTTATACTCTAATAAGAACATCAATACTCTTCCCTTGTTTAGACTTAGCCCAAGAAGTGAACCCAAAATTTGCCTATTTCTAAATAAACTACAAGGCATATACTTTCTACAGTTAAACTTTAAGGAATGTTATCTTTAGGGTTTTTAATTCATTAAGTCTAAGATCTAGTTGTTCCTAGCCAGTTAACCTATTTGTCAAACTCAAGTCAATTATAGCCAAAATTGAATACAATAAATTTTATAATTTTTGAAAATTTTCAATTTTTATGGGTTTTCAAATAAGTATGCAAATGCAAAAATATGTACAAATGAAATGAATGCGAAGGAAGAAGACGTACCGAGCATACCCCCAAACTTGAACTTGACAGTGTCCTCACTGTCATGCTAAACCAAGAGGGTCAAAATGCTGGCACTCCCCTGTTTATTTATTTATAATTTTTTTTTATTGTTAATATATACAAAAAGGCCCTCCCCCAAACTTCATTTAAACTATGTTAGACATTACTGCCAAACCTTGCATAGACCAAACGTCAACACCAACCAGTTGAAAAATTTATCAGTAAAGAGTATGAGTTGGTGGAAGAATAAGTTGTAGCGATTCATAAAGAATTGGGGAAGATAGAAGTGGTGGTATGGAGGGTGTGGAGGTGAATATACAGGAGGTGGTGATGCATCTAAACGAGAATGTGAATGATCAGCAATCAGTGGAATGTTGGCATTCTCGTAGCTTCTCAAAAGAAATGGGGGTGGTTCAACTTCTAAAGGAAGAGGTTGACTAACTACAATATCCCCAAGATGTTCCTGTGGGTCCTCTATTGACTTGGCATCATCCATCAATTGCATATGATATTCAATTATAAGAGAACTGATTTCCTCGATATCCGCCATAGTCCAACTGAAAACTTGCCGCCTATCTTGTAAGACTTTTAAAATAGCGTTCTCTTGCTCGAAAGCTAGAGAGGCTGATATTATAATGGGAAAAGTCTCATTCTCACCTATGTAAGCATATTTAAGTTGAGGCGGTAAGGACATGAGTTCGAGTTTCGGAGGCGAAAGAATCATTGCGGAATTTACCTCGAACTTAAAGGACTCCAACACAGGTTCGAAATCACTGCAAACAACCGATTCGGATGGTTCAACTAACTCATCCACAATTTCAAAAGACTGATATTCGGGCTGTGAGTCGTTATCATCCGAAAAAGTGAAACATTCATAATCAATATCGGTTGTGTCAACGGTGGTAGGCTCAAGGAGGGACGCACTAGTGGCGTCAAAACTGTTTTCATCAAATAAAAATCTTTCAAGCTCGCAGTCCTCCTGCGTGATTTCGTGAATAGAGCAAACTTCTCGTGTACTAGTTTTAGGCACGGGGGGCAGACTTCCCATCTTATAAATATTGAACTCACTAGACATCTTCCCAAAGGATAGAGTCATGGAGCCATTGCGACAACTTATTACAGCATTGGAAGTGGCCAAAAATGGTCGACCGAGAATCACCGGAATTTGGTTTCTTGGGTTAGCAACAGGTTGTGTATCCATAACAATAAAATCAACGGGGAATATGAACTCCCCAACTTTGATCAACACATCCTCTAGCTGACCCCTTGGATGGGTGATTGATCGATCAACCATTTGGAGAGTACAACGAGTGGGTTTCTACTCTCCAACCCCTAATTGTTCGTACACGGAGTAGGGAATCAGGTTAACACTAGACCCAAGATCTAAAAGTGCTCGATTAATTTTCTTATCCCCAATTGTGATTGAAATCGTAGGACAGCCGGGGTCCTTTCGTTTTTGGGGTAAGGTTTGATGGTGGTTAATAGCATTGCTCACTGCACTAGCCACTAGCATTTTCTTGGGTACTTGAGATGCCTTTCTCTTCGAGGTGCATAAGCCCTTTAAGATTTTCGCGTATGAAGGGACTTGTTGGATTGCATCCAAGAGAGGTAAATTTATGCTAACCTGCTTAAATATCTCCACAATCTTCTCCACTTATGCATTTGGTTTACTATGACTCAACCTGTTTGGGAATGGAGCATTTTGAAAATTCGTTGAGTCAAATGTCTGTGGAGTAGAATGTGGAGTAGGAACGGATCCCGGTGTAGATGTGTTCATGTTGTGAGAAATGGGTCCGTTCGAGCTAGAAGAAGTAGAGCCATGTGAAGGGTGGAGAATAGGCTCTAAAGAAAAATGTGAAGAAGAAAGTGAAGAAAATGAAGAAGGGGAAGATGACGATGTAGAAAAAGAAGAAGAAGAAGAACCACCAACGGGGATGTCATAACTAGTTCCCACATTATTTTGCAACACTCTTCCGGATCTCAACGTGGTCACCGCATTTACATTGTGATTGGGATATGCGTTTTGTGTGTGACCGGGATTTGGCAATGGTTGAGATGGAAGCTTTCCCTTTTCTCTCTCGCTCAACGCAGCAGTTAATTGTGTAATTTGTGCCTCAATAGATTTGATACTTTGATCGTGTGAAGCATTGTTAGTCATCAAAGATTGAACATAATTTTCAAATCTTGCTGCGGATTCTGTAGATTGTTTGAGAAATGCATCTAGACTTTTTTCGAGCGAGATAACCTTATCATCATTAGGTTGAACCAAATTGTTCGTTTGATTTGTATAAGGTTGTTGTTGGAAAGGTTGCTGGTTTTGAGTTTGTGAAGGTGCTTGTTGTTGTTGTGGAGGAGGTCTTTGAAAATTGTTATTCCCTTGGAACTGTTGATTTGGGTGACTCCTCTACCCCGGATTGTATGTCGAAGAGTACGGATCGTTTCTTTGTCGTTGCTGAATTGCAGCATTGACTTGATCCTGTCCTTGAGTAGATGCATTATAAGGACACTCTTCGGTTAGATGCGATGGATTCGAACAACAAGCACAAACAGTTCGTGTGGGTAAAGCAGGGGCAGGAGAAGACGATGAGATTTTGGTCTCAATGGCTTCTAGCTTTTTCATAAGTGCGGCCATCTCGGCCTTCATAGCAATCGACATATCTATTTGATGTATGCCTGCCCTAGATTGACCACTAGAAGAAGATGATGTGGTCTTGGTACTCTCCCACTGAATTGTTTGCTCACTAAGGTCCTCAAGAAACTGCCACGCTTCGTCGCTAGACTTGGAGAGAAAATGACCTTGACATATGGTTTCTAGCAACTGCTTCGTTGCCGAGTTCAATCCCTCGTATAATGTTTGGCAAAGTTGCCAACTTTCGATCCCATGATGAGGGCATTGAACAAGTAGGTCTTTAAATCTCTCGAAGCACTTCCAAAATGGTTCGGAAGGAAGCTGTGAAAATTGTACAATCTCGTTACGGATTCTAGCAGTTTTGTGATGAGGATAGAACTTTTTCAGAAAAGCTCTCACAAACTCGTCCCAATTTCTAATGGAATGTGATGCGGTGCTATATAGCCACTTCTCGGCTAGGTCATATAAGGTGAAAGGAATGACCCTTAGCCTTATAGCGTCATCACTTAATTGGGTCGTTTTCATTATAGCGCAAACGTTTTGGAATTTATTGATAAAGATATATACATCTTCGGATTCCAAACCATGAAATTTTGGCAGCATATTGATGAAATGTGGTTTTATTTCAAAGTTGTCCCCATTTGCCGGTGGGGGTGAAAGACATGTAGGTAAAGAAGTGCGGACGGGGTAGAAGAGATCCTGGAGCGCAACTCGTGTGGGCGCTACAACAGGCGGAAGATTCGGGTTATTCGCACCTGGCGGAGGTGGAATCATTCCCGTTGGTAAGGTATCGTTGGGGTCGTGTCCCGACATACCTTCGAAAGAAGAATTTGAAGGTGGAGGTAAGGAAATGGAGGGAATTTCGACTTCGGTGTCGAAAGGTTCGTCGGTCGGTACCAACGAAACACGGACTAATCGGGCGTTAGTATCCCTAGTCCAAAGTGACATACACTAAAAGGGATAGTGTAGTCAGAAAAATAGAAAAACAGAATGTAGGGGTAAGATAACGTCAATGGATGGAAGTGGTGGAAGTGTGTTGCAAGTTTTCTTAGCGACAAGTTGCAAGTTTGAAAAGATTTTTCTTTTTTTTTATGTGAGAGTTTTGCAAAAGAGGTTTTTGAAAAGGGACTCGTGACACAAATGTATCAACCACACATGCACAATCAGGCCTAGATCTAGGTTCGCCTAGGTCTGCTAGACAGCTCCTAACTAGGGCTAGAAATAGGACCTCAAACCGCCTCTTCACGGACAAGTACGGCCAGGTAAGTGGGAAGGAACCACAAAAGTGGGCCTAATTAATAACCACTAGCCTAGACACCGCAAAGTCAGTTAGGATAAACGGTCGATGCCTATACTAGTCCTTTTCCTATTGAGCTCGATGTCCTTAGGTCTGAGTCTAGTATTTTTTTTAATTAATTGTGGTCGATGCAAAATGCTTTAGGTGTTTTCTGGGGTCCTGGGAAGAGTGATGAAATCCCCACCCAATTTGAGTTTGGTCAATTAGCCCCTTAAAGTCCGATTAAATTATGCAAAACACAAAATTCACTTGCAATCAATTTTTTTAGCGCGGCGCAAAGAAACCTGCAGAAAATCTGTTATTTAGAAGGGGGAGAAAGAATTTTTAGCGCAAAGAATTCCTGCAGGAAATTTCACAAAAGATATATTGAGGTAGGAAGAGAAAGGGTTTAGAAAACAAACAGAGCAGATTTTGCGCAACAAGGCCACGTGGCCGCCGCGGAACCGCGGTCTGGGGGGCGGTTTTGCCGCGGAAGGGCGGTCGGTTGAGGGAGTCAGGCTCTGGAAAAATTGGTACTGCTCTGTTATGATAATTGCTCTCTGTTCTGATATACAACTTTCTGTTTTCCTCTCTGTAAATTTCCAGATCCTAGAATCCTCGCTATTCCTGCAAGATTCAAAAGATACACCCTTCAAACAGATCAAAATTGATAATTCTTTATTTTTTTATTTTCAGATTTTTATAATTTTTAAAATTTATATCAACCCAAAATTACACAGAAAGAAATTTTACGCCATCCCCGGCAATGGCGCCATTTGATTAGTCCAAAAACTTGTATTTACCGTAATCAGAAACGGCGTCGCTTCGCAGCTAGCCGGTGAGTACGGGTCGATCCACAGAGATGGGTAATTTTCTAAATGTGTCTTAACGAGTTGATTCTAAATGATGTTTTGGTTGGTTTCTAAAATCTAGATCTATTATTGAACTAAATTAATCTAATTTAAAGTCTCGCTAGGGTTAGGTTTAGGGGAAGTTTGGAGATTTAAGGTTTTCTCACCGCTTTCAATGCCTTATTATTGATCTATTAGATGTTACAGTAATTATCCATAAAGTGGATAAGAATCTTTTGGGAAGATGTTTCTTCCTCTAGATTCGTATCCTTCCTTTATCGATAATTACCCTAACCCCCATGGAAAACACGCGCAACCGGCCCTTTATACTACGGTTCATCGTTATCTCGAAGGGTAGGATGCCGTAGGGAGCGGTTGTGCGTGCATGCATGGAGTTCTAACTCTTAGGTGTGGATGGCATGAAAGGGGTGAGAGATCTCATCTCTCAAACCTTTCCCTAAAGCTAACCCTAACAAGCGAGGAGATTACTCGCTCATTAGGGGATGAAAAGACATACTAATTAAAAGAATTAAAACAAAGAAATACAATTACCTTACTAGATTGACGGCTCCCTCCAAGCAATATGGAACCCTAGCGGTTGTGCGTGCATGCATGGAGTTCTAACTCTTAGGTGTGGATGGCATGAAAGGGGTGAGAGATCTCATCTCTCAAACCTTTCCCTAAAGCTAACCCTAACGAGCGAGGAGGCTACTCGCTCATTAGGGAATGATAAAACATTTTAATTAAAGGAATGAAATTACTTACTAATTCGATGGCTCCCTCCAAACAATAGAGAACAGATCTGAATAACTCCCAGCAATTCTGAATTTTATTGATTAAAAAGAGGCATAGGTTTTTACAGATCTGGGAATACAATTTATAGGAAAACATGAAGACTAGGGTTACAGACTCTCGTAGACATGCAATTACAGATTTGACCCTTAAAAAAATCCCAAAACCCGCGCCGACGCACCGACACAAGAAGTCGGCGCCGACACGGGCATTAAATGGCCGCGGAACCTCGGCAAATGGGCGCTTGGGCCGCGGTTCCGCGGCCCTTTGGTGAGCTCAGCTCACCAAAATTCTTGAGCAGTATTCTGGGCATTTGGGCTTCTTGTTTCTTCACCACTTTTCTCTGTTTGACTTCTGGGTCTTCTACAGATCTTCAATGAAAACTTGTAAGGATCTTTTGACCATTTCACTTTCGTCTTTTTGGACCTTGCACTATTCTTCGTCTCAGCTTGAGTAAGATCCGTCTACTTGTTGGTCAAAAGTCCTTTTTCTGTATTAACTTTCGTCTTTTTCACTGTATTTGCTCCAAAAGCCTGTATCCTGTAACATGCAACAAACGTGCGTCAAGAGTACCTGTTTATTTATAAAATGGATAAGAATAGGGGGATGAAAAATGCAATATTATGGTCTAAACATAGGGCAAAAAGTTTCACTTTTTCATTTCATTTTTTTTATTCTTTCCGCGATGCTCTATCATTTCAGCTTCTACATCGCGAAGGTCGCGATTGCCCAATCATTTCGGCTATTTTTCGCGGTGCCCAATCATTTCGGCTATTTATTTTATTTTCACTCGCTACTTTTTATTGCGAGTTACCCAATCATTTCGGCTATTTTTTATGCATACGTTTTTACTTGCTGCTTTTTATTGCAAGTTGCCCTATCATTTCGGCTATTTCGTATGCATGTGCGGCCTACCGGCTTTTCACCGTAAACCTGAAATTAGACACTGATTTCGGCATCAGCACCGCTACAACTGGGATATTGCCAGGAGCGAATCATCATTTGCCTCCGTCGATGTTGAACAAAGATGGCTTAGCGAACAGGGTTAAGGTCCTGTCGACTAAGGCTTTTAACTTCATGAGCCGTAAGGGTCTCACAAAGGTATTTCTCCCTACAAGTCGTGAGGATCTTGTAGGTGTATTTTCTCTTTAGGAATCGTGAGGATTCCTAAGTGTATGTTTCTCTGTAAGTCGTAAGGATCCTACAAGAGGGTTTTCTCCTTTTAAGTCGAGAGGACCTATAAGGGTTGTTCATCATGCGCACATATCCCCAATCACGGATGAAACTTGGTTAAGGAAATGTTTATTCGCGCCCGTGGATTGTATACAAGGGTTGGTATTGAACCACTTGTAGGGCAATATTGATAGTTGTGGGGGTTGCTTAAGCACAGGTTTGGGTCTCTGTAACTTAAGACTTTCAAATCTTATGAACCGTGAGGGTCCCATTAGAGAGTTCTCCTTACGAGTCGTGAGGATCTCGCAAGTGTATTTTCTCCTTAGGAATCGTGGGGATCCCTAAGTGTGTTGCTCCCTTGTGAGTCGTAAGGATCTGACGTGGGTGGTTTCTCCTTACAAGGTTGAGAGGACCCTGCAAGTGTCTTTTAACGAGGTCGCACCCTTTCGGATTTTCACAAACACCCGCCGGTAGCCCTGCTGTTTTTACTCACGGAGCCCTTTCGGGTTTTCATCCGTGCCCTTTTTGCTTATGGACATACCCCTTTTTTTTAATTCTTTTTATTTTTATATATATTTTTTTTTACGAGGTCGCACCCTTTCGGGTTTTCACGAACACTCGCCGGTGGCCCTGCTGTTTTTACTCACGGAGCCCTTTCGGGTTTTCATCCGTTCATTTTTTGCTTATGATCATACCGTTTTTATATTTTATTATTATTATTATTATTTTTTTATATTTTTTCTTTTTCTTTTTCTTTTATTCATCTCGTCAGCCTGAAGATGCTGCGGTAGTAGTTTAAGGACGTTTCGGTCCGTCATTAGTTTAAGGACGTTTCGGTCCGTTGTCGCCATATTTGAGGTGAATCTCTAGTTTACTGACTTTTCGGTCTATGGGGCTTTCTCTATAACTGGGCATGATGCCCCCTGCATATCCATCTTTCTCGGAGCGTGCGGTTGTGGCGGGCTCACCTTCCAGTTTTCGGAGATGACGAACTTGCCCTGTTGGTATTGGTCTCCAACCCAGTTCTTGAAGACGTAACAGTTTTCGATCGGATGGCCCAATACTTTGTGGTAATGGGAATAATTAGAATTGTTGACATCATCCAGTTGTATTTGGTGTTTCGGCTCTGGTAGAGTAATAAGCCTGTTATGCATCGCCACTTCGAACAGCCTCCTTGTTTCATCCTGGGGAAATGAGTAAGGACGTCTTAGCCTCTCCTCGAGGGATATGCGTGGACGCATATTGTTTTGACGAACAACCGGTCTAGGGCCACTTGACTGTTGTTGAGTGTTGGCGACGAAGGTCATTTTCCCCTTTCCTTTATCTTTTTTGCTCGATCCTTTGTTCGCGGAGCCGAGATTTTTTTCGAGTAGCGGGCGATGGCACGGCTGAATGTTCTCGTAACTCCTCAATTCTTTCATTTTTGAAATGGATTCCTTGAGGAGAGGGTTGAGGGCAGCTTCTTCGTCAGAGTCGCTTCCAAAGGTGATAATTTGTGATCCCTTAGAGTCGGCTATGTGACAGTCGGCGGCGGCTCTTTTGCGTTCATCTATCGCATTTTTCTGATGTCTACGAGCTTCACACTTTGTCCTATTGAAGTGTTGCTTTCGAGCGACATATCCTTGCCACCAACACTTAAAGGAGTCGCAGTCTTTGGTAGGATGTATGATCTTCTGATGATATAAGCAGAAGTTAGGATGCATCTCTAATCCACCGAGAGTATTTTCTTCAGAGGGTGGTAGCTTCATTCCCACTGATAGGGCTTTAGCGAACCTTTTCCTCGTCCTGAATTTGTTTTTATCTGCAGCGGATGACTTTTGATTTGACAAGAGTGCCTTGACTCTTTGGTCCAGTCGTCGGTGTTTGGCTCCTTCCAGTATGGCCATCTCACGCTCTTGATTGGCTTTAACTTTCAAACGAATCTCATTCAGGAAGGCATCGATCAACTCATCTGACGGCCGTGGAATTTCTCGTTCAGGGTCCGCCCTCGGTTCCTTGGCGCAAGGAGCCTCTTCATCATCCGCCAATGAGTGAGAGGTCACATGACAAATCGCTACGTAGTCTTCGGATTCATCTGATGAGTCTTCTCCATCATTTTCGTCCTCAACAGAAGAACAAGCTGCCCCCATCGTGTCCGTCTTCTTTGGAGTGTGTGGCTATGGTGGGTTTACCTTCAAGTTTTCAGACAGCGCAAACTTGCCTTGTAGGTACTGATCCTCGATCCATCCCTTAAAGACGAAACAATTCTCGATCGGGTGACTTACCGTTTGGTGGTAAGGGAAGCAATCGGGATTACTGAGATCGCCTGGCTGTAACGGACGTTTTGGATTCGGCAGATTGATGAGTCTGTTGCGTACTGCCAGCTCAAACAATCTTCTCGTTTTATTTTAAGGAAACGAGTAAGGACGTCTTAGTCTCTCCTCGAGGGATAGGCGTGGACGCGCGTTATTTTGGCGAACGACCGGCTTTGGGTTGCTCGGCTATTGTTGAGCATTAGCAACGACAATCGCTTTCCCTTTTCCTTTCTCATTTCGAGGGTCTGGTTTTGGAGGAGACGGTCCATGGCCCACCTGGTCCATTTGGGCTAATTTGTCAATCAGGGCCTGGAAAGTGGTCGGCCTGAAGAACATCATGAATTGCGAGATGGTCGCTTGCGGATCAAGAGTGCCCACGAACATGCCTACCGCATGTGCCTCTCCTATGCGTTGTTCGCATTTCGACCATAGGTTCCGCCATCGTGTTGCGTATTGGACCCATGTCTAGCCGGGCCTTATCCTGGCATTTATCAGTGCTGTTATCGGGGTGGGTTCACTAGCACTCGCAAATCTTTGCGTAAACAGTAGCTCCATCTCCGCAAATGTCTTGACAGAGTCATTAGGTAGCTCCGAATACCATTCAAAGGCTGTTTCTGCTAAGCTGCCGACGAATTGGCGAAGCAACATTTTGTCATCGCCACCAGTATTGCCGCATAAGGCCCTGAACTGAGCGACGTGCTGATGTGGATTCCCTGTCCCTTTATATACGTGGAACTTAGGGATCGTATATCCTGGCGGGAAACTGATTTGGTCATACCAGCCCGGATAGGGTCGTCCAGTTCTAACAATTTATCCAGCTGCTTCATTCGCCTGATGAACTTGTATCTGCTGAGCGATGTAATCATTCAGCGCGGCCTTGGAAATGGTTTCATCTTTGGCTGCTGAAAGAGCCGGCGGAGGATTAGATGTCTCTCTTCTATCGTCTTCAACAATGATTGGAGGGTCATCAGCTGGAGGGTCCGGGTGTAACATCATCCCTACTATATCTTGGAAGAGGAGCGCCATTTGTTTTATATTGGCAGCTTGTTCTGCTGCCTCTTTGTCCTTCTTTTCGAGGACTCTGCGTAGATAGTCAGCGTCAGTTTCTTGTTCATGACGCTGCTCTGATGATACTTCCGAACTTTCTTTCGGTTCGGTAAGTGCAGCCATCACAGTCATCATTTCCTGAAGCTTCTGTTGCTGCTCTTGGGCTTTCGTCACGGATCGGGTGAGCGGTCGGTGACCCGTCGAAACACGACTTTCCTCCTTTCCAGAAGCCATATAAACAGTGTGCACCACAATGCCCCCAGACTTGGGGTGTTTGTGCTCAGCGCTTTTACGGTTCGCCATGTTCACAGGGGCTTTTTGCGGCCTCCTTTTCTTTTGAGTGATTGAAGTTGAGGGAGCTATTGTAGTGGGCACCCAAATAGCTGTTGCTTTTTGTGGCTTGATAGTACGGTTCTCTTCCTGCTGAACCTTCATCTTTTTCTGTCGGCGGAGGTAGTCTTGATCGATCACCGACTCTTGGACTTGACGCCAGACCCTGTAGATTTTAGAGGACAACCGTTGAGGGGGCTGCTCTAGCTTTTTCTCTGGAGCATTCTCTATGGGTGAAGGAGTTCGTTTCAACACCGCAGTAGGAAAGTTTCTGCGCATCGTGTTCAGCAATTCAAAACTGTTCCCAGTTGGAACAACAGCATTGACTTCCACTGTTGGAGCTAGCGGAGTTATCCCAGAGGGGGAATTGCCCCTAGCCTTCCTTACTCGGATCCAGTGACGACGTCGAGTGTGTCGTGCAGATGGAGTTGGTTCGGCGATGGGGATGGCTTTGTCATGCCCCCTGTTCTGGTGAGGCGCTGCTGGTACCAGCCTCTTGAAGACCGACGTCCGTTGAATAGGGATAGCACCTTCTGGTATTATGGGCTTCTTCATGGGCCCATTGGAGTTTTGACCCAGTTTATTGAAAACCGATACACTAGATTTGGGCGACCCGTTGATAGGGGTTGCAGTAGTTGCAAGCCGATCAAAGACCGACTTCTTCGGAGCTTCTTGCAACGGCAAAGAGACATTAAAGCTCATTGGTGGGAGCATGGTCCCGAAGAATAGTCCAGTGGCGGCTTGAGTTACCTGCTCCACCGGCATCTTGAAAAGAGAGGTCGCTTGGGGCCCGTAAGTCACTCCTCCAACAGGGACGGAGCGAGAGTTGCAGTTGCAGGCAGTGCCGTTTGAAGCCATTGATCTTCTGTTTTCTGCACGGAGCAAGACACCAAATCTTAGTACCTCGAATCCACAGGCAACCACAGCAAACCGCGATTCGTTCCCGAACACGACACACGAAGTGTGGAGTGGAAAGAGGAAAAGGTACCACCGGGCGTGCCAGAATCTGTGACCCGTCGAACGGCGGCCGAGACGTTAGGACGCCTTGCCTAAAATTCGGGGCAGATGCTATTTGGTTTTATCTGTCCACCTCTCCGAAGATGCCAAGTTGATTTATGGCACCGTGTATCGGAGGTTTAGACGGATGCGGCCGATGTAGCAGACTTCGTCAGATTCCCCCTCGCTTGAGGGGTTTTTGATTATGGGGACGCTCTTCCCTGCAGGCGCAAGCCCCTGCAATTAATTACGCTACCGCATCGCGGTAACAACTTTCTCCTTCTCCAGAATTTCACTTCGTGTCGTGGGTGTTTGTTTTGTTTGTGGTTGCCCGTGGATTGTATACGGAGACTATTTATTTCGTCGCCCGTAGGACGTGGATTAGTCCAAATCCGTATTTTCTTAGATTTGGGTTTGGGGTTTTGGTTTGAGGATACGTTAGCCATATTTGAGGCTAAGATCAACTCAAACGTTTGTTAAGGATACATTAGTCTAACTTTAGACTAAGATCAACTTAACGGGATCGTTTAGATCCGACAAAAGAGCATTTGGGCTCTATTGTTCCAGTTTAGGGACATAGAGGTCCATGTTCCAGTTTAGGGACGTGGTGGTCCATGTTCCAGTTTAGGGACGTGGTGGTCCATTTAATATATGGCCGCCGGGACCCGTCACCTCTCTGACGTCATTGAAGGATTACAACGACAGGTGTCAGAGGAGTTCAGAGATGTATCCTTGAACCAAAGTCGATTGGAGGGGATCTATAGTCCAATTTGGGACTAAAGCTTGTTTGAGGGTTTAAGGATACATTAGCCATATTTGAGGCTAAGATCGACTTAAACGGGATCGTTTAGATCCGACAAAAGAGCATTTGGGGGCTCTATTGTTCCAGTTTAGGGACGTAGTGGTCCATGTTCCAGTTTAGGGACATAGAGGTCCATGTTCCAGTTTAGGGACGTGGTGGTCCATTTAATATATGGCCGCCGGGACCCGTCACCTCTCTGACGTCGTTGAAGGATTACAACGACAGGTGTCAGAGGAGTTCAGAGATGTATCCTTGAACCAAAGTCGATTGGAGGGGATCTATAGTCCAATTTAGGACTAAAGCTTGTTTGAGGGTTTAAGGATACATTAGCCATATTTGAGGCTAAGATCGACTTAAACGGGATCGTTTAGATCCGACAAAAGAGCATTTGGGGGCTCTATTGTTCCAGTTTAGGGACGTAGTGGTCCATGTTCCAGTTTAGGGACATAGAGGTCCATGTTCCAGTTTAGGGACGTGGTGGTCCATGTTCCAGTTTAGGGACGTGGTGGTCCATTTAATATATGGCCGCCGGGACCCGTCACCTCTTTGATGTCGTTGAAGGATTACAACGACAGGTGTCAGAGGAGTTCGGAGATGTACCATCGAACCAGATGTAAATTGATTTAAGAGAGTAACTGTGCTCAGTCAATTTAATTTGAGGACTTACGGCCATGATTGGGCTAAGTACAGTTGATAATGTTCAACATTTTTATTTATATTTAGCCTAGTAGGCCTTTATTAGGGCACTGCCCCCTGTTAATAATGCACTGCATTTTATTCTGTCCTGTTAGGCCTCTTTGATTTGGGCTCTGTCCCCCTTTTATAATGCAGAGCATTCGTTTTGGTCCATTGGGCCTTTTAATTGGGCTCTGCCCTTTAATAATGCGCTGCATTAATGAGTCTGACAGAGTGCCACATGGCTTGTCAGGCGCTTTGCGCCAATTGAAGAGTGCAAGGCGCAAGTCCATGGGGAGGTGACACGTGTCACGCTCGGGAGAGCGCAAGCGCAGTGCGCTGCGCTGTTGCGCTGTTGATACGTGGCGCGCTCTGGTGAGGTGCGCCAATTCATGAGAGCAGTGCTCTGTTTTTAGAAGCGCATAGCGCAGATCATTATGGGGCTGACACGTGGCGCTTTCTGGTGGCTTGCGCCAACCCGAGAGCGCAGCAGTGTAGATTTTACAAGTGCTGGGCACTGTTTTATTATTTTGATCAATTTTAGATCAAAGAAAATAAATTTTCTTGTTTTCAAAGAACCAGTGGTTCATAAGAAAGTGCAAGACACCATTATTATTTATTTTCCTTTTTTTTGAAGATCATTGATCTTGTTCTCAGATCAATGAGATAAATGATCTGTTCATAAGAGAATTTTCTCTTCTTTTTTTTTTCTAAAGGTTTTTACCTTTTTTTTGTTCTTGAGGAATTCTCTCCAATTCTTCAGAGTTCTCAATGATGATGTTGATGCCTTTTGATTTGGGGTCTAGGGGACTTTATATAGTGCCCATAAATTTGTTAAAGAGATCTTTGTCTGAGTGATTTGGGGAATTTTCCCCACCGTTGGATCTTTGATCCAAGAGCTTCTGTTTTACAGAAGGCAATCTTCTTGTTTTAACAAGAACAGAAAAATCTTGCTAGAATTTAATTCTGTTTGGCGCAAACGCCTGTTCACACCGTAATGTTGTATTATTATATTCCCCATTCTTATTCTTTATACAAATAAACAGGTGCTTTTGACGCATGTCTGCTACATATTACAGGTTACAGGTTCTTGGACAGAAAACAGTGAAAACGATGAAAAGGCGATGCAAAAGTGGACTTTGACCAACAAATAGAAGACTCTTGATCAAGCCTACATCAAAGATAAAATTCACAAAGTACAAGGCAATGCAAGGCCCAAGATTACAAAGCGAATGGTTAAAAGTCCACCGCAATTATTCCCTGGAGATCTGGAAGAAACATATAAGCTATTTTAATAAAAGAACTAAATAATAAGGAAGCCCAAAGATTCAAGGCCCAATACTTCCCTTTAAAGAGACAGAGACATAAAATTTTACCAAAGCTTGAAGTCTACTTTGACTAGGTCTTCCTAAGGATATTTTGGTAAATGTAGACATGCGAATCAATTGTAACCTAGGGTTTTTATCTCCTATAAATAGAAGCCCAAATCATTGTATTCTTTTCATGCCTCCCTATGCCTCCCTTCATTAATAAATTTTAGAATTCTTTTGGAGAGCATCGATGCCTCTTTTCATATCATCTATTCAGATCTGACAACCCTGCGTAAATGTTTGGAGAGAGCCATATGTAAAGTAAGTAGATTTATTTAATTGCCCTAGTTTAGATTTTAATTCTTGCCCTAGCTAATTTTTATTCTCTGCCCTAGATAAATGTATTTTAATTCCCTAATGAGTGAGTAGTCTCCTCGCTTGTTAGGGTTAGATCTGGGGAAGGTTTGAGAGACGAAGATCTCTCATCCCCTTTCTTGTCCGTCATATATTTTCATAGGACTCTATGCATACATGCACATACCGCTTCCTACGGCACCCTATCCCACGAGGTAGCGGTGATACCGTAGTATAAAGGCCCGGTTGTGATAGTTTTCCATGGAGGTTAGGGTAAGGATTTCTAAAGGAAGGACAAGAACCTGGAGGAAGAAACATCTTTCCAAATGGTTCTAATCCCTTTTATTAATAATTACCATAACACCTAATTAGATCTTCATATGGGTATAGAAAGCGGTGAGATTTATAGACTTTCCAAACTTAACCTAGACCTAACCCTAGCAAGATTTAGATATAGATTAATTCAGTTTTTAAATTAAATCAATCCGACGCCCATCGGAATTAACTCGTTTGAGCGAATAGGAAATTCACAACATCCCTGTGGACCGACCCGTACTCACCGGCTAGCTACCAAGCGACGCCGTTCTTGATTGGGGTAATAGAAATAGTTTTTGAGATCAATCAAATGGCGCCGTTGCCGGGGATGGCGTGTTAAATTCCTTTTTGCAATTTTGGGTTAATCAAAATTAAAAAATCATAAAAATCTGAAAAATCAAAAAAAATATAAAAATATATCATCTGTTATTTTTGGGAAGGGTATTTTTGTGTGAATTTTGCAGGATCTACGAAAAAACTCGGATCTGTAAATCTACAGAGATCAAAACAGCAAATATCAAATCCGAACAAACAAAGGAATATCACAATAAACAACAGAAGAAATTTGGAGGACCGAGTCAAATAAGAAGAATCGCGGTGCTCTGGTCCTAAAAAAAAGCCGCGCGACCCCCATTCTGGCCGCGGAACCGCCGCGCGACCCCCACTCAGGCCGCGGAACCGCCGCTCCCTGGAGGCATCAAAAAAAAAAAAAACCAGTTCCGCCACTGCAAATCTCTGTGAGTTTTCTCTCTCCTCCTCTACAAATCTCCGATATATTTTCTGAAAAATCTCCTGCAGGATTCTTTGCGCTTAAAATTTTTTTTCCTTTCCAAATAACAAATCTTATGCAGGATTCGTTGCGCTATACTTAAAATAATAATTGATTGCAAGTGATCTTTTCTGATTTGCATATCCTTAATCTTTTTGCTAAAAATATCTTTCCAAATAAAGAGCAAGAGAAAAAAGGAAAATTTTAATTAGAAAACTTGGAAACTTTGAGATTCACAAAAAAAAAGATTTGATTGCAAGTGATTTACTGTTTTGCATATCTTTAATCGGATTTTAAGGGGCTTTTGACCAATTCAGATTGGGTGGGGATTTCATCACCCTTCCCAGGACCCCAGAAATCACATAAAGCATTTGCATTGACCAAACTTTAATTAAAAAATACTAGACTCAGCCCTAAGGACTTCGAGCTCAATAGCACAGAGGACTAATTATAGGCATCGACCGTTTATCCTAACCTGACTTTGCGGTGTCTAGGCAAGTGTGTCTAAGGCAAGTGGTTACTTAATTAGGACCGCTACTTGTAGCCGGGAGCCTCCCACTTACCTGGCACTTACCTGGCCGCAATTGACGGTGAAGAGGCGGTTTGAGATCCTATTTCTAGCCCTTTGGAACAGTTAGGAGCTGTCTAGCTGACCTAGGTGACCCTAGATCTAGACCTGATTGTGCATTTTTGGTTGATCGAAAGTGTGTCTTAGCTCTTTTCTCGAAAATATTTTTGCAAACAGTTCTAAATAAAGAGAAAAAGGAATTTTTTTTATAAAAACTTGCAAAATTTTGTCGCAAATAAATCCTTGCACCACCACCCAACTCTCTTTCTTTCACCCTTTTTTCTAACATGGGTACCCCACATCATAAATCTCTTGCCGAACTTTGGTATCCCGAACCTAATTTTGCGTCGTTCGTCAATTTGTTCGGTCAATTTAAAGACGATCCTTCCATGCCTAAAATATCTTTGAAAGATCAAATAGAGGCGTCTATGAGAAACAATTCGACTTTTCAACCCACTTTGTGTCAACCAAGTCAACCTTTACCACCTCCATATGTTGATACCACTTTTTCAAGTCCTTCTGTCACTCCTAAGCCGATGTCCATTGCTGAGCATATTGCTCAATCTCGCAGCCGATCTTTCACCCCTCTCCACTCATCTAGTTCTAGGGATCCGTACGATTATTCACCGTTTTATCCACATGTTGACCCTACACCTGCCCAACCACCCACTTCCTACCAGTCCTACCCGACCTTCCCACCTTCACTAGACACTGCTTCTACACAGCCTTTTGGGAGTTTCACATACCCAAACAATTTCGAATCTTTTGCCGAAACCCCCTTACCACCAAAGTCTAGTTTGGAAGAGTCGTTGGAAGCTTATATTGCTGCAACAAACAAAATGGTTAGGAATGTGGAAGCGTCCGTGGCCGCCCTTATGCAACCTGCTGAACCGGTAGCTAGTTTCCAACTAGCTCCAAATTTTCCAATGTATGGGGAGGCGGTTGGACAGAGTGCGAATTTGAGAGGATTTCCAAATCAAACCTACCCATACCCAATTCCAGCCCACAACTCCGGTTTTCCATCGATTGTCCAAAATAGTTCACCAGTTGAAAATAAAAACAAGTTGTGTGAATTTGTAGTTCTTGATTTGCCAGATTGTGAAGAACCCCTTTCGAGTGAAACCACACTTAATCCTTTCGATCTTTACACCTCCACTCTAAGACCTAAATCGATAAATATCCATGCTTTTGATGAGGTGTCAGAAAAAATTGATTTTCACTTGATTGAGGATATAGACGCCGGGAATATTTCGGATGATGAACCCATCGATTTAATTGAAATTTTATGTCCAATTCATCATCCCGGGTCATTAAATGTTTTTCCTGAACTTCATATGCGTCTTGATTTTGATGATATTGGCATGGATAAGCAAATTTTTGAGGAAAATATTGAGGAGAATTATGAGGATAGTACTGAGGATAATATTGAGGTTGAACCATTTTCGTTTGATGTGTCGAATTTTCCAATACACCCTCCTGAATCCTTAACTGATACCCTTCCTCACTCACTTCCTTCCGTCCTTCCTATCGTTTCGACCGTATAAGAGACCGTTACGCTTTCATCTCCAATACCAAGTTCAGCGTACCCATGCCTTCTTGCGAATCTTGAGGGATTTGACCCCATTTCACGACGAGTTGATAGATTAGCACAATCATTTTTAACACTTCGGTCATCATAAATTGCGCTAATTTACTCACTCGAGTTACACCCTCAAGATCGTACTCCACTTCTTTCTCTTTTCCGCCATTCTTCTCCTCCGCCGAGACCATATTCCACTCTTCTTCCCATTCGGTCTCGTGTGCTTCTCATTTCTTTTCTTTCCACCCCATTCTTTCACCAACCCAACCATTACCAAGATAAGATTTTTGAATGGTTGGTACTAACTTTTGGCTTGTGTAAGGCCAAGCTTAAGTTTGGGGGAACCTTGTTGTATATATGTATATATATTTTTTGTTTTCTTTTTCTATAAAAAAAATTTCAAAACATTAAAAAATATATAAAAATATATAAATAAATAAACAGGGGAGTGCCGACATTTTGACCATCTTGGTGTAGCATGACAGTGAGGACACTGTCAAGTTTAAGTTTGGGGGTATGCTCGGTACGTCTTCTTCCTTCGCATTCATTTATACATATTTTTGCATTTGCATACTTATTTTAGAACCCATAAAAATTTGAAAAATTTTAAAAAAATTATAAAAATTAATGTATTCAATTCTGGTTAATTGACTTGAGTTTGATAAATAGGTCAACTGGCTAGGAAAAACTAGATCTTAGACTTAGTAAATTAAAAACCCTAAAAATAACCTTTCTTAAAAGTTTAACGGTAGAAAGTATATGTTTTTGTAGTTTATTTAGAAATAGGCAAATTTTGGGTTCAATTCTTGGGCTAAGTCGAAACGAAGGAAAAGTATTAAAATTTTTATTAGAGTACAAGTTTGAAAGATAATTCATAGCTTAAGTCTAGATTCTGAAAACGTATACCCTACAAATTGCACAATCACGCACCTTGAAACTTGGAATAGTAGAGGAGACCTTGAAATGCTCTTGTCTAAAGTCCTTAGTACAATAAAAATGAAAAGAAAAAAAGTGAATAAAGAATAAAATGGACACTGGTTTTTGTGATTACTTAAGGCTGTAAAAATAGAAAAATATTTAGCAAGGGTGCCTCATCACCTAGTGCCTTAGACCAACTGGTTTGGGAGTCACTGCTAAAGCCTTGGGTGTTGCAAGACTAGGAATTACGCTTAAATGTGCAAACACATCTTGTAATCGGTTGTTGGTACCTCAAGAAGTATTAACGGTCGCATGAAGGATGTGTAAGCAAAATTCATTTAAAAATTTACCAATTAATAAGTGCTTTGGACAACGGACAAGAGTACGATTGCTTGATTTGAATTCCCAAGTGTAGGAGTGATTTATACACACACGTGGGGATATGTGATTGGAGTTTAGATGAGAGAAAGGAGTGAAGCATAGAACTTGTATCTTTAGTAGAGTTGATAAAAAATCCTAAGTGGAGATGGAACCCTAGAAGGAAAAATTAGGAAATGCCGAAAGCTAAGTAGGTCTGCAGAACATATATGATCTTAAGTTAAATGATGAGGAAGTGTGAAGAATATGGGTGGATAATTTGCAAGTCGAAGATAATAGAATTCCTTGTTAGAAAACCTAATTGGAAAACAAAAGTCGAAAAAGCCAAATTGATAGGATTTTGTGGATAGTATTCGCTGAAAACCCTCAGGAGACAACACTGCTCCTACTAGGGACACCTAGAGCTTTAACGGCTTGTTGCACGAGCTCAATGCAATCGCGTTTTCCTGCGAAAGTGCGGTTAGGTTTTTTGTAGAGAATAAAAAATAATAAGTTTGCTCGAGGACGAGCAAAAGATAAGTTTGGGGGTATTTGTTCACACCGTAATGTTGTATTATTATATTCCCCATTCTTATTCTTTATACAAATAAACAGGTGCTTTTGACGCATGTCTGCTACATATTACAGGTTACAGGTTCTTGGACAGAAAACAGTGAAAACGATGAAAAGACGATGCAAAAGTGGACTTTGACCAACAAATAGAAGACTCTTGATCAAGCCTACATCAAAGATAAAATCACAGTACAAGGCAATGCAAGGCCCAAGATTACAAAGCGAACGGTTAAAAGTCCACCGCAATTATTCACTGGAGATCTGGAAGAAACATAGAAGCTATTTTAATAAAAGAACTAAATAATAAGGAAGCCCAAAGATTCAAGGCCCAATACTTCCCTTTAAAGAGACAGAGACATAAAATTTTACCAAAGCTTGAAGTCTACTTTGACTAGGTCTTCCTAAGGATATTTTGGTAAATGTAGACATGCGAATCAATTGTAACCTAGGGTTTCTATCTCCTATAAATAGAAGCCCAAATCATTGTATTCTTTTCATGCCTCCCTATGCCTCCCTTCATTAATAAATTTTAGAATTCTTTTGGAAAGCATCGATGCCTCTTTTCATATCATCTATTCAGATCTGACAACCCTGCGTAAATGTTTGAAGAGAGCCATCTGTAAAGTAAGTAGATTTATTTAATTGCCCTAGTTTAGATTTCAATTCTTGCCCTAGGTAATTTTTATTCTCTGCCCTAGATAAATGTATTTTAATTCCCTAATGAGTGAGTAGTCTCCTCGCTTGTTAGGGTTAGATCTGGGGAAGGTTTGAGAGACGAAGATCTCTCATCCCCTTTCTTGCCCGTCATATATTTTCATAGGACTCTATGCATACATGCACATACCGCTCCCTACGGCACCCTATCCCACGAGGTAGCGGTGATACCGTAGTATAAAGGCCCGGTTGTGATAGTTTTCCATGGAGGTTAGGGTAAGGATTTCTAAAGGAAGGACAAGAACCTAGAGGAAGAAACATCTTTCCAAATAGTTCTAATCCCTTTTATTAATAATTACCATAACACCTAATTAGATCTTCATATGGGTATAGAAAGCGGTGAGATTTATAGACTTTCCAAACTTAACCTAGACCTAACCCTAGCAAGATTTAGATATAGATTAATTCAGTTTTTAGATTAAATCAATCCGACGCCCATCGGAATTAACTCGTTTGAGCGAATAGGAAATTCACAACATCCCTGTGGACCGACCCGTACTCACCGGCTAGCTACCAAGCGACGCCGTTCTTGATTGCGGTAATAGAAATAGTTTTTGAGATCAATCAACGCCCCAGTGCATTACACGTGTCAAGCAGCGCAGAGCGTCGCAACTGCGCTGACACGTGTCGCGCAGCGCACAGCGCATCGCAACTGCGCTGACACGTGTCACGCAGCGCATCGCTTGCGCAAAAGCGACTGCGCTAACACGTGTCGCGCAGCACAGCGCTTGCACAACTGAAGCTTTGCTTCTTTTAATTTTGTTTTTTAATAGAGCCTTGCTCTGATTGGACGCGTTGTCTTGGGCGCTACGCTGACATATCAGCTTCTGATACGTGGCGCGTTGCTCGCAGCGTACGGAATCTGAAGCGTTGCTTCAAAATTTGAATTTTTGAAATTCAAACAGAGCCTTGCTCTGATTGGGGGAAACAGAGTAGGCATCAGCATTGCTAACACTGAAGCACATATGCCAGGAGCAATTCATCATTTGCCCTTTCCTGTTGGGAAGCGGTGGCTTAGGAGACAGGTTTAGGTCCCTATCACCTAAGGCTTTTCAATTTTATGAGCCGTAAAGGTCCTATAAAAGCATTTTCTCCCTACGAGTCGAAAGCATCTCGTAGGTGCACTTTCTCCTTAGGGGTCGTAGGGACTCCCAAGTGTGTTTTTCCTTTGTGAGTCGTAAGGATCCCACGAAGGTGTTTTCTTACGAGTAATGAGGATCCCGTAAGTTGGTTCTCCTTATGTATCGTGAGGACACATGAGTGGGTCTTCCAAAATGGAGCATAAGTCCAAGGGCGAAGACCGGCCGCTGGACTGGTGATTGCGGTGGGGCATGGGTATGCTGAGAATTATTTGAGCCCGTGGATTGTATATGGTAGTCAAGTTGGGGAATAACCATAGGGCTGGGAGAATTTTGAGAAATTGGATTTTGGTTGGCGTCTGCATCGCTGCACTGGAATATAGTACCAGGAGCGACTCATCATTCGCCGTTTGGAGACTTGGAATTTGGATCTTGTTTGGCATCAGCATTGCTGCACTGGAATAATGTCAGGAGCAACTCATCATTTGCCCCGGGAGGACTTAGGATTTGGGTTTTGGTCGGCACCAGCACCGCTAACACTGAAGCGTAACGGCAGGAGCGACTCATCATTTTCCATTTCCCGTTGGGGAGCGATGGATTAGGAGATAGGTTTAGATCCCTGTCACCTAAGATTTTTCAATTTTATGAGCCGTAAGGGTCTCATAAAAGCATTTTCTCCCTACGAGTCGAGAGGATCTCGCAGGTGTATGTTCTCCTTAGGAATCGTGAGGATTCCTAAGTGTGTTGCTCCTTTTTGAGTCGTAAGGATCTCACGCATGGATTTTCTCCTCACAAGGTCGAGAAGACTTTGCGAGTGTATTTCATCTCTTTTCATGAGTTTGCACCCTTTCGGGTTTTCACAAACTCGCCGGTAGTCCTGCTGTTTTTACTCACGGAACCCTTTCGGGTTTTCATCCGTGCCCGTTTTGCTTGTGGACATACCGTTTTTTTTTGCCGCTGGTGGGACTTTAAAAGTAGTCTCACCGGCAGGATTTGGGAGAGATAGGGGTCGTTTACGCCCGTGGATTGTATACGGTTTTGCAGGATGTATGATCCAGACCGTAGGGTTGGTGTGCTCAATTCGCCTGCGACTTGGAGCATTCACGCATAGTATTTCTTGAGATATCGGCCATTGATGGGTGGCATGGGCCTTTCTCCCTCAGCACTTATTAGTTGGTAGGATCCTCCGTCGAACACTTTCTCGATGACGTATGGTCCTTCCCAGTTTGGCTCGAATTTTCCCTTGGCATGTCGATTGGGGATGATCGGTCTTTTGAGCACCAACACCAATTCACCTTTCTTGAAAGCGCGGAGACGAGTTATCTTGTCATAAGCCCGTGACATTTGGGCTCGGTATAGCTCCATATTTTGCTGCACCGCGAGCCTCTTTTCTTCGAGGGCGTCGAGCTCTTCAAACCGAAGGAGCACGTTTTCCTCCTCCGTCAATTCGTGCTGAACGACCATTCTTAAGCTTGGAACTTCGACTTCGAGGGGGAGGACCGCCTCCACTCTGAAAAGCAATGAGTATGGAGTGGACTGAGTTGGAGTACGGTACATGGTACGATATGCCCACAATGCCTCAGGAAGCTTGAGATTCCAGTCTCTCTTGTTGGCTGAAGCATTTTTCCTCAGGAGCTTGCATAGAGTCTTATTGAAGGCTTCGGCTAGCCCATTGGCTCTTGGATTATAGATAGAGGAATATCTCCAGTCTATCTTGTATTGAGTAGTGAACCTTGAGACTTTGAAGCTCTTGAAAGAAGACCCGTTGTCAGAAATGATTCTTCTTGGTGTACCGAAGCGGTATAGAATATTATGCTTGAAGAATGTCAGAATATCTTTTGTCTTGACTTCTTTTAGCGGGACAGCTTCATCCCATCTGGAGAAGTAGTCTGTTGCGGCCAGTATGAACCGGTGGCCTTTGGATGACGGAGGATCAATTGGACCAACTATGTCGGTACCCCAGACTTCGAAAGGCCACGACGCCACCGTAGGATGCAACGGATTGGGGTGCTTGTGAATGAAATCACCGTGAATTTGGCAGATATAACATTTCTTTGCATGCTCTCCGCAATCCCGTATCATGGTGGGCCAGTAATACCCAAGCCGTTTGATCTGAAGCCGCATTTTGGGGTCGGACTGGTGAGCCCTGCAAACTCCTGAGTGAACTTCTTTCATAACTTTTTGGGATTCGGCCGATGACAGGCACCTGAGCCAGAGTTGGTCATATGACCTGCGGTATAGCGTGTCATTCACAAACACGTATCGGAGAGCTCTCTTCTTCAGCTGAATCCTTGCAGATTTTCCTTTGGGCAGCTTGTCATATCGGAGGTACTCTATGAAGGGTCCTCTCCAATCGGGTTCGTCTTGGATGATCGAAACTTCTTCAGCCGGACTGCTCTTCTGTTCCGCGCTTTCCTCTTCTCGTAGAGAGACTGAGGGTAAAATTTGCCAGCTCCTGACTGTGATCAGAATTTCGTCCATGTCAGGATCAGCCAGCTCCTTGGCTAGGCGAGCGAGTATGTCGGCTTTTCCGTTCAATGCTCTGGGGACTCTCATTAGTTCAATGTGAGTGAACCGTTTCATGAGTTCCACCACCCGGCTTCTGTACCGAGCTAACTCGAGTTTGTATATCTTATAGTTGCCGCTTACTTGGTTGACGACAAGCTGGGAGTCACCGTAAACCCGTAGCCGAAGGATTTCCATTTCTATGGCGAGCTCCAAACCAGCTATCAGAGCTTCATACTCGGCCTCATTGTTTGTGCGAGGCTCGGTGAGAGCAAAAGAACGCCGTAGGGTTCCCATTGATGGCGTGATGAACACCAATCCTATCCCTGCTTTTATCTTCGAGACGCTTTATTTACTGGAGGTCCTTATCGATGAGGCTCCATCGAAGTAGAGCTCCCAACATGGTTCGTCATTCTAGAGGTGCAGCACCTGCTCGTCGGGTAACTCGCAATTGAGTGGTGACCCTTCTGGTATGGGATGGGAAGCGAGAAAGTCTGCAAGAGCTTGCCCTTTTACTGCTTTCTGAGGAGTATAAACTATGTCAAACTCAAGTAGCATGACAGCCCATCTTTCCATTCTGCCGGCTAGGCTTTCTTTGGTCATCAAGTGTTTGAGCGGGTCGACCTTGGAGATCAGCATAACCCGATGAGCGAGCAGATAGTGCCTCAGCTTCCTCACAGCAAATATCATAGCCAGGCATTGTTTTTCAATTGGGGAATAGTTGTGGTCCGCCCCGACTAGAGTTCGACTGAGGTAGTAGAGGGCATTTTCTTTTCCCTCCTCGTTATTCTGGGCAAGGACCGCACTGAGTGACTCATCTAGCGCGGCAGTGTAGAGAATCAGCGTTTATTTGGAATGGGAGCGGCCAGCACTAGAGGGTGCCACAAGTATTGTTTGATACTTTCGAACGCTGCTTGACATTCGGCATCCCATATAAAAGGAGCTCCTTTCTTCATGAGCTTTGAGAAGGGCCTACATCTTCCCGATAAATTTGAGATAAACCTCCGTATATAAGCAAGCTTGCCTTGAAAAGATCTTAGCTGTGTCAGGCTCTTTGGAGGGGGCATCTCCATGATGGCCTTTATCTTTGATGGGTCAACTTCGATCTCTCGATGTCGGACTATGAAGCCTAGGAATTTTCCCGATGATACGCCAAAAGCACACTTTAAAGGATTCATCTTCATATCGTATTCCCTCAGTCTGGTGAGAACGGTCCTAAGATATTGGATGTGGCCGGCCTTGGCTTTAGTTTTAATGACCAGATCATCAACATAACATTCGACGACTTTATGGATTAGGTCATCAAAGATATTAGTCATTGCCCTTTGATATGTAGCACCTGCGTTCTTCAGCCCGAACGGCATCACCTTGTAGCAATATATTCCGATCGGGGTTCGAAATGCTGTGTGTTTCTCATCCTCAGGCGACATCTTGATCTGATTATATCCATACGAGCCATCCATAAAGGTGAACAACTCGTAATTTGAGGTGTCATCGACCATCATTTCCATGACCGGTAGCGGGAAGTCGTCTTTAGGACATGCCTTGTTGAGGTCCCTGAAATCGACACAAACTCGGATCTGCCCATTTTTCTTCACAGGGACTATGCATACGATCCAGTCCGCATATTTCTCTTCCCTGATGAAGCCGGCATCGATGAGCTTCTTGGTTTCCTCGATGGCCTTTTCTTCTAGTTCCCTTCTCATTCTTCGAGAAGCTTGTTTGACTGGCCTAGCATCAGGAGATATAGCCAGCTTGTGCACGGCAACTTCAGGGGAGAGGCCAGGCATTTCTTTGTATATCCACGCGAAGCAGTCGACAAACTCATGCGGCAGGGCAATTGTCTGCTCTTTCATTTCCTCTAACAAGAGTGAGCTGATGTAGGTCGGCCTTGGATTATTGGGCGTTCCTAAGTCAATCTCGGTTAGCTCGTCAAAGGTTGCTTGTCCGCCATCTTCGAGCACTTGAGGAGCTTCTTCTGGCTCGGCTATCTCGTCATCATCATTTGATGTTTCGCTGGCCTCACCAACATGGATCATGTAGCACGCTTTGGAATCAGGTTGAATGTAGCCTATGCCACATCTATCTGGAATTCATCTATCGATGAGTGCTCGGACCTGGGGCGGATGCCATAGCCCTTCATAAAACTTTGCTTCAGACTCTGTTTGATATAACCGGCATCCGCACTTTTTGAAATATTCCCGCATCTCGGGCGCATGGTATCTGGGATTGAGGACGGCTCTTATGCCTCTCTCATAGGGAAGGCACGCAAGAGACAAATCGTCCGGGTGCACAACGGGGTTTGACCCATAAAACTGGATGCTTTTCTATCCACTTTTCCTCCCGGGAATGTAGAAAGTTTTCAGCTGGTCCACGGTGGAGATTGACAATGCATCGAGCTCTTTGCACATCTGCTCCGGCACCCTTGTGACGGCCAGGGACCCTTCTGCAATTTCGAAGGTTTCTCGTGATTTCGCTTGTTGCATGGGGGTCCAATCTACGCAGCTGTTGCAAGGCAGGTCCTCTTCTTCCGACCCTTCAGTGTCGCTGCCCAGATGAGGGCGGAATTTGCTACTAGATGGGCCTTCAGTATCAGATTCGTCCGTATCGCTACCAAAACGAGGGCGAGTTTTATGGAAGGACGGACTTCCAGCGTCGGACTCGTCAGTGTCGCTACTGAAACGCGGGCGCACCTGGGCGTTTTTACTCCTGAAAGTGACAGCTGGCTCAGATTTACTTTTGAGTCTTAGGGGCGCTCTGTCCTCAGTCGGTTGCGCTTAGCATTTTAGTGGTTCATAAAGTACCGAGAATCCTCATATCGGACTTCGTGCACACCGAACTGTAAGTGCACGGCAGCGCCCCGGCCGTCATCCCGAGGCCAAAATGCGGAAACGATACTTTTCTTTAACTTTTAAAAACGGTGCTACCGCGTACTAAAAACCCGGATCGGACCATTAACCTAATGCTAGCAAACTAGAGAATGGGTAGAAAGCTATATCGAGCGATCCGTGTCCTTTGGTCTTCGGCCTCCGTCCCGATCTCCTTGCGGAATCTCCGGTCTTCATCTCCTCATCGGAAAGGGCACCACATCGCCGGGTTCTTTTACAGGCTCCCACCTCTGGATCGAGGCAACTCGGGCACAAAGTTGGCGAGCCGACGTCTCCAAGAATGCTGTAGGATATCTGTAGAACTCATGTCTCATGGAGTTGTAAGAAATTGCCAATTTTGATAGAGGAATGAGATGAACTTTCAAAATATGGTGATGTGGGATTTTGTGTGAGCTCATGAGATAAAAAAAACCCACACTTAAAAATTGGGCAGCCCCATCTCTAGAATGGCCGGCCATGTATCAATTAAAGGGGAGAGAGGGAGTGGATCAATAATGCAAGAAGGAATGATGAGTGATGATGAGAAAAAATGATCACAACCAAGTCTCCACTCCATCACCTAATCATATCCCAAAAGTCAAGCAATTATGAACAATCATGAACCAAGAAGTCAATGTATGGTGGAACCATCATGAAGCAACAATTTTCAAAAACCACCCTCCACTTTGCTAATTTGTACATTTACAAATAAGCCCCTCCACACCAATTTTCAGCCAAAGAAAGAACAAAGGAAAAATGACCGAAATGGAAAGTAAACCGGCAACTTTAGAAAACTGATCCCGTAATAAATTACAGGAAAACCCCGCGACTGTATATACATACCCGCATTTGTATTCCGACCGAATACAAATGCAATGAGACAAACTCTACACAGTACAATACTAGGATCCGGCTTAAACCAAAGCCCGCTAGTATTATCCGTTCGATCAAGATCCGTGCAATACCGCACGTATATGACCGAACCCTGCCATATATCCATACGGCCTCTACAACATTTCGTCCGAAACTTGAGAAACTGTCTGTGGGGGGACTCTAAAGACTCGTCAATACTTTGGCTGTGGATTTAACCACTAGCACGTCAGAGGTATTAGCCATACGTAACGGGCAACCAGGTATTGACCAAAAGGGACGTCGATGAGCGAACTTATCCTGACACCCTACTGAGCCTGTCAGTGACAATATCCGTACAGTCCGGTCCGTTCGTTTATGAGCATCTCATGGCGGGCCTAGGGGGTTGGTAAAAGTCAGACCCCCAAAAGCGGTACAAGTCGTGTCGGAGTGTAGCTAAGAACACCCTGAGATACTACTGGAATACCTACCAGTAAATCTCCTGCCTTGGCCAAGGACTTCGTGTAATGGCTCTCCTAGACACAGCGCGACCTCACCCCCAATACCGGGAGAGACGAACCCCTGCAGATCCGCTCACTGCCTCCATGTGGCTCGGGACTGTACCCAACTAAAACCTGTTTGCACAACTCCTTTGAGCCGTGGTAGGGTAGTAATCAAAGTACAGCGGGAACTCACACGAGACAAATGACGATCTCAAGTCGATGAACTAACCTGTACACATGTCACCAGGGAACTGCTATCTGACGTCAGGTATAAGACTCAATTAGCATGTTCCCGGCGAGTCCTGTCCGGTGTACTCATAACCCAATGAGCACCTGTATACATCTTAGGTGAACCAACTGACACCAGTGGCTTGTGAGACCGGCCACCGTCCCTTGTCGGGGTCTCGACTGTATATACTAGTCTACTTTGGAGTATCGATGCCCGGTCTCGAAAACTCCCACGGCTAGGGACCTTTTAAGGATGTGCTTATAGACCCCAGCTCCCACGTATATGATCGCCATCATACTGCTGGCCATCAAGCAAGAATCCTAAGGGCTCTATCAACGTGCAATAGTGACCTCTAAGGTCACCTAAAGCGGTACACGATGATAAAGATAAACCAGATAGCATACTATCATCTTGAGTAAGATTGTTCTACCGACATAGGTCCTCCCTCAATCATTGCAATCACGGGCCTGTGATCCAATAATTGACTCTGAGGGCACTATGTCCAACACGAACGGCTGGATGTCTCCGTCAATGCGTCTTTCTTCGCCAATTTTAGTATACTTCATGCATTGATGGAGAGTTGATGGAATGATGCCGTAATCGTGGAGCTACGGCCGCCCCAAGAGAATTTTGTAAGACGTGTCAGCGTCGATCATGTATATTTTAGCTTCGGTATGCAGATCCCCAAATTTGATTGGCAGAGCAATGGACCCCAAAACTTGCTGGAAATTTTGGTTGAAGCCTTGAATGACAATCCTTTCCCTTGACAGGTGTCGGACGTCCATTGACAAACTCTTCAGAGTTCGCAAGTTCATGATATTCACTGAGGATCCTAGATCAATCAATATGCGATTAATCCGATCTCCGTCGCCCTACCCGGTCACGTAAAGCGGCCGATTATGCTCAGGCGTTCCCAGCAGCAAGTCTTCGTCCTTAAACGTGACTGCGGCGGCATGCAGAGCATACTGGACTTCTTTCATATTAATTTCCGCAAGCGAGCCTGATACCGCTCGGGGTTTTGTAGAACGTGAATGGGAACATCTCTAAGCTCCTTAGATAGGACCAAGGCATCGTAGATGCTCAGGAGAGACGGAAGCTTCCGGAGATGAGCCAAGACATTATATTCCACCGAGGAAGGACTTGAGTTTTCATCAGCCGGTTCTCTGCCATCTTCCTCATTAGCCACCTGTTTTTCCTTCCCTTTTGGGGCGTTGTCCTAATTTGGCGGTAGAGCCCTGCCGCTTCTGAGCTGGATTTGATTGGCTTTTGCGGCAAGCTCCTCGTCCTCTTCGGGAAAATAGAGCTCCCCCTCAAAGTCGCTGCCAAGATGGATGGCGTAGCAGGTTACTACTGGGATCTCTTCATTGGAGTCTTCTTCTAACTCCTCCAGAATTTCAGCCGCTTCTATAAGGAGGAACTCCTTCAATTGAATCAGAGTTCTTTCCTTCTGTTTATATTCTTCGAGGGAATCGATATATTTTTGAATGGTCGATCTCCCTGCAGACTCCTTTTCGCGCCGAGCTGCACTTTTCTTCTTCTTGAGCTTTTTGGATTTTGAGCCTAATGGAGCCGCATTGGCAGCTGGCATGGTAGGCTTCTTCCGCCCTTCCCATTCCGTCCTGGGCTCTTTCCGAAGTAGCTTTATCATCTTCTTCGTCTTATTAGATATATGCGTACTCCACGGAGGCTGTGGTGAGTCCATTTCATTTATCAGGGTAGCGGGTTCGGCTGTCTGCTCCCAGAAAGCTTCAGCTTCTGTCTATATAAAGTTGGTGGTTGCAACTTGATTATTCACTAACACGCTTTTGGACAGCTCAATCTCTCCAGCCTTGTACTGCTTCTCGACCCAGTCTTTGAAGATATAGCAATTCTTGATCGCATGGCTCACTACTCGGTGGTACGGGCAATACAGGGGATTGTCGGTCATTTTTGCTTCTTGAGGTCTTTTCGACTCCAGCAATTGTAGACCGTTTTTCAAGGCATCTTTAAATATCTTGCGGACCTTATCCCTCCTGAAAGAGTAAACCTTGTTCTTTTTCTCCTATAGGGATGGCCTTTCTCCTCCGAGCACTGGCTTTCGAGACCGGTTGGTTTTGGATTCGCCCGCCCTTCGCTTTTCTTCATTGTCGGACGCATTGAAGACATTGGTACTGCTGGAACTCCCGCTTCTACGGTTGTCGTCCCGCTTGCTTTTCCAAGTCTTGTCTCTCTGAGAGTCCGGGGTAGACTCTTGCTTCGAGCGTTCCAGCATTTGGACTTTCTTGGTTAGCTCTTGAAACGTCTTGAGGCCCGCTGTACACAAGAATGGGACCATCCTGTTAGTGTATATTCCCTAGAGGCCATTACTGTATCATACTAGTTTGTATATTACTTGATGGAAGCTTGGGATATTCACAGTTGTATATACAATCTTGCTCGAAATGGTAGTATGCTACTTGGTTTGTCTCTGCTTTAATATGTGCATGTGTTTCTTTTAGCATATTGCTGATATACATATTAGTAGAGCCCTTAGGATCTTTGCTTGATTACCAGCGTTGTGATGGCGCTCACACTCGTGGGAGCTGGGTGATCTATAAGCACATCCTTATACAGGTCCCTAGTCTTTGGACTATCGAGACAGGGCATCGATACTCCGGAGTAGACTAGCGTATGCGCTTCTCATCCCAGTGTGGGAGACGGTCTGTCCCACAGCCGTCAGTACGTCGTACCTGAGATAGTATGCGGGTGCTCGTTAGGTTACGAGTATACTGGACAGGACTCGTCGGGAACTGTTGGTTGGTATTATACCTATCGTCAGTTATCAGTTCCCAGGTGACATGAGTACAGCTTAGTCCGCTGACTTGACACTGTCACTTCGCCTCGAGTGTGTTCACACTGCACTTTGATTACTACCCTACCACGGCTCAAAGGAGTCGTGCAAACAGGTAGTTTTTGGGTGCAGTCCCGAAGCACTTGGAGGCAGTGACGGTTAGACAGGATTCGTCTCTCCCGGTATTGGGGGTTGACATCGCGCTGTGTCCAGGAGAGCCATTACACGAGTAGTCCCTGGCCAGGGCAAGCGAGATATACTGGTAGGTTTCCAGTGTTATCTCAGGGTGTTCTGGGCTTCACTCCGACACGACTTGTACCGCTATTAGGGGACTGACGTTCACTGCCCCCTAGGCCCGCCATGCGATGTATCAGACGAACAGACCGGACTGTACGGAGATTGTCACATACAGGCTCAGTAGGAGTTCAGATGGGGTTCACCTCGTCAGTCTTCTTATCGAAATCTACCTGGGGACCGTTACGTACAGCTAGTGCCGCTTGCGGTCTGTGGTTAAACCCACTGCCAGCGTAGTGTCGAGTCTTTAGAGTCCCACACAGAGAGCTATTCGCCTTTAGGCAAAATGAGTAGAGGTCGCATGGTCTTGCGACAGGGTTCGTTCGCATCCGCGCACTTGTGCACGTTTGCTGTCCGGACAGTTTATACTAACGGGCTTTGGTTTAAGCCGGATCCTAGTATATGATTTGGGATTGGTTTTTCTCATTGTATTCGTGTTCCTCGGATCACGAATGCAGGTGCGTATGCACAGTTTCTTAAGACAGAGGGAGAGGACCTTGATTAGGGTTAATAACCATTGTCATTTTATTAACCCTAATGCTTATGTGTGTATTATTGTTAATTGATATTAGTTTTATAATTGTGCATGGTTATGGTTGTTGACCATTTGACCTCCTTGACTTGTTGACCTTGGTTGACACTTTGACCATCATCATTTCATTTGGAAGATGCTTTTTGATCCTTGCAATTTGCATTAAAAATGAAATGATAATGGTCATGTCTTGATTAAGCCATGACAATTATCTCACTAATTTTCTAATTACAATAATTCACATATATGAGAGAAGGCTTCATATTATTCTCTCATTCTATTTTTCACATTCTCTCTCTTGTTCTTCCTCTCCCTCAAGCTCTCCCCTCTCATGTGTTGAGAAACACTTGAGCTTGAGAAAAACCCTCTCTTGATCATCTCTACTCTCATCTAGGGTTCAAGGACTAGCACTTCTTGCACCCTAGTTACTTCTAGCTTGGAGTTGAAGCCAAAGGTTGAGGATTTCGGGTGGATCTTTCTTCGACGTGAAAAGATGACCAAGGTGACCTCCTTCCACCACTCCAAGGAGCAAGGAGAGAAGGACTTAAAGCCCAAGGTATAACCTTTCTAGCACTTAGCTAGTTTTTAGTTAGCTTTAGCAAGTTTTTGTTTAGCAAAGATCCTTCTAGCTCTAGTCCATGTTGCCTAAGCTCATAAAAATCCGTTTTTTATTCCGTTTTCCGCCTCCCCGCAAGCACCAGGGTGGGCAACGTGGACTTACAATCCAATTGCTGAGGTTCCCAACGAGAAAGCTGACGGACTGGTCCTGCTCCAGCGGCGGTTCGCACTTGACTGTGAGATTACGCCATCGGGCGATAAATTCGGTGTTGCTTTCATTCTTCCCCGGCTTGGTCCTCATAAGGTCGGCAATGGAGATTTTATCACTGACACTCATGAACCTTTGCCGAAACAGAGACTCCATTTGGGCAAAGGTAATGATGGACCCGTCTGGTATACTTGCGTACCAGTTGAAGGCGACACCGGTCAGGCTGTTGACAAACTGACGAAGAAGGAGCACGTCATTGCCCCCTATATTTCCGCACGATGCTTTGAAGTGGGCGATGTGCTGAGTTGCATTCCCCGTTCCGTCAAATCTTCCGAACTCAGGAATGATGTATCCTCTTGGGAACTCGATCAGATCGTACTGTGCGGGATATGGCCGCCCACTACTGCCAATTTCTTTCTGGGCAATAGATTCGGCCACCAATGTTTTAACCTTGCTGGTGACCAAATCCATTATCCGATCTTGTGTTAGCGGGACGGTGTTATCTGGGGCCAAGGCGTCCCCAGAAGAGGAATGCGGCCGGCTTTCGTGTGGCTTGACGAATCTTGGACCCAGAGGGACAGGTATCGACCGCTTCGGATTGTCATCATCCGGCTCATGAGTAGCGACTTGTGCTTGATTGGGAGGCACTCGAGCAATTTGAGCCGTAAGCTGCATCACAACGTTTATTAGGTCGTCAATTTTCGAATAGAGCTTGGCCATCTCTTTATCTTTGCTCTTGAGCTGTTTTCAAAGCTCTTGAAGCAACTCTTGCTCCACGGTCCTGGGGCGGAAAGTCGGCTCTTCCTCGCTGTCCGAGCTTGACTCTGCCTGGACCGAAGGGTCCTTCTGCCTATCGTCCTCATCGAGAGGGTTTTCATCATCCAGCGGAGGCGGCTGTTCTTAGGAAGCGGCAACCACATTCAAGCCAGATTGGGCTTAGGATGTGGTGGCCCCATCCTTGCTTTTACTGCGGAGGTTGTCGCTGGGGCGCCCACCCGCCATATAGACCGTATGGATAATATATCCGGCTGTCTTTTTATCATCGGCGGCTGATTTCACAGATTGCTGTCTTGACCCCCCTGTTTCGGTAGAGGGCAGTCGATTGAAGGCGGCTGGCCTGACCAGGTTCTTGAATGGTGCTGGCGCTTCTTTTCTGGGTTTGCCCCGCTGCTTTCGTGCGGCACAGAGCGCCTGATAAACTCTTGAAGAGACAGTGTCATACTTTTTCTGTTGGGGCCGGGACACGTCTCTTTGTAGCGACGTTCGGACCGTTGTCTTCTTGATCCTGGCGGTCATGGCATTTCTCTGAACCCACTTCAGAGGTTCGAAGGAATTGCTGATTTTTACGGCCGACTCAGCCATTGTCACAGAGTATCCCTGCTCTTGGAACTTCACAAGATTCCACTTGGCCGAAGCCCTGGCCCTCTTGTTGGCTCGATACCTGAGCCGCTTCTGCCTTAACTTTTCTGTTCTAAGTACCTGGCAGACTTTGACTCTTTGGGAAGACACCGTAGACCGGGCGATGGAGGATTTTGGAGATACGCTCGATTGTGCATTTGTTGGAGTCATCGCCTGAGCTCGTCCGTAACATTTGATGTTGCCCTTTGTACTGGAAGTCTTGCCCCTAGCTGGAGCACCAGAGAGTCGTTCAGACACGGTCTTAAGCTTCGGTTGTGGTGCCTTAGCGATCACAATATTCGGCATCTTGCCCCTTGAGACTGGCTTGGCTATCTGCTTTGCCGGGATTTCTGCCAGATGAGCGCTTCCGGCAGGGTAGATGACGACGGAACCAAACTGGCGGGGCAGTTCCTCCCACTGTCGACTGAGGCTTGCGGGGAGAACCACACGAGCGTTGATCTTGACCATGTACGGAATCGGGGTCGCGTTGGAAGCTGAATTCATCTTGGGAGACATTATCGTTGAAAGTTGATTGCTGCACGAAAAGAAAACATCATTTCAGTATAGGCAATCGATATGTATATCGATTGAGTTCGCATGAGCGTTTAACCCGAAATATGGAAGGAGAGAAACGTCCCATCGGGCGTGCCAGAATCTGTAGGGTGTTTTTCGTCACCCCATTGAGATGGGAATACGCGTGTTCTTATCAGGCATACTACAGATTCCCCTTGCCTAGGGTAGGCCGGGGTTTATTGATTGTGGGGATCCGAATCTCCGACAGCTGCGGACTAAGCTGCCGTTAATTACCCCTCGCCTTTGGGGCGAGAGAACCTTCGATTGACGGGTTAAACTGTTCATACGAACTCAATGTGTAGTGTTGTGTTTTAGAGGGGTGGATTGGAGATATCGGGAGCCACGCAGAGTTTTTACGGGGGTCCCGCTATCCGGATAGCAGGCTGGGGGTCAAGGGAGCTAGCAGCCCCCTTGCAGGGTGCGGGGCAGCGCCTCGGCCCAAATATTTTTGAGAGGGAAAGTGTTATAGAGTATGTGTGTGTGTGTGTGTGTGTATGTGTGTGTGTGTGTGTGTGTGTGTGTGTATAAAGGGAAAGGGCATCCAAAGGATGTGTGGGGGCCAGCGCCTCGCGTGCATGGCACGCAGGCGGTGGGCGCTAGCGCATTAGGCGCTGGGCGTGAGCGCTCTGGGCGCTACCGAACAGGGCACTGGCGCACCGGGCGCTGGGCGCACCACATGCCCGGCACGTGGGCGTAAGCACACCACGTGCTCGGCGCGTGGGCGCAAGCGCACTGGGCGATGGGCGCACCATGTGCTCGGCGCGTGGGCGTAAGCGCTCTGGGCGCTGGGCGCACCACGTGCTCGGCGCGTGGGCACAAGCGCTCTGGGCGCTGGACGCTGGGCGTCAAACAGAAAGGGGACTTTGGTCTCTGCACTGGGAGCTGTGCTCCCGATTTTTGAAGTTAAACTCCTAAAAGGTTTAGAAATGATCAAAGGGGGTTGCTTTGTTTCTCCCTTTGGTTCTGGATCTTCCCAAGTTGGGATTTTTGGAGATGGGTCTCCTCCTTCCTCCTCTATTGGCTGGGTCTTGAAGAATAAGAAGTATGAGATTTTAAAAATCTCTTATTTTTAAGATCTGATGGGAGATCAGAGTTCCCCTTTGTGGGTTTTGTGGTGAAAAACTATTTAGTTTTATAAAAGGAAGAGTAAAACTCTTGATTTAATTCAAAAGAAAGAATAAGATTTTAGAACCTTGAGGAAGGAGAAAGATCTCAGATCTGGATTCTTTTGGAGAGAGAAAGAAAAGTTGATGGGATATTTTCATTATCCTTGCCTTTATAGGCTATACACTTTACACATAGCCCCTTGGGCTTCATAAAATGGCATTTTGCCTATCCCATGGCTCATGTGCCATTTCTTTTTGCACATAAGCCATGGGCTTTACAAAATTTGGCTTTATGCCCATTTTCTTACATTTATTCATAAAATAAAAATACAAGAAATACAACAAAATTATTTATTACAAAATTTTTATTTTGGCATGGGGGGAGGCCGGCCGCTTCATGTTCGGGCTCGCTCCGGGCATTGGCCCACTTGACCTGGGCTTGGGCCCACCTGGCTTGGGGTTGACTTTGATTTTGACTTGGTCAACCGGGTGTAAATTTTTACCCCAACACCACCGAGTAGCTTCCTGCTCGGCCCATCCGCAGTGGGTAGCTTCCTGTCCAACAAGGCTGTGGATCAAAAGCCCTCTTTACGAGGCCACCGAGTAGCTTCATGCTCGGTCCATCCGCAGTGGGTAGCTTCCTGCCCAATAACGATGTAGATCCAAATCCCTCATCACGAGGCCACCGAGTAGCTTCCTACCCGGTCCATCCGCAGTGGGTAGCTTCCTGCCCAACAACGCTGTGGATCAAAAGCCATCACTACGAGGCGGCCAGGAAGATTCCTGCTCGACTCATCCTCGGCGGGTAGCTTCCTGCCCAACAAACGCTCTAGATCTAAAGCCCTCCTCACGAGGCCGCCAAGTAGCTTCCTTCTCAGTCCAACCGCAGCGGGTAGTTTCCTGACCAACAATGCCGGGAATCCAAAGCCCTTGTCCCGAGACCACCGAGTAGCTTCCTGCTTGGCCACAGCGGGTAGATTCCTGCCCTACAAAGAAATGGATCTAAAAGCCCTCCTCACGAGGCCACTGAGAAGCTTCCTGCTCGGCCCATCAATCGGTTCATACTCGATGCGCAATCACCACCTCGACTCTGGGGAAAGGGAGGATATCGACCTTCCTAAAGTTGGCCATCGACCGATTCATACTCGACGCGCGATCGCCTCCTCGACTCCGAGGAAAGGGAGGATACCGATCTTCCTACACTTGGCCATCGATCGATGCATACTCGATGCGCGATCGCCACCTTGACTCCGGGGAAAGGGAGGATACCGACCATCCGACGCTTGGCTACCGCGCCTACAAATACTCACAGAAAAGGTGGACACCGGCCTAACACTCGCAAGATAAAGAAACCTACGAGCTAAAAATACTTGCGCAATGATGATTCAAACAATGAAAAGCATACGAGCTAATGTACTTGCGCGGTAAGCAGACATTTGGGCAAAGGAAAAATGAGTACATTATTTATAATCAAAGGTAAATACAAGGTATTCTAGGCTCCTCAGCCTTACAGAAATGCCCGGAGATTTACAAAATTTTAATGGGTTATTTCAAAAGAAAAAATCTTCAAAGAAGGAAAGCTCAGGCCGCCCGCTCGGCCAAGATCTTATCCTGCTCAAGGCCGCCATCAGGGACCAAAACTACGACCTCGGGGTCGGCGCTTCCGCCGACAGCCTCGCCCCCAACTGCCGCCTCGACGACTTCCCCTTGTGGCGCTTCCTCGATCAGGAGGTACTTAGCGTGGAGCTCGCTGTCATCGAACCCTGGCATAGACTCCTTGACGGCATCTAGGGCGCTGTGCCACACGACGACCGTGGATTCGGCGAGATCTGCGTAAAATTGGTCGGACGCCTTATATCCCTTCACGGCCTTCGCCGCCCGGCTCTCGGTGAGCTTCACCGCGTCCATAGCCACCCGGATATCCCTCTTGAGAACGTCCCTCGAATTCTTCATCAAGTTGTATAGGTTGTTCACCTCCTCTAACTTAGACTGGATAGCCCAGTTGGACTCATCCAGGAGCCGATGAAACTCCTTCAGCTTGAAGTTCGTCAGCCTCTCGGCGACCAGTTGAGTGTCGAGGAGAGCCGCCTTCTCCTCCGCCTGCCGCAGTTAGAGGCGGAGTTTCTCCTCCCGCGAGGAGGATTCGCCCGCCTTTTTTTTATGGCCGGGGCTACCTCCTCGGATTCCATGGAGACGAGGAGAGCGCGGTGATGAAGGACCTGAGGAAAGAAGCAAACGGGTTAAAAAGCTCAAACCAAGGAAACAAGACTTAAGAAATTTTAAGAAAAGTCAAGTACCGACCTGAACCGCCTCCTGTGCTATGGCGGCCACCTGGGCCTTCATGGTCCATCGGGGAATCTTACCCCCGGCTTCTTGCTCCATGTCCGAAAGCAAGCTTTCGGCGATGGAGAGCCCCGAGGGCACCTCAATGCAGAAGTCACCCTCCTACACTGGGTTCCCGGTAAAAGGTGGCCGAGAGACCGTCCGCTTCAGCCTTTCGAGGGGGATTTCAGTGGGCTCAGCCTCCTCCTCCTCTCTTGCCCGGGCGCCGGGTCCCGCGTGTACTTATGACCCCCCTGTGGCGTTCTTCTGGGGCTCGGGGAGCGGCAAAAGGCTTGGACGGTGGAATTGGCCTCAGGGCCAAGCTCGGACCGGGTCGGGACGAGCTTGCGCCCCCGGCCTTCCTTCCTTGGTTCTTGGCGGCCATGGCAGCTAGGATCTTCGATCGGTCCATATGCTCTGTAAAAAAGAACACACAAACAAAAGGGAGTTAGCAACACTGAAAAGGCGAAAGAAGTTAGCGAAGTCTAAACAGGTCTTCGAAGGCCCTAACTTACCCAAAAAACGCGCAGGACTAAGCCCAGCCAGCTCAGTGCCTGCTCGGACAGCAGAACATCTGCCCGCTGGATTGGTTCCCACTGGGAAACTACCCTCGCCTCTGGGGAAGTCGACTGTTTTGCCCTCGGGAAGTCGGCTCTGTGCCACTATGTAGGCACAGGCCAATTCTCGACCTCAGGTGGCCCGACGAATACAAACTTCTCTTTCCATTCGTGGATGAAAGAAGGGACGACTACTACCACCGACCCGGCCGTCCCACCCTTACGCTTTTTATACGAAAAAACACCCAGCTCGGCTCTTCCTTGCTGGTGCCGGGATGATTTTTATAACAAAGGAAAGACACAAGGAGGATCAAATCGAAGGGGATATGATCGAGTTTTAACCGGACCAGAAACCCGAGGAGGATTCTCCACTAGTTCGGCGCTAGCTGGCCCGGGGCAAAACGGAAGCAATGAAGCAGCCCACAAACCTCGGTTGGGAAGGGCAGACGCATTCCTACCCAGAACGCTTCCAAATACAGGGCAATCTCCTTGCCCTGTACCTAGTCTGCCCGCTCATCCTCTCTAGCCAAACGGAGTGTGTAGCTGGAGGGGATGTGGAATCGAGTCCGAATTTCGGAAAGCTCGTCCAGACTCTTCAAAACGGAGGGCGCATTGCGAGTGTTCCCGATGGGCACCTTGGGAGCTCTCGTCGCCGCCGACGGCGAGTGACAAGGGCGGCCCTGACTCTAGGGGGCGAACCCGACACAGAAGACGAAGAAGAAGAAGCCTCTTGGCTACCTGAAGCCGAAGAGTAGGAAGACCCACTGGACTCGGCCCCAGAAACTGAGGCCTCATCGTCCGACTCTACCCTTACTACCTCTATAGACTCATCGGATGAAGACATCTAACCTTGTCACGCCCCGCTTCCCAGTATACGGGCAGAGGACGCGATGAGACCGCTACGTATTTACTCAGAAGTAAACACGCTAAGCGTATCTAAACAATATAAAATGTAATGTACACAAGAGACAAGATATAAATGAACAACAACTTTATTTATTAACATTATTTTTACAATACATCTGAAAAGTAAATACATGGAATGTAAAGCAATGCCTAAACAGTGGCAAAACAGAAATGGAAAATACAGAATGTAAATGTGTATAAGGAATCTAAAGCTCTGAGTCAAAAGCTAGCTGGTCCAAATCCTCGCTGGTGGGATCGATCTCCATTGAGTCCGAATCACCTGACGATATTCCAAAGAAGAAGAAAGAGAATGCCGTCAGCGAACAAATCGCTCGGTAAGTCCCATAAATAGACAAGAATGGAATAGACAGAATAGAAAGTATATTGTTATAATGTTGTATTTAGTGTTAACGCTGTTGTTTGTAGCTTGGTATAGAAGATGCCAGTGTATACGAGAGGAGTCTCACTAGACCAGAGACTACGGTATATGGAGTACAAGGAACCTTTTAGCCACGGTACAGTGACAATTGAATTCAAGTTAGGTGTCTTTATGGTTGTTGTCTCGTGCCACTTCTAACACCTTCCGTACCAATCTACCCCTTAAACCCCACGATGTCTTAATGGTATTATTTGTATTGTATTGTCTAGATTTATATAGATGGATGACTTTCCGGAACCATGATATTAGTAAATGGATGTAACTGGAGAATCATGTAGATAGATGTATATCCATGGTTCGGTTCGGTCAATATAGATTGAATAGATTGAACAGATTGAATATATGGATTCATATTGAATTGTAGTTTTGTAATTTCATACTTGAATCATATTCAAGATAGATTGATTATATTGAGACTCAGTCTGAGTCAGACAATTAGAAAAGAAATTGAATCCTGAATTAGGTTTTGGTGTTATTGGTAACTGCTGCACATGGACGGCAGGATTTGTATCTTTTTCAAAAACAATTACCGTTTGATAACACCGTTTGTTAAGTTGTCTACCTTAAATAGGCAAGCACCTAGATCTCCGGCTCTTTGAGGCTCAAGAGACTGGTTCCGCTTAAAGCTATGTTTACTAGGGTCCTTATTGTAATTTAGTATAACTTGAGGGGTCTTATGTAAAATAGTTTTGTTATACTTTCAAAATATATCTCAAGTATTTAATTATCGTCTTTAGAGTTTTCATAGATGTTTCTTTTATTCAATGTGAAATTTCTAGTGAATATGACCTAGTTTTTAAAGTATAAGGTATTTATTTGAAATATTGGAATTGTATGGTATTTTCTTGTAAATAGGATGTTTTTCTTGAATTTTGGAAATGTGGAATATTAAAAATATTAAAAATAGATATTTTGATATTAAATACATATATATTTATTTATTAAAAGTATAAGTTTTATTTATAATAGAAATCACATTTTCTAAAGAAAAATGTATTAAAAATCTTTCAAGATCGTATGCTCCTTGCGGAGGTCTGCATCTCACTCTACTAGGCCCGAGGATATGCGATAATCCACACCATACCGAACGAGTTCCCCAAAATGGGTTATAGAGACGCAATTGCAAAGATTTGTTAAATACACTTCTTATAGAAAAAGGTTTTATAAGTTGAAGGTAGTTATATGTAAAGTCGTATTTTCCCAAATCTATGTTCCTAAATTCCATCGTGCTATGTTAGATATGTGTGTTGTGAGAAGGTAGGTCATTACCTCGTGAGCTATCTATAGGTATAATAAGGAATTATGATGGTTTATATTGAAACTAAACTATATGGTATTTTTCTGAAAAAGTATAATAAAAGTTAAAAAAATGATTAGTTTGATGTGAAACTTGTTTTATTAAGTTTGTTAATGTTTATTAATCAACATGTAAGAATATGGTTTTATTTCGTTAAAGAAAAACATAGTTTTTAAAGAAAACCGAATCGAAAGTCGGACTAACTCCGCTTCCGTCGGGTTTTAGTTTTGAATGTTTTTAGAATAGAGAAAAGAAAGAGAAGTAGAGACTTACTGGATGATTGGTTAGAGGAGAGAAAGAGGAAGAGATGGGAGTTGCTGGTGAGTCGTTTCGTCGTCGGAAACTTCTTGAGTTGTCGTCGGAAGTTCGTCGGAGCTTCGCCCTTTACTAACTCTACTTACACACAAAAGGATCTTGGAATTTACTTGAGAGTTTTGTAGGAAATTTCAGTGTGAAGGGGTGTAAAAATAGAGTGGGTATTTATAGGGAAAATTAAGGTTATGGTGTGATAAAAATGCATTTAAATTTGCATTAAAAAGGATTAAAAAGGGGTATTTTAATTCTCTGGTTAATTGCAGAGAATTTAAACAGTATAGGGGGAGTGGGGTAGGCCAAGGGGCGCAGGGGGTTAAAGAAAATTAGGGTTTGGGCTCACTTACACCGGCGGCGCCTGCCCGAGTTGGCGTCTCGCCGGCCCGAGTTAGGAGTTGGGTGCTCGTATTGGTGCCATGTGTCTCTGACGTTTGGACTAGCCGCGTGCGCATGTTTGTTTAGGCTGTGACTCTTGGTTTTACGGGTTGTGCACGTATAGACTCTTGGGCTTCTAAAAGATTAAAAGAATTTAATTAAAAAAGAATGTGTGACTGATGGGATTTGAACTCTGGTGCTTTGGTTCAGTAGTGCAAGGTTTTACCAATGAGCTACAAGCTCCTTCTTGTTGTTTAAAAGTAAATCAAATTCTTATAGTACTCACATGAATTTTAAATACCCCAAGTATAAATTAATTTTAATGAATTTTATGTACACTAAAATTGGAATTGTTACAGTCTACCCTCATTACAAAAATTTCATCCTCGAAATTTACAATTTATTTTAAGGACTAGTTTACAAATAAGCACGCATCTCATCTTCCTTTTCCCATGTCAATTCTCCTGTAGCGTCTTTTCTCCACATCACTCGAACCAAGTTGACTTCCTTGTTTCGAAGTGACTTTACTTTTCTATCGAGGATCTCAACGGGTTGCTGCTCACAAAATAAGTCGGGCTGTACAGTGAGCTCGGAATGATCGAGAATATGGCCGGGGTCACTCACATACCTTCTGAGTTGGGATATGTGGAACACATTGTGCACTCCTTCCAATGAAGGTGGAAGTGCCAAGCGATAAGCCACTTCACCGACTCGTTCGAATATGTCGAACGGTCCAATATACCTTGGACTTAGCTTACCCCGTCTTCCAAATCGAATCACTCCACGGTTTGGAGATATCTTCATAAATACGTGATCTCCCTGCTGGAACTCCAAATGATGGCGCTTTGTATCAGCCCAGTGCTTTTGTCGATCTTGGGCTATGCGCATTCTTTCCCTGGTAGTACGAACTACGTCAACCGTTGCTACTATCATCTCAGGTCCAAGGAGTTCTCTATCTCTGACGTCGTCCCAACTTAATGGCGATCAACACTTCCTTCCATAAAGTGCTGCAAAAGGTGACATTCCTATGCTTGCTTGGTAGCTGTTGTTGTATGAAAACTCCACAAGATATAGGTGATCTTCCTACGATCCTCCGAAGTCTAACATACACGCTCTGAGCATATCTTCCAAGATCTGAATAGTTCGCTCAGACTGACCATCTGTTTGTGGATGATAAGCCGTGATGAAGTTCAGACTTGTTCCCAAGCTCGCTTGCAGACTTTGCCAGAATTGTGATCGGAACCTGGTGTCACGATCGTAGACAATGCAGACCGGTACTCCATGAATTCTCATAATTTTCTGTATGAGTTCATGGGTATCAGAGATAGTACATATTTGAAGAGTTTAAATCTTACTTAGATTCTTATCTCCATGTACTTCTTTGCTAATGTCTTAGTAGATTGGCCAACTCGAAATGGGATGAAGTGAGCCGACTTTGTGAGTCAGTCCACAATAAACCATACCGCATCGTTACTCTTTGTGCCGCGAGGAAGTGAAATCACAAAATCCATTATGATGTGTTGCCACTTCCATTCTGGGATAGGTAACGGTTGAAGTAATCCAGCAGTCTTGTGATGTTCAACCTTTACTTGCTGACACACCAAGCATTTAACGACGCTTCTGGCTACTTCACGCTTCATTCCATGCCACCAGTAATTTTGACGCAGATCTTTGTACATCTTTGTACCTCCAGGGTGTACTGAGTAGGGAGAGCTGTGAGCTTCTTTCATTAACTCGTCTCGCACAGATCCTTTTGGTACACACAATCTACTGCCGTATCTCAAAGATCCGTCTTCATGGATGATGAAGTCTGTTCTGAGTCCATTCTCTACTTATTCCCTGATCTTTTGCAACTTAGCATCACTTGCTTGAGCTGCTTTGATCTGATTGACAATAGTAGATTGAACTTGTAAGTTCATCAAACTTGAAGCGTTACCTGACATGACCACTTCAATCTTCATCTGATGCAAGTCTTGTTGAAGCTTCCACTGAGCGGTGAGATTCATTGCTAATGGTTGGCGACTAAGGGCATCAGGTACCACATTCACCTTTCCCGGATGATATTGCAGGTTGATGTCAAAGTCCGCCATGAGTTCTATCCATCGTCTCTGCCTCATATTAAGCTCCTTCTAAGTGAACACATATTTCAGACTCTTATTATCTGTGTATATGTTCACTCGCTCACCAAGAAGGTAATGGCGCCAAATCTTAAGCGCAAAGATAACGGCTGCCAATTCCAAATCATGCGTCGGATAATTGCGCTCATGAATCTTCAGCTGTCTTGAAGCATAAGCCACAACCTTTCCGTGCTGATGTAGAACACATCCTAATCCCTTACCGGATGCATCACAATGCACTCCGAAATCTCCAGATTGGTCCGGTATAACGAAAATAGGCGCTGATGTCAACCTTGACTTGAGTTCTACGAAAGCTTGTTCGTATGCTTCTGACCACATGAATTCTTCATCTTTACGTGCGAGCTTGGTCAGGGGTGTTGCTATCTTCGAAAAGCCTTCAATGAACCTTCAGTAATATCCAGCTAGACCCAAGAACCTTCGAATGTCCTTCATTGACTTTGGTGTCGGCCATTCACTTACTGCTGAAACTTTCGCTGGATCCACAGAGATTCTTTCGCCTGATACAATATGTCCAAGAAAACCAACTTGATCTAGCCAAAACTCGCATTTGCTATACTTGGCATAGAGTTGATGTTGTCGTAGAGTTTCCAGGACAATTCGTAGGTTCTCGGCATGTTCCTTCCGACTCTTAGAATACACCAGGATGTCGTCGATGAAGATGACAATAAACCTGTCTAAGTACTCTTGGAAAACTTGATTCATTAGGTACATGAATATTGCTGGTGCGTTGGTCACTTCAAATGGCATCACAAGAAATTCGTAATGACCATAGCGAGTTCTGAATGCCGTTTTATGGATATCAGATTCCTTGACCTTCACCTGATGATAACCCATACGAAGATCTAACTTGGAGAAAACACAAGATCCACTTAGCTGATCGAATAAATCGTCGATGCGCGGGAGTGGATACTTGTTCTTTATCGTTACTTCGTTCAAGGCTCTATAATCGATGCACATTCTGTATGAACCTTCCTTCTTCTTCACAAGTAGAACTGGAGATCCCCAACTTGAAGTGCTGGGACGAATCCATCCTTTCGCCAATAATTCGTCCAACTGAGTTCGGACTTCCTTCAAACCTTCCGGACTTAATCGATAAGGTGCTTTGATCACATGCTGTGCTCCTGGTATTAAATCAATGCTGAATTCAAGAGCTTGATCGGGAGGCAAACCTGATATATCGTCAGGAAACACATCGTCGAACTCTCGAACCACCTCTGGCTTTGATCCTTCCTCCGCTTGAATTGCTGCAATCACTGTCTTCTTTGGTTTTGCCTTGTAAGTACTTGGCTCCAGGGTACAGTCTCTACTTTTGAAATAAAAGACCGGATGGTCTGGAATCTCAAATACTACCCTCCTTTGACGACAGTCAATGGTAGCATAAAATGTTCCGAGCCAATCCATACCTAGAACCACATCGAAGTTCGGTATGTCCAGCACCTTGAAGTCAACATAGAATTCTCTGCCGCAGACGACTACTGGACACAAGCCGTATCCCATTGTTGCCTTTATTACGTCGTTCCCTGAACTGACATTCCAACTGGATACAAGTGGTGTGACTGGAATCATATGAGTTCGGACGAACCGTTGCGACATAAAGCAATGAGATGCTCCAGTATCGAATAGTGCTAGTGCAGGAAGTGAGGCTACTAAGATTGTACCTAAGGTATATGGGATATGTTTTAGGTATAGAAAAAATATGTAGGTAGGGGTTAAGACTGAAAGAAAATCTTGAGAAGAAAGGGTTACCAGTGATGACTTGGTCAGTGGCCGCATCTTCTTCCACGGTCATCGTGAAAGCCTGTCACCGTGGTTCATTCCTCCTGACCGGAGGAGCATTCCTCTGAACGTTCCTTTGATCTTGATGGAACTGACGAGGAGGAGGTGCAGTCGGTGGTCCTCTAGGTGGTGGAGCAGGGAGAGCGAGTCTTAGAGCAGGTGCCTGAAGGGCTGGTCTCTGCTGGTAAGTGATTTCTGGCTTGGGTGCAGCAATTGGGTTGTGTCTTCGGGGACAAGACCCAATATTATGAGTAGCTGAGCCGCAGACTAAGCAAAGACGGTTAGCTCGCCGGCAGTCTTTCGCCAAATGTCCATCTTTCCTGCAATAGGTACAAAAGGCTGGGCTGGGCCGGTTGATTGGTACTCCCGGTCTCCTGGGCACAAATGGTGGTCTTGATGAGGCTCCTCCTACCATCTGGGTGGCAGGGCGCTTAACTCCAGCAGATTGAGATCTGCCCATCATCTTTACCACTGCCTCATAACGGCGGTCAGCTTTCAGAGCCAATTCGCGGGTCGGGAAAACTCCTGTGGCTAATTCAGCCTGGATCTCACCCTTGTTGAAATCGACGGACTCTGATCTCATCCGTCGGTATCAGGTGTGCCGCAAATCGACTGAGCATGGTGAACTCAACATCGTATTCAACCACTGATTTGGTCCACATCGAACCTTGTTTTAAGTGGATGAACTGTCGAACCTGGCAGTCTCTGTGTGTACTTTGCGTCGAACATGTCGATGACATTCTTCCATTCGATGAGTTGATCAAGATGGCTTTCTTCCGCCTTCCACCAAACCCGTACATTGTCCGTGAGCTGCAGCTTCACAACACAAACCCAAGCTATCTCTGGCATTTGTGTCGCTGCCAGATCATCTTCAATGCCTTGTGCCCATTCCTCAACTTCTAAGGGGCTCTCTTTTCCTGAGAATTGCTTGGGGTGCAAGGCCCTAAATTGCTTCACCCTAGGTACTTCTGCCTCGGGACGGTTCATTAGAATAGCAGTCTGTTGCTGCTGTCCTTCTAGAAGGCTGAGGATTGCCTCAAGTAGAACCGTCTGCTCGTTGATTGGAGCAGCGACGGCAGGTGTGAGTGGTAGTGGTGGGGGGTGTTGTTGACATTCGTGCTGGTGTTGTTTGGGGAATCCATAACCTTAAAAAAAATTGGGTTAGGACAGATTCAAAGTATATGAAATGATCAGATTCAAGGAATATGAATTGTAAAGAATGTTTTCAGTTACTGGTTCTTGTGTTATATTGCTTAGGTTGTCCACACAGAACTGAACTGCATGGTAGGGTTCCATACAGCTCTGACCTACATGGGCCACCAAAAAACCCGTCACGCCGCGCTTCCCAGTATACGGGCAGAGGACGCGACGAGGCTGCTACGTATTTACTCAGAAGTAAACACACTAAGCGTATCTAAGTAATATAAAATGTAATGTACACAAGAGACAAGATATAAATGAACGGCAACTTTATTTATTAACGTTCTTTTTACAATACATCTGAAAAGTAAATACATGGAATGGAAAGCAATGCCTAAACAGTGGCATAACAGAAATGGAAAATACAGAATGTAAATGTGTACAAGGAATCTAAAGCTCTGGGTCGAAAGCTAGCTGGTCCAAATCCTCGCTGGTGGGCTCGATCTCCAGTGAGTCCGAATCACCTGACAACATTCCAAAGAAGAAGAAAGAGAATGTCGTCAGCGAACAAATCGCTCGGTAAGTCCCGTAAATAGACAAGAATGGAATAGACAGAATAGAAAGTATATTGTTATAATGTTGTATTTAGTGTTAATGTTGTTGTTTGTAGTTTGATACAGAAGATGCCAGTGTATACGAGAGGAGTATCACTAGACCAGAGATTACGGTATATGGAGTACAAGGAATCGTTCAGCCACGGTACAACGACAATTGAATTCAGGTTAGGTGTCTTTATGGTTGTTGTTTCGTGCCACTTCTAACACCTTCCGTACCAATCTACCCCTTAAACCCGTTTAAAGATCTGTCGACGTGGTGCCACCTGGACGACGAGACCGGAGATCGAGCAAGTTCGGATCAGTCGCAACATAGCGTGGGATGATGGTTGAAGACCGAAGGACTCGGATCATTCGGTATAACAATTCTACCCTCTTTACAATTTGTTAGTTTAGCTTTAATGGACGATCCGGGATATAGTACGCGATAGCGCCAGTCGTAAAAGTTTTGTTCCGCATATCGGCGTCTGTTAGACGGCCGGGGCGCCGCCGCGAACTTACAGTGGTATCAGAGCCTCACCATTAAGCTATACTAACTTGTGCTAACGCGTTTAAAAGATCGATCGAACGGAATTTCCGAAATCACAATTTTCTGTACACAAAGTTTCTGTCGATTTTAAATCTGTTCTAAAATTCATTTTGAGCATTTCAGAAAAACAAGCAGGGTTTTTGAAGAATACTGTGCAAATTTGGTCGCCTGATCCCTTAGAACCACCGCGGAACCGCGGTCAAACCTAGTGTTTGACCGCGCATCCGCGGCGGTTTAATGGGAACAGTGATCCAAATTTGTTCAGGGGTTTCTATGCAGGGAATTGTGGTTTTTGGTACTGTTTATTTTGGCCCAGATTTTGTTACTGTACAGCAGTTGTATGTGGGGCCCACTTCGGGAAATTTTGTCGATCGAAATTTTAAATTTGTTAGTTTACAGTACTTTCATTATATCTCCGACCGGGAATGTCATTTGATCGGTAAACCGCGTCTAATTGCTATAGTTCTTTTAGACAGGTTTGCGAACGTGGCATTCGCGTTGATGTTCTATGTTGTGCTGTGATGTTGCGGATTTGTCGTGGTGGATAGCGGTGTGCAATGGTAGTGTTGTTCAGATTTGTTTGTACATTTGATATTGCGGGGCGAGCGTCCGACTTGTGGACTACCGTCACTGCGTATTTGTATATTATTCTTTTGGGGCACGACCAGGTTGCAGTCGATGTACCTGTTGTACTATTTTTATTTCTGTACTAGGTTTACCCCGCGAAGGAGTGCACGGATAGCCGGGTTCTGGAGGGCAACGGGTCCGTATCTCATGGCTTTGAGAGGCAAAGGGACCTCACTCTAAAATTGGCAGACTATTCGCCGCACTCGTAGGGGGTACAGGTTGACCCAAGGAGGGGTGCTCAATTTACCGGATTCCGAGAAGTGCCGGGTATTCCATTCACTATGTTGTGGGGACTACCTCGCTTCAGGTTTTGACGGGTAACTTGCTGCACCCGTAGGGGTCTAGGTTTCGTTGCACAGGCTATCCACACGACCCGGGGAATGTCGGGTTTCAGTAGCGGCTCTGTGAAACCCGGGGATCCCAGATTATCTGTATTGTTCTGTGATGCTTATTACTTTTCTGTAATGTTGCATTTATCACGCCTGGAGCGATTATTGTATATTAGTATATATACTATTAGATGTTGTATATGTTTTACACCCGCGCTAGTCCAGTCCCCGCTCTGTCGTTAGTTAAGTAACCTAACGAGTGATGACGGGACCCAGTGACGAATGCGGATGGCATATACGTACATTTTATTTTCGTTCTTTTCTGGTGTGATTGATTGATAGGACTGCGTTGATTCTTATCAATGCGAGATAAAACAAACCTATATTTGATATTGTTGGAACAAATTTTAAAATTATTACAAAGACGTTTCCTTTTGTTATGCATAGCGGTATTCAGTTGGAATATCTTGCACCTCATTCCACGAGGAAAGAGCCGAGATCCCTTTACCGGGAGTGACTTCTTTAACAAAAGGTTTTCGCTACTATATATTTTGATAAAGCTATCAGGTTCCTTCAACGAGATCAAGTTCATTACGTTAAAGGTTTTTCGCCAAAAACCAGCCGTAATCCTCCGTCGTTTCTTATGGATGGTCAGTAGTATTCAAGCTATGTTTGTTGGCCTACGTCAAGACATAGTGTTTGGTAGTTGCTGGGTATTCATTTGTTGCATAGATAGATGCATTAGTTTAAGTCAGACGTACACCTTGTTGGCCTACGTCAAGGACATGTACGATGACTTAAGTTGATCAGGACAACGACGGGTAGAACTTGACATGTTGCTTATGATTTGTTGGCCTACGTCAAGGTCATAAGAGCATGGGATAAAAAATTACATCGGGAGTTTCAAACATACAAGAAACTTGCCAGACTTGCGCATACCTTCTGGAGTGTGTTAACTTGAGTGGCTTCCATCAAGTTATCATGCGATGATAGTTGGATCCCGATTCTCACTGATGAGTTGGTTTACTCTTCGGGTGACCCCGACTAATTCTTCTTTCAGATTTGGAGGAGAATTTGAGAAAACAGTGGGATGTTTCCTAATTAGATAAAGTGATAACCATTCTGATTTAGGCTAGAGTGCACACAGAGTGTTTCTTTTCTCTCTCTCTTATGGCAGCGACTTTTGACCGACCCTAGACTATAACTCAGTGACCAAAGTTGACCGAATCTTCTTAAAATACTGGCTTTTGGATTGTCTATAGTTGCATAAGTCATTACCGCTCCTTCTTTTACCCTTTGTATTTCTCAGAACACCCCGTATTACTACGGACGTCCACTTCTATTGGATAGATCCATCGTATGGTTATATACGAACTCGAAGGGACTTCTTCGAGGATGGATCCAGGTTCAGGAGAAATAGAATTGGTTTATTCAGTTGTCTTTTATTATCGCCTTCTCTCAGGTTGCGAAGGCTTCTTGGTTTAGGAGAGTACATCTATTACGCTTATTGGATAGTCTTATTCCAAACCATAGGTAGGTGCCGAAAGGTAGAGAATGAAGAAAACCAATTAGCCTAAGTAGGGTGTGCAGAAGGTAATATGTAAAGACAAGATAAAGGAATTAGAAAGAGGGCAAAGTAAATTGCGACTATTCATATTCACGACCAAACCACGTGTTTCATCGCCACTCCTACTTCACCTTTGATTTCTCCAGAGCAACCCGTATCACTACAAACATCCAATTCCATTGGATAAATCCATCGTATGATTATATACGAACTTGAAGGATATTTTTTCGAGGATGGATTCAGGTTCAGGAGAAACAGGAATAAGGTTTATTCAGTTGTCTTTTATCATCACCTATTATGCTTACTGGATAGTCTTCTTCCAAACCATAGGCTGGTACCGAACGGTAGGGAAGGAAGAAAACCATTTAGCCTAATGATGGTGTACAGAAGGTAACGACTAAAAGACAAATAAAGGGAATTGGAAAGATGGCAGGGAAATATACGGTTAAAGTCATGAATTGGATTATGGAAGAGGCATTACTAAGAATACCAGGACACCCCTTCGAAACATTTTCATGTTTCAGTTACACTGTGCATTGTTAATTGAAATCTGATTTCCCGATTAGATACTTACTCCACGGTATGTATTTACCAGATATGATTCTCACATCTGTATGGTTTTACAGATGTTGAGTGGGAGCAAGTTATTGGAAATTAGGTGATCATCCTCATTATATCGGAATTCGTTGTAATTGGTGATATTTGAGGAAATCGCCTGGGTACATTTTTCAACCTACGATGCACATGTTTTAAGTTATTCAACTCAGGGGACTTATACAGAGTATTGTATGTTGTCCAGTGTCCGTAAGGACAAAAGGGTTGGTCCTCATACTATATTTTGTTTACTTGTAACTTCTCTAGTTTTTAGACAAGTGTTTTGTAGAAATACAATGTCTAAGTTTTGAGAAGTTGTGGGTATAGGAATAAAGTAGAGAACCAAGTGTCACAAGTATCGGGATTCTTCAAAGAAATCGAAGATGTAGATTCTTGTGATTGGTATTCAGTTGATAGTAATGGTTTTGAGAAACTAGTTTCTCTTTCAGGTTACTCATAATTGGATGGATTCCTAAGTTGAGTAATACTGATCAGCCTCTCTCTATTAAGTTATTATGCACTGGAGACAGCTGCATAATTTGAATCCGGTTCCAATTAAATAAGTGCCAAAATTTCAATATTTGATATAGAATGCTTCATATCTTAACGATGTTAAGGTACGGGGAGTTGTCCAGCTTATGCTTAAAACCAGACACTGGATAACTCACGGCACGTTTCTGTAATGACAGTTTGTGGGTTGACCCTAGCTTTGACGAGGGTTGATTTTCTACCATCTGGAAGATCAATAGTGATATTGTTCTTGACTCGCCACAGTTTTATTAAAATAGATTTTTCAGAAAAACAGAAGTGGGAGTATGGTAGAACTGAAAGTGATTCCAGAACCGCAAACGATTACGGAAAGTTTAATAGGACCTATATATTCAATCAGGTGTGACATTCCAATAACCACTCCGCAGATATGGTGGGTAACCTCAGACACCCGAGAGGTACTCCGGTAGCCTCAAGGACGGTGACCGGGAGGTTCTTGCTTACCCAGACTTGACACTACTGTTGTTCCAGACTATTAGACCGGGCAAGAGGAAATGTATAGCGTCGTTCTAAACTATTTTTAGAAGTGTACGTATATATATTATTCTGCCAGAGGGTTTTCGTAGTCAGTGGGAGCAGCGGAAACATAGTGGGCAAGTAGCTTATGTCTATTTATAGACTTGAGAATAATAGCGGAGATAGATCATCTAATTTTTATATGACAGTCATGGGTTTGACTTCATCAGAATAGGGGATGGATCTGTTAAGAAGGTAGTAGGGTGTGATGTCTTAGTATTTGAATGACATACACAGAGTAGGAAGTAAAATTCCTATACTACGATCGGTTGTACTGTGGTCATCACACAGTTATTTCTCCACAAAAGATATGGATATAATATCTGACATTCTGGTTACTAGATCTATAGTTTTAGATCTAGATTTGGGTAGTTTCCCTATATGGGTACTTTGACAGTATTCTAATAGTTTTTAGAATTGATGACTCCTAGCATGGTGGTGTACCTGCAGGTGATGGAGTCACCCTCTCTAAAGGTGTCTTACAGACTAAAAGGAAGAGGGACGTACATGATTGACATATCACTTGCTTGGGCAATTGAGTCAAAAATGAGATGTCAAGTACCACACCAGATGTCGTTATTGCACTAGATGTGATAAGTTTATATTAATCTAATCCTGGAGAAACATTGGGAAGCAGTTATAGAACATAAGTATATGTTCTACGGATTTGGTGACGGCAGCCTCCTTCGGGAGACAGTTATAATTCCAGGCTTCAAAGGTGAGATGAATAATAGAGTGATTGTCAGAGTTATAGTTTTCCCTCTGACGATGGACAGTATTATGGACTGGTGGTCCAAGAGGATACTGTGGGAGGTATAGTGCTAGACACTGATTAGTTTCAGTGATCGATACAGTCTAAGAAGTTTAGATTTGGAGTTCATTTATGAACTAGGTCCCATTATATATCCAGACATATTCTAAGACAGATATTACTCAATTCGGGAGATGGTTTTCTCCGCGAAGTTGAGATATAGAGAGATACAGAAAGAAACACCAAAGCGGATCCACTCACTGAGGCTATTTCTCGAACACAAGAGTTTTACAAACGAGCATTGTGAAACTGATGAGTAGAGGAGTTGGATGCTCTGTATCACACGAGCTGTGAGTACACAACATCGCAATAATTAGCCTTAAGTGCAAGTGGGAGATTGTTGGATATAGTGCCCTCTAAGTCAATTATTGGATCGCAGGTACGTATTTGCAATGATTGAGGGAGGACCTATACCGATAAAACAGTCTTACTCGAGATGATAGTATGCTATCTGGTTTGTCTTTATGATAGAGCCCATAGGATTCTTGTTTGACTACCAGCAGTATGATGGCGATCATATATGTGGGAGCTGGGGTCTATAAGCACATCCTTAAAGTGTCCCTAGTCGTGGGAGTTTCGAGACAGGGCATCGATACTCCGGAGTAGACTAGTGTATACAGTCGAGACCCCGACGAGGGGCGGTGGCCGGTCTCACAAGCCACTGGTGTCAGTTGGATCACCTAAGATGTATACAGGTGCTCATTGGGTTATGAGTACACCGGACAGGACTCGCCGGGAACATGCTAGTTGGTATTATACATATCGTCAGATAGCGGTTCCCTGGTGACATGTGTACAGGTTAGTTCATCGACCTGAGGTCGTCATTTGTCTCGTGTGAGTTCCCACTGTGCTTAGATTACTACCCTACCACGCTCAAAGGAGTTGTGCAAACAGGTTTTAGTTGGGTACAGTCCCGAGCCACATTGGAGGCAAGTGAGCGGATCTTCGGGGATTCGTCTCTCCCGGTATTGGGGGTGAGATCGCGCTGTGTTTAGGAGAGCCATTATACGAAATCCCTGGCCAGGGTAATCGAGATATACTGGTAGGTATACCAGTAGTATCTCAGGGTGTTCTGGGTTGCTCTCTGACACGACTTATGCAACTATTGGGGGTCTGACATATACCGACCCCCTAGGCCTAATATGCGATACTCATAGACGAACGTTCCGGACTGTACGGTTATTGTCACTGTCAGGCTCAGTAGGGTTTATTGGATGAGTTCGCTCGTCAGTTTCCCTTCCAATCAATACATGGGCAAAAGGTTACGTACAGCTTGTACCTCTGACGTGCTGGTGGTTATACCCAGTGCCAGTATACTGATGAGTCATTAGAGTCCCCCACAGACACTTTCCCAAGTTCAGGCGAAACGTTGTAGAGGCCGTATGGGTTTATGGCAAGGTTCGGAAAATGCACGTGCGTTTTCGCACGTGTCAGTTTTCGGGCAGATAACACTGGTAGGCTTTGGTTTAAGCCGGAACCCAGTATTATACTGTGTAGATATAATATCTTTGTCTCAGTTGCATTTGTATTCGGTCGTAATACAAATGCGGGTATGTTTATACCGATACGGGGTTATCCTGAAATTCGTTTCGGGATGATTTTTGGAAGTTGCCAGTTTCCAGTTTTCTATCAGCCGTATTTGACATTCGGTTAAATACGGATTTATTTTTTCTCCTTGTGGTGAGTCAGTGTTCTAGAATATTCTAGAGAGGGTGACAAGGCTAGTGACTCACTTGAGTCATTAATGGTTCATTAATGATGAAGGTGACTAGATTTAATTTGATTGGTTTGCTTTTAATGCTTAATGTGAGTCATTCTTTCATTATTGTTATGATAACTATCATTTGTTATGGTCACCCTCTTAGAAGCTCCTACACTCACCCACCTCCCCTCTTCATATAGTGGCCGGCCCCTTTGTGGGAAGGTGGTGGTTTTCATTTTTGAGAAAAGATACAAGAAATTTAGTGTATAGAAATTTCACATAGATCAATTTCCATTCACCCGATTCCAAATGGCAACTTCTTTTAACTGTTCGTCCATAGCCTTGGACGTAATGAGACAAAGTATTCTACTCATTCTCTACTTCATCTTGGTCGTCTCTTTTAGCAAACTTGACGATTGAGTTGCCTCGGTTCAGAGGCGGGAGCCCGTTTAAAGATCTGTCGACGTGGTGCCACCTGGACGACGAGACCGGAGATCGAGCAAGTTCGGATCAGTCGCAATATAGCGTGGGATGATGGTTGAAGACCGAAGGACTCGGATAATTCGGTATAACAATTCTACCCTCTTTACAATTTGTTAGTTTAGCTTTAATGGACGATCCGGGATATAGTACGCGATAGCGCCAGTCGTAAAAGTTTTGTTCCGCATATCGGCGTCTGTTAGACGGCCGGGGCGCCGCCGCAGACTTGCAGGAACCATGATATCAGTAAATGGATGTAACTGGAGAATCGTGTAGATGGATGTATATTCATGGTTCGGTTCAGTCAATATAGATTGAATAGATTGAACATATTGAATATATGGATTCATATTGAATTGTAGTTTTGTAATTTCATAGTTGAATCATATTCAAAGGGAGACCGAAGAAAACATGGATGGAGGTGATACGAAATGATATGGTTGCCAAAGGACTCAATGAAAGTATATTGTTCGTTAGAAGTGAGTGGAGACAGAGGATTCATGTGTTGGACCCGGCGTGATTCTCATGTTGGTTCATGTAGCCTACCCCTTATGCTTGGGATAAAAGGCTCAGTTGTTGTTTGAATCATATTCAAAACAGATTGATTATATTGAGACTCGGTCTGAGTCAGACAATTAGAAAAGAAATTGAATTCTGAATTAGGTTTTGGTGTTATCGGTAACTGTTGCAAATGGACGGCAGGATTTGTGTCTTTTTCAAAGACAATTACTTTATTGATAACACCGTTTGTTAAGTTTTCTACCTTAAATAGGCAAGCACCCATATCTCCGGCTCCCTAAGGCTCAAGAGACCGGTCCCGCTTAAAGCTATGTTTACTAGGGTCCTTATTGTAATTTAGTATAACTTGAGGGATTTTATATAAAAAAGTTTTGTTATACTTTCAAAATATACCTCAAGTATTTAATTATCGTCTTTAGACTTTTCATAGATGTTTCTTTTATTTAATGTGAAATTTCTAGTGAATATGACCTAGTTTTTAAAGTTTAAGGTATTTATTTGAAATATTGGAATTGTATGGTATTTTCTTATAAATGGGATGTTTTTCTTGAATTTTGGAAATTTGGAATATTATAAATATTAAAAATAGATATTTTGATATTAAATACATATATATTTATTTATTAAAAATATAAGTTTTATTTATAATAGAAATCACGTTTTCTAAAGAAAAATGTATTAATAATCTTTCGAGATCGTATGCTCCTTGCGGAGGTTTGCATCTCACTCTACTGTATGGTGTTTTTGGTCACCCTAATGAGATGGGAATACGCGCGTGCTTGTCAAGTGCATTACAGATTCTCCCTGCCTAAGGTAGGCTGGGGTTTATTGATTGTGGGGATCCGAATATCTGGCAGCCGCGGACTAAGCTGCTGTTAATTACTCATCGCCTTTGGAACGAGAGAACCTCCGATTGATGTGTCAAACAGGTCAGACGAACTCAATGTGTAGTGTTATGTTTTGAAGGGGTTTTGGATATATCGGGGGCTCCGCAGAGTTTTTACGGGGGTCCTGCTATCCGGTGTAGCGCGAGCGCTTGGACGCGTGGGTGCTAGCGCTGTGGGCGCTCGGGCACTAACACTTTGGACGCTGGCGCCTCACATGCCCGGCATGTGGGCGCTCGGGCGCTAGCGCTTTGGACGCTCGGACGCGAGCGCTTTGGGCGCTGTCGCCTCATGTGATCGGCACATGGACGCTCGGGCGCAAGCACTTTGGGCGCTAGCGCCTCATATGCCCGGCACATGGGCGCTCGGGCGTTAGCGCTTTGGGCGCTAGCGCTTCACGTTCCTGGCACGTGGGCGTTAGCGCTCGGGCGCTAGCGCTTTTGGCCCTAGCGCTTTTGGCGCTAGCTAAAGGAATGGGTTTTTACCCCCAGAAATGGGAGTTAAACTCTAAAAAATTTAGATTTGGTGTCAAACTCCTAAGGATCTGGATTAGGAGTTAAACTCCTTTGAGGATTTGGGCCTTAGAGTTGAGCTCCCTAAAAATCTTCAGAGGTTCTTCTCTCTTGAGTTTTGGATCTTCTCTTGACTGGGATTTTTTCCAAAGTTGGATTTTTGGAGATGGGTCTCCTTCTTCCTCCTCTTGATCGGCAGGATCTTAGAGAAAAAGGGGGCGAGACTTAAAAGTCTCCCCTTTTTGAGATCTAATGGAAGATCTGAGCTCCCCTTTGTGGGTTTTGTGGTGAAAAACTATTTAGTTTCTGAAAAGAAAGAGTAAAATTCTTGATTTAATTCAAAGGAAAGAAGAAGATTTAGAATCTTAAGGAAGGAGAAGGAGACATAGACCGAGATTATTTTTTTTAGAGAGAGAAAAAAAGATCCTAAATATTTTCATTATCTTTGCCATTATAGGCTACACACTTTACATATAGCCCCTTGGCTTTTACAAAATGGCACTTTGCCCATCTCATGCCTCATTTGCTATTTCTTTTTGCACATAAACCATGGGCTTTACAAAATTTGGCTTTATGCCCATTTTTCTTACATTTATTCATAAAATAAAAAAAAGAAATACACCAAAATTATTTATTACAAAATTTTTATCATGGCTTGGGGGAGCCGGCGGCTTCATATTCGGGCTCAACTTGGGCATTGGCCCACTTGACCTGGGCTTAGGCTTACATGGCTTGTGATTGACTTTGATTTTGACTTGGTCAACCGGGGTGTAAATTTTTACCCCAACAAATTGCCCCCCATTAATACATGCACACTACATATGTGGGTTGTGTGCATGAAATTGATGGATCTTCTTTCACGCGGAGGTTGATTTAATTTGGTTCCCGTTTTGACGACGTAGAGGTCATTGCTGCCCTTTTTGCGACGTGGACGGTCGGTGTTGCCCTTTTAGCGACTTGGACGGTCGGTGTTGCCCTTTTAGCATCGTGGATGGTCGGTGTTGCCATTTTAGCGACGTGGACGGTCGGTGTTGCCCTTTTTGCGACGTGGACGGTCGGTGCTGCCCTTTTAGCGACTTAGATGATCGGTGCTGCCCTTTTAGCGACATGGACGGTCGGTGCTGCCATTTTAGCGATGTGGACGGTCGGTGCTGCCCTTTTTGCAACGTGGACGGTCGGTGCTGCTATTTTAGCGACGTGGACGGTCGGTGCTACCATTTTTGTGACGTGGACGGTCGGTTCTGCCCTTTTTTGCGACGTGGACGGTCGGTTCTGCCCTTTTTGGGACTTGGACGGTCGGTGCTGCCCTTTTTGCGACTTGGACGGTCGGTGTTGCCCTTTTAGCGACGTGGATGGTCGGTTCTGCCCTTTTTGCGACGTGGACGATCGGTGCTGCCCTTTTTACGACCTGGACGGTCGGTTCTGCCCTTTTTGCGAGGTAGACGGTCGGTGCTACCCTTTTTGCGACTTGGACGGTCAGTGCTGCCCTTTTAGCGATGTGGACGATCGGTTCTGCCCTTTTTGTGACGTGGACGGTCGGTTCTGCCTTTTTGCGACTTGGACGGTCGGTGCTGCCCTTTTTGCGACTTGGACAGTCGGTGCTGCCCTTTTTGCGACTTGGACAGTCGGTGCTGCCCTTTTAGCTACGTGGACGGTCGGCACTGCCCTTTTTGCGACTTAGACGGCCGGTGCTGCCCCTTTGTGACTTGGACGGTCGGTGCATTAGTTGTTTTGCTGATTTGATGTGATTTGGGTTGACATCAGCACCGCTACACTGGAATATGGTACCAAGAGCGAATCATCATCTGCCATGACAGGATTTGGGGATTTTGGTTTTGGTTTAGCATCAGCACCGCTATACTGGAATATGGTACCAGGAGCGAATCATCATTTTCCGTGAGGGAATTTTCCCAGTTTAACGACTTAGGGGTCATCTGTTCCCAGTTTAGAGGTCATCTATTCCTAGTTTAAAGACTTAGGGGTCTATTGGATTGGAATTTGGAATTTTGGGGTTAGGATAGGCATCAGCGTTGCTAACACTGAAGCACATGTGCCAGGAGCAATTCATTATTTGCCCCGGGAGGACTTGGGATTTGGTTTTTGGGTCGGCATTAGCACCGCTAACACTGAAGCATTGCCAGGAGCGACTCATCATTTGCCGTTGCCCGTTGAGAAGCGATGGCTTAGAAGACAGGTTTAGGTCCCTATCACCTAAGGCTTTTCAATTTTATGAGCCGTAAGGGTCCCATAAAAGTATTTTCTCCCTACGAGTCGAAAGGATCTAGTAGGTGTACTTTCTCCTTAGGAGTCATGGGGACTCCCAAGTGTGTTTTTCCTTTGTGAGTCGTAGGGATCCCACGAAGGTGTTTTCTTACGAGTCGTGAGGATCCCGTAAGTTTGTTCTCCTCATGTATCGTAAGGACACATGAGTGGGTCTTCCCAAATGGAGCATAATTCCACGGGCGGAGACCAGCGCGTAACTGGTGATTGCGGTGGGGCATGGGTATGCTGAGAATTATTTGAGCCCGTGGATTGTATACGGTAGTCAACTTGGGGACCAACTGTAGGGCTGGGAGAATTTTGGGAGATTGGATTTTGGTTGGCGTCTGTATCGCTGCACTGGAATATGATATCAGGAGCGACTCATTATTCGCCGTTTGGTGACTTAGAATTTGGATCTTGTTTGGTATCAGCATTGCTGCACTGGAATAATGCCAGGAGCAACTCATCATTTGCCATTTCCCGTTGGGGAGCGATGACTTAGGAGACAGGTTTAGATCTCTATCACCTAAGGCTTTTCAATTTTATGAGCCGTAAGGGTCCCATAAAAGCATTCTCTCCCTACGAGTCGAAAGGATCTCATAGGTGTACTTTCTCCTTAGGAGTCGTGGGGACTCCCAAGTGTGTTTTTCCTTTTTGAGTCATAAGGATCCCACGAAGGTGTTTTCTTACGAGTCGTGAGGATCCCGTAAGTTTGTTCTGCTCATATATCTTGAGGACACATGAGTGGGTCTTTCCAGATGGAGCAAAATTCCATAGGCGGAGACCAGCCGCGTAACTGGTGGCTGCGGTGGGGCATGGGTATGATGAGAATTATTTGATCCCGTGGATTGTATACGGTAGTCAACTTGGGGACCAACCGTAGGGCTGGGAGAATTTTGGGAGATTGGATTTTGGTTGGCGTCTGCATCGCTGCACTGGAATGTGATATCAAGAGCGACTCATCATTCGCCGTTTGGAGACTTGGAATTTGGATCTTGTTTGGCATCAGCATTGCTGCACTGGAATAATGCCAGGAGCAACTCATCATTTGCCTTGGGAGAACTTGGGATTTGGGTTTTTGGTTGGCATCAGCACCGCTAACACTGAAGCGAAATGACAGGAGCGACTCATCAATTGCCGTTGCTCGTTGGGGAGCGATGGCTCAGGAGACAGGTTTAGATCCCTATCACCTAAGGCTTTTCAATTTTATGAGCTATAAGGGTCTCATAAAAGCATTTTCTCCCTACGCGTCGAGAGGATCTCGTAAGTGTATGTTCTCTTTAGGAATCGTAGGGATTCCTAAGTGTGTTGCTCCTTTGTGAGTCATAAGGATCTCACACAGGGATTTTCTCCTCACAAGGTCGAGAGGACTTTGCGAGTGTATTTTATCTCTTTTCACGAGTTTGCGCCCTTTCGGGATTTCACAAACTCGCCGGCAGTCCTGCTGTTTTTACTCACAGAGACTTTTCGGGTTTTCATCCATGCCCGTTTTGCTTGTGGACATACCGTTTTTTTTTGTCACTAGTGGGACTTTAAAAGTAGTCTCACCGGCAGGACTTGGGAGAGATAGCGGTCGTTTACGCTCGTGGATTGTATACGGTTTTGCAGGATGTATGATCCAGACAGTAGGGCTTGTGTGCTCAATTCGCCTACAACTTGGAGCATTCACGCATAATATTTCTTGAGATATCGGCCATTGATAGGTGGCATGGGCCTTTCTCCCTCGGCATTTATCAGCTGGTAGGATCCTCCATAAAACACTTTCTCGATGACGTATGGTCCTTCCCAGTTTGGCTCAAATTTTCCCTTAGCATGTCGATTGGGGATGATCGATCTTTTGAGGACCAACACCAATTCGTCTTTCTTGAAAGCGCGGAGACGAGTCATCTTGTCATAGGCCCGTGACATTTAGGCTCGGTACAGCTCCAGATTTTGCTGTATTGCAAGCCTCTTTTCTTCGAGGGCATCGAGCTCTTCGAGCTGAAGGAGCACGTTTTCCTCCTCCGTCAACTCGTGCTGAACGACCATTCTTAAGCTTGGAACTTCGATTTCGACGGGGGACCGCCTCCACTCCGAAGAGCAATGAGTATGGAGTGGACTGAGTTAGAGTAGGTGCATGGTACGATATGCCCACAACGCCTCGTGAAGTTTGAGATTCCAGTCTCTCTTGTTGGCTGAAGTATTTTTCCTCAGGAGCTTGCATAAAGTCTTATTGAAGGCTTCGGCTAGCCCATTGGCTCTTGGATTATAGATGGAGGAATATCTCCAGTCTATCTTGTGCTGAGTAGAGAACCTTAAGACTTTGAAGTTCTTGAAAGAAGACTCGTTGTCAGGAAATGATTCTTCTTGGTGTGCCGAAGCGGTATAGAATATTATGCTGGAAGAACGTCAGAATATTTTCTGTCCTAACTTCTTTTAGCAGGACAACTTCAGCCCATCTAGAGAAATAGTCAGTTGCGGCCAATATGAACCGGTGGCTTCTGGATGACGGAGGATCAATTGGGCCAACTATGTCGGTTCCCCAGACTTCGAAGGGCCACGATGCCACCGTAGGATGCAACGCATTGGGATGCCTGTGAATGAAATCACCGTGAATTTGGCAGATATGACATTTCTTTGGATGCTCTCCGCAATCCCTTATCATGGTGGGCCAGTAATACCCAAGCCATTTAATTTGAAGTCGCATCTTGGGGCCAGATTAGTGAGCACCGCAAACGCCCGAGTGAACTTCTTTCAAGACCTTTTGGGCTTCGACCAATGACAGACACCTGAGCCAGAGTTGGTCATATGACCTGTGGTATAGCGTGTCATTTACAAACACATATCGGAGAGCTCTCTTCTTCAGCTGAATCCTCGCAGATATTTCTTCGGGCATCTTGTCGTATCGGAGGTACTCTATGAACGGTTCCCTCCAATCAGGCGCGTCTTGAATGACCGAAGCTTCTTCGGTAGGATTGTTCTCTAATTCTACGCTTTCTTCTTCACGCAAAGAGACTGGAGGAAGAATTTTCCGGCTTCTGACTGTGATTAGAATTTCGTCCATGTCAGGATCAGCTAGCTCCTTAGCTAGGCGAGCAAGCAAGTCAGCCTTTCCATTCAACGCCCTAGGAACTCTCATCAGCTCAATATGGGCGAACTGTTTCATAAGCTCCACCACCCGGGTTCTGTACCGAGCTAACTCGGGTTTGTATATCTTATAGTCGCCGCTTACTTGGTTGACGACAAGTTGGGAATCATCGTAAACCCGTAACCGACGGATTTCCATTTCTATGGCGAGCTCCAAACCAGCCATCAGAGCTTCATACTCAGCCTCTTTGTTTGTGCGAGGGTCGGTGAGGGCAAAAGAACGCCGTAGGGTTCCCATCGATGGCGTGAAGAACACCAATCCTATCCCTGCTTTTATCTCCGGGATGCTTGATTTACTGGAGGTCCTTTATGATGAGGCTCCATCGAAGTAGAGCTCCCAACATGGCTCGCTATCCTCGAGGTGCAATATTTATTCGTCGGGTATGTCACGCCCCGCTTCCCAGAGTGCGCTAAGATCGGCACGTGACAGAGTCAACCATGCTACCTGTGGCTAGGAAACATCCCTCCACAGTCACATTACGGCTGTCTATAAGATATCAAGAACAGTAGAAATAAAATAAACTATCTAGTACATGTCCATAAGCCAGAATAAACGAGTCAAGAAATAATACGCAGAAGCAATAAATCCAATAAACAATAACAATCTGGAACGTACGTCCCAAATACGGGCTCACATCAGGAAATAAAATGCTAAAAGGAAACTAAACTAGAATACAAACAGGGTCCTCACTACTCGGCCTGTCGGCTGAAGTACTCCTGATAGACCTGCGGAAAAGGTAGAGGATCTGGGCCATGCAAAACCTAGACGTTAGCGCGTCACAATATCAACAGTAATATAATTAGGGGGTAACAAGATATGCAGGCATGAGTGTGAACAGTAAATAAGGTATAACAGTAACATGAATAAGGAACAGTGAAGGGTATAAGCACATGTGACGTGCGGTGAGTACTGGCCTTCCGATTCAAATACCTCTTTCAATACGCTTCGAGAGACTGAAGAAAGAAAGTCCTTGACTAAACTACTGGGTTAACTACCCTCAAGTCTGTGAAATCAATTTAATGAATTGTCGATGTAACTCAATAGTATCCCGTGCATGCCCGGGACCACGGTCAAGACTCTCGGGCTGAATCCGAGACGTGCCGCTAGACAATAAACAGGTAACATGTACAGATGAATGATGTCAGCAGCAGCATCCCGGGGCTGTCCTAGCCCGTAAAACTGATCAGTATAAGAATCGAACTGTCGAGTTACAAGTCAGGTTTCATCATTGATTTTCCCATACCCCCAAGTTATGTGTTCAAGTCAGGTATTGATAAATCTGGAGCTAATGCCAACACAGGATTAAGCAGGTACAGGTTTGTCTATACAGACAACAGGATATGTCCATCGGGATAACATGTCAGGATTGTCGGTATTAGAAACAGAATCAGGTAACATGTCAAGTAGTGATATATCAGGTCATGTCAGGTAGTGTACATGTATCAAGTGGGTGCCCAACAGTAAAATGTAGCAAGTATCGAATCACGGTAAAGGTACGAATGTACGGTGAAAGCATGGATGCACAATATCTATCAGGAGTTACATCATGATTATGTAGGGTGCACATTATCAAGCATGGGGTGTTAATGTAACAATAATATGAATTAATATGATATGGCATGCAACTGGATATGCAGAATTAATGGTATGGATACACAATAAAACATGGATACTCAAATATCTATCAGGGGTTACAATTACAGCTTCATGACTATGTAGGATGCACATTATCAAACATGGGGTGTTAATATAACAGTAATATGAAATAATGTGACATGGCATGCAACTAGTTATAATTAATGGTATGGGTGCACAAATATCGATCAGGGGTCACATTTACAACTCCAAGATTATGTAGGATGCACACTATCAAGTATGGGGTACTAATGTAGCAGCAATATGAATTAATGTGATCTGTAGATGCGGCTACATATATAATAAATGATATGGATGCATACGGGTATCCGAAAACAGTAAAACATGAGTATGGATGTACAATGCAATCAACATGTGATATTTTTATTCATATGGATGCAAAATATAATACATAGCATGTAGCAAGATAAACTTGCCTGAACGAATCGCACGACGGGTGCGTACGGCAGGTCCGACGTCGGGTAAACATCGCAACGCACACACGGCACACGGGACGGGTCCAGGCAAAGTAAGAACACGACCACGCTGGCTGGGAACGTCCCCTGGGCCGGTCTGAACGTCAGCGACGGCACAGCTCCGGTGATGGCCGGGAAAAAACGGATCACGAAAAGAAAGAGAAGGAAAGACGAAGAAGAAGAAAAAGAAGAAAAGGTGCCGGGGTTTAGTGTGGCTCTGGGTTATCTGGGACAGAGGAGAAGGCGAGGGGGGTGACGACGAGTGCACGGAGGCGACGGGGCCGGAGCTCCGGCGAGGAAGCAAGTGGGGCAAGTGGGCGCTAGGGAGGCTTGGGTGAGGGTTATGTGCAGGGTTTGGCTTCGGGATCTAAGGAGTGAAGGTGAGGGTCGAGGGTAAGAGCGGAGGGGCGACAGCGAGGTCGTCGGCGGTGTGGTTTCCTGGCAAGGCAAGGTGTGCAGTGGGGGTTTCTTGATGTCGGGGTCAGGTTCTGTGCATGGGAGAGGTGGTGTTAGGAGGTAGTGGTGATGGTGGTGATGAGGGCGGTGAAAAGAGGATGATGGCGAGGGCGCCGGCAGCGAAGGGTGCAGGGTGCTCGGGTGATGGGTTCTTGAGGTTGTAGGGCTCGGGGTGAGAAGAGAAAGGAAGTGGAGGTGATCGAGGGAGATGAGGAGGCGGAGGAGGAGAGACGGGGTCGAGGGTGGAGGCGGCGATGGTGAGGCGCGGGCGAAGGCATGGGTAGGGTTTTGGGTTCGGAGCGACGAAGGCGGGAAAAGAAATGAGGGAGGAGAGAGAAGACGTAGCTGGGAAAAGGAGTATGGGGTGTGAAAGGAATTTAAATAAGAGGAGAGAGTGAGACATAATGGGTTGTTAAGATTTTGAGAGAGAGAGATGAGTGCTGTGAGATTATTTTCTTTTAAAAAAATCTTCTATTAAAAATATTATTATGTTAAACATATTTTATATATATAATTAACAGTTACAAACTTTAAGAGTAAAATATTGATTGCAACAGAGATTATTTGGGTAATACAAAAATAGTCCAAAACACGTCCGTGTTGGGTCTAAAAATCCAGTTTTAAAATACGGAAAATGTATGTGTCAACCAAAACCAAAATTGGATACCCGGGTAACGAAAATGCATGCCCCCAAGAACGGATGCACGTACGTGCGCGTAGCCATCCAAACAAGTCCGTTTCACTGAACGGGACGAGAACAAGATACGCGGATACTACCACAGGGTTAGGGGTATCATGCAGGCCATGCTAGATATTTTTATAATATTTTATTTGACTTTAAATGTTATATTAAAAAAATGCAGATACCAGATAAAATGCCAGTATGCAGTATACAATAATAAAAGTGCACGGATCCATATAACAGGCCAGGATAAATCATAAACAGGCATCAAGACGGGTTTCCAGTAAGCGGGTCGGGTTGGATGCAATACAGATGTCAAATACACTATTCGCACCCAAAATACAGTAAATCAGGAAAATACCATAAATAAATAAATACTTGAAATAGAACTGGTATAAATGAACTAGGGTGTTACATTATACCCAACTACAAAAAGAATTTCGTCATCGAAATTTCCAAAATAAGAAAGATAAACAAACAAGAATCTGCAAGAATAGGTGTGGAAACTTCTGTCGAATCTCGTCTTCACGTTCCCAAGTCGATTCTCCGTGCGAGCGATTCCCCCATGAAACAAGTACGAGAGGGATAACCTTGTTCTTAAAGACCTTTTCTCTTCGATCAACAATCGACACCGGTCATTCCTCAAAGGTTAAATGCTCTCTTGCAGTCAGCTCCAAATGATCTAGCACGTGTGTCTCATCTCGAACATACTTACGGAGTTGAGATACATGAAACACATCATGAACATTCGCCAAAGATGGTGGTAAAGCCAATCGATAAGCCACTTCTTCAACACGCTCCAAAATCACGAAAGCCCCAAGAATTGAGGACTAAGCTTGCCTCGACTCCCAAAACGGATTACTCCTCTGGTCAGTGATATCTTCAAGAATACCAAATCACCAACGACGAACTCTAGAGGTCTTCTCGATGTGTCGGCCCAACTCTTCTGTCTATCTTGTGCAGCCTTCATGTGATTCCGGATAGTATTAACCTTCTCAACTGTTTGCACGATCAAATCTGGTTCCAACAATCTTCGTTCACCAACATCATCCCAACAAACGGGTGAGCGACACTTGCGACCATATAACGCTTCGAATGGAGCCATCTGAATAGTCGCCTGAAAGCGGTTGTTCCCTGATTAAAAATCAGGAAAGGACTCAGAAGAGGCATCACGTGCTCACACGTGACCAGCGGTCACGTGTTGGCACGTGACGTTCAAAAAAGCAGCACAAAGCACATTCAAGAAAAGACTCCAGAAAAGGTCACGTGCTCACACGTGACCAATGGTCACGTGTTGGCACGTGACGGCTGAGCAGCGGCCAGAAGACAGAGCGCAAGAGAAGAAGAAAGGCTCGTTCCAGGGGTCACGTGCCTACACATGACCAGGGGTCACGTGGCCACACGTGACCGGCTTTAAAAGACTTATTATTTAACAGAATTAATTTCTGAGAAGAGATCATTCAAATCTTTCCAAATAGAGAATGATTATTTGGAACCGTTGTATTAAAAATCTAAAGGTGATTAAATATCACCTATTTATGGAAAAATCTTGGACTTAGAAAGATTTCCCCCTAAATCTAACCGAAACAACAAGGAAATATCTTTGGATTTAAAATCCAATGGTGAATAAAATTCACTTAACAATCTAATGGCCCAGATTAATAATAAAATCTCCCAACATACAAATCAAATCTCTCAATGAGAGATTTACTGAGCAGATTGATTCTCTTCCTTCTCCTATAAATAGGAGCCAAGAAAAGAAGAGGAGGACCCTTTTTGGAAGATCTTTTCTCTAAAAATTTTTTCTGAAACCTTGAGACCGTTGGATCTTTTTCTTTTGATACATAGAGAGAGAGCGCCTTTAATTCTCTGCAAAAAGGAAAACCTTAGGTAAGAAAGGAAAATGGAGGCTTCAAAGGAGAATTTAATTCTCAAAAGAGTTTAACTCTTATATAAAAAGAAAAGAACTTAGTTCTTTCTCTGGTTGAGGATCTGCAAAGTGCACATCTCCCCATGAATTGAGAATTTAATTCTAATTGGGTTGAGATCCTGCCATGCAGATCTAAAACACAGAGGAGGGACTGAGTTTAGAGAATTTAATTCTCACAAAATGATAGGAATTCAATTCCTTTGAGATAAAGTTAGGGTTTAACCCTATATTATAGAAATTTAATTCCTTCAAAATGAACAGAACTAGGGTTTTACCCTAATTGAGAATATAATTCTATCAAACTCACAGGAATTTAATTCCCTTAAGAAAAGAAATTAGGGTTTAACCCTATTAGGAGTATAATTCTTCAGAAGAAAACAGAAAATTTAAGTCCTCTAAAATTTAGGGTTTAACCCTATGAACAGAACTTTAAAACATGCAGAGTCATGTGCTACCACGTGACCCCTGCAAAGGCCCACAAAATAGAGCTCTGAAGTAGACACCTCACGTGTTACCACGTGACTCCTGTGAAGATATATAAAAGAGAACTTTGAGGCAATGCCTTACGTGCCCCACGTGATCCCTGAAGCACATAAAGAAACAGCAAAATAAACTGAGACTCTGGGGTGCCCTCACGTGTCACCACGTGACCCCTAATGAGTATTCTAATAAACCAGAGCATGAGCCCCCATCACGTGCCCGCACGTGATGGCTTTAAGAACTAAAAGTGTTAAACACTTATCTATAGAACAAAATATAGGGAAGAAGGGCGCTCTCACGTGTTACCATGTGACCCCTCTTGCCTTAGTGTTTAACACTAAATTGAAACCTCTATATCCAGTGTTTAACACTGATTCTCCTTAGTGTTTAACACTAATTTGGAAAACTCTATTTGCAATGTTCAACACTAATTTGCTTAGCGTTCAACACTAATTTGAAAACACTTTTCCCAGTGTTCAACACTGATTATCTTTTAGTGTTTAACACTAACTTGTCAATCTTTTCCCAGTGTTCAACACTGTTGGTCTCTAGTGTTTAACACTAGCTTTAGCCCAATTGACTAAGTTTCCAGAGGCAAAGCCTCTCCTTCAATGAATCAACAGAGGGCCAATATCCCAGATACAATTAGACTTAGCCCAAGCTGGCCATAAGTCCTCAATTCAAACTTAATTGGGCCAATGGGCTCATAATATAATAATTGATCTTAGTTTCCAAATTGGACTAAAGATCACTTAATCTACCTCGGTTTAAGGGTACATCTCTTCACTCCTTTGATACCTGGCGTTGTAATTCCTCAACGTCTTCAAAGAGGTGACGGGTCCCGACGACCACGCATTGATACGGACTGTGGGGTCCTTAAACTCATGGACTACGACGTCCTTAACCTTGACCGTAATGTCTTAAAACTAACATCGGAAATTTGAATTCCTCAAATCCACGGACTACGACGTCCTTAACCTTGACCGTAATGTCTTAAAACTAACATCGGACTGTGGAGTCCTTAAATCCATGGACTGCGACGTCCTTAACCTTGACCGGAATGTCTTAAAACCAACAACGGACTATGACGTCATTAACCTCGACCGTGATGTCTTAAAACTAACATCGGACTTTGGAGTCCTTAAATCCACGGACTACGACGTCCTTAACCTTGACCGCAGCGTCTTAAAACTAACACTGGACCGCAATGTCCTTAAACTACCTATCGACTGCAATGTCACTAAACTAAACAACATGGCCCCCTAATCGCTCTCTTGTCGGATCTAAACGATCCCGTTAAGTTGATCTTAGTCTAAAACTAGACTAACATATCCTTAACGAACGTTTAATTCGATCTTAGTCTCAAACGAGGCTAACGTATCCTTAAACACAACCCCCAAACCCAAATCTAAGATAATACGGATTTGGACTAGTCCACGCCCTACGGGCGACAACATAACTCAGTCTCCGTATAAAATCCACGGGCAACCAAACACAAATTAAACACACACGACATGAAGTGACCACCTGGAGAAGGAGAAAGTTGTTACCGCAACGCGGCAGCATAATTAACTGCAGGGGCTTGCGCCTGCAGGGAAGAGCGCCCCCACAATCAAAAACCCCTCAAACGAGGGGGAATCTGACGAAGTCTGCTACATCGGACGCATCCGTTTAAACCTTTGATACACGGTGCCATAAATCAACTTGGCATCTTCGGAGAGGTGGACGGATAGCACCAATTAGCATCTGCCCCGAATCTCAGACGAGACGTCCGTCGTGCCGTCTTTCGGAGGGGAACAGATTCTGGCACGCCCGGTAGGACCTTTTCCTCTTTCCACTCCATAATTCATGTGTCGTGATTCGCGAACCAATCACGGTTCGTTAATGGTTGCCCTTGGGTTGCGAGGTACTAAGATTTGGCGTTTTGCTTGGTGCAGAAAACAAAGGATCAATAGCGTTCAACTGCTCGAACTGCAAATGCAACCGACGCTCCGCCTCACCTGGAGGTGTAGCATATGGACCGCAGGCTGCTTCCCTATTCACTATGCCTGTGGAGCAAGTGACCCAAGCTACTACCGGTCTATTCTTTGGGACCATGCTCCCGCCGGTGAACATTGATATCCCAATGCCCGTACCGGAAGCTTCGAAGAAGTCGGTCTTCGATCGACTTGCTACTCCCACGGCCTCTCTCAACGGGTCGTCCAACTCCTCGGTCTTCTCCAGACTGGGCCAAAACTCCTGCGGGCCCACAATGAAGCTTGCAGTCCCAGAAAAGATTATTCCAAAAAGAGTAGCCGAACCTGCTCCTGAAGTCGCCAAGGCGGCTTCTCCTGCTAAGAGATCGGTCTTCACGAGACTGACTACCTCCGTTCCCCCTCCCGCTCAGAAAACTATAGCTTCTCAACGAACGTCAGTCTTCAAGAGGCTAACATCGGCAACAGCCCTTCCCCGGAACAGGGGGCAAGACGCAGCCGTCGCTGAACCAGTCCCAACAACCCGTCACGCCTGACGTCGCCACTGGCGCCGAATAAGAAAGGCTGGGGGCAACTCCCCCACTGGGCTAACTCCACCAGCTCCAACGGTGGAAGTTAATGCTGCTATCCCAACTGGGAACAGCTTTGAGCTGCTGAACAGGGTACGCAGAAACTCACCAACTGCGGTGCTCAAAAGATCTCCTCCACCGGTAGAGACTGCCGTGGAAGCAGAAAAGCCGGAGCAGTCTCTTCAATCGCTGTCCTCCAGAATCTACAAGACATGGCGACAAGTCCGAGAATCTGTGATTGATCCTAATTACTCTCGCCAACACAAGAAGTCGAAAGGTCGGCCAGAAGAAAATTCCCCGATCAAGCAACGAAAGGTGACGACCAATTGGGTGCTCAAGGCAACGGCCCCCTCAACTTCAACGGCCTACAAGAGAGGAAGACCGGAGGAAGTCCCCGCTCCTGCAACAAATATCAAGGACGATAAGCTAAAACGCCCTAAGTCCGGGGGCATGATGGTGCATACAGTATACATGGCGCTTGGAAAAAAAGACAGCCGTGCATCCACGGGTCATAGACCGCTTACATGGTCAGTGACCAAAGCTCAGGAGCAGCATCAGAAGCTCCAAGAAATGATGACTGCGATGGCCGCACTCACTGGGCCAAAAGAAAACCCCGAAGCGCCATCTGATCAACGCCAGAAACAGGAAACTGACGCTGAGTTCCTTCGTAGGATATTGGAGAAGAAGGATAAAGAGGCTGCCGAACAAGCAGCCAATATACAACAAATGGCCCTTCTGTTTCAGGACATGGTGGGTATGATGATCCAGCAAGAGCCTCCTGCTGAAGATCCTCCAATCGTTCTTGAAGACGACAGGGGAGAAACGTCAAATGCTCCGCCCGCTCTGTCCACAGCCAAGGAGGAGACAATCTCCAAGGCTGACCTGGATGAATACATGGCCCAATAGATACGCGTTCACCAGGCGACTGAGGCAGCTGGTCAAGTTGTCAGGACGGGAAGACCATATCCGAGCTGGTATGACCAGATCAAATACCCGCCGGGCTACACAATCCCGAAATTCCATGTCTACAAGGGGACATGCAATCCCCATCAGCATGTGGCCCAGTTCAGGGTGCTTTGTGGCAACACTGGTGGCGACGATAAGCTCTTGCTTCGCCAATTCGTCGGCAGCTTGTCAGAAACAGCGTTCGAGTGGTATTCTGAGCTCCCGAACGTTTCCATCAAGACGTTCGCTGAAATGGAGTTGCTATTCACTCAGCGATTTGCAAGCGCCTGCGAACGTACCCCGATAACAACATTGATTAATGCTAGGGTGAAACCAGGTGAAACGTGGGTCCAGTACGCTATACGCTGGCGAAACTTGTGGTCGAAATGCGAACAACGCATCGAGGAGGCGCCCGTGGTGGGCATGTTCGTGGGTACCCTAGATCCTCACGCAACTATCTCACACTTCATGATGTTTTTTAAGCCAACCACGTTCCAGGCTCTGATCGACAAGTTGGCCCAGATGGACCAGATGAGTCACAGACCGTCTCCCCCGAAGCCAGAACCTCGAAATGACAAGGGTAAAGGGAAGGCAACCTTCATCGCGAACGCTCAGCAGCAACCCTGTGCCCCAAAGCTGGCGGACCAACTGGAAGAAAGACGGTGGTATTACAACGAGAGAATGAAGCGCCCCTACTCATTCCCACGGGATAAGACGAAGAGGCTATTTGAGCTGGCAATACGCAACAGGCTTATCAACTTGCCAAACCCAAGGTGACCGCCGCAACCCAGTGAGGTGAATAACCCCAACTACTGCCCTTACCATCAAACGATAAGCCATCCGATTGAGAATTGCTTCGTCTTCAAAGGATGGATTGAAGATCAATACCTACAGGGCAAGTTTGCGCTGTCCGAGAAGTGGAAGGTGAACCCGCCACAACCTCACATTGCTAAGAAGACGGACGCACCGGGGGCAACCTGTTCTTTCATTGAAGAAGCCCCATGGGAAATCATGCTTTCAGCAAAAACTAAAAGAATGCTGAACGAGCTCCAGACATGCCCGGCAGTCAGGTGGAAGAACCCGCTGGAACACCAGGTCATTGAAGGGATGCTGAAGCCGCGCCCAACTCCGAGGATCAGTGGTGATAGCCCGAGCACTCGCAACCAGCCGTCGAAATCTTCAAAGAAAAAGAAGAAGAAATCTAAGAAGCCCGTGAAGTCTGGTGACAAGCGTACGGACTTGCAGAAGTAGATTGGCGCGCTGGAGGAATATAACCAGAAAGCACGGACTCCCATCACACTCCAAGAGTTCCTCAACCACATCTTTCAAGAGGAAGATGAGGGGGAGAGTTCGTCGGATGAATCCGAGGGATACGTGGCGAGTTGTAATGTGATCTCCCACTCATTTATGGACGATGGAAAAACTCCTGGCGCTAAGAAACTGGGGGCAGAGCCTGAACCGGAGCTTGTGGGGCCAACAGACGAAATGATCGACGCCTTTCTAGACGAGATTCGTTTGAAAAGTAAAGCCGACCAGGAGCGTGAGATGGCCGCATCGGAAGGAGCCAAACGCAGGCGATTAAACGAAAGAGTTGAGGTACTCCCACCAGATCGAAAGGCACCCGACACGGATAAAAACGTATTCAAGACGAGGAAAAGGTTTTCCAAAGCCATGTCAATGGGAATGAAACTACCACCCTCGGAAGGAAACACGCTTGATGGGGCGGAGAGGCGCCCTAATTACTGCTCATATCATCGGAAGATTTCACACCCCACTGAGGAGTGCGACGCTTTTAAGATACGGTGGCAGGGATATGTTGCTCATCGGCAACATTTTAAGCGAATGAAACGCAGAACTCGTCGGGAGCAGAGAAGTACGACCGAAGGACGCAAAAGAACTACCGGCAACTGTTACACGGTCAATGCCGGGGGATCGCAAGTGCTCACATTCGGGAGCGATTCTGACGAGGAAACGTCTCTTAGCCCCCTCTTTAAAGAGTCCACCTCGGGAAAAGAGGAAGAACCAGAATCCTGCGAAAACATTCAGCTACGCAATCGCACACTTCCAGAAAAGAATCTCGGACCCGCAACTAGAAAAGATAAGGGAAAGGAAAAGGTCGCTGAGGATATTACCTTAGATGACCAAGTTATGAAAGAGCTAGCTGCCAAGGACCCGCCTAAGAAGAGTAAGGTGGACTGCAACATCCTAGCGCACCTGAGGAAGCTACCCTCGCAGCTCAGCATTCTCGACGCCCTCCTGTTATCAAAGGAAGCGAGGGATTCATTAATCAAGGCGCTACAAGAGCCCGAACAATTCCAAGCCTTCCTCACCGAAGAAAGGATGAAGGACGAACTGGAAGAAGTGCACACGGCCGATATCACTTTCGGTGATGAAGACCTGCTCATAGGGACGTGCGACCACAACCGTCCCCTATACATCTCTGGATATCGCCACGATATAAAGATAGGCAAAATCTTGGTTGACAATGGGTCTTCCGTTAATCTCCTCAACGTGCAGGTGTTAAAGGAAATTTGCATGAGCGTCCAGCACCTTGCTCGGGACAAGATCACCATCTCCGGGTTCGACTCCCAATCATCGAGAACTCTTGGGTCTGTGATATTGACACTGCGCTTTGGGCTACTCGTCACGGACATTAAGTTTCATGTCATAGATGCTAAGACATGTTACAATGCTCTGCTCGGACGACCTTGGTTACACGAGTACAACATCATCCCTTTTACGCAACATCAGTGTATGAAGTATTTCAAGGATGGTCTCGAGTATACCATAACAGGTGAGCTAAACCCATTCTCCGTGAACGAAGTCCGCAAATACAAAGATGCAAAGTACTTTTTGCCAGATTTCGAGGATACAGAGAGATGTCGCAAACCGGAGAACAAAGCCGCTGCCACCATTCCCGTTTTCGGGAGTGATACCGAAGAAGAAGAAGAGATAGTCTACTCTGGGCCGTCTCGACGCAATAACCCGGGACCGTCCGCCCCCATATTGATCTTCGGAAGTGACTCGGAAGATGAGGTTAATGTTGTGTTCTCCAGTCGGCCACCAATACAAGAATTCCCTGGTGATGATCAGAGTTTGCAAATCACCATGATTCCGCGGGAGCACTACAAAGATCTTGACGCGCTTGAAGCTCACAACGTGCAAGACCTGCAGACGTTTTACGTCCCTCCCAAGCGCAAAGGCGAAAAGGCGATCCTATTCTATCGATCCTCGGAAACAAGAATGAAGAAAGAGATCTGGCACGGCGCGGATTCTACACTTGACAAGCTTCAACCCATCCGTTTGCCCAGATATTACACGAACGGACTGAAAAGGCTATTGAAGCGCCAAGGGGTACCTTTAAAACAGACTACCCGACAAGCTCGATTCTATAACAGGATTTGGGATGTCCCTGGGACTCAGCACAAGTTTCCTAACGGGAGAATGGAAATGCTTGCGCTTGGATACGTGAGAGCCAGAAAACGGGAACGGGTCTACTGTAGCTACGCCATATATACCTTTGATGAAGAGGGGGATGCCTTGGCAGAAAATGTCAACCCCTCATCGGAACTGGATCCCGCGATTGAAGTCCCGAGTCCATCATTTGAAGAGCAAATAGACGAGCTTATCAGGAAAGCGGGTCAAAAAGCTCGGGACAATCATAATCACGAAATGGCCATTTACAAGAAAGCCAGGGCGCAACGCCTTTTTCAACAGGCCGCGAAAGATGAAAACGCTCCTCCCTATCAATCTGTTGTGCAAGAGGCCCGACGCAAAGGTAGAGATAAGTCAAAGAGCAGAAAAGGCGTTCGACAGCGACAAAGCGGGACCAAGAAGTCATGTGATCGGGTATTGCGCGGTCCGGATTTGTCCCTCATGAAGAAGATGAGTCGGGCGTATTCTTTTCCTCAGAATAAAACACGGAAGATACTTGACCTCGCTTTAAAACACCGAATGATTACACTTCCGGAGTCTAAACACCCCGAGCAAGCTAATGAGGTCTCTCATCCGGGCTATTGCTCTTATCACCGAGCCATAGGACACCCCATCGAAGACTGCTTCACCTTCAAGAACTGGGTTGAGGACCAGTATCAGCAGAGCAGATTTGCTCTATCCGACAGCTGGAGGGTATCGCCACCACAAAAGCACAAACCTAAAGCCACAGGAGCAAAACCAGATCCACATCGGTCTTGGAAGCGAGCTCGTACCTGTCGTATGATAACGGTATCAAAAGAAGAGCCCGAGAATATGGATGACTTTCCCTGGTGCTTCGAAAACTGGGACGACGAGGTAATCTCAGAATTTCCACCAGCGCCGAGAGAGCTGGAAGATGGCATACATACTACTGCAGATAATCTCAAGAAGATTGAGTTGGGGATGGCGAACGACCTACGACCAACATTCGTCAGCGAACTGCTATCTGAAGAAAGGGTGGCTGCGTTAATAGACGTGCTTATACAGCATAGAGATTGTTTCGCATGGAACTATTCCGAAATGCCAGGACTGGATCCAGAAATAGCTGTCCATAAATTGGCAATATCCCTGGACGTCAAGCCAGTCAAACAAGCGCCGAGAAGAATGCCGCTCGAGCTTGAGATGAGCATCAACGCCGAAGTCAAGAAGCCGATCGACTCCGGGTTTATCCAAGAAGTTTAATATCCTGACTGGATCGCCAACATCGTCCCGGTAATGAAGAAGAATGGGACAGTGCGCATATGCGTGGACTTCCGGGATCTCAATAAAGCCTGCCCGAAGGACGATTTCCCAGTGCCAGTCACCGAACTAATGATAGACAATACGTCCACTCATGAGGTTTTCTCCTTCATGGACGGCTCATCAGGGTATAATCAGATAAAGATGCATCTCGAAGACCAGAAGCACACCGCTTTTCGGACTCCTCTGGGAATATTCTGTTATAAAGTGATGCCCTTCGGTTTAAAGAACGCCGGTGCTACTTATCAAAGGGCCATGACGAAGATCTTCGATGACCTTATACATGAAATCGTCGAATGCTATATCGACGACCTCGTCGTGAAAAGCAAGTCATACAAGGAACATCTTGACTGAAGACCGTATTTCAACGCCTTCGGCAATACAACTTGAAGATGAACCCCCTCAAATGCGCGTTTGGGGTATCCTCAGGCAAGTTCCTAGGGTTCATTGTCCGGCACCGGGGCATTGAGATAGATCCGTCAAAGATCAAGGCGATCATGGAAATGCCACCGCCAAGGACTCTCAAACAATTGCGGTCTCTCCAAGGGAAGCTCGCGTACATCCGGCGATTTATAGCCAACCTTTCAGGCAAGTGCCGCCCTTACAGTCACCTGATGAAGAAGGGAATCTCGTTCGTCTGGGATCGCAAATGCCAAGGCCCACTGGACGAGATCAAGCAGTACCTGCAGAACCCGCCGGTGTTAGCTGCCCCAGTCAGGGGAAAACCTCTTATTCTTTATACAACTGCCCTCGAAGGTTCCTTAGGCGCATTATGGGCACAAGAGAACGACCAAGGGAAGGAGAGAGCGCTCTACTATTTAAGTTGATTCCTACTGGGGGCAGAAAGCAACTACTCCCCTATCGAAAAACATTGCCTGGCGTTAATCTTTGCGATAACAAAGCTCAGGCACTATGCGTTGGCGCATGAAGTCCGTCTCATTTCGAAAGTGGACCCCCTTAAATATTTAATGTCGAAGGCCATATTGACGGGGCGACTCGCTAAATGGGCCCTGCTCTTGATGGAGTTCTCGATAACTTATCAACCTCTCAAGGCAGTGAAAGGCCAGGCCATCGCCGACTTCCTCGCTCAGCATCCGGTACCGGCCGACTCTCTTTTGAATTGCGAACTGCCAGATGAACATGCGTTTGATGCGATCGACGGTGGTAATATCCAATGGGAGTTTTATTTCGATGGAGCATCTTCCGTGAAGAAGCGCAAACAAAGCACCCCTATAATCAAATCAGGGGTGGGTCATATCTTCGTAACTCTACAAGGAGGGATAATGCGCTTCGCTTTCTCCTTAACAGAGCCGAGGACGAACAATGCAGCTGAGTACGAAGCTTTGATAGCAGGCCTCGAGATCGCCATCGACGTAGGAATTGAAAACCTCCTCATATACGGAGACTCCCAACTGGTCGTTAGTCAAGTAAACGGCGACTACCAAACATGCAAGCCAAAGCTGGTGAAGTATGGAGAGATAATACGATAGCTGCTGACTCAAATCCCTTCCTACACCTTAGAAAACATACCGTGTGCCGAAAATAGCAAAGCGGATGCATTGGCTAAGCTCGCTAAAGAAATGAGAACCTCGATGACGTTAGGATCGTGGTACAAAGCCGTCGAGTACTTGCCCCTACAGGAATATCCCTGGAGTCACCCGAAGGAAGGGGAGAAAATGAGCACACGGCCCTGCAAATGAATGACCAAGAAAAGGCCGAGGATTGGAGGAAAGTCTTTATAGACTACTTCAAATACCGTCGAACGCCCGAAGATGCGTCCTCAAGACATCAGCTTATGAAACGAGCTCTGTCTTTCGCCTGCGTCAACGATACTCTGTACAAGAGGTCGTTCGATTCTTTGTGGTTGAGATGCCTGGGACCTGTCAAAGTGAAAAGAGTCGTTCAGGAAGTTCATGACGGACTCTGCGGTTCTCACCAAGCGGGCCCGAACATGAAGTTGAAGATCAAATGGATGGGTTACTATTGGCCCACGATGATCCAGGACTGCCTCGAGTATGCGAAGCAATGCCACTCATGCCAAATTCATGGGGACTTTATCCACCAGCATCCAAATCCACTCCATCCAACGGTGGTTAGCTGGCCATTCAAAATGTGGGGGACTGATATAGTCGGCCCCATCGAACCAGCATCATCCAGAGGACATCGTTTCATCCTAGCGACCACTGACTACTTCTCCAAATGGGCAGAAGCAGTACCGTTGAGGGAAGTGAAAACGGAGAATATCCTCCACTTCTTCAAGACGCACGTCATTTATCGGTTTGGAACTCCGTGACGGATTATCTCCGATAACGGGCCAGCTTACAGAAGCCACAAAATCAGTCGCTTCGCGCAACAACACAATATAGACTGGAGATATTCCTCGGTTTATAATCCGCGAGCTAACGGTCTGGCCGAGGCTTTTAACAAGACCTTGACGAAGACCATGAAGAAAACGGTGTGCCGAAATAAGAAGGACTGGCATGAGAGGCTGCAAGAAGCTCTCTGGGCGTATCGAACTACGTTCAAGACAGACACAAACACAATGCCATATACGTTGGTATTCGGTACAGAAGCGGTACTCCCCCTCGAGATAGAGTTACCCTCTCTACGAGTGGCGGTCCACTACGAGCCGACGGACGAAGAAAATGCTCACCTTCGGCTTGAGGAGCTTGATGCCTTTGATGAAACCCGGCTCAAAGCGCAACAAAATCTGGAGGCTTACAAAGCAAAGATGACGCGCTCATATGAAAGATTGACCAGGCCGAGGACATTTCGCCAAGGCGAACTCGTGCTAGTGGTCAAAAGACCTATGATCCCCAATCGCGCCAAGCGGGGAAAATTTGAGCCGAACTATGAAGGCCCGTACATCATAGACAAGGTCTACCAGGGTGGAGCGTATCTACTCATGGATATGCACGGTGAAACACCTTTCAGGCCAATAAACGGTCACTTCCTGAAAAAATACTACGCCTAACGAGTCACGGCCTAGGTCAATGATAGATGACGACAACTATGTCCGCTCGCTATCTTCCTAAGTCCAAACTCTATAAGTGGTAACCGGCCTTCTTCAACAACGGACCGAAATGTCCTTAAACTAACAACGGATCGAACTGTCCTTAAACTAACAACGGACCGAAACGTCCTTAAACTAATGACGGACCGAAACGTCCTTAAACTAACGAAGGACCAAAACATCCTTAAACTACTACCGCGGCATCCTTAGGCTGACCAAAAAAATAATAATAAAATATATATATAATAAACGGTATGTCCGTAAGTAAAATGGGCACGGATGAAAACCCGAAAGGGCTCCGTGACTAAAAACGGCAGGGCTACCGGCGAGTGTTCGTGAAAACCCGAAATGGCGCGACCTCGTAAGAAAAAGGGATAAAAAAGGGGGTATGTCCATAAGCAAAAAAAGCGCGGATGAAAACCCGAAAAGGCTCCGTGAGTAAAAACAGCAAGACTACCGGCGAGTATTTGTGAAAACCTAAAAGGGCGCAACCTCATTAAAGGGCACTTTCAGGGTCCTCACGACCTTGTAAGGAGAAACCACCCGCGTGAGATCCTTACGACTCACAAGGGAGCAACACACTTAGGAGTCCTCACGATTCCTAAGGAGAAATTACACTTGCGAGATCCTCACGACCCGTAAGAAGAACTCTCTTATGGGACCCTCACGGCTCATAAGACTTGAAAGTCTTAAGTTACAGAGACCTAAACCTGTGCTTAAGCAACCCCCACAACCTTCAATTTATGCCCTACAGGTAGCTCAATATTGACCCTTGTATATAATCCATGGGCGCGAATAAACATTTTCCTAACCAAGTCCCACCAGCGACTAGGGATATGCTCACATGGTGAACGACCCTCGTAAGTCCTCTCGACTTATAAGGAGAAAACACTCTTGTAAGATCCTTACGACTTATAAGAGAACACACACTTGGGAATCCTCACGATTCCCAAGGAGAAAACACACCTGCAAGATCCTCACGACTTGTAGGGAGAAATACCTTTGTGAGACCCTTACGGCTCACGAAGTCAAAAGCCTTAGTCGACAGGCCCCTTAACCCTGTTTACTAAGCCACCTTTGTTCAACATCGACAGAGGCAAATGATGATTCGCTCCTGGCAACATCCCAGTTGTAGCGGTGCTGATGCCGAAATCGGTGTCTAAAATCCAAGCTTGCAGCAAAAAGGCTAGCGAGCCACACATGCATACGAAATAGCCGAAATGATGGGGCAACTTGCAATAAAAAGCAGCAAGTAAAAATGTATGCATGAGAAATAGCCGAAATGATTGGGCAACTCGCAATAAAGAGCGGCGAGTAAAAATAAAATAAATAGCCGAAATGATCGGGCACCGTGAAAAATAGCCGAAATGATTGGGCAATCGCGACCTTCGCGATATAAAGCTGAAATGATAGAGTATCGCGGAAAAAGAAATAAAATAAAAATGAAATTTACGCCCTACAGGTGATGTTACATCTATCACTGTATACAATCCAGGGGCGCAAACAAAGAAGGAATCGCACTCCTCCTCTCTCAGGTTTCATCAGAAGAAGAAGCAAAATCTCGATAAGCCGCAAGTGATCTAGAGATCGTCTCAACACTCGTCTTGCAACAACGGACACAATTTCGAGCAAAGCGGAACAGCGGCAACTCCCAGTTCCATGACTCGGCGGCGTACAGCTGGCCGAGAGTCAAATTCCGACTTCGTGAAATACAGACAAAGTCAAAATTCCTGGTTACGTGGAACGCGGATAACGTCACTCTTTGACCCCGTCGAAAACGTCCAGAGCGGATCCTGGTCCTCGCAGAGCACGGCAGTGAACCCGTGTGAAGCATCCAGAGCGGAGCCTAGTCCTCGCCGAACACGGCAGTGAACCCGTGTGAAGCATCTAGTGCAAAATTCCTGGTTACGTGGAACACGGATAACGTCACTCTTTGACCCCGTGGAAAACGTCCAGAGCGGATCCTGGTCCTCGCAGAGCACGGCAGTGAACCCATGTGAAGCATCCAGAGCGGAGCCTAGTCCTCGCCGAACACGGCAGTGAACCCTTGTGAAGCATCTAGTGCAAAATTCATGGTTACATGGAACGCGGATAACGTCACTCTTTGACCCCATGGAAAACGTCCAAAGCGGATCCTGGTCCTCGCAGAGCACGGCAGTGAACCCGTGTGAAGCATCCAGAGCGGAGCCTAGTCCTTGCCGAACACGGCAGTGAACCCGTGTGAAGCATCTAGTGCAAAATTCCTGGTTACGTGGAACGCGGATAACGTCACTCTTTGACCCCATGGAAAACGTCCAGAGCGGATCCTGGTCCTCGCAGAGCACGGCAATGAACCCGTGTGAAGCATCCAGAGCGAAGCCTGGTCCTCGCAGAGCACGGCAGTGAACCCGTGTGAAGCATCTAGTGCAAATTCCTGGTTACGTGGAACGCGGATAACGTCACTCTTTGACCCCGTGGAAAACGTCCAGAGCGGATCTTGGTCCTCGTAGAGCACGGCAGTGAACCCGTGTGAAGCATATAGAGCGGAGCCTAGTCCTAGCCGAACACGGCAGTGAACCCGTATAAAGCATCTAGTGCAAAATTCCTGGTTACGTGGAATGCGGATAACGTCACTCTTTGACCCCGTGGAAAACGTCCAGAGCGGATCCTAGTCCTCGCAGAGTACGGCAGTGAACCCGTGTGAAGCATCCAGAGCGGAGCCTAGTCCTCGCCGAACATGGCAATGAACCCGTGTGAAGCATGTAGTACAAAATTCCTTGTCACGTGGAACGCGGATAACGTCACTCTTTGACCCCGTGGAAAACGTCCAGAGCGGAGCCTAGTCCTCGCCGAACACGGCAGTGAACCCGTGTGAAGCATCTAGTGCAAAATTCCTGGTCACGTGGAACGCGGATAACGTCACTCTTTGACCCCGCGGAAAACGCCCAGAGCGGAGCCTGGTCCTCGCCGAACACGGCAGTGAACCCGTGTGAAGCATCCAGAGCAAACACTGGACTGTGGAGTCCTTAAAACCCACGGACTATGACGTCCTTAACCTCGACCGTAATGTCTTAAAACTAATGACCAACCATGATGATTCTAGACTGATTTTACCTTAGTTAAAAGGTACATCTCTTCACTCCTTTGAGATTTGGCGTTGTAATTCCTCAACGTCTTCAAAGAGGTGACGGGTCCCGATAACTAACATCGGACTGTGGAGTCCTTAAATCCACGGACTATGAGGTCCTTAACCTTGACCGTGACCTCTTAAAACTAACATTGGACTGTGGAGTCCTTAAACCCACGGACTATGAGGTCCTTAACCTTGACCGTGATGTCTTAAAACTAACATTGGACTGTGGAGTCCTTAAACCCATGGACTATGAGGTCCTTAACCTTGACCGTGATGTCTTAAAACTAACATCGGACTGTGGAGTCCTTAAACCCACGAACTATGAGGTCCTTAACCTTGACCGCGATGTCTTTAAACTACGGTACCGTAGAGAACATCCCAAAGCAACCCCTGGCCCCGTGAGATACGGATAAGGGCGACCACACTCAACACTTGTGGATCCTCACGACCTGCAAGGAAGAAAACTCTCTTGTGAGATCCTTACGACTCCCAAGGGAAAACCCGCTTAAGAATCCCCACGATTCTTAAGAAGAACTCACACCTACGGGATCCTCTCGACCTGTAGGGAGAAAAAACTCTTTATGAGACCCTCACGGCTCATAAAGCTCAAAAGTCTGAGGAGGCAGATCTTAACCCTGAATCCTAAGCCATCGCTACCCTGCAAGTAGCCCAAGATAAATTGTCCGCAGAACACATTCAATAAAAAGAGGACACACCATTGAGAAGAAAAATATGTCTTTATTCATAAACCAAAATGGGTACAAAGTACAATTCATGAAAGAACAAAAAGAAAATACTCTCGCTACGGAGTATGTACAAAAAGAAAGGAAAAGATCCAAGTTTTTCAAGCCGGCGGGCGATTTAGCAATTTCGCTAGCTCATCCTGCTTTTGCTGGGCCACGGCTTCATGATTCAGGATCGCCAGAAGACGGGCCTCCGCCTGAGCCTGCTGGGCCTGATACGAGGCGAGCCGGCCTTAGAAGCTCACTCAGCGTCTTAGAAGCCAGCTCCCTCTCCGAAAATTTACGGCCGAGCCCTTTTCTCGCACAATAATATGTTCGCCACGCGTCGCTCTATCAGGCCACGTAAGCTCGCTTTCGCGACCGCAACCTCGGAAACAGGACATATATGCTCAAGGCCATATAAACAAGCCTCCAGTCGACAGCAACAGTCAATCTAAAACGCGCTCACATCACCTGGTAGGGGAAGCAACAAAAAGTTCTCGATGTACATCCTATCAAGCATACATTCACAACTATATGAATATCCGAAAAGAAATAATACTCGAAGCTCTGATGTGCATGAAACATAGTGATAGTGTTCGCAATTAAAGAAAGTTCTCATAGAAAGAACACAAAGTTCATTTATGCAAGCAAAAACATACATACGGATACCCAGCACACATGAAAGTTCAACATAAAACATGCGAAAACTAATTTGAACATACTACACTAGCGGGAAAAGGTCGCCGAACAAAGGATCGGTAGCACAAGGGTTGACAAAACAAAAGACAAAATTCTCCATCTCTCTCTCCGCTCTCTCCAGCACGTCAAAGCATCGGTTCTCGCAAAGAGTCGATCCCCACCGATTGGCGCCATGTTCGTCCGTAAAAGCAGACATAACAGCCCGACGGGATCTTATTTCGCTCAAAAGGTGAACCGAGCGATCTTTCATAGCTTGAGTAATTAGGCACGCTTCGTGAAAGCCCTCGAGCTTTTCTTCGGTCGCATCAAGCATCGCCAGGGTCATCTCCGCCGGGTGAGGAGGGACGTCGGCGAGCACGGCGGCAAGAATCATCCGGAGCCAGAGGGAGCCCATTGGGAGGGGAGACCCCCTGCGAATCGAGAGTTCAGACGCCGCTGAGTCGCATTCGTCGTCGGTAAGGAGGGGATCCACTAATCGGGCGGCAAAACGGGGGATCATCTCCTCGATAGGAACTTCCCATGGCTGTCGACGAGCATGAGGGCGATTGCAGGCCATGGCGCTCAGTTGTCACTCAAGACAAATCACACCAAAATGAGAATAAATTTCTCTGTGAAGAGAAAAGAAGGCCATGGCCCTAGAGATAAAGAGAGGCATTAAGTGTTGCGCAAGGAAAATCTTGCATGTTGAAGCTATTTCCAAGGCCCTAAAAGGGGAAGGCATTGGAAATCAAGGAGATGGAACTATTTCCAAGGCTCCTTTTCTGCATCTAATATTGTGCACTAAAAATATGGCATAAATTTTTTTTTGAATTGAACAGCCTCGTTAAAAGGACCCCACGTGCGAAGCACGTGACCCCCAAACTTGACGTGCATTAAAAAAAAGAAGAAAGGAATAGCACCCTACACATTAAAAACAGCAACAGCAACAATAGCAAAATGATAAAATCCCATAGAAAGGCATGCAAACATAGAAAGGCACGATAAAGCTTATCATTCATGCTTTAAGAAGTCCATACAAAATGAAAAGAAAACGATTACAACGGCAAGACCTCAGACGCGGGGCACGGATTGAGAAACTCAAGCTTGACTTTGTCCAAGATCCTCCAAGCATTTCGAATCTCCCGAGTATGTTTTCTCTCACGATCATAAGCGTCGGGGTCCTCGCGAATGTCCTCCACCCTCCGATAGGCGGCAAGTATGGCCGACTGCTGAAATGCTTGGTGCAAGAGATCAATGAGGTTGTCGCGCCTTCTCTTCGAGATTAAACTCATCAGATACACCGGATGTATCTTATCCTCGGCAGCGTCCAATGCCCTGAGCGGTACACCGGTGCAGAAGAGAGGAAGCGCCTCCCAAATCGCTAGCACGATGAGTCTCAGAAGAGAAGAGCGACGGGGGAGTAGCCGATGGTTGTACTCGTCAAAGAGGCTCATAATCTCAGCACACTGAGCGTTGGTGAACTCCTGACTCTGACTACGGTCCAGTGCACGAATATTCCCGTAAGAAATGATTTCGTTAAGATCATACAAATGAGCATCCATGACACCTGAAATAACGATCATGAAAAATTCATTACAAACTTTTTCCTCTCGGATGTGAAGAAGGACAACCTAGGGCGAAGGAAACCCTAAGAAACCTTTATGGGAAGGACTTAGTTCTTCACAGGAATTAAATTCCTTTTGGAAAGAGGAATTAAATCCCCAGAAACTTTTTTCTGTGAACGGAGTTAAACTCCATGGATTTGAACTGTCATCATCATCTCCTTGGAGGATCAGATGAACCCTAAAAGAGATTTACTGCTGAAGATTAAATGGTTTCATATTTCGGTTGAAAAACTTAAAGGAAAAATGGGTTCGTATTTAAAGGGGTGAAACCCTCGCTATGGATTTAAAATCCAGAAGGACATGAGAGTTCATCGTTCGTTCGAGAGCATTACCTGAAGAAAAGAATTCTTTTCGAACAGAGTTAAACTCTGAAAATTGTTCAAGGCAGAGAACTAAGCTCTGGAAAGGAGAATTAAATTCTCAGAAAGAAAAGTTCTCAAAGGAGGAAGATGAGTAAAGTGGAGGCTCTTCTGAAAGGACATGGGCATTTATAGGATGGGATGGAAAATGTTTCATCTACCCTACTCCCAAAGCAGATCCAACGGTCACAAAAGTGACAGCGTTGCACTCACGTGCATACACGTGAGAACAACGCTGTGGGGGCATTTGTTCCCTGATTAAAAATCAGGAAAGGACTCAGAAGAGGCATCACATGCTCACATGTGACCAGCGGTCACGTGTTGGCACATGACGTTCAAAGCAGCGGCACAAAGCGCATTCAAGAAAAGACTCCAGAAAAGGTCACGTGCTCACACGTGACCAATGGTCACGTGTTGGCACGTGACGACTGAGCAGCGGCCAGAAGACAGAGCGCAAGAGAAGAAGAAAGGCCCGTTCCAGGGGTCACGTGCCTACACGTGACCAGGGGTCACGTGCCTACACGTGACCAGGGGTCACGTGTTAAAAGACTTATTATTTAACAGAATTAAATTCTGAGAAGAAATCATTCAAATCTTTCCAAATAGAGAATGATTATTTGGAACCGTTGGATTAAAAATCTAAAGGTGATTAAATATCACCTATTTATGGAAAAATCTTGGACTTAGAAAGATTTCCCCCTAAATCTAACCGAAACAATAAGGAAATATCTTTGGATTTAAAATCCAATGGTGAATAAAATTCACTTAACAATCTAAAGGCCCAGATTAATGATAAAATCTCGCAACATACAAATCAAATCTCTCAATGAGAGATTTACTGAGCAGATTGATTCTCTTCCTTCTCCTATAAATAGGAGCCAAGAAAAGAAGAGGAGGACCCTTTTTGGAAGATCTTTTCTCTAAAACGTTTTTCTGAAACCTTGAGACCGTTGGATATTTTTCTTTTGATACATATATATATATAGAGAGAGAGCCTTTAATTCTCTGCAAAAAGGAAAACCTTAGGTAAGAAAGGAAAATGGAGGCTTCAAAGGAGAATTTAATTCTCTAAAGAGTTTAACTCTTATATAAAAAGAAAAGAACTTAGTTCTTTCTCTGGTTGAGGATCTGCAAAGTGCACATCTCCCTATGAATTGAGAATTTAATTCTCATTGGGTTGAGATCCTGCCATGCAGATCTAAAACACAGAGGAGGGACTGAGTTTAGAGAATTTAATTCTTACAAAATGATAGGAATTCAATTCCTTTGAGATAAAGTTAGGTTTTAACCCTATATTATAGGAATTTAATTCCTTCAAAATGAACAGAACTAGGGTTTAACCCTAATTGAGAATATAATTCTCTCAAACTCACAAGAATTTAATTCCCTTAAGAAAAGAAATTAGGGTTTAACCCTATTAGGAGTATAATTCTTCAGAAGAAAACAGAAAATTTAAGTCCTCTAAAATTTAGGGTTTAACCCTATGAACAGAACTTTAAAACATGCAGAGTCACGTGCTACCACGTGACCCCTGCAAAGGCCCACAAAATAGAGCTCTGAAGTAGACACCTCACGTGTTACCACGTGACTCTTGTGAAGATATATAAAAGAGAACTTCGAGGCAATGCCTCATGTGCCCCACGTGATCCCTGAAGCAAATAAAGAAACAGCAAAATAAACAGAGACTCTGGGGTGCCCTCACGTGTCACCACGTGACACCTAATGAGTATTCTAATAAACCAGAGTATGAGCCCCCATCACGTGCCCGCACGTGATGGCTTTCAGAACTAAAAGTGTTAAACACTTATCTGTAGAACAAAATATAGGGAAGAAGGGCGCTCTCACGTGTTACCACGTGACCCCTCTTGCCTTAGTGTTTAACACTAAATTGAAACCTCCGTATCCAGTGTTTAACACTGATTCTCCTTAGTGTTTAACACTAATTTGGAAAACTCTATTTGCAGTGTTTAACACTGATTTGATTAGCGTTCAACACTAATTTGAAAACTCTTTTCCCAGTGTTCAACACTGATTATCTTTTAGTGTTTAACACTAACTTGTCAATCTTTTCCCAGTCAACACTGTTGGTCTCTAGTGTTTAACACTAGATTTAGCCCAATTGACTAAGTTTTCAGAGGCAAAGCCTCTCCTTCAATGAATCAACAGAGGGCCAATATCCCAGATACAATTGGACTTAGCCCAAGCTAGCCATAAGTCCTCAATTCAAACTTAATTGGGCCAATGGGCTCATAATATAATAATTGATCTCAGTTTCCAAATTGGACTACAGATCACTTAATCTACCTCGGTTTAAGGGTACATCTCTTCACTCCTTTGATACCTGGCGTTGTAATTCCTCAACGTCTTCAAAGAGGTGACGGGTCCCGACGACCACACATTGATACGGACTGTGGGGTCCTTAAACTCATGGACTACGACGTCCTTAACCTTGACCGTAATGTCTTAAAACTAACATCGGACTGTGGAGTCCTCAAATCCACGGACTACGACGTCCTTAACCTTGACCGGAATGTCTTAAAACTAACAACGGACTATGACGTCCTTAACCTCGACCGTGATGTCTTAAAACTAACATCGGACTTTGGAGTCCTTAAATCCACGGACTACGACGTCCTTAACCTTGACCGCAACGTCTTAAAACTAACACTGGACCGCAATGTCCTTGAACTACCTATCGACTGCAATGTCACTAAACTAAACAACAGGGCCCCCCTAATCGCTCTCTTGTCGGATCTAAACGATCCCGTTAAGTTGATCTTAGTCTAAAACTAGACTAACGTATCCTTAACGAACGTTTAAGTCGATCTTAGTCTCAAACGAGGCTAACATATCCTTAAACACAACCCCCAAACCCAAATCTAAGATAATACGGATTTGGACTAGTCCACGCCCTACGGGCGACAACATAACTCAGTCTCCGCATACAATCCACGGGCAACCAAACACAAATTAAACACACACGACACGAAGTGACCACCTGGAGAAGGAGAAAGTTGTTACCACAACGCGGTAGCGTAATTAACTGCAGGGGCTTGCGCCTGCAGGGAAGAGCGTCCCCACAATCAAAAACCCCTCAAGCGAGGGGGAATCTGATGAAGTTTGCTACATAGGACGCATCCGTTTAAACCTTCGATACACGGTGCCATAAATCAACTTGGCATCTTCGGAGAGGTGGACGGATAGCACCAATTAGCATCTGCCCCGAATCTCAGGCGAGACGTCCGTCGAGCCGTTTTTCGGAGGGGAACAGCTGTTATTGTAAGAAAACTCCACCAAGTGTAGATGATCCTCCCATGATCCCTTGAAATCCAACATGCAAGCTCTCAACATGTCTTCAAGAGTTTGGATCGTTCTCTCTGACTGGCCATCTGTCTGGGGATGATAAGCTGTGCTAAACTTCAATCGAGTCCCCAAACTTTCCTGTAAACTCCTCCATAAGTGCGATAAGAATCGAGCATCACGGTCAGAAATGATGCTCACAGGTACTCCATGCAATCTCACAATCTCCTGCATGTACCGTTCTGCCAATGCTTCCGTTGATTGACCAACTCGAAATGGTATGAAATGAGCTGCCTTGGCCAATCGATCGACAATCATCCAAACTGCATTGTTGCCCTTTGGACTCCGCGGTAAAGCTGTCATGAAATCCATGGTTATATGTTCCCACTTCCATTGAGGAATCGGAAGCGGTTATAATAAACCAGCTACTCTTTGATGTTCAGCCTTAACTTGCTGATACACCAAGCACTTCGCTACAAAGCGTGCAATCTCCCTTTTCATACTTTCCCACCAGAAATGCTGTCGTAGATCACGGTACATCTTCGTTCCTCCTGAATGTACGGAATATGCGGAACTGTGTGCCTCCTTCATAACTTCTTCGCGAATGTCTCCTTTTGGTACACACAAACGGCTACCATATCGCAACGAACCATCTTCATAAATCAACAAGTCCGTTCGAAGTCCTGCTTCAACCTGTTCTCAAAACTTCTACAATCTTGGGTCGTGCGACTGCGCTGCTTTAATATTATCGATCAATGATGACTGTACTTGCAGCTGCATCAACTGTCCCGAAGAATGCGGTAGCACAATCTCCAACTCGAATCTCCGAAAGTCTTCAATAAGCTCCTTCTATGCAGCAACTGACTAAGCGCATCCGGCACCACATTAACCTTTCCTGGATGGTACTTAAGATCAAGATCATAGTCAGCCATCGGCTCCAACCATCTACGCTGCCTCATATTAAGATCTTTCTGCGTGAACGCATACTTTAGGCTTTTGTGATCGGTGAACACTTCGACCCTTTCGCCCAATAAGTAGTGTCTCCAAATCTTCAAGCAAAAATCACTGCTGCAAGCTCCAAATCATGAGTTGGATAAGTCTTCCCATGGGTCTTCAACTGTCTCGATGCGTAAGCTATAACTTTCCCATGCTGCATCAAAACACATCCTAAATCTTTCCCAGATGCGTCGCTGTGAATCACCAATCCTCCGGAACCGTCTGGTATGGTCAAAATAGGAGCGGTTATCAACCTTTACTTGAACGCCTCAAAAGTTGACGCACAACTATCCGTCCATACGAACGGTACCTCCTTCCGTGTAAGCTTGGTCAAAGCCTCACCAGAGCGAGCAAAATTCTCCACGAATCTTCTGTAATATCCGGCAGGTCCAAGAAAACTTCTGATCTCTGCTACATTCTTCGGAATCGGCCAATCTTGAACTGCTGCAATCTTCTCAGGGTCAACGGCGATTCTATCTCCGGATACGACTTGCCCCAAAAACTTCACTGCTTCAAGCCAAAACTCGCACTTGCTCATCTTTGCATATAATCTTTCTTGCATCAATATCTGCAGTGCGATCTTCAAGTGCTCTGCATACTCTTCTGGGCTCCTCGAATAGACCAGAATATCATCGATGAACACCACTATAAACTGGTCCAAGAACGGTGAAAAGATTCGGTTCATCAAGTCCATAAATATCGCCGGTGCATTCGTGACTCCGAATGGCATCACTAAATACTCGTAATATCCATATCGAGTTCGGAATGCAGTCTTGCAAATATCCTATGATTTAACTCGGACCTGATGATATCCGGACCGCAAATCCAGCTTCGAAAATACCCTCGCGCCACTGAGTTGCTCGAATAATTCGCCAATGCGAGGGATCGGGTACTTGTTCTTAATAGTCACCCGGTTTAATTATCGATAATCGATGCACATTCTCCTTGTGCCATCTTTCTTCTTGACTAGAAGAACTGGAGCTCCCCAAGGTGAATTGCTATTGCGAATCCAACCCTTCTCAAGCAATTCAGTAACCTGCTTCTTTACTTCTTCTAACTCCACTGGTGCCATTGGATAGTACGCCTTTGAGATTGGCGCTGCACCAGGAAAAAGATCAATCACGAACTCCACATCTCGTTTTAGCGGTACCCGAGATGTCCTCGAACACGTCCATGAACTCTCGAACTACAGCTGGCGCTTCCTCCTTATCAACTTCTATTGACGAAAAAACATTGTTTGTCGGCCCAGCCCTAAACTCGACTGACCCGACAGAACTGCTTCCTTCAGCAAAAACAAACTCCGGATGTCTGGAAATCTGGAAAATCACTTTCTTTGCCCTACAATCAATGTGAGCATGGAAAGTGCAGAGAAAATCCATTCCCAAGACAACATCAAAACAAAGGGATGCACCAGAATTGAATAATACTAATGCACGAAAACATGAACAAGTAGAATACCGAAATGACTTCATCCGAAGCCAAGATAATGAAGAAGATAAGCACGGTAAACAGGATTCAAGCTTGCGATAAAACATGAACAGGTAAACAATGAAACCGAGAGAAGCAAGGTAATATAACGACCATGAAACAAGGAAGTGAATCAAGACTAGAATTCCAAGTTACTTAAATAGAGTACCGCGTTGTAACCATGCTGCAGTTCATAGGTACAATCACATAACTCCGTTCAAGTCGCCCAAATCCTAGTATCAGAATAGAGAGAAATAATAGGGAACTAGAAGGTTTCAAGTCGAGATGCAAAGTTATTTGCATATCGTCAAGACAAGGGTCAAGAAAAAGATAAGATTCAAGGATCACGACAACAATGTGGCAGGGCATGTTCCTAATTACAGGTTTTCTGATTCGTGTATTGGGTCCAATACCCAACTATAAAAGAATCAAACCCGATAAACCTAAATCCTATGTCTCTGATACCAAACAAACCCTGTCACGCCCCGCTTCCCAGAATGCGCTAAGATCGGCACGTGACAGAGCCAACCATGCTACCTGTGGCTAGGAAACATCCCTCCACAGTCATATTACGGCTGTCTATGAGATATCAAGAACAGTAGAAATAAAATAAACTATCTAGTACATGTCCATAAGCCAGAATAAACGAGTCAAGAAATAATACGCGGAAGCAATAAATTCAATAAACAATAACAATCTAGAACGTACGTCCCAAATACGGGCTCACATCAGGAAATAAAATGCTGAAAGGAAACTAAACTAGAATACTAACAGGGTCCTCACTGCTCGGCCTGTCGGCTGAAGTACTCCTGATCGGCCTGCGGAAAAGGTAGAGGATCTGGGCCATGCAAAACCCAGACGTTAGTGCGTCACAATATCAACAGTAATATAATCAGGGGGCAACAAGATATGCAGGCATGAGTGTGAACAGTAAATAAGGTATAACAGTAACATAAATAAGGAATAGTGAAGGGTATAAGCACATGTGACGTGCGGCGAGTACTGGCCTTCCGATTCAAATACCTCTTTCAATACGCTTCGAGAGACTGAAGAAAGAAAGTCCTTGACTAAACTACTGGGTTAACTACCCTCAAGTCTGTGAAATCAATTTAATGAATCGTTGATGTAACTCAATAGTATCCTGTGCATGCCCGGGACCACGGTCAAGACCCTCGGGCTGAATTCGAGACGTTCCGCTAGGCAGTAAACAGGTAACATGTACAGATGAATGATGTCAGCAGCAGCATCCCGAGGCTGGCCTAGCCCGTAAAACTGATCGGTATAAGAATCGAACTGTCGAGTTACAAGTCAGGTTTCATCATTGATTTCCCCATACCCCTAAGTTATGTGTTCAAGTCAGGTATTGATAAATATGGAGCTAATGCCAACACAGGATTAAGCAGGTAAAGGTTTGTCTATACAGACAACAGGATATGTCCATCGGGACAACATGTCAGGATTGTCGGCATTAGAAACAGAATCAGGTAATATGTCAAGTAGTGATATATCAGGTCATGTTAGGTAGTGTACATGTATCAAGTGGGTGCCCAACAGTAAAATGTAGCAAGTATCGAATCACGGTAAAGGTACGAATGTACGGTGAAAGCATGGATGCACAATATCTATCAGGAGTTACATCATGACTATGTAGGGTGCATATTATCAAGCATGGGGTGTTAATGTAATAATAATATGAATTAATATGATATGGCATGCAACTGGATATGCAGAATTAATGGTATGGATACACAATAAAACATCGATGCTCAAATATCTATCATGGGTTACAATTACAGCTTCATGACTATGTAGGATGCACATTATCAAACATGGGGTGTTAATATAACAGTAATATGAAATAATGTGACATGGCATGCAACTAGTTATAATTAATGGTATGGATGCACAAATATCAATCAGGGGTCACATTTATAGCTCCAAGATTATGTAGGATGCACATTATCAAATATGGGGTACTAATATAACAATAATATGAGTTAATGTGATCTGTAGATGCGGCTACATATATAATAAATGATATGGATGCATACGGGTATCCGAAAACAGTAAAACATGAGTATGGATGTACAATGCAATCAACATGTGATATTTTTATTCATATGGATGCAAAATATAATACATAGCGTGTAGCAAGATAAACTTTCTTGAACAAATCGCACGATGGGTGCGTACGGCGCGTCCGACGTCGAGTAAACATCGCAACGCACACACAACTGTCACGTCCCGAAAGTACGGAATATGACCGGCACTTAAACTACGAACGTCTCAAGGCGTACGTATTCTAAGTAAGCCGAAAACCCAGAAATCCAAACCAATAAAAGTAGTAGAGTGTAGGAAAACCAATTTAAATAAGTAGTTTTAATAGCATAAGCCGAATCATGCGGGTTTCTAAAAAACATTAAAAATTTCCTGAAAATTTCGGCAGAGTCTCCTTTATAAATACTGGCCCCCAAACGGGATACAACATGAATAGTATACGAAGTCAATAAAAAGGCATCCCCAAGCGGGAGCTAGCTCTTCGTCAATCGACGGTCACAACCACACAAGCAATATAATATACAACGCCAACGGCGAGGATCAAAATTCAAAAGGAAACTCAAAACCTTAAGAAAACCACAGAAATACAACGCGCGACTCTAAGGTCGAAGGAACGACATCACTGGTCTCTATCTCGAAATAATTACATGTTTGGTTGATGGAACTTCTAGATACAATAGAGTAATAATATACAAGTTATATAATGAGGGTACGATAAAAGTAAACCCACCTGCTAGCAAATCACCCGAAAGAAACTATGCCGCAAAGCCGTAATGAAACCTGTACGGCAAACCTGCAAGAACTGGGGCACAACGGGGGTGAGTTGCCAACTCGTGAATAGAAAAACTTCTACGAAAAGAAATTGCATAAATAACGCAACCTAGGTCAATGATCATAATATATCCTCAATTATATATATAACATGCAACCTAAACAAGGCTAGGGTAAATATCTAACCCGAGTGTAATCTCGTGTGCCCGTGTCAGTGCCTCAGGTAGCAATATATCATATGAATGAAGTATGAATGCATGGAACAGAATGCATGTACTGATGAAAACTGCTTTCATAAATCAGTGAGATTTCTGTATTTTAAAAGTGAGGTACCATAAATGAAATCAGCATAAAACAGTGCCCAGCATCGACACAAAACAAGTATCCAAATATCTCGATATCTCTGTATCAAAATCGCTGTACCTCAATATCTCAAATCATAATATCTAGGGCGCCGTCAATCCAGACCGGCCCCTACCATCCATCTCAAGACCACGACGGTATCCTCCGGATATCCGACGCGTCGGGTAATATCACCGGTCGGTAGTGCTCCCCTGCCGGGCTCAACGTCAACAACACATTCCTCTTGCCCCGGGGTACCGCACCGGGACCACCATGTACCCGAAACGGTTCCTCCACTCCTCGAATCGGGTCTCGAAATCCATCAGCAAACTCATGGTGGACGACTCACACATTATAGGAAAACCGCACTTTTTATTTTAAAAGAGAGAAAAGGTTTATTTATGTTTTTGCGGTTTTCCTCCAAATCCAAGAAATCTCATGGAATCCGAATCCAAGTCATCAATAGCATGTAAACAGTGAATATAGGCATGAGAATCTATAAATGCGACACAACAGTGAATAATAACATGCATGAAGTAGTAGGCAATAACTACAATGTCTAACTAGCATATAGGGCAAGTACACTAATATCATGTCTAAACTATTAGCTAACAACCTATGTCAAATGAAATAGTACTTTCTAAATTGTTCGTGACATGGCAATTACCGATGAAGATATGTGTAAGCCGGCAAGTAAGTGTACGTGGTACATACGCGTCATCGGTAATGGTGCTGGTGTCCTAACAGCATGATATTAGTAATGCAATAAGATATTATAATATAAGTATGCGATGCGGAGCGAAAAGTAAAAATGAGCGGGAGCTGAATACTAGACGCAACTATAACTAATCTGCACTAATCTAATATAAGTCTTACAAATGGTGCCTTTTGAAATAACACGAATCATGGGGTTTTGAAAATAGGGGCTACGGTGTTTTTAAGAAAAGATACGTTTTTGAAATATCCGTAGAATCCCTTGACCTGTCTTTTAAAATACGCATGATTCGTAAGCTTTGAAATAGGTAAGAATCGAATCTAATCTAACAACTAAACTAAACTAAATGGCTAAGCTAACCAGCTGGACTACAGGTAAGGAAACCGCCTAACATCTGAGTCGATACATATACATACCTGTATATATATTAGTCGGTGATCCTGCCTCAATAATATCATATCCGATACCATATCTATAATCAGACATCCCAAGTCAAGAGTGCGGATCAATCATCAAAATCTAGCTCGTATGTAAATCCGTCGTACGGCATCCCCAAATCTGGGTACGGGTTAATATCATATTCATCACACTATTCATCTGGTATCCTCTTTATCCAAGATCATAGTCCAGGGTACTGACCTATGTCTAGTACAATACTAATATCATCAATATAGTCATGATCTGACTACTGATCGACAGTCTCGTACAAACCGATATCACAACCACAAAACAAAACTCATCGACTCAGCTCAATCCCAAGTATCATCCTCATATCCGTATGTGAACACATAGTCCCATACCCATGTGAACACAAGACTATAAAGAATCCCATGAGCATATATAAATAGGAATGTATGCAAGTATGTATGTGTGTATGTATGTGTGTATGTGTAGTGCAACACTACCCTAGAGTTCGCAACAATAAAGTAATCCAACACACCAATATCCATCCTAACATCGTTATTAATCTCAAATAACATATAATAATTGTTGGTGTGTATACGCATCCGTATACACCACCACGGACTGCGGGGGTGCTATACGCCATCCACCCGACTTCTCCCCGTAGATATAAATCTACTCACCTGGTCCTCGCTCACCGGTGCCGACGTCGCCATGCGCTTGCTTGTCGTCTCGAAGTCCATATGGGGTACCTACATATCATAATGCACCATATCGCATTAAAATCCGACTCATGACCAAAACGACGCACGAAACCCACATAGGTCAAAACCTATGGTTGCTTTCACAAATCGACCCAAAACCCCTCGACGTCGGCGTACAAACGCCAGACCATCGAAGAAAACCCCAAATACACTCATTTGCACATTCACGAACACTAATTTTAATATAAAATAGGTTAAAACTCACAAAAACCCCAAATTCACTTTAAAAGCCGTTTTTCCGAAAAACTAGCAAGCAAAATTACCCGTTTTAGTACAAAACTCGATGTTTAAACAATTCTAGCGGCCATAATACTTATTAAATAACTTAAATAAGTCATAAAAACCATTTCCATAATTTAATCACATAAATTTGCATAATTTCCAAAATCCTAGTTTGCAAAAATATCAATTTTAACACTTTTTAATGTAAAATTCATAATTTTACAATTAAACTTGGTTTTGCATATTTTAAATGGTTAAACCACTCATGGAAACCTTAATGATGTGCTAAAAATCCTAACTAGATTTTAATCCCATATTTTTATTTAATTTCTAAAACCTAGTTAGCAATTTAGCATAATTATCACCATTTTTAAACTAACAAATTAGCAACTAGTAACCAAATTAGATTTTGCATTCAATTACATGTTAATCCCCTCATTACAATCATAAGCGAATGATATAGAACCTAATTTAATTCAAACCCTAGCTTCAATTCAAAATCCCCACTTGAATTTCCAAACATTCAATTAAACCCATAATTTAACACCTAATTAGACTACATTGAAGTAATTAATCGAAAATTACATTATGGATTAGGATTTATACCTCAACATGATTGAGATCTAGCATGCTAACATAGCCTCCAAATTGGTTCACTAGCTCCAAGATCCATGCTTGAATGACAAAGGAATAATGGGTAAAGGTTGGATTTGGATTAGCTTTGATTTTGTATGGATTTTGAGGCAAAATTTGGGGATTTTTGATGAGAATGAGAGGAGAAGAAATAGGAGGGGCTGATGCAGAATTTTTGGAAGGGGAGGCTCGGCCATTTAGTTAGGGGGGGGAGAGAGTGATTGTTTGTATTGGAACAAAAACCACAAGTCAACAAAGCCCATGCTTCTTTCTTTTCTTTTCTTTTTCTATTTTAAAAGTAGTGAAAAAATGAGGTGATTGGAGAGACAAAGAGAGAGAGGGCTGTCAAAAAGAGGGCCGGCCACATGGTGGGGAGGAGAGAGGGTGTGTGTGTGTGGAGCAATGAACACCAAACACCAATACAATATGCACCAAAACCCTTTTATTTTCACAAAATAAGCATTTTTCTTCAATATTTTCTAAACCGTTTTGGCAAACGAATTCGTTTCAAAAACCACATGATAAAATTTTATTTAATGTTTTATGATGCACAAAATTTGTTTCAACTCATTCCAATTTGTAATTTTTCCTAATTAAATGTATTAGTAACTGCTTAAAATAATATTAAAATAATTTTTTTTCAGAAAATTTGAAATTTCACCAGTGGCTCAATAAACACCAAATACTAGCAAATTCATAGATAGAATATGTATATTTAATTTTATAATAAAAATATTTGTATTTTGGCTTTTTACAGAAAACCCCATTATTTTACCGTTTTTTCGAAATTTCACCGAAACGATTTTCAAAACGTTACAATCTTCCCCCTTAAAGAAATTCGGTCCCCGAATTTAAATTAACACTCCCCCAAATACTAAAACATCTAAGTAAAACAATCAAGTCGTCGGGGCTCCGAAATCATAAATACAGAAAACAAATCGTGGCGCAGCGCATGCGCATGAAAAATGAGCATATAACTCAAGTCAAAACTCCGTCAAGCATCCCGCAATCATCGGAATCATGGTAAAGACACAAATGTTAAATCCCATACAAAACCAATATGATATAACTCGAAACTATACACTTAAATATCAAATCTATATATGTAAATAACTGAAGGAAATGAATGCCAAAAATATTCAGGTACTGTCCTCTAACTAGTTCTGCCCAGTACGAAGACACATAGCAAATATCATAAAATGTACTGCTCCATAAAATCAATCCAAAAGTGCGTATGAAAACCCCGTGCGTCCGGTGCGCAAGGAAATCAAAATCCATACATGTGCCAAGCAGGTACACAAAACAACATCTAAGTGCATCGGGTGTGCACGAAACATCTGTCGTAGGCAACATGTGTGCCTGACAGCAAAATCAGGTGCATCTGACATGCACGAAAAATCTCGATTTAGTGCGTCTGGTGTGCACCAAAATCACACTTCAAAACATGAGCCCAACATGCGCGAAAATCCAATCAGGTGCATCCATCGTGCACAAAATCAAATATCGAACATCACCATCGAAATCAAAGTTCAATGCATCTAAGTGCACAAAAGGCGTATCAATGCACTGCAAGCATATATAAACTATACAGAGTGCAGGAACCAAATCGTGTGCGTGCATACGCACAAAATCAACTCAAATGTCTAAAACCGTAAAATCACAAACATGTGAAACCCAAGCACGAAAACGATATCAAGTGCAACACTGTGCAAGGATCGTAAATCCTCAATCATCAAAATCAAATCATGCGAATAAATCACCCAAAACATCGAAATCAATAATGGCGGAATAGTACCGCTCAAGCGCATCCTCTAAGAATCCCGGGCCAACTGTCGCGGTCACTAGTGGGACGTCTCGTCGATGATCATGAACTCTGGCCTGCTGGTGTGCGTAACAATGACCACTCCTGGGTCAAGGTCTTCACTGTGGATTACCAATCTCTCGGTCCATCGGCTCATCGGCCCTGTCAGGTGTGCTAATGGGGATGATCTCGTTCTGGAACGTCCCTTGTCATCTCCCGGTCAATCATCGCGACCACTTGTAAGACAGCATATCACTGGCATCGGCCTCTGGCTCTCTGAATGTACGTGACACATCTGATCCTGGGTGCAAGTATCATTGCAGCAGTGTCCTGGAAGGAATCCTGCTCACGGTCTCTTCCATGTCTCGTCTCTGCCAACTGTCCGGAAGTCATCATCCTTTCCTATATCTGCATCTTGCTCTGGAACGACTGCATACTCCTCATAACTCCTTCTGGAAGGTAAATCCAATACTCTGCCTCGGCATGCGCATCGCATCTCTGATGTCGGCGGAGGGGAACTTCATCATATCCAGATCTTATACGAACCTCTTACTCCATTTTTCTCTAATGTCGACCGCTTCAGACTCGTCTCGTCGTGGCTGCATGGACTGAGCTCCAACGGCTATCCTCGTATCGGGAGTCTCCCAAGAAATGCATCTCACCACCTAGCATCCGAATTAAGTCGAACCATCCAATCGATTGTCAAAACCTCATAATCCCCCAAGGGTTCAACATCTTAGGCACAGTTTAATAGTATCGAGTACATACCACAGCATCGGTGGTCCAGCCGTAGAAGGGCAAACCCAAGCCTCACTAATGGCGCCGTAGAACTGCCGCAAACCCGAAGGTTCAAAGGCTTTCACACGGTCATTAAGTCGAGTTAGGGTTTCATTCTTCTAGAGGGACCATAGAATTGCCTGCATGTCTTTCCGACTACTTTAACTTGGAATAATAGGTTTCTGACATTCGATCGTTTCTGTCGACTCCCAACGTCTCCGCGTGAAGTCGTCTCTAGCTGGAATCAATCTATCTGATGACCTCGCATCGGGGTAGGCGAACAACCACATGTCCTAGTCATTCATCCTCGGGTGACTAGCGACCTTCTATCATCTCTTAGTACAACCTGTACTCTAATAGCTCCAACATATGGGGCGATATCTCGTCGTTCACAGTAAAAACTGGTTCACTCATCTGCACGTTGAACAGTGCCTCGACCATCATGAATAAGCAACACACCAGCGGTCATCAAAATCTGGCTGGCCTCTATCATTGGCTCAATCCTCTAGTGCTAATCTGCACGTCCGAGCAATCTCATACGGCGATCCATCCAACGCTCGTGGCGTAAAACACAGTCAAAAGACACCTCTCTACAATCGGGTGTCGCCGGAATCATGCCCTGGTCAGTCCTCGTTCGTGACGAGCTCGTGCTGACCGTAACTCTAGCTGTAGCTCTCCCTGCCCGTAATCGTGGCAGCAAAACCATAACTAGTACTGATGAGGCTAGATCACGAAGAAATATAATACTGAACAAGGAAATGTACATCCTAAGGCTTCTTAAGTGGAGTGGCGTGTCGTAAATATGCCGCGGAACATACCAACGGTACGTCACTCTACTTTAGTCACCTATTCCATCAACCAAGGGTCATCCTACGCTCCGAAGGTAAAACCTAACGCTTTGATACCAACTTTGTCACGTCCCGAAAGTACGGAATATGACCGGCACTTAAACTACGAACGTCTCAAGGCGTACGTATTCTAAGTAAGCCGAAAACCCAGAAATCCAAACCAAGAAAAGTAGTAGAGTGTAGGAAAACCAATTTAAATAAGTAGTTTTAATAGCATAAGCCGAATTATGCGGGTTTCTAAAAAACATCAAAAATTTCCTGAAAATTTCGGCAGAGTCTCCTTTGTAAATACTGGCCCCCAAACGGGATACAACATGAATAGTATACGAAGTCAATAAAAAGGCATCCCCAAGCGGGAGCTAGCTCTTCGTCAATCGACGGTCACAACCACACAAGCAATATAATATACAACGCCAACGACGAGGATCAAAATTCAAAAGGAAACTCAAAACCTTAAGAAAACCACAGAAATACAACGCGCGACTCTAAGGTCGAAGGAACGACATCACTGGTCTCTATCTCAAAATAATTACATGTTTGGTTGATGGAACTTCTAGATACAATAGAGTAATAATATACAAGTTATATAATGGGGGTACGATACAAGTAAACGCACCTACTAGCAAATCACCCGAAGGAAACTATGCCCGCAAAGCCGTAATGAAACCTGTACGGCAAACCTGCAAGAACTGGGGCACAACGGGGGTGAGTTTCCAACTCATGAATAGAAAAACATCTACGAAAAGAAATCGCATAAATAACGCAACCTAGGTCAATGATCATAATATATCCTCAATTATATATATAACATGCAACCTAAACAAGACTAGGGTAAATATCTAACCCGAGTGTAATCTCGTGTGCCCGTGTCAGTGCCTCAGGTAGCAATATATCATATGAATGAGGTATGAATGCATGGAACAGAATGCATGTACTGACGAAAACTGCTTTCATAAATCAGTGAGATTTCTGTATTTTAAAAGTGAGGTACCATAAATGAAATCAGCATAAAACAGTGCCAAGCATCGACACAAAACAAGTGTCCAAATATCTCGATATCTCTGTATCAAAATCGCTGTACCTCAATATCTCAAATCACAATATCTAGGACGCCGTCAATCCAGACCGGCCCTTACCATCCATCTCAAGACCACGACGGTATCCTCCGGATATCCGACGCGTCGGGTAATATCACCGGTCGGTAGTGCTCCCCTGCCGGGCTCAACGTCAACAACACATTCCTCTTGCCCCGGGGTACCGCACCGGGCCCACCATGTACCCGAAACGGTTCTTCCACTCCTCGAATCGGGTCTCGAAATCCATCAGCAAACTCATGGTGGACGACTCACACATCATGGGAAAACCGCACTTTTTATTTTAAAAGAGAGAAAAGGTTTATTTATGTTTTTGCGGTTTTCCTCCAAATCCAAGAAATCTCATGGAATCCGAATCCAAGTCATCAATAGCATGTAAACAGTGAATATAGGCATGAGAATCCATAAATGCGACACAACAGTGAATAATAACATGCATGAAGTAGTAGGCAATAACTACAATGTCTAACTAGCATATAGGGCAAGTACACTAATATCATGTCTAAACTATTAGCTAACAACCTATGTCAAATGAAATAGTACTTTCTAAAGTGATCGTGACATGGCAATTACCGATGAAGATGTGTGTGAGCCGGCAAGTAAGTGTACGTGGTACATACGCGTCATCGGTAATGGTGCTGGTGTCCTAACAGCATGATATTAGTAATGCAATAAGAAATTATAATATAAGTATGCGATGCGGAGCGAAAAGTAAAAATGAGCGGGAGCTGAATATTAGACGCAACTATAACTAATCTGCACTAATCTAATATAAGTCCTACAAATGGTGCCTTTTGAAATAACACGAATCATGGGGTTTTGAAAATAGGGGCTACGGTGTTTTTAAGAAAAGATACGTTTTTGAAATATCCGTAGAATCCCTTGACCTGTCTTTTAAAATACGCATGATTCGTAAGCTTTGAAATAGGTAAGAATCGAATCTAATCTAACAACTAAACTAAACTAAAGGGCTAAGCTAACCAGCTGGACTACAGGTAAGGAAACCGCCTAACATCTGAGTCGATACATATACATACCTGTATATATATTAGTCGGTGATCCCGCCTCAATAATATCATATCCGATACCATATCTATAATCAGACATCCCAAGTCAAGAGTGCGGTTCAATCATCAAAATCTAGCTCGTATGTAAATCCGTCGTACGGCATCCCCAAATCTGGGTACGGGTTAATATCATATTCATCACACTATTCATCTGGTACCCTCTTTATCCAAGATCATAGTCCAGGGTACTGACCTATGTCTAGTACAATACTAATATCATCAATATAGTCATGATCTGACTACTGATCGACAGTCTCGTACAAACCGATATCACAACCACAAAACAAAACTCATCGACTCGGCTCAATCCCAAGTATCGTCCTCATATCCGTATGTGAACACATAGTCCCATACCCATATGAACACAAGACTATAAAGAATCCCATGAGCACATATAAATAGGAATGTATGCAAGTATGTATGTGTGTATGTATGTGTGTATGTGTAGTGCAACACTACCCAAGGGTTCGCAACAATAAAGTAATCCAACACACCAATATCCATCCTAACATCGTTATTAATCCCAAATAACATATAATACTTGTTGGTGTGTATACGCATCCGTATACACCACCACGGACTGCGGGGGTGCTATACGCCATCCACCCGACTTCTCCCCGTAGATATAAATCTACTCACCTGGTCCTCGCTCGCCGGTGCCGACGTCGCCATGCGCTTGCTTGTCGTCTCGAAGTCCATATGGGGTACCTACATATCATAACGCACCATATCATATTAAAATCCGACTCATGACCAAAACGACGCACGAAACCCACATAGGTCAAAACCTATGGTTGCTTTCACAAATCGACCCAAAAACCCTCGACGTCGGCGTACAAACGCCAGACCATCGAAGAAAACCACAAATACACTCATTTGCACATTCACGAACACTAATTTTAATATAAAATAGGTTAAAACTCACAAAAACCCCAAATTCACTTTAAAAGCCGTTTTTCCGAAAAACTAGCAAGCAAAATTACCCGTTTTAGTACAAAACTCGATGTTTAAACAATTCTAGCGGCCATAATACTTATTAAATAACTTAAATAAGTCATAAAAACCATTTCCATAATTTAATCACATAAATTTGCATAATTTCCAAAATCCTAGTTTGCAAAAATATCAATTTTAACACTTTTTAATGTAAAATTCATAATTTTACAATTAAACTTGGTTTTGCATATTTTAAATGGTTAAACCACTCATGGAAATCTTAATGATGTGCTAAAAATCCTAACTAGATTTTAATCCCACATTTTTATTTAATTTCTAAAACCTAGTTAGCAATTTAGCATAATTATCATCATTTTTAAACTAACAAATTAGCAACTAGTAACCAAATTAGATTTTGAATTCAATTACATGTTAATCCCCTCATTACAATCATAAGCTAATGATAAAGAACCTAATTTAATTCAAACCCTAGCTTCAATTCAAAATCCCCACTTGAATTTCCAAACATTCAATTAAACCCACAATTTAACACCTAATTAGACTACATTGAAGTAATTAATCGAAAATTACATTATGGATTAGGATTTATACCTCAACATGATTGAGATCTAGCATGCTAACATAGCCTCCAAATTGGTTCACTAGCTCCAAGATCCATGCTTGAATGACAAAGGAATAATGGGTAAAGGTTGGATTTGGATTAGCTTTGATTTTGTATGGATTTTGAGGCAAAATTTGGGGATTTTTTATGAGAATGAGAGGAGAAGAAATGGGAGGGGCTGATGCAGAATTTTTGGAAGGGGAGGCTCGGCCATTTAGTTAGGGGGAGAGAGAGAGTGATTGTTTGTATTGGAACAAAAACCACAAGTCAACAAAGCCCATGCTTCTTTCTTTTCTTTTCTTTTTCTATTTTAAAAGTAGTGAAAAAATGAGGTGATTGGAGAGAGAAAGAGAGAGAGGGCTGTCAAAAAGAGGGCCGGCCACATGGTGGGGAGGAGAGAGGGTGTGTGTGTGTGGAGCAATGAACACCAAACACCAATACAATATGCACCAAAACCCTTTTATTTTCACAAAATAATCATTTTTTTCAATATTTTCTAAACCGTTTTGGCAAACGAATTCGTTTCAAAAACCACATGATAAAATTTTATTTAATGTTTTATGATGCACAAAATTTGTTTCAACTCATTCCAATTTGTAATTTTCCCTAATTAAATGTATTAGTAACTGCTTAAAATAATATTAAAATAATTTTTTTCAGAAAATTTGTAATTTCACCAGTGGCTCAATAAACACCAAATACTAGCAAATTCATAGATAGAATATGTATATTTAATTTTATAATAAAGATATTTGTATTTTGGTTTTTTACAGAAAACTCCCTTATTTTACCGTTTTTTCGAAATTTCACCGAAACGATTTTCAAAACATTACAACAGCACACAAGACGGGTCCAGGAAAAGTAAGAATACGACCACGCTGGCTGGGAACTTCCTCTGGGTCGGTCTGAACGTCAGCGACGGCACAGCTCCAGTGATGGCCGGGAAAAACCAGATCAAGAAAAGAAAGAGAAGGAAAGACGAAGAAGAAGAAAAAGAAGAAGAGGTGCTGGGGTTTAGTGTGGCTCTGGATTATCTGGGACAGAGGAGAAGGTAAGGGGGTGGTGGTGACGACAAGTGCACGGAGGCGACGGGGTCGGAGCTCTGGCGAGGAAGCAGGTGAGGCAAGTGGGCTGCTGGGGAGGCTTGGGTGAGGGTTATGTGCAGGGTTTGGCTTCGGGGTCTGGGGAGTGAGGAGTGAAGGTGAGGGTCGAGGGTATGAGCGGAGGGGCGACCGCAAGGTCGTCGATGGTGTGGTTTCCTGGTGAGGCAAGGTGTGCAGTGGGGGTTTCTTGATGTCGGGGTCAGGTTCTGTGCATAGGAGAGGTGGTGTTAGGAGGTAGTGGTGATGGTGGTGATGAGGGCGGTGAAACGAGGGTGATGGCGAGGGCGAGAGATCACCGACGGTGAGGGGTGCACGGTGCTCGGGTGATGGGTTCTTAAGGTTGTGGGGCTCGGGATGAGAAGATAAAGGAAGTGAAGGTGATTGAGGGAGATGAGGAGGCGAAGGAGGAGAGACGGGGACGAGGGTGGAGGCGGCGACGGCGAGGCACGGGCGAAGGCATGGGTAGGGTTTTGGGTTCGGAGCGACGAAGGCGGGAAAAGAAATGAGGGAGGAGAGAGAATACGTGGCTGGGAAAAGGAGTATGGGGTGTGAAAGGAATTTAAATATAATAAGAGGAAAGAGAGAGACAGAATGGATTGTTGAGATTTTGAGAAAGAGAGATGAGTGCTGTGAGATTATTTTCTTTTAAAAAAATCTTTTATTAAAAATATTATTCTGTTAAACATATTTTATATATATATTAACAGTTAAAAACTTTAAGAGTAAAATATTGATTGCAACAGAGATTTTTTGGGTAATACAAAAATAGTCTAAAACACGTCCGAGTTGGGTCTAAAAATCCAGTTTTAAAATACGGAAAATGTACGTGTCAACCAAAACCAAAATTGGATATCCGGGTAACGAAAATGCATGCCCCCAAGAAGGGATGCACGTACGTGCGCGTAGCCATCCAAACAAGTCCGTTTCACTGAACGGGACGAGAACAAGATGCGCAGATACTACCACAGGGTTAGGGGTATCATGCAGGCCATGCTAGATATTTTTAAAATATTTTATTTGACTTTAAATGTTATATTAAAAAAATTCAGATGCCAGATAAAATGCCAGTTTGCAGTATACAATAATGAAAGTGCACGGATCCATATAACAGGCTAGGATAAGTCATAAACAGGCATCAAGACAGGTTTCCAGCAAGAGGGTCAGGTTGGATGCAATACAGATGTCAAATACACTATTCGCACCTAAAACACTGTAAATCAGGAAAATACCATAAATAAAGAAATACTTGAAATAGAATTGGTATAAATGAACTAGGGTGTTACATGGTAATTCACAATTTAGCGGCGACCCTTCTGGTATAGGATGAGCAGTGAGGAAATCGGCGAGGGCTTGCCCTTTTATTGCTTTTCTGAGGAGGATAAACTATGTCAAACTCATGCAGCATGACAACCCATCTTGCCATTCTGCCGGCTAGGGTTGCATTGGTCATTAAGTATTTGAGCGGGTCGACCATAGAGATCAGCATAACCCGATGAACGAGAAGATAGTGCCTCAGCTTCTTCACAGCGAATATCAGAGCCAGGCATTGCTTTTCGATCGGGGAATAGTTGTGTTCCGCCCCGACTAGAGTTCGACTGAGGTAGTAGAGGGCATTTTCTTTTCCTTCCTTGTTGTTCTGGGCAAGGAGCGCACCGAGTTATTCATCTAGCGAGGCAGTGTAAAGAATCAACGGTTTATTTTGAACAGGGGCAGCAAGCACTGGAGGGTGCAAAAGGTACTGTTTGATGCTTTCGAACGCTTCTTGACATTCGGCATCCCAGATAAAAGGAGCTCCTTTATTCATGAGCTTTGAGAAAGGCCTACATCTCCCCGATAAATTTGAGATAAACCTTCGTATATAAGCAAGCTTTCCTTGAAAAGATCTTAGCTGCGTCAGATTCTTCGGAGGGGGCAACTCCATGATGGCATTTATCTTGGATGGATCAACTTCGATCCCTCAATTTCGGACTATGAAGCCCAGGAATTTTCCCGATGACACGCCAAAAGTGCACTTTAGAGGATTCATTTTCAGATCGTATTCCCTCAGTCTCGTGAGAACGGTCCTAAGATCTTGGATGTGATCGACCTTGGCTTTAGTCTTGACGACCAGATCATCAACATAACATTCGACAACTTTATGGATCAGGTCATCAAAGATATTGGTCATTGTCCTTTGATATGCAGCACCTGCGTTCTTCAGTCCGAACGGCATCACTTTATAGCAGTATATTCCGATTGGGGTTCGAAATGCTGTGTGTTTCTCATCCTCAGGCGACATCTTGATCTGATTATATCCAGACGAGCCATCCATGAAGGTGAACAGCTCGTAATTTGAGGTGTCATCGACCATCATTTCCATGACCGGTAGCGGGAAATCGTCTTTAGGGCATGCCTTATTGAGATCCCTGAAATCGACACAAACTCGGATCTGCCCATTTTTCTACTTCACTGGGACTATGCAAGCAATCCAGTCCGCATATTTCTCTTCTCTGATGAAGCTAGTCTCGATAGTTTCTTAGTTTCCTCGATGACATTTTCTTCTAGCTCCCTTCTCATTCTTCGGGGAGCTTGTTTGACTTGACATCTGGAGAAATAGCCAGTGTCACGACCCGAAATTGGCACGTGACGGTCCTCAAACTACGCAACGTCTTCAGGCGTAACGCAATTTAAGTAAACCGAAAACCCAGCAATCTAAACTCTAAAGTAGTAAGTGATAAGAACATTGTTAAAACTTTTGAAAATCTCAATTATAAATTCTTTAAAGTCCAACTTTACTTTCTTAAAAATTTTGGCAGCACCTCCTTTGTAAAAACTAACCCCAAAAAATGGGTACAACGTAAATATAAGTAAAGCGTCTCCAAACGGGAGCAAATCCACGTCCAAAGGCGGAAAACAACAACCACAACAGATATACGACGCTGTAGCGAAGAAATAAAAGACGATATAAGTAAAACTGCATAAAAGACATCCAAGTCACCAAAATATACAATATCGTCCTCACATCAAGTCTCTAGGTCATACATATGAAATTGGTAGATGGAGAGTACATGATACAACGAATATACAATAAGCAACATCGGATAACCGCAAAACCCACCTATAGAAAAACTGCGCACAGTCAGCCGAAACGGTATCCGCCGCAAAAGATGATATGATAGGTAGAAGCCCTGCCTCGACTACTCTGAGGAACCACCTGCAAACCCTATGGCACAACAGGGGTGAATTGCCAACTCGTGAATAGTAAATAACATATGCAGGTAATCGCAAGTATGCACGTACAGCGCGAAACTAATGCATGCAGACTGGTAGCAATAAAAGCCAATATGTATGCAACAGTCGTGTAAGGTACTCTATCAGGTACTACTAATACATGAAGCAATAAATGGCAATATATATGCAACAGTCACGTAAGGTACTCTATCAGGTACTACTAATACATGAAGCAATGCATATAAAATAGCAGTATGTAAATGCAACAGTCATGAAAGGTACTCCATCAGGTACTACAAATACATGAAGCAATGCAAATACAATAAATGCGGAGTATGGGATAAAACATGTCATTCCCACGGAATCCTGACCTCGTGGTAGGACCAAAGTCCACCAAGACAATCTAAATCCCAAATTTCCTCAAATTAGCCCCCAAATTGGCCCTCATATCCTGTAAGTCTCATATATCCTAAATGTACAATATCAAGTAAACCTCATATATTCTGAATGTACAGTATCAAGTAAATCTCATATATCTTGAATGTACAATGTCAAGTAAATATCATATATCTAATATCCAGTATCGAGTAAGTTTCATATAAAGTGAGTGTCCAATATCGACACCCAAAAACATCATGAAACAAGTGTCTAGTATCGACACATAAATACTCATATCCATACGTTTCTCGAATCGTAAGTGTCTGGTATCGACACCCGTGATCCACGTATCGGTCTTTCTCATATTCATACGTTCCTCGAATCGTAAGTGTCCGTTATCGACACCCGTGATCCACGTATCGGTTTAAAACAAATCTCTGAGTGGATGCATACAAATATCAAGTAAAGAATAAGAATACTTGCATAATTTCATGAAACCACCACGGTCCTCAAATCCAGAAAACATCAAGTAATGAATATGTATAACTGCATGAATCAATACATATATATTAGCGTCCCATTCCACTAATATATATTTATATATATATATATATATATATATATATATATATATAATAGCGTCCCATTCCACTGTTATATATACTTAGGAGTAAATATCAGAGAACATCATATGAAATCCATGAATGTAATATATGCAACATGAAACAGTAATATGAGCATATAAAGGAAAAACCGCTATTTAACTGCAACAAGTTAATATATATATCATGCGGTTCCTAATTTCTCCAAGTCCATACAATATCAAATAAAGGTGAACATGTAGCTATAGCCAGGTATGCGTAACCATGTTGGTATAACAAGATATGTGTATCTACCTATCCATAATGATGTAACACCCTCCAGGTATATGTGTAAGTATGTATGCGAGATGTACATATAGCTATGTCTCATATGTGTATATACCTATCACTAATGGTACAATACTATATAGGTATATAGGTAACTAGCATGTAAGCATGTCAAGGCATGTGTGTAAGCATGTAGATATACATGTATGCTATATGTCATATGCATAAAAGGAAATAGGGATCATGTCTCAATGTCCCTCAACAATACAATATCACATATGTATAAGTGTTGTGCGTGTCATGGCAATTATTGACGGTGTGTGTAGCATACAATTAGTGCTCGTGAAATATGAACCGTCAATAATGGTGTTGTGTCTCATTAATACTAAGTCCATACACAAGGAAGTGAGATAAGCAACAAATGTATACATGCACAATCAATATACATATACTTCTAACTAATAGTCATGTCATTTGATCTAGCCCAGACGCATAACACCATGCGGACGATCCCCCTGTAGATGTTAAATCTACTCACCAGCCATCCTGGCTATGTAAAGCCAACAGCTCGCTTTTCACTCTTCGCAGCGCCCGAAGTCCCCGCCTGCGATCCTGAAAGCATATAACAATATAACAAGTATATATTAGCAATCGATCAATAACACGTACCAACTACGTTTGACCGATGCACCAACTCCAGACATACTCTCCAGTGTTTGTCAAGTGGCTAACGTGCGTAGCGACACTATGAAACCAACTCAAGAGCAAAAGCTACAAAAAGAAACGAACGACATCGGCACGACCCTAGCTAGGAACGCAAAGCGACACAACTACCAAGCCTAGATCCTGATCGTACCGATCGCGCATTCAAAACACAATAATAAACGTGGAATCTAATATAAATAACGTCGCAACGTCAAAAGAAACCCACGCCTAAACTTACCCAAATCTAGTAAGCAACATATATCATTTTAGCTCAAAACTACAAGTTTTTACCAAACTAGAATTTACAAACATCATAATATAGCAAGATTAAACCATTCATACCTTTACTATAATTTTAATCTCACTTAATTAGGATTTAGTAAAAGTCTAGTTTGTAATTAAACTAATTAGATAATTAGGAAAAATGTCTTTTAACAATTGTATCAACTAGGTTAAGTTTTCATTTGTCAAAATATCACACTTAACCAAATCACAACTAACAAAACATAACTTGATCACCAAAACCCTTTTCTAGAAATTCTAAACATGTAATTAAAAGCTTTAATTAAACTTCTAACAAGCTAATTAATGTATTAAAACAACAAATAGAGTTAAGGGTTAAAATTTATACCTCCATAAAAGTTAAAAATAATAAATCAAGTTTGCTAGCCGACATGTCCAAGATTGAAGTAGAGAGAATGTAGAATATTTTGCCTCAAGGCACCCAACGAATTGGGCGACGGTTAATGAAGTTGCCACTGGATGAAATTGTGAGCAAAGGATTTTGAAACAAAATGAGCTCACATACAAGAAGAATGGGGCCGGCCACTATTGGTGTTCACTGGGAAAACTCAAAAATGAAGAAGTGAGCAAATTGTATACATGAATGAATAATCAAGAAATTAATCCATCTCATCATTAAGTGGGGCCGGCCAAGACAAATTGTTCACTGTGAAGGGGGTGAGCAAAAAGGAAGCTAGTGGTGACCATTAGCAAATATCCATCACAAATATCTTTGCAAAAAAAATCTTAAGCTTTACAAAAGACCTTAATGAAAAAGATGACTCATGCTATACACCTCACCATTCTAGAATGATTAATTCATGACTGACCAAAACAAAAAGAACCCACTCCATAATGATAATTTCGGCCATGACCAAATATGAGGGAAATTTGGCCAAAAAGGAAAGCACAACATGAAACCAATAATTAACAACTTAAAATAATATTTAATTAGGGGGAAAAAATCTATGTGAACCAAAACATCCAATTGACCCCCAAAGCCCGCGCACTAAATTCATTCTAGCTAAACTAGGTGCCGTCAAGTCTATACAGAAGTTTGATCAAAATCGGGGTAAAACTGAAAATACCGACTATTTTTCCCTAAAAACGGAAAATCGTCAAAACGATTTTCAAACCGTTACAATCTTCCCCCCTTAAAGAAATTCGGTCCCCGGATTTAAAATTTTTACTATGCGTACCTTCAAAGAGACGAGTGCAAAACTTCCATATCTCGCTCGCAGCCTCCCAAGTGATCACCTCACTGTACGGCTACGCCAAAGAACCTTCACATAAAGCAAGACCTTTGACCGAAGTTTCTCCACCTGCCGATCCACTAAAACTATCGGCTACTGGTGAACGAAAGATCGCGTCCAAGCTAAAAGGTCTGATGCTGAATCATATGAGAAAGTTCATGAAGGTAATTGCGAAGTATCGACACAAGGAATACGGGGTGAATACTCAAAAATCTGGGCGGAAGTGCCATATTATAGGAAACGGTACTAACTCGCTTCAAAGATCTCAAAAGGACCTACAATCTGGGACTAAGCTTCCCAAAACTCAACACGCCATTCATCGGAAAAATCCGTAGGAATACATGATCTCCCACTGCGAACTCAAGTCTGTGACCACCACGGTCGACATAAGACTTCTGTCTGCACTGGGCTGCTCTCATCCTGACCCGAATCAACTGGATCTTCTCCGTAGTCTCATGACTAGCTGGGGTCCAAAAATCCTACTCTCGCAGAGTCAGTAAAACAGACTGGCGATCGACACAACCAACCACACAAGGCCAGAAGGTTGCCAATTGGAAAGTCTCCTAATAACAACTATCGAAGGAGAACCCTATCAATGGCAAGTGACGATCCTAACTGTTAACAAACAAATAGTACGTACACACAAGCCTATCCTCCAGAGACTGTATAGTCCGCTCATCATAAACCATCGTCCTACAGATGGAAAAGCGGAGCTAAAGCTCAACCAGTATCCAAGACTTCCTGAAGCTTCTGCCAACGGCAGCTAGCGAACGGGGTACCTCTATTGGATACAACGCATGAAAGAACTCCGTGCAAACACACAAACTTAACAAAGAACAACTGAGCATAACCGGACAACAAATACCCAAATGGAGTCACACCCTGTCTAAATGGGTAGACACCACAACAAAATTCATAGAGATCCGCTCCCATTCCCACTCCGGAACGGTAAAAATGTTGCAACTCTCCAGCCGGTCTCCAATGCTCAACCTTAGCTCGCAACAAGCCAGACACCTCAAAACGAAATCCGAAACTCCACTCTTCATCCTTGCCCACCCGTAACTGACTCTCAAGTCACGTTACGTAATGGTGGAACTTGGACGAATACAGAAAGCTGACTGATGTGCCTACTCTAGGATCTCGCGTCTCTACTCATCAGTAACAGGTACACACAACGCGTCCCTAAACGTAGCACACCCTAGTCACAAATCAAGGACTCCGAATCTTTACCCTACCGAACATGCTCAAGTATCACAGACAACGAGCATCAGTGGGCTGTGCCTCACGAAAACGATTAAGTAAAAGTGGACGGGCGCGGACATAAGCAAGCTATTTCCCCCTTTAGAAGAGGCGAACCTAGCTATACTCCACAATCACACAAGAACTGTAACTCTGCAGAAGACTGTCTCTGAACTGTACACAACTGGAACAAGCTATCCCCGGGACTACGACTCAAAGCATCAGTTACCACAATCGCCTTGCCACGGGAAACAAAGGATCTCACAATCACAATCCTTCACAAGCTCCATCCAATGGCGTTGTCTCAACAATCAAAACCCGCTGCAGGAAGATGTACATTAAGCTCTGGTGGTCCGTGATAATCTGACATGACTCTCCACACAAGTAGTGTCCCAAATCTTCAACGCACGACCACCACGGCCATCTCCAGATCATGAGTAGGATATCCTGCTCGTACTTCCTCCAACTGTCGGGAAGCATGAGCGATAACTCTACCATGCTACCTCAGTACACAATCGAGCCCCACTCGCGAAACATCACAGTTAAACCACAAGGTCGCCCAAACCAGAAAGCAAAGAAAGAATTGGTGCAGTTGTAAACTGAGTCTTCAACTACCGAAAACTCCGCACACATGCCTCAGTCCAAAGAAAAGGAACTCCCTTCCTGGTCAACCCAGTCAACGGTGCAGCACTACACAAGCAGTCCTGCTCGAAACGGCGGTAAAAACCGGCTAAACCCAAAAAAATCTGCGGACCTCCGTCCCGGATATAAGTCTGGGCCCAAGTTGTACGGCCTCGATCTTCATCGGGTCCATACGAATACCGTCTCCCGTAACTACAAGACCTAGGAAGACAACATAATCAAGCCTGAAGGAAAACTCCAAGAATTTAGCAAACCGCTGGGGCTCTCCCAATGTCTGCAAAGCAAATCCTTAAGTGCTACTCAAGTTCCTCACGACACATTGGAATAGACAAGAATATCATCAATAACCCAACAATCAACTGGTCGAGGAACGGCCTGAAGAAATCCGGTTCATCACATCCACGAATGCAGCTAGGGCATTGGTGAGTCCAACGACACCACCAAAACTCATACTGCCCGTAGCGCGCACAAAAGCAGTCTTTAGAATGTCATCACTCCGAACCCGCAACCAATGATGACCTGATCCCAAACAAACTTAGAAAATGTCTCGCACTTTGGAGCAAGTCGAACAAATCGTCAATGCGGGGTAAAAGATACCTATCTGCACCGTAACTCGGTTCAATTGACGATCAATCAACACACAACCTCAAACTGCCGTCTTTCTCCTGACGAACAGAATAGGAGCTTCCCAAAGCGAAACACTCGGACGCACAAGTCCCCCTATCTAGCAACTCTGCAGCTGATCCTTAAGCTCCCTGAGCTCCGCCGGCTCATCTGTAACAAAGTCGGAAACTCCCGCACGATAGGAACCCGGTCCAACAACCCATTGTGGCTATGGTATCATGAATGAAAGCCAAGAATCCTCGACAACCTCTCCTCAAAAGCCGACTAGCGAAAAATGCTGAATTCAAGCTGTGATAGGCGGCACCACTGTCCCCCTGCACAACAAGAACTGACTCGCCGGGAAAACAAAACCTGATTGTTTCCTCACGGCAATCCACAGACGTCTAGCATGCAGCTAACCAGTCCATGCCCAGGAGAACGTCAAATCCAACATCTCTAGAAGGAACAAAAAGACGGACGAATCTCTATCTCCTATCCGATTGGCACACGACTGAAATACGTGTCGCGCAACAAAAGAATCGCTGACCGAAGTTAACACCACAAAAGGCTGATCTAGCTAACACATCTCTCGTCCTAAACCTCTGCTACTCCCACGACGTGCACGAAACCTGTCATGGCGACTGAATCTCTGTCTCTTGGCTGGTACACCTGCATGAGCCCTCCTCTATCCTCGAACTCCCAAAGTCTCGGAAAGACGCTCCTCGTCAAATAGGGCTGCGTCCACTGGTGCTGTGTGAGTAACACGATGTTGCGTGCTGATCGCAAGGAACAACTGGGTAATAGGGGTGGCAACCTCCTGTCTCCGCGCTCTATTGGCCTCAACCAAAGACCTCATCGTCTGGCGCAAGTCCTGCATCTCAGCCTCAAGCCTAGCGATACGATCTGTCGAAGGCGGATCGACCTGCTCTTATGTAACGGACGTACCATCCTGGTCAGTCCTCGTCTTACACGAGTCAACTCTGATTTCGGCCCTCGCTGCATCACTCTGAGTCCCCATAGTCATCGGCGGTAAAGGCTATAATTGGAAATAGGATTCGATATGAACACGGAAATCGAATCACAAGGATATGCATCATCAAGGAACGAATTTCAAGCAATTTGTACTTAGGTCACTTTAGGCGGAGTACCGTGATCATGAGTATGCCGCGGACATACACACACTACGTTACTCTGCTTAAACTACCTACTCCATCATACCAAGGTCATCCTACACTTCGAAAGGTAAAACCTAGCGCTCTGATACCAACTTTGTCACAACCCAAAATTGGCACGTGACGACCCTTAAACTACGCAACGTCTCCAGGCGTAACGCAATTTAAGTAAACCAAAAACCCAGCAATCTAAACCATCAAAAGTAGTAAGTGATAAGAACATTGTTAAAACTTTTGAAAATCTTAATTACAAATTTTTTAAAGTCTAAATTTACTTTCTTAAAAATTTTGGCAGCACCTCCTTTGTAAAAACTAACCCCAAAAAATGGGTACAACATAAATATAAGTAAAACATCCCCAAAAGGGAGCAAATCCACGCCCAAGGGCGGAAAACAACCACCACAACAAATATACGACGCCGTAGCGAAGAAATAAATGACGATATAAGTAAAACTGCATAAAAGACATCCAAGTCACCAAAATATACAATATCGTCCTCACATCAAGTCTCTAAGTCATACACATGAAAGTGGTAGATGGAGAGTACATGATACAACGAATATAAAAATAAGCAATATCGGATAACCGCAAAACCCACCTATTGCAAAATTGCGCACAGTCAGCCGAAGCGCTATCCGCCGCAAAAGATGATATGATAGGTAGAAGCCCTGCCTCGACTACTCTGAGGAACCACCTGCAAACCCTGTGGCACAACAGGGGTGAGTTGCCAACTCGTGAATAGTAAATAACATATGCAGGTAATCGCAAGTATGCACGTACAGCGCGAAACTAATGCATGCAAGCTGGTAGCAATAAAAGCCAATATGTATGCAACAGTCATGTAAGGTACTCTATCAAGTACTACTAATACATGAAACAATAAATGGCAATATATATGCAACAGTCATGTAAGATACTCTATCAGGTACTACTAATACATGAAGCAATGCATATAAAATAGCAGTATGTAAATGCAACAGTCATGAAAGGTACTCCATCAGGTACTATGAATACATGAAGCAATGCAAATACAATAAATGCGGAGTATGGGATAAAAAATGTCATTCCCACGGAATCCTGACCTCGTGGTAGGACCAAAGTCCATCAAGACAATCTAAAACCCAAATTTCCTCAAATCAGCCCCTAAATTGGCCCTCATATCCTGTAAGTCTCATATATCCCGAATGTACAATATCAAGTAAACCTCATATATCCTGAATATACAGTATCAAGTAAATATCATATATCCCGAATGTACAATATCAAGTAAATCTCATATATCCAGTATCCAGTATCGAGTAAGTTTCATATAAAGTGAGTGTCCAACATCGACACCCAAAAACATCATGAAACAAGTGTCTAGTATCGACACATAAATACTCATCCATACGTTTCTCGAATCGTAAGTGTCTGGTATCGACACCCGTGGTCAACGCATCGGTCTTTCTCATATTCATATATTCCTCGAATCGTAAGTGTCCGGTATCGACACCCGTGATCCACGTATCGGTTTAAAACAAATCTCTGAATGGATGCATACAAACATCAAGTAAAGAATAAGAATACTTGCATAATTTCATGAAACCACCACGGTCCTCAAATCCAGAAAACATCAAGTAATGAATATGTATAACTGCATGAATCAATACATATATATTAGCGTCTCATTCCACTAATATATATATATATATATATATATATAACAGCGTCTCATTCTACTGTTATATATACTTAGGAGTAAATATCATAGAAAAGCCCATACACCATCAAATAAAGGTGAACATGTAGCTATAGCCAGGTATGCGTAACCATGTTGGTATGGCAAGATATGTGTATCTACCTATCCATAATGATGTAACACCCTCCAGGTATATGTGTAAGTATGTATGCGAGATGTATATGTAGCTATGTCTCATATGTGTATATACTTATCACTAATGGTACAATACCATATAGGTATATAGGTAACTAGCATGTAAGCATGTTAAGGCATATGTGTAAGCATGTAGGTATACAGGTATGTTATATTTCATATGCACAAAACGAAATAGGGATCATGTCTCAATGTCTCTCAACAATACAATATCACATATGTATATGTGTTGTGCCTGTCATAACAATTATTGACGGTGTGTGTGTAGCATACAATTAGTACTCGTGAAATATGAACCGTCAATAATGGTGTTGTGTCTCATTAATACTAAGTCCATACACAAGGAAATGAGATAAGCAACAAATGTATACATGCACGATCAATATTCATATACTTCTAACTAATAGTCATGTCATTTGATCTAACCCAGACACATAACGCCATGCGGGCGATCCCCCTGTAGATATTAAATCTACTCACCAGCCATCCTGGCTAAGTAAAGCCAACAACTCGCTTTTCCCTCTTCGCAGCGCGCGAAGTCCCCGCCTGCGATCCTGAAAGCATATAACAATATAACAAGTATATATTATCAATCGATCAATAACACGTACCAACTACGTTTGACCGACGCACCAACTCCAAACATACTCTCCAGTGTTCGTCAAGTGGCTAACGCGCGTAGCGACACTATGAAACCAACTCAAGAGCAAAAGCTACACAAAGACACGAACGATATCGGCACGACCCTAGCTAGGAACGCAAAGCGACACAACTACCAAGCCTAGATCCTGATCGTACCGATCGCGCATTCAAAACACAATAATAAACGAGGAATCTAATATAAATAATGTCGCAACGTCAAAAGAAACCCACGCCTAAACTTACCGAAATCTAGTAAGCAACATATATCATTTTAGCTCAAAACTACAAGTTTTTACCAAACTAGAATTTACAAACATCATAATATAGCAAGATTAAACCATTCATACCTTTACTATAATTTTAATCTCACTTAATTAGGATTTAGTAAAAGTCTAGTTTGTAATTAAGCTAATTAGATAATTAGGAAAAATATCTTTTAACAATTCTAGCAACTAGGTTAAGTTTTCATTTGTCAAAACATCACACTTAACCAATTCACAACTAAAAAAACATAACTTGATCACCAAAACCCTTTTCTAGAAATTCTAAACATGCAATTAAAAGCTTTAATTAAACTTCTAACAAGCTAATTAATGTATTAAAACAACAAATAGAGTTTAGGGTTAGGATTTATACCTCCACAAAAGTTAAAAAAAATAAATCAAGTTTGCTAGCCGACATGTCCAAAATTGAAGTAGAGATAATGTAGAATATTTTGCCTCAAGACACCCAACGAATTGGGCGACAGTTAATGAAGTTGCCACTGGATGAAATTGTGAGCAAAGGATTTTGAAACAAAATGAGCTCACATACAAACAAGAAGAATGGGGCCGGCCACTCTTGGTGTTCACTGGGAAAACTTAAAAATGAAGAAGTGAGCAAATTGTATACATGAATGAATAATCAAGAAATTAATCCATCTCATCATTAAGTGGGGCCGGCCAAGACAAATTGTTTCCATCTCATCATTAAGTTGGGTCGGCCAAGACAAATTGTTCACTGTGAAGGGGGTGAGCAAAAAGGAAGCTAATGGTGACCATTAGCAAATATCCATCACAAATATCTTTGCAAAAAAAATCTTAAGCTTTACAAAAGACATTAATGAAAAAGATGACTCATGTTATACACCTCACCATTCTAGAATGATTAATTCATGACTCACCAAAACAAAAAGAACCCACTCCATAATGATAATTTCGGCCATGACCAAATATGAAGGAAATTTGGCCAAAAAGGAGAGCACAACATGAAAGCAATAATTAACAACTTAAAATAATATTTAATTAGAGAAAAAATCTATGTGAACCAAAACTTCCAATTGACCCCCAAAGCCCGCGCACTAGCTTCATTCTAACTAAACTAGGTGCCGTCAAGTCTATACAGAAGTTTGATCACAATCGGGGTAAAACGGAAAATACCGATTATTTTCCCCTAAAAACGGAAAATCGCCGGAACGATTTTCAAAACGTTACAGCCAGCTTATGCACGGCTGCCTCAGGGGAGAGGCCAGACATTTCTTTGTATGTCCATGCGTAGCAGTCAGCGAATTCATGCAGCAGGGCTATTACCTGCTCTTTTATTTTCTCTGACAAGAGCGAGCTGATATAGGTCGGCCTTGGATTATCGGGCGTTCCCAAATCAATCTCGGTTAGCTCATCGAAGGATGCTTGTCCGCCATCTTCGAGCTCTTAAGGAGCTTCTTCTGGCTCAGCTATTTCGTCGTCATCATTCGATCTTTCACTGGCTTCATCAACATGGATCATGTAGCATGCTTTGGAATCAGGTTGAATGAAGCCTATGCCTCATCTATCTGGAATTCGTCCATCGATGAGTGCTCGGACCTGAGGCGGATGCCATAGCCCTTCATAAAACTTTGCTTCGGACTCCGTTTGATATAACCGGCATCCGCAACTTTTGAAATATTCCCGCATCTCGGGCGCATAGTATCTGGGATTGAAGACGGCTCTTATGCCTCTCTCATAGGGAAGGCACGCGACAGACAAATCGTCCGGGTGCACAACAGGATTTGACCCATAAAACTGGATACCCTTCTGTCCACTTTTCCTCCCGGGAACGTAGAAAGTTTTCAGCTAGTCCACGGTAGAGACAGACAATGCATTGAGCTCCTTGCATATCTGCTCCGGCACCCTTGTGATGGTTAGGGACCCTTCTGTAATTTTGAAGGTCTCTCGTAATTTCGCTTGTTGCATGGGGGTCCAATCTACACAGCTGTTGCAAGGCATGTCCTCTTCCTCCGACTCTTCAGTGTCACTACCTAAACGAGGGCGGATTTTTCTGTCGGATAGGCCTTCAGTATCAGATTCGTCCGTATCGCTACCAAAATGAGGGTGAGTTTTACGGAAGGACGAACTTCCAACATCGGACTCATCAGTGTCACTGCCGAAACGCGGACGCGAATGGGGGTTTCTGCTTTTGAAAGTGACAACCGGCTGTTCATATCAGATTTTTGCATTTTCATACCGCCCAATTTTTATCACATTGCATATCGGTAGGTACTCTTGAGCCGTGTTTGCTAGTCAATTGCAGGATACAGGTTCTCGGCTCTAAACGGTGAAATCTATGGAAAAACACGACAAAACCCGGGTTCCTACCAACCACAGATAAAACACGGATCTCCGCTCTCTATCCGTATGTTGCCGCACACCAGTTTAAGAGACAAAATGGCAAATCAATGTCGTTTTCATGCACAAGGCTCAATGGAAACACAAGATCCAAGAAATCTACACGGAGCTCGAGGAAATCATGACAAAAAGATCCACATCAAATCACCTTTTGCTCAACAGAAATTCTGGAAAAATCGTGAAGAAAATCTGATAAAAATCATATGCCAGAATAAAGGACATAGAAGACCAGGGAAGTACAAGAAATTTGAGGGCCTAACTCATCAATACGGCCGCGGAACCGCGGCCAATAGGGGGTCTAGGCCGCGGTTCCGCGGCCGTTTAGGCTTGTCGGCTGAGTATTTTTTAGGGGTATTTTGGTCTTTCCATTTTAGTTCTGAATGTTGCCCTAGGTTTTCATTTTCCAGCCTATAAATAGCCCAGAACCTTGTGAAGCCAAGGGTGCATAATCTTGTATTTTTCTAGGTTTTAGAATACTTGTTCTTCTTCTCTTCTCATCTCTTCTCCATTGAAAAACTTGTAGTGAGCTTTTGTGAGTGAAGAATGATGAATAAAGAAGTTCCTTTTGTTATCATACTTGTCTTGTTCTCTTATTATTGCTTGTAATTTTCATTTGTTAACTTAGTTGTTGTTATTTCTTGTTGTTTCTTTCTTTTCTCTTTTCCTTTATCCTTAAAACAACCATGACGCTTACGCTTGATCCTTGCCCAGGTGAGGTCGCAAATAGCTAGTTGTTATCTTCTAATCTCCTTCTTTCTATCTTCCTCTTTTGTTTTGTTTTCTTTTCATTATGATGTGTGAGTAGTTTCATACTTGTTAGGGTAGGATAAGGGAAGTTTGAGAGAAGGAAATCTCTCTCACTCTTTCCTTGCCCAACAGCTTAAATCGACTCCCGTTAATTGAACCACAATCCGCTCCTTACGGCACCCTATCCTACATGATAGCGGTGATTCCGTAGTGAGACCGGTTGTGGTTGAATTAACCGGAGGTTATGGCTAAGAGCCAAGAACGGACGGACAAGCACCAAAAGGAAGAACTTAAGCGTTGGAAAGCCTAGCTTATACTCGCAAGTTCCTTCCTAGTCGTGCTAATCCCCGTTGTTGCCGATTACCGTAATACCGATATTAAGAGTGGCAACGAAAGAAGTGAGCGACTCCTAACTCAAACTAAGCTAATCCTAACCCTAACAAGCTCTCTTTACATATCATTTTAACACTTAGTTAATCACAAACAAATCTGGAAAATCGAACTTAACTCGTTAAAACACATAGAAAAAGATTCTCATCTCCCTGCGGACGACCCGTACTCAACCGGCTAGCTACAAGCGAAACCGTCTTGATTGCGGTAATTAACTAAACTTGAACATGCAGAATCTTCATCAATCAAATGGTGTCGTTGCCGGGGAGACGGTAGTTTATTTCTTTGTGTAATTTCGGGTTAACTTGTGAATATAACCGAAAAAAACAAAAAAAATATACTTTGTAAAAAAATCATTTTGTTATTTTTGATTAGTTTTTGTGCAAGTGTGCAGGATAATACGGAGTTCGAGTTCAGTGCCAAAGACGTGGGAAGATAGACCCACATTTCGCGGCTATACCGCGACGGATCAAAATGAAGCAAACGGTCTACTATAAAAATCTGGAGCAGATACAGTGAGCAAATCAAGATTCAGCAAATCCAAACAAGCAGAGGACTCCTAGAACAACACACCCAAAAAGTTTTGTGGTGTTGGGGTAAAAATTTACACCCCCGTTGACCGAGTCAAAGTCAAGGTCAACCCCAAGCCAGGTGGGCCCAAGCCTAGGTCAAGCGGGCCCATGCCCAAGTCGAGCCCGCGGCCAGCCTCCTCCATGCCAACAATAAAAATCATGTAATAAATAATTTTTATGTAATTTTTGTGCATGAATGTATGCAAAATGGGCATAAAGCCAAATTTTTGTAAGCTCATGGCTTATGTGCAAAAACAAATGACACATAAGCCATGAGATAGGCAAAAAGCCATTTTGAAAAGCTCAAGGGGCTATATGTGAATGTGTAAGCCTATAAAAGGCAATATGATGATGAATAGAAAAACACTTTTTTCATTCCCTCAAAAACTAGGGTTTGTTCCTCCACTCTCTCTTTGTCAAGTTCTTCCTCTTCCTTTTCATTTTCCAAATAAATCAAGAGCTTAGCTCTCCTTTTTTTTAAAACTAAATAAAGTTTTACCACAAACCCATCTCCAAAAACTCCATCAAGAGAAGAAAAAGGATCTCTTTTTTTATCATCCAAGATCTAGATCTTGGAGTTTCAAGAGAACCCATTTTGGGTTTCTTCTCAAAGAAGAAAGGAGAAAATCTTTTGGAGTTCAACTCCACAAATAAAATTATTTTGGAGTTCAACTCCACCACAAATAAAATTATTTTGGAGTTCAACTCCACTGCATGAAATTCTTTTGGAGTTTAACTCCACCAAAAAAAATACTTTTTGGGGGAGTTTAACTCCACATTACATTTTTTTAGCCATATAAAATTCTTTTGGAGTTTAACTCCACAGTAAAAATCTTTTGGAGTTCAACTCCACAAATAAAATTCCTTTGGAGTTTAACTCCACTGCAGAAATACTTTTGGAGTTTAACTCCACAAAAAAAAAATAATACATTTTTTTGGGGGGAGTTTAACTCCACATTATAATTTTTATGGCCATATAAAATTCTTTTGGAGTTGAACTCCACGTTAAAAAAAAAAAAAAAAAAATGCGGTCACATGTTTAACATGTGACCCCCCTCACATGAGGGGTCACATGTTAAACATGTGACCCCCTCACATGAGGGGTGACATGCAAAACATATGACCCCCTCACATGAGGGGTCACATGTTGAACATGTGACCGGGTCACATGCAGAACATGTGACCCCCTCACATGAGGGATCACATGTTGAACATGTGACCGGGTCACATGCAAAACATGTGACCCCCTCACATGAGGGGTCACATGTTAAACATGTGACCCCCTCACATAAGGGATGACCGGGTCACATGCAGAACATGTGACCGGGTCACATGCAGAACATGTGACCCCCTCACATGAGGGGTCACATGTTAAACATGTGATCCCCTCACATAAGCCGGGTCACATGTTGAACATGTGACCCCCTCACTTGAGGGGTCACATGTTAGCATGTGACCCCCATTTTTTAAAAAAAATAAATAAATAAATAAAATAAAATAAAAAAATTCTCTTTCCTTCTTTCTTCCTTTTTTTTTTATTTAAAATAAAAATAAATAAATATTAAATAAATAAAAATAAATTATAAATAATATTTTAAAATGAAAAAAATATTTTAAAAATAAAAAAAAAATTCTCCAAATATTTAATTACTTATTTATTTTCGTTTTTATATATAGAAAATATATATATATGTACATATCTCTTTTTTACAAGTAAAACAAAACCAAAAAAAAAAATATACACACACCAACGCACCGCATATTGAGTTCGCATGACCAGTTTAACCCGTCAATCGGAGGTTCCTTCGCTCCAAATGCGAGGGGTAATTAACGGCAGCTTAGTCCGCGGCTGCCGGAGATTCGGATCCCCACAATCAATAAACCCCGGCCTACCCTAGGCAGGGGGAATCTGTAGTACGCCTGACAAGCGTGCGCGTATTCCCATCTCAATGGGGTGACGAAAAACACCCTACAGATTCTGGCACGCCCGGTGGGACTTTCTCTCCTCCCATATTTCGGGTTAAACGTTCATGCGAACTCAATTAATATACATATCGATTGCCTATACTGAAATAATGTTTCTATTTGCAGGGGTTAACAATTTCCAATTGCCATATTCGATGCAAGTCGGTATTTGAACGACTTTCCTTGGGCCCAGCTGGGGGCAAGGCCATCAACTCCGACAAAGTAATAAGGAATCTCGGGCAAACTCCAGCGGTACCCCCGACAACTGCCCGATCAGGTATCTTCTATGACCTCTACGTCTTTAAACTGGAAACAGATGACCTCTAAGTCGTTAAACTGGAAATAGCAGACCTCCAAGTCGTTAAACTGGAAACAGATGACCTCTACGTCTTTAAACTGGAAACAGCAAACCTCCAAGTCTTTAAACTGGAAACAGATGACCTCCAAGTCGTTAAACTGGAAACATATGACCACTACGTCGTTAAACTGGGAATAATGACCACCAAGTCTTTAAACTGGAAACAGATGACCTCCAAGTCGTTAAACTAGAAACAGAAGACCTCTAAGTCTTTAAACTGGAAACAGATGACCTCCAAGTCGTTAAACTGGAAACAGAAGACCTCTAAGTCTTTAAACTGGAAACAGATGACCTCCAAGTCTTTAAACTGGAAACAGATGACCTCTACGTCTCTAAACTGGAAACAGATGACCTCCAAGTCGTTAAACTGGAAACAGATGACCACCAAGTCGTTAAACTGGAAACAGATGACCTCTACGTCTTTAAACTGGAAACAGATGACCTCCACGTCTTTAAACTGGAAACAGAGGACCTCCACGTCGTTAAACTGGAAATAGAGGACCACCACGTCGTTAAACTGGGAACACCTGATGACCACCACGTCATTAAACTGGGAACAATCGACCTCTAAGTCGTTAAACTGGGAATGTAAATAAAAAAAATGTAAATAAAAAAATGTGTAAATAAAAGAAAAATAAAGAAAAGCCGAAATGATGGGGCAACTCGCAATAAAAATCAGCGAGTAAAAATGAAAATGAAAATGAAAATAAAGCCGAAATGATGGGGCAACCGCGAATAAAATAGCCGAAATGATAGGGCAATCGCGACCTTCGCGATAAGAAAAGCTGAAATGATGGAGCAATCGCAGCAAAAACAAAAAAAAACAGCAAAAACAAAAAAAAAGCGGCGAATGATGAGTCGCTCCTGGCATTATTCCAGTGCAGCAATGCAGACGCCAAACAAAAATCCAATTTCCCAAAATTCTTTCAGCCCTACGGTTAGTCCCCAAATTGACTACCGTATACAATCCACGGGCTCAAATAATTTTCAGTATACTCATGCCCCACCGCACTAGTTACGCGGCTGGTCTCCGCCTTTGGAATTATGCTTCATTGGAAAGACCCACTCATGTGTCCTCACGATGCATGAGGAGAACAAACCTTCGTGAGATCCTTACGACTCACCAAGGAAAAACACACTTAGGAGTCCTCACGACTCTTAAGGAGAAAATACACCTGCGGGATCCTTACGACTCGCAGGGAGAAAATACCTTTATGGGACCCTCACGGCCCATAAAATTGAAAAGTCTTAGGTGATAGAGATCTAAACCTATCTCCTAAGCCATCGCTCCCCAATCCCCAAGTGGCGAATGATGAGTCGGTCCTGGTACCATATTCCAGTGCAGCGATGCAGACGCCAACCAAATTCCAAATCCCAATCCCCAACGGCGAATGATGAGTCGCTCCTGGTACCATATTCCAGTGCAGCGATGCAGACGCCAACAATGTCCCAAATTTTTTTCCGGCCCTACGGTCTGGATCATACATCCTGCAAAACCGTATACAATCCACGGGCGTAAAACAATCCCAATCTCTCCCAAGTCCTCCCGGGGCAAATGATGAGTTGCTCCTGGTATCATTCCAGTGCAGCAATGCTGATGCCAAACAAAAACCAATTCCCAAATCCTCTCAGGCAAATGATGAGTTGCTCCTAGAATTATTCCAGTGCAGCAATGCAGATGCCAAACAAACAAAAAAAAAACAAATCCAAATCCTCCCGGGACACATGATGAGTTGCTCCTGGCATTATTCCAGTGCAGCAATGCAGATGCCAAACCAAAACCAATCCCAAATCCTCCCGGGGCAAATGATGAGTTGCTCCTGGCATTATTCCAGTGCAGCAATGCAGATGCCAGACAAAAAAAAAACAAATCAAATCCAAATCCTCCCGGGGCACATGATGAGTTGCTCCTGGCATTATTCCAGTGCAGCAATGCAGATGCCGGCAAAAATACCAATCCCAAAATTCTCTCATGACAAATGATGATTCGCTCCTGGTACCATATTCCAGTATAGCGATGCTGATGTCAACTCAAATCAAACAAATCAAACCAACCAATTCCAACATCGACCTCTGCGTCAACAAGCGACACTCCGTCTCGGGGAAACGTCCTACCACAGGCACTCCGTCTCGGGGATACGTCCTACAACAGGCACTCCGTCTCGGGGATACGTCTTACAACAGGCACTCCGTCTCGGGGATACGTCCTACCACAGGCACTCCGTCTCGGGGATACGTCCTACAGCAGGCACTCCGTCTCGGGGATACGTCCTACAGCAGGCACTCCGTCTCGGGGATACGTCCTACAGCAGGCACTCCGTCTCGGAGAAACGTCCTACCACAGACACTCCGTCTCGGGGAAACGTCCTACCACAGGCACTCCGTCTCGGGGATACGTCCTACCACAGGCACTCCGTCTCGGGGAAACGTCCTACAACAGGCACTCCGTTTCGGGGATACGTCCTACCACAGGCACTCCGTCTCGGGGAAACGTCCTACAACAGGCACTCCGTCTCGGGGAAACGTCCTACCACAGGCACTCCGTCTCGGGGATACGTCCTACAGCAGGCACTCCGTCTCGGGGATACGTCCTACAGCAGGCACTCCGTCTCGGGGATACGTCCTACAGCAGGCACTCCGTCTCGGAGAAACGTCCTACCACAGGCACTCCGTCTCGGGGAAACGTCCTACCACAGGCACTCCGTCTCGGGGATACGTCCTACCACAGGCACTCCGTCTCGGGGATACGTCCTACAGCAGGCACTCCGTCTCGGGGATACGTCCTACAGCAGGCACTCCGTCTCGGAGAAACGTCCTACCACAGGCACTCCGTCTCGGGGAAACGTCCTACCACAGGCACTCCATCTCGGGGATACGTCCTACCACAGGCACTCCGTCTCGGGGATACGTCCTACAACAGGCACTCCGTTTCGGGGATACGTCCTACCACAGGCACTCCGTCTCGGGGAAACGTCCTACAACAGGCACTCCGTCTCGGGGAAACGTCCTACCACAGGCACTCCGTCTCGGGGATACGTCCTACAGCAGACACTCCGTCTCGGGGATACGTCCAACCACAGGCACTCCGTCTCGGGGAAACGTCCTACCACAGGCACTCCGTCTCGGGGATACGTCCTACAACAGGCACTCCGTCTGGGGGATACGTCTTACAACAGGCACTCCGTCTCGGGGATACGTCCTACCACAGGCACTCCGTCTCGGGGAAACGTCCTACAGAAGACACTCCGCCTCGGGGAAACGTCGACCAGCGACACTCCGTGCCGGGGACACGTCTACCAAATCGCTTCGTAACAGAGCGTCGACCGTCTATGTCGCAAAAAGGGCAGTGCAGGCTCCCGCAAATTGGGAACCCAAATCGCTCCGTAACAGAGCGTCGACCGTCTATGTCGCAAAAAGGGCAGTGCAGGCTCCCGCAAATTGGGGATCCCAAATCGCTCCGGATCAAAGCGTCGACCGTCCATGTCGTAAAACGGGCAGTGCAAGCTCCCCACAAATCGGGAACCAAATCACTCCGGGTCAGGAAACGTCTACCACGGACACTCCGTCTCTGAGACGCGTCAAGCGTCGACCGTCCATGTCGTAAAAAGGGCAGTGCGTCCCAAAAAGTGGGAACCAAAGCAAGTCGCCTCCACGTGAAAGAAGATCCATCAATTTCATGCACACGACCCATATATGCTGTGTGCATTTATTGTTGGGGGGCACTTTGTTGGGGTAAAAATTTACACCCCCGTTGACCGAGTCAAAGTCAAGGTCAACCCCAAGCCAGGTGGGCCCAAGCCTAGGTCAAGCGGGCCCATGCCCAAGTCGAGCCCGCGGCCAGCCTCCTCCATGCCAACAATAAAAATCATGTAATAAATAATTTTTATGTAATTTTTGTGCATGAATGTATGCAAAATGGGCATAAAGCCAAATTTTTGTAAGCTCATGGCTTATGTGCAAAAACAAATGACACATAAGCCATGAGATAGACAAAAAGCCATTTTGAAAAGCTCAAGGGGCTATATGTGAATGTGTAAGCCTATAAAAGGCAATATGATGATGAATAGAAAAACACTTTTTTCATTCCCTCAAAAACTAGGGTTTGTTCCTCCACTCTCTCTTTGTCAAGTTCTTCCTCTTCCTTTTCATTTTCCAAATAAATCAAGAGCTTAGCTCTCCTTTTTTTTAAAACTAAATAAAGTTTTACCACAAACCCATCTCCAAAAACTCCATCAAGAGAAGAAAAAGGATCTCTTTTTTTATCATCCAAGATCTAGATCTTGGAGTTTCAAGAGAACCCATTTTGGGTTTCTTCTCAAAGGAGAAAGGAGAAAATCTTTTGGAGTTCAACTCCACAAATAAAATTATTTTGGAGTTCAACTCCACCACAAATAAAATTATTTTGGAGTTCAACTCCACTGCATGAAATTCTTTTGGAGTTTAACTCCACCAAAAAAAATACTTTTTGGGGGAGTTTAACTCCACATTACATTTTTTTAGCCATATAAAATTCTTTTGGAGTTTAACTCCACAGTAAAAATCTTTTGGAGTTCAACTCCACAAATAAAATTCCTTTGGAGTTTAACTCCACTGCAGAAATACTTTTGGAGTTTAACTCCACAAAAAAAAAATAATACATTTTTTTGGGGGGAGTTTAACTCCACATTATAATTTTTATGGCCATATAAAATTCTTTTGGAGTTGAACTCCACGTTAAAAAAAAAAAAAAAAATGCGGTCACATGTTTAATATGTGACCCCCCTCACATGAGGGGTCACATGTTAAACATGTGACCCCCTCACATGAGGGGTCACATGCGGGTCACATGCAGAACATGTGACCGGGTCACATGCAGAACATGTGACCCCCTCACATGAGGGATCACATGTTGAACATGTGACCGGGTCACATGCAAAACATGTGACCCCCTCACATGAGGGGTCACATGTTAAACATGTGACCCCCTCACATAAGGGATGACCGGGTCACATGCAGAACATGTGACCCCCTCACATGAGGGGTCACATGTTAAACATGTGATCCCCTCACATAAGCCGGGTCACATGTTGAACATGTGACCCCCTCACTTGAGGGGTCACATGTTAGCATGTGACCCCCATTTTTTAAAAAAAATAAATAAATAAATAAAATAAAATAAAAAAATTCTCTTTCCTTCTTTCTTCCTTTTTTTTTTATTTAAAATAAAAATAAATAAATATTAAATAAATAAAAATAAATTATAAATAATATTTTAAAATGAAAAAAATATTTTAAAAATAAAAAAAAAATTCTCCAAATATTTAATTACTTATTTATTTTCGTTTTTATATATAGAAAATATATATATATGTACATATCTCTTTTTTACAAGTAAAACAAAACCAAAAAAAAAAATATACACACACCAACGCACCGCATATTGAGTTCGCATGACCAGTTTAACCCGTCAATCGGAGGTTCCTTCGCTCCAAATGCGAGGGGTAATTAACGGCAGCTTAGTCCGCGGCTGCCGGAGATTCGGATCCCCACAATCAATAAACCCCGGCCTACCCTAGGCAGGGGGAATCTGTAGTACGCCTGACAAGCGTGCGCGTATTCCCATCTCAATGGGGTGACGAAAAACACCCTACAGGTGGCATGATCCATCCACTTCGCCGCGGAACCGCGGCCTAAGCGGGTGTTTGGCCGCGGAACCGCGGCCATTTAGTGCCTTCAGGGTGCTAATTTTTTCTGGTGAGTCTCTCTCCTCTTCCACACTCCTCTGGACTCCAATAAACTGTGTTTTCTGCAGCATTCTTTGCGCAAACTCTCTTCCCCTTCCAATAAACTGTTTTTGTGCAGGATTCTTTGCGCCGCGCTAAAATAAAAATTGTTTGCAGTTGATTTGTTATCGCTTTGCATTCATTAATACGGACTTAAGGGGCTTGAAACCAATTCAGATTGGGTGGGGATTTCATCACCCTTCCCAGGACCCCAGAAATCACAAAAAGCATATGCATTGACCATTGTTAAATTAAAAAATACTAGACTCAGCCCTAAGGACTTCGCGCTCAATAGGACAGAGGACTAGTTACAGGCATCGGCCGTTTATCCTATCTGACTTTTGCGGTGCCTAGGCAAGTGTGACGAAGGCAAGTGGTTATTTAATTAAGGAACTTCGCGAAAGCGTTGGACAACCTCCCACTTACCTGGCACTTATCTGGCCGCATTTGACGGAGAAGAGGCGGTTTGAGGTCCTATTTCTAGCCCTCTGGAACAGTTAGGAGCTGTCTAGCAGACCTAGGTGACCCTAGATCTAGATGAGATTATGCATATCTTGTTTGTGATTGCTTAAAGCCGTAAGTCCGTACATATTCCTGTAAAGCTCTTTCTTCTAAAAAAAAAGAAAAAAAATCAAAAACTTTTATAAAAACTTGCCCTTTGTCGCCAAATCCATTTTTCACCCACCACCCATCGTATTTCTCCATTGACGTTTTCTTACCCTCACCTTCTCCGCTTTGACTATACTAAACTCGTTTAGTGTGTGTCCGCTTGGACTCGGGACACTAGCGCCCGCCTCGTCCGCGTTACGTTAGTCGCTACCGACTACGCGATCGACTCAGACGTCGAAACTCCGTCCACTCCTCTTTCACCTCTTCCTTTGCCGGCCAACTCCGACGTTGACCGGAATTCTGTTCATACATCTTCACCTTCACCATCACCAACCTCTTCTTCCACGATGTCAGGATTTAATCCGAACATCTCTTTGACTACCCCTGGATTGGCTCCACCTCCTACGGAGACCAATAACCCACCACCACCGTCTGTTGTAGCGCCGCAGCGAATCGCGCTCCAGGATCATTTATATCCCACCCGTTCTGCACTTCCCACCTGCCTTTCTCTTCCACCGGCCAATGGAGACAACTTTGAAATTAAGCCCCACTTCATCAACATGCTTCCGCGATTTCATGGGCTTGAATCTGAAGATGCCTATATCTTCATCAATAAATTTCAAAACGTTTGTGCCATGATGAAAACCACCCAACTGTCGGACGATGCTATACGTCTACGGGTCATTCCGTTCACTTTATGCGATCTTGCTGAAAAATGGCTGTATAGCACCACTTCCCATTCCATAACCAGTTGGGACGAGTTTGTTAAAGCGTTTCTCAAAAAGTTCTATCTGAATCATAAAACCGCAAGGATTCGCAATGAAATCAACCAATTCTCAGCTTCCTTCTGAACCCTTCTGGAAGTGCTTTGACCGGTACAAAGACCTTCTTGTTCAGTGTCCTCACCACGGTATAGAGAAATGGCAACTTTGCCAAACCTTATACGAGGGCCTGAACCCAGCAACGAAGCAGTTGTTGGAAACCATCTGTCAGGGCCACTTCCTATCGAAATCTGACGAGGAAGCGTGGCAATTCTTTGACGACCTTGCAGAGCAAACGCTACAATGGGAGAGCACCAGACCGACTTCTTCTTCTTCTACCTCCACTTCTACCGGTCAGTCTAGGGTAGGAATTCACCAACTTGATGTCTCTATTGCGATGAAAGCTGAAATGGCTGCAATAACGAGAAAGCTTGAAGCAATAGAGAGCAAATTTTCTTCTCCTGCTCCTGCCCCTGTTCTCCCCCTTCGTACCATTTGCGCTTGTTGTTCCGATCCTTCTCACTTGACCGAAGAGTGTCCTTACAATCCACCTTCGCAAGGACAGGATCAGGTTAATGCTGCATTTCAGCAAAGACCGAGGAATGATCCATACTCTTCCACCTACAATCCCGGTTGGAGGAACCACCCCAATTTCGTCTGGAATCAGAATCAGAATCAATTCCAAGGCAACAATTTCCAAAGGGCCCCTCCGCCGCAACAACAAGCGCAACAACAAACTCAACAGCAGTTTCAGCAACCCTTCCAACCCCAACCTTTCCAAAATCAGACGAACAACTTTGCACCCAACAATTCTTTTCCACCAAACAACTTTGTTCCGTCAAACAACGATAAGGTTTCCTCACTCGAACGAAGTCTGGAGGCGTTCGTTAAACAATCGACTCAGTCCACCGCCAACATCCAGTCTTCCATTCAGTCCTTAGTGCAACACACTGCCGCACACGGGCAAAGCATCAAGACCATCGAGGCCCAGATTGCACAGCTGAACGCGGCCTTAAGCGAGCGAGAGAAGGGGAAGCTCCCATCCCAGCCACTCCCAAATCCCGGTCACCCACATAATGTACATGTTGCTCTTGAACAACAGAACCATAATGTGAGTGCCGTAACCACATTGAGATCGGGAAGGATGCTGCAAAACAACATCAGCACACGGATCAACGATGACACCCCGGCCGCTTCTTCTTCTTCTTCTTCTTCTTCTTCTCCTTCTTCTTCGTCTTCTGAGCCTATTCTCCGTTCTTCACAAGGCTCTCCTTCCTCTTCTTCTGCTCTGAATGGACCCACTTCTCACTCCACGAAAACACCTGTTCTGGGATCCGTTCCAACTCCACAATCTCCTCCTCCAGCATTAGACTCAACCAATTTTAAAAATGTTCCATTTCCAAACCGGTTGAGGTCTAATAAACAAAATCCTCAGATGGAGAAGATTCTGGAGTTATTTAAGCAGGTTAACATTAACATTCCTCTTTTAGATGATGTCCAACAAGTCCCATCCTACGCGAAAATATTAAAGGACTTGTGCACGAAAAAGAGGAAGTCTCAGGTACCCAAGAAAGTTTTCTTGGCTAGTGCTGTGAGTGATGCTCTTACCCAATCTTTACCATAAAAATGGAAGGACCCTGGCTGTCCTACGATTTCTATTACCATTGGGGATAAGAACATCAACCGCGCACTATTAGATCTTGGTGCCAGTGTTAACCTGCTTCCGTACTCAGTATACGAGCAATTAGGCGTAGGAGAGCTGAAACCCACACACTGTACTCTCCAAATGGCTGACCGATCGATCACCCATCCTAGGGGTGAGCTAGAGGATGTGTTAATCAAAGTCGGGGACTTCACATTCCCCGTCGACTTCATTGTATTAGACACACAGCCTATAGCTAACCCCCGGAATCAAATTCCGGTGATACTCGGTCGCCCATTCCTTGCAACCTCAAATGTTGTGATCAATTGTCGCAATGGTTCGATGAACCTCTCTTTTGGAAATATGACGATTGAACTCAACATTTTTAGGTTGGGGAATCAGCCCTCCGAACCTAATGCTCATATACTGGACGTCTGCTCAATCCAGGAGATCACCCCTGAAGAGTGTGAATTCGAGGAGTTTCTGTTCGAACATGATAATCTTGACGCCACTAGTGCGTTCCTCTTCGAACCTGCTGCTGTTTCCGCGCCCGACAACGACTACGAGTGTTTCACGTTCTCGAACGATCTTAGCTGCTCGCAACCCGAGTTTCAATCCTTCGAATTTCCGGATGAGTTACCTGAACCATCCAACTCGGTCGCTTACACTCGTTTTGAACCTTTGCTGGAGTCCTTTGAGTTCGAGACCTCTGCACCAATCTTGCCTTCAATCGTTTCACCTCCATCGCTCGAACTCAAGCCTTTGCCGTCTCACCTTAAGTATGCTTACTTAGGTGAGAATGAGACCCTCCCTGTCATCATCTCGGCTTCTCTAGCTCCTGAGCAAGAGAAAGCCCTTCTCGCGGTCTTGCACAGCAACAGGCAAGCTTTTGGCTGGTCTATGGCGGACATCAAGGGGATTAGTCCCCTGATCGTTGAACATCACATTCATCTGATGGATGATGCCAAACCAGCCCGGGATCCACAAAGACGTCTCAATCCAGTCATGAAAGAGGCTGTGAAGAAGGAGATCGTAAAATGTCTAGATAGTGGTATCATTTACCCTATCTCTGATAGCCAGTGGGTTAGCCCCATTCATGTTGTCCCCAAGAAGTCGGGCATCACGGTCATAACCAACGAGGCGAACGAGTTAATCCCTACTCGCACCCAAACTGGGTGGCGAGTATGCATTGATTACAGAAAACTCAACGCCGCAACGCGGAAAGACCACTTTCCACTATCTTTCATTGACCAAATGCTTGAACGATTGGCCGGACACGAGTACTACTGCTTTCTTGATGGCTACTCCGGCTATAATCAGATTCCCATCGCCAAAAAAACCCAGGACAAGACCACATTCACTTGTCCTTTCGGCACATTCGCATATCGTCGCATACCCTTTGGGTTATGCAATACGCCCGCTACCTTCCAGCGGTGTATGATGGGAATCTTCTCAGACATGGTGGAAAAATTTCTGGAGATTTTCATGGATGATTTCTCCATCTTCGGCGATTCCTTCAATGAGTGTTTGCTGCATCTTGACGCTGTCCTTACCCGATGTAAGGACAAGAACCTCACTTTGAATTGGGAGAAGTGCCACTTCATGGTGCGCGAAGGTATTGTCTTAGGACATATCATCTCGCAAAATGGCATAGAGTTTGACAAAGCAAAGATTGGGGTCATTTCCAATCTACCTCCTCCCAGATGCGTCCGAGACATCCGAGCCTTCCTTGGCCACGCCGATTTCTATAGACGATTCATCAAGGACTTTAGCAAGATTGCTAGGCCCTTGACTCTTTTGCTGGCCAAGGACACGCCATTCGACTTCAACTCGAGCTGTGTGACTGCATTCGAGTCATTGAAATGCTCACTCACTTCTGCTCCCGTTCTTTCTTCGCCTGACTGGACGCACCCATTTGAGATTATGTACGATGCATCCGACTTTGCCATTGGTGCTGTCCTTAGACAACACATCAACAAGATGCCGCACATAATTTATTATGCGAGCAGAACACCGAACAACGCCCAACTCAATTATACAACAACTGAGAAGGAATTCTTAGCTGTTGTATTTGCTTTAGAAAAGTTCAGGCCCTACCTCATCGGCTCTCCAGTCATTGTCTACACAGACCATTCTGCTCTATGCCATCTTTTTGCGAAGAAAGATGCAAAATCTCGGTTAATACGTTGGATCCTCTTACTTCAAGAGTTTGACCTTGTCATTAAGGACAAACGAGGATGTGAAAACGTAGTTGCCGACCATCTCTCACGACTTCCTTCTTCGCCTTCGCTTCCAATTCCGATCAACGACGTTTTCCCGGATGAACGGCTCTTGACAGTATCTTGCGAACCCTGGTTCGCAGATATTGTGAACTATTTGGCCACGGGATTACTACCGACTGAATGGTCAAGTCAGGATAGACTTAGTAAAACACTTTTACTGGGACGAACCCTATCTGTTCAAGTACTGTCCCGACCAGATTATTCGTCGGTGTGTCCCTGACGAGGAATTCAAGAGTGTGCTGTCATTTTGCCACGATCAAGCGTGTGGCGGGCATTTTGGCCCCAGAAAGACAGCCGAGAAGATCTTGCAATATGGTTTCTACTGGCCACAACTCTTCAAAGACGCTCATGACTATTGCAAGACTTGCTCCCGGTGCTAACACATGGGCCGGATATCCCGGAGGAACGAGATGCCGCTCCAACCGATCTTGGTTGTGGAGATTTTCGATGTTTGGGGAATAGATTTCATGGGGCCGTTTCCCAGCTCTTTTGGGAACTTGTACATCTTTCTCGCTGTTGATTACGTCTCTAAGTGGGTCGAGGCTGTGCCCAGCTGGACTAACGACAACAAGGTTGTCGTTAGGTTCCTTAAAGAAAACATTTTCTCCCAGTTTGGGCACCCCCGAGCGATCATTAGCGACAATGGAAGTCATTTCTGCAACAAGACTTTCGAGGCCTTGATGCGGAAATATTCCATTAATCATAAGCTATCCACGCCCTACCACCCCCAAACCTGCAGACAGGCCGAAGTTTCAAATCGGCAAATCAAGCAGATACTCGAGAAGACGGTTTCCAAGAACCGTAAGGATTGGTCGTTGAAACTCACCGATGCCCTTTGGGCATTTCGAACCGCTTATAAGACCGACCTTGGCATGTCTCCCTATCGGCTTGTGTACGGAAAAGCCTGCCACCTACCTGTCAAAATAGAGCATCGCGCATTTTGGGCGATAAAGGAGCTGAATCTGTCTCTCGAAGATGCGGGCAGCCATCGGAAGCTGCAACTGAACGAACTAAGCGAGCTTAGGGATGAGGCTTACGATAACGCGGTTGTCGTTAAGAACCGAACGAAGGTGTTTCACGATAAACACCTTTTGCGCAAAACCTTCGTACCTGGTCAACAGGTACTGCTTTACGACACCCGACTTCACTTCCATCCAGGAAAGCTCAGGTCTCGCTGGAAGGGGCCGTATTTTGTGCGGAATGTATATCCACAGGGCGCTGTGGATTTGGAGAATCCAAAGGACGGTTCATTTTTCAAAGTGAACGGACACCGACTAAAACCGTACCTTAGCGCCGAACCAACAGAGGAGCTCCTGGTCTTACAGGAGCCGGATTACCCTGCATGATCTTCCTCTGCCTACCACCAAACTTCGATTATCCTGCCAAGAACAGTGGACACTGTTCCAAATAAATTTGGGGGTATGTATAAAGCCTTTTGTATATATTTATGGATATTCTTTTCCATTCTTTTTCTTTTTCTTTTCTTTAAAAACAAAAAAAAATTGTGTATCGCTAACCGACAATTTTGACCCTTCAAATGATCTCTTCATGCAATGACAGTGAGAACACTGTCCAGTTTAAGTTTGGGGGTACGCTCGGTACGCATTTCTTACCTTCGCATTCATATGTATATTTTGCATCTGCATATTTAAATCCATAAAATCCATAAAAATCTGAAAATTTTCTAAAAACATAAAAACTTTTCTGTCAAGTTTGCTAGTGGGAGGACTCTGATTCAACATTTCGACGGTTTTGTTTGATAAAATAAGAATAACTAAATCTTATGTTTAGAGTTTGAAAACCTGAAAAATAACTCTCCTTTGATGTTAACTATAGCTGATATACGTCTTTATATCACACTACACGTGTCATGAGTTTTGGAAATTAGATGACAAGTCTTTTATGTTTGAAAACTTTTAAATAGATAAATGATTTTCTGAGGATCAAATAGGTTTGTTCTGAAATAAGTAATATCAAGAATAGTTTATGAAGTAAGTGAATATGAAGGAATGTTATTGATGCCTTAATTGGAACTAAGTCTGAAAAATAACCCATCTGAAACTTGATTGGAATGATTACACACCAAACCCACTAAACACGTCTTTTATCCAAAAAAATAATTGAACTGCCGGTTATATCTCCGTTCGTATTAAATCATCATGATTTTCACGCCAAACTGTCTTTTGTTTTTGGACCTAGGTAACTTGAGTAATTAAGTCCGCTGGGGTGTTTCTACACCTAATGCCCTAAAACCAACTGGTTTGGGTGCATTGGCCCAAAGCTCGCTAAGAAGCCTAGAAAGTCCAGATTAAAACAAAGTCAAGCAAGTGTTCTCTCCGAGTTAAAATTCCTAATGGTTCTTTGTGTGAGAATAATCTTGATAAAAGACAGGCTTTTATAAAAATTTTAGCGGAGATATGAAGGTTTTATTCTATGATAAAGACTATTGCACGTTCACATAGGTGTGTATGAAATGAAAACAAGAAAAAGGTGGAGTGAAAAATAAGACCTAGTTTCCTGTTAAGGAAGATAGAAATTCTAAAGTTGAAACTTTACTGGAAAACGAAACTTGAAAAATGCTTAGCTCTTTATAAAACTTATGTGATCCTTTCAAAAATTTTATCTGGGCTTTATTGTGTGACATGATGACGTAAATCGATCCTTCTGGAAACTTAACGACACTATTTGCACTGCACGTAAAGACATATAAAATCTGTAGTTAAATAAGAAGCGAGGTGTGAAAAATAAAGGTTCGATAGTCTAGACTTAGGATAATAGAATTGTTATTTTCTGAAACAAAACTTTAGGGTTTGAATCTTAGTTATTTTACAAAACCAACTTGACCGGATTTTGTGGGTAGTATCCGCTGAAAACCCTCAGGAGACAACACTCCTCCTACTAGGGACACCTAGAGGTTTAACGGCTTGTTGCACATGCTCAGTGCAATCGCGTTCCCAGCGAAAGTGAGGTTAGGAAATTTTTTGTGAATAAATTGGCTTTGCTCGGGACGAGCAAATGATAAGTTTGGGGGTATTTGTTCATATCAGATTTTTGCATTTTCATACCGCCCAATTTTTATAACATTGCATATCGGTAGGTACTTTTGAGCCGTGTTTGCTAGTCAATTGCAGGATACAGGTTCTCGGCTCTAAACGGTGAAATCCATGGAAAAACACGACAAAACCCGGGTTCCTGCCAACCACAGATAAAACACGGATCTCCGCTCTCTATCCATATGTTGCCGCACACCAGTTTAAGAGACAAAATGGCAAATCAATGTTGTTTTCATGCACAAGGCTTAATGGCAACACAAGATCCAAGAATCTACACGGAGCTCGAGGAAATCATGACAAAAAGATCCACATCAAATCACCTTTTGCTCAATAGAAATTCTGGAAAAATCGTGAAGAAAATCTGATAAAAATCATATGCCAGAATAAAGGACATAGAAGACCAGGGAAGTACAAGAAATTTGAGGGCCTAACTCATCAATACGGCCGCGGAACCGCGTCCAATAGGGGGTCTAGGCCGCGGTTCCGTGGCCGTTTAGGCTTGTCGGCTGAGTATTTTTTAGGGGTATTTTGGTCTTTCCATTTTAGTTCTGAATGTTGCCCTAGGTTTTCATTTTCCAGCCTATAAATAGCCCAGAACCTTGTGAAGCCAAGGGTGCATAATCTTGTATTTTTCTAGGATTTAGAATACTTGTTCTTCTTCTCTTCTCATCTCTTCTCCATTGAAAAACTTGTAGTGAGCTTTTGTGAGTGAAGAATGATGAATAAAGAAGTTCCTTTTGTTATCATACTTGTCTTGTTCTCTTATTATTGCTTGTAATTTTCATTTGTTAACTTAGTTGTTGTTATTTCTTGATGTTTCTTTCTTTTCTCTTTTCCTTTATCCTTAAAACAACCATGACGCTTATGCTTGATCCTTGCCCAGGTGAGGTCGCAAATAGCTAGTTGTTATCTTCTAATCTCCTTCTTTCTATCTTCCTCTTTTGTTTTGTTTTCTTTTCATTATGATGTGTGAGTAGTTTCATACTTGTTAGGGTAGGATAAGGGAAGTTTGAGAGAAGGAAATATCTCTCACTCTTTCCTTGCCCAACATCTTAAATCGACTCCCGTTAATTGAACCACGATCCGCTCCTTACGGCACCCTATCCTACATGATAGCGGTGATTCCGTAGTGAGACCGGTTGTGGTTGAATTAACCGGAGGTTATGGCTAAGAGCCAAGAACGGACGGACAAGCACCAAAAGGAAGAACTTAAGCGTTGGAAAGCCTAGCTTATACTCGCAAGTTCCTTCCTAGTCGTGCTAATCCCCATTGTTGCCGATTACCGTAACACCGATATTAAGAGTGGCAACGAAAGAAGTGAGCGACTCCTAACTCAAACTAAGCTAATCCTAACCCTAACAAGCTCTCTTTACATATCATTTTAACACTTAGTTAATCACAAACAAATCTGGAAAATCGGACTTAACTCGTTAAAACACATAGAAAAAGATTATCATCTCCCTGCGGACGACCCGTACTCAACCGGCTAGCTACAAGCGAAACCGTCTTGATTGCGGTAATTAACTAAACTTGAACATGCAGAATCTTCATCAATCACCGGCTCAGACTTACTTTTGAGTTTTGGGGTTGTTCTGTCTTTGGTCAGCTGTGGCTCAGCACTTTGGAGGTTCACAAAGTACCGGGAATCTTCATATCGAACTTCATGCACACCGAACGGCTAGATGTCTCCGTCAATGCGTCTTTCTTTGCCATTTTTAGTTTACTTCATGCATTGATGGAGAGTTGACGGAACGATGCCGTAATCGTGGAGCCACGACCGTCCCAAGAGAATTTTATAAGACGTGTCAGCGTCGATCACGAATATCTTAGCTTCAATTTGCAGATCCCTAAATTTGATTGGTAAAGCTATAGACCCTAGAACTTGCTAGCAGTTTTGATTGAAGCCTTGAATGACAATCCTTTCCCTTGACAGTTGTCGGACGTCCATTGACAAACTCTTCAGAGTCCTCAAGTTCATGATGTTCACTGAGTATCCCGGATCAATCAATATGCGATTAATCCGATCTCCATCGCTGTACCCGGTCACGTAAAGCGGCCGATTATGCTCAGTCGTTCCCAGTAGCAAGTCTTCGTCCTTAAACGTGACTGCGGCGGCATGCAAAGCGTACTGGGCTTCTTTCATATTAATTTCCACAAAGTGAGCCTGATACCGTTCGGGGTTTTGTAGAGCGTGGATGAGAACATCTCTAAGCTCCTTAGATAGGACCTAGGTATCGTAGATGCTCAGGAGAGACGGAAGCTTCCGGAGGTGAGCCAAGACATTGTAGTCCACTGAGGAAGGACTTGAGTTTTCATTAGCCGGTTCTCTGCCATCTTCCTCATTAGCCACCTGTTTTTTCTTTCCTTTTGGGGCGTTTTCCTGATTTGGCGGTAGAGCCCTGCCGCTTCTGAGCTGGATTTGGTTGGCTTTTGTGGCGGGCTCTTCGTCCTCCTTGGGAAAACAGAGCTCTTCCTCAGAGTCGCTGCTCAGGCGGATGGCGTAGCAGGTCACTATAGGGATCTCTTCATTGGAGTCTCCTTCTAACTCCTCCAGAATCTCAGCCGCATCTACAGGAAAAAAGTCTTTCAATTGAATTAGAGTTCTTTCCTTTTGTTCATAGTCTTCGAGGGAATCGATATATTTTTGAATGGTCGATCTCCCTGAAGACTCTTTTTCGCGCCGAGCTGCACTCTTCTTCTTCTTGAGCTTTTTGGATTTTGAGCCTGATGGAGCCGCATCGGCAGCTGGAATGGTAGGCCTCTTCTGCCCTTCCCATTCCGTTCTGGGCTCTTTCCGATATAGCTTTAGCATCTTCTTCGTCTTATTAGATATGTGCGTACTCCAAGGAGACTGCGGTGAGTCAGTTTTATTTCTCAGGACAGCGGGTTCAGCTGTCTGCTCCCAGAGGGCTTCAGTTTCTGTCTGTATAAAGTTGGTGGTTGGAACTTGATTGTTCACCAACACACTCTTGGACAGCTCGATCTCTTCAGTCTTATACTGCTTCTCGACCCAGTCTTTGAAGATATAGCAATCCTCGAGTGCATGGCTCACTACTCTGTGGTACGGACAATATAGGGGATTGTCTGTCATTTTTGCTTCGTGGGGTCTCTTCGACTCTGGCAATTGTATACCATTGTTCATGGCATCTTTGAATATCTTTCAGACCTTGTCCCTTCTGAAAGAGTAAACCTTGTTATTTTTCTCCTCTAGGGAAGGCCCTTCTCCTCCCAGCAATGGCTTTCGAGGCCGGTTGGTTTTGGAATCGCCTACCTTTTGCTTGTCTTCATTGTCGGACGCATTGAAGACATTGGTACTGCTGGAATTCCCGCTTCTACGGTTGTCGTCCCTCTTGCTTTTCCAAGTCTTGTCTCTCGGAGAGTCTGGGGTGGACTCTTGCTTCGAGCGTTCCAGCATCTGGACTTTCTTGGTTATCTCCTGAAATGTCTTGATGCCTGTTGTACACAAGAATGGGATCATCCAATTGCTGAGGTTCCCAATGAGAAGGCTGACGGACTGGTCCTGCTCCAGCGGTGGTTCGCACTTGACTGTGAGATTACGCCATCGGGCAATAAAGTCAGTGTTGCTTTTGTTTTTCCCCAGCTTGGTTCTCACGAGGTCAGCGATGGAGATTTTGTCACTGACGCTCATGAATCTTTGCTGAAACAGAGACTCCATTTGGGCAAAAGTAATGACGGACCCGTCTGGTATGCTTGCGTACCAGTCGAAAGCAACACCGGTCGGGCTATTGACAAATTGACGAAGAAGAAGCGCATCATTGCCCCCTGTATTTCCGCACAACGCTTTAAAGTGGGCGACGTACTGATTTTCGTTTCCCGTCCCGTCAAACCTTCCAAACTTAGGAATGACATAGCCGCTCGGGAACTCGATCAGATCGTACTGTGCGGGATATGGCCTCCCACTACTGCCAATTTCTTTCTGAGCTTCAGCTTTGGCCACCAATGTTTTAACCTTGCTGGTGACCAAATCCATTATCCGATCTTGTGTTAGCGGGATAGTGCTATCTGGGGCCAAGGCGTCCCCAGAATCGGAATGTGGTCGGCTTTCGTGCGGCTCGACCAATCTTGGACCCAAATAGACAGGCATCGGCCGCTTCGGATTGTCATCACCCGGCTCATGAGTAGCGACTTGTGCTTGATTGGGAGGCGCTCGAGAAATTTGAGCCGTAAGCTGCATCACAACGTTCTTTAGGTCATCAATTTTCGAATAGATCTTGGCCATCTTTTTATCTTTGCTCCTGAGCCGTTTTCGAAGCTCTTGGAGCAGATCTTGCTCCGCGGTCCTGGGGTGGAAAGTCGGCTCTTCCTCGCTGTCTGAGCTTGACTCTACATAGACTGAGGGGTCTTTCTGCCTATCATCCTCATCAAGTGGGTTTTCATCATCCAGCGGAGGCCGTTGTTCTTGGGAAGCGACAACCACATTCAAGCCAGATTGGGCTTAGGATGTGGTGGCCCCATCCTTGCTTTTTCTGCGAAGGTTATCGCTAGGGCGCCCGCCCTCCATATAGACCATATGGATAACATATCCAGTCGTCTTTTTATTATCGGCGGCTGATTTCACGGATCGCTGTCTTAACCCTCCTGTTTCGGTAACGGGCAGTCAACTGAAGGCGGCTGGCCAGGCCAGATTCTTGAATGGTGCTGACGCTTCCTTTTTGGTTTTGCCCCGCTGTTTTCATGCGGCACAGAGCGCCTGATAGACTCTTGAAGAGACAGTGTCATACTTTTCTGTTAGGGCCGAGACACGTCTCTTTGTAGCGACGTTCGGACCGCTGTTTTCTTGATTCTGGCGGTCATGGCATTTTTCTGAACCCATTTCAGAGGTTCGAAGGAATTGCTAATTTTTATGGCCGACTCAGCCGTTGTCGCATGATGACTCTGCTCTTGGAATCTCACAAGATTCCACTTGGTCGGAGTCCTGGCCCTCTTGTTGGCTCGATACCTGAGCCTCTTCTGTCTCAGCCTTTCTGTTTTGAGCACTTGGCTGGTTACGGCTCTTCGGGAAGCCGCCGTAAACCGGGCGATGGAGGGTTTTGGAGATACGCCTGATTATGCATTTTTTGGAGTCATCACCTGAGCTCGTCCACAACATTTGATGTTTCCCTTTGTACCGGAAGTCTTGCCCCCAGATGGAGCACCAGAGAGTTGTTCAGACACCGTCTTAAGTTTCGGTTGAGATGCCTTAGCGATCACAACATTCGGCCTTTTGCCCCTTGAGACCGGCTTGGCCACCTATTTTGCCGGCATTTCTGCCAGTTGAGCGCTTTCGGCAGGGTAGATAATGACGGAACCAAATTGGCGGGGCGGTTCCTCCCACTGTCGGCTGAGGCTTGCGGGAAGAACCACACGAGCATTGATCTTGACCACGTACGGAATCAGGGTCGCGTTGGAAGCTGAATTCGTCTTGGGAGACATTGTCGTTGAAAGTTGATTGCTGCATAAAAGAAACATTACTTCAGTACAAACATCGGCATTTATGTTAAATGAGTTCGCATGAACACTTGACCCGAGATATGGGAGGAGAGAAATGTCCCACCGGGCGTGCCAGAATCTGTAGGGTGTTTTTCGTCACCCCATTGAGATGGGAATACGCGCGCGCTTGTCAGGTGCATTATAGATTCCCCCTGCCTTGGGTAGGCTGGGGTTTATTGATTGTGGGGATCCGAATCTCCGGCAGCCGGGGACTAAGCTGTCATTAATTACCCCTCGCTTTTGGAGCGAGAGAACCTCCGATTGACGGGTCAAACATGTCAGGCGAACTCAATGTGCAGTGTTGTGTTTTGAAGGGATTTTGGATATATCGGGAGCCCTGCAGAGTTTTTACGGAGGTCCCGCTACCCGAATAGCGGGCTGGGGGTCAAGATGGTTAGCAGCCCCCTTGCGGGGTGCGGGGCAGCGCCCCGGGGGAGGTATTTTTAGTGTGGAGTGTGTGTAAAATGGGGGGGAAATGGCGTCCAAAGAACACGCAGGCGCTGGCGCTGTAGGCGGTCGGGCGCTAGCACCTCACGTGCCCGGCACGTGGGCGCTCGGGGGCTAGCACTTTGGGCGCTCGGGCGCTAGCGCTTTGGGTGCTAACGCCTCACGTGCTTGGCACGTAGACGCTCGGGCGCTAGCGCTTTGGGCGCTAGGGCGCTAGCGCCTCACGTGCCCGGCACATAGGCGCTGGGGTGCTAGCGCTTTGGGCGCTGGGGTGCTAGCGCTTTGGGCGCTAGCGAAAGGAAGGGGTTTTTATCCCCAGAAATGGGAGTTAAACCCCAAAAAATTTAGATTTGGAGTCAAACTCCTAAGTATCTGGATTAGGAGTTAAACTCCTTTGAGGATTTGGGTCTTGGAGTTGAACTCCCTAAAAAATTTCAGAGGTTCTTCTTTCTTGAGTCTTGGATCTTCTCTTGACTGGGATTTTGTCCAAAATTGGATTTTTGGAGATGGGTCTCCTTCTTCCTCCTCTTGATCGGCTGGATCTTGGAGAAAAAGGGGGTGAGACTTAAAAGTCTCCCCTTTTTGAGATCTAATGAAATATCTGAGCTCCCCTTTGTGGGTTTTGTGGTGAAAAACTATTTAGTTTTTGAAAATGAAGAGTAAAACTCTTGATTTAATTCAAAGGAAAGAAGAAGGTTTAGAACCTTGAGGAAGGAAAAGGAGGCACAGACCTTGATTTTTTTTAGAGAAAGAAAAAAAGATCCTAGATATTTTCATTATCTTTGCTTTTATAGGCTACACACTTTACATATAGCCCTTTGGGCTTTACAAAATGGCACTTTGCCCATCCCATGCCTCATGTACTATTTCTTTTTGCACATAAGCCATGAGCTTTATAAAATTTGGCTTTATGCCCATTTTTCTTACATTTATTCCTAAAATAAAATAAAAGAAATACACAAAAATTATTTATTACAAAAATTTTATCTTGGCATGGGAGAGCCGGCGGCTTCATATTCGGGCTCGACGTGGGCATTGGCCCACTTGACCTCGGCTTGGGCCCACTTGGCTTGTGGTTGACTTTGATTTTGACTTGGTCAACCGGGGTGTAAATTTTTACCCCAACATCTACTAGGTCCGAGGATGTGCGATAATCCGCACCATACCGAACGGGTTCTCCAAAATGGGTTATAGAGGCGCAATTGCAAAGATTTGTTAAATACACTTCTTATAGAAAAAGGTTTTATAAGTTGAAGGTAGTTATATGTAAAGTCGTATTTTCCCAAATCTATATTCCCAAATTACATCGTGCTATATTAGATATGTGTTTTGTGAGGAGGTAGGTCATTACCTCGTGAGTTATCTATAGGTATAACAAGGAATTATGATGGTTTATGTCGAAACCAAACTATATGGTATTTTTCTGAAAAAGTATAATAAAAGTTAAAAAAAATGATTAGTTTGATGTGCAACTTGTTTTATTAAGTTTGTTAATGTTTATTAATCAACATGAAAGAATATGGTTTTATTTCGTTAAAGAAAAATGTAGTTTTTAAAGAAAACCGAATCGAAAGTCGGACTAACTCCGCTTCCGTCGGGTTTTAGTTTTGAATATTTTTAGAATAGATAATGGAATGAGAAGTAGGGACTTACTGGATGATTGGTTAGAGAAGAGAAAGAGGAAGAGATGGGAGTTGCCGGTGTGTCGTTTCGTCATCGGAAACTCCTTGAATTGTCGCCGGAAGTTCGTCGCAGCTTCGTCCTTTGCTAACTCCACTTGCACACAAAAGGATCTTGGAATTTTCTTGAGAGTTTTTGTAGGAAATTTCAGTGTGAAGGGGTGTAAAAATAGAGTGGGTATTTATAGGGAAAATTAGGGTTAGGGTGTGATAAAATGCATTTAAATTTGCATTAAAAAAGATTAAAAGAGGGTATTTTAATTCTCTGGTTAATTGCAGAGAATTTAAACAGTGTAGGGGGAGTGGGGTAGGCCAAGGGGCGCAAGGGGTTAAAGAAAATTAGGGTTTAGGCTCACTTACACCGGCGGCGCCGGCCTGAGTTGGCGTCTCGCCGGCCCGAGTTAGGAGTTGGGTGCTCGTATTGGTGCCACGTGTCTCTAACGTTTAGACTAGTCTCGTGCACATGTTTGTTTAGGCTGTGACTCTTGGTTTTACGAGTTGTGCACGTGTAGACTCTTGGGCTTAGATTAAAAGAATTTAATTAAAAAAGAATGTGTGGCTGATGGGATTTGAACTCTAGTGCTTTGGTTCAGCAGTGCAAGGTCTTACAAATGAGCTACAAGCTCCTTCTTGCTGTTCAAAAGTAAATCAAATTCTTATAGTACTCACAGGAATTGTAAATACCCCAAGTATACATTAACTTTAAATGAATTTTATGTACATTAAAATTGGAGTTGTTACAAACCTGATTCAAAGGAAGGGACTCACCGGGGAAAAATCAACAGAGGATCCGATCTAAGAAGTGGAGCGCCGGGTAATCTTCAACAATGAGAGGAAATTAGAGCAAAGTGTCGGCCTTAGGATGGTCCCCTCCTATTTATACACCCCAAAGGAGAAACATCCTACGGCCCAGATTGATTCCCGGCAAAACGAAACGTCGTGCCCAGCGACCGGCGGGGCTCCACGTGGCGATCGGTCATTGGAGACGTCTCTTCAACTACAAGAGTCAGAGACAGTCTGTCGCTTCCGCCAACCAACATTGGACACGTAGCCCGCACCCCAACAAACGAATCGACTGAAACGGCTCCCCCTCTTTAAAGCGCAATCATTTCACTGATCGCTGACGCCATCGGAGATACACGCGAAAATTCAGGCGCACGACGAGACGACACGTGGGCCCAAAGATCGAAATGACACAACCGCCAAATGCCATGTCGTTCCCGGGAGATCCACATTCTGATTCTCGGCGCCAAACTGAGCCGAAGAAAAACCGAGCAGGCCACTCTCGACCCGACCCATAAATAGGTCGGAACGAGAGTGGGGGGTTAATGATGATGCTCACAAGTGGTATTTCCTCAGATTACGACACGTGGCGGATGGCGTGTCCCGAAGGCTACGGAGGTGGAATAAATGAGTTGCATTAGGGGCATTACTCGGGACCTCGTCTCGAGGATGTGTCCGACCCTTCAGGAGACCTCCTTGAGTACTTTCCACCTTCACCTAGCAAACTACCAACAGCTCGTCTCCGAGCTTCCTCGGCCTCACTGCTCGTCTCCGAGCCATCTGATAGGCCGAGCTTCCTCGGTCTCACTGCTCGACTCCGAGCAATCTGACAGGATGAGCTTTCTCGGCTTCCTCGATCAACCGAGAGCGCGGAACCCAAGCGTCCCCGCAATTGCTCCGCGTATCTCGCCAGGACGAGATATCCGCCTCCCCACGTTCCGCGTCCCACGCTAGCGTGTCCCCCATTAATGGGCGTATCCCGCCATTAATGAGAGGATAACGCAGGGGCATAACTGATGGCGACGATCTCGCGCCTGCTCGCTCCACGCGACCACTATATAAACCCCTCTCTCAGACGACTCAGGTAACTCAAACTCATTTCCAATACGCCGTTACTCTGCACTTATTCCTCGGCGCTAACTTGATCGTCTGAGGGTCCTACGGTGGTCACCCACCCTGGGGCTTCTTTTGCAGATAGCTCGGCGTCAACGCCAACCCATTGAGATCTATACGCTCAACGACTCCCAAACCAAATCTCAATCGTCAAAGACCGCCATCACAGGATCGACGGAGGACAACATCTGAAGGAGATCATAGCCTCCATCAGTCATTTTTGTAATTAGAGAATATTTTTCATATTAAGAGTTGTGTTTTTTCAGGTTTAATTACTGATTTGCCACTGAGATCGGAGATAATTTTGTTTATGTGTCTTGATTGAAAAATCGAATTAGATATTTACCAAGAAAACCCCGTTAATTTAGGCAAGGGTAGTCTCGTAAATTCTACGGATTCTTTGTTGACTACCGTTAAATTTTTAATGTTGGTAATGAATTGAAAACGAACTCGTAGCGACTCGACTCAAGGTGAATAAAGGGCAGCCAGCGGCCGCCTCGTCCCGGCCTGAACACCGCGTGGCAGGTCCGGGCTGGCATGACCATTTTCCTAGCCTAGCCCCGGGCCGGGTTGGGCCAGCAGTTGGCAACCCAAGTCCGGTTCGGCCAAATTTGAATTTGAATTTGGCCGTTTAGCCTGGGGGGTTTGAGGTGGAGGCCGATCTTTGCCTTTGGAGGGCTTTTTTTTAATGGGGTGGATTTTTTAATAAGAGGGGGAATTTGAATTAAAGTGAGGGTTGTAAAATTAAATAAAACCCACCGACTCAAAATTATACATTTCTATATCCCTAATCCAGAACTTTATAAATATCTCTCTCCACTTCTCATTCTTCTCACAATTCACAACAACAAAATTTTCAATCTCCCAATCACTCTCTTTAATTTCCGAAAAGTTTACTGTTAAAATTGGAATCACGCAATCTTTATCCCCGCGGTCTCAATATTCACTTCAGTTCCACTAATTTGATTCTGCTATTTGGAATCAGGGTTTTTTTTGTATCGATTATATTTTTTCGTATATTTTTTATAATCTCTCTTTCTCTATTGCTAATATTTTTAATTAAGAATATCAGATTCATCTTCACAAGGTAACAGTGATGCTTAATCTTCATGGAGACATCCATTTCAAATCTATATGGATTCACAAGAGAGACAGAGATTAACTAATATGCTGCAAACTAATTTTGATTATCATTCTCCTAATTATGAATCTTCTAATTATGAGATCTCTGCTACGTCACAAAGTCATGTCCCTGAAAAATTTCCTGCTCCTACCATTCCTAAAGCAAGAGCTTATGCACCTAAATATAAAATAGCTAAAACTTCTGATGTTTGGAAACATTTTATAGTACAAACAGTTGCAGGTAAATACGAGTGGGCAGTTTGTACTCATTCCAAGAAGATTTTACTTGTGCCACTTCAGATGGAACTACCCATCTAAAAAGATATTTAATCAAACACGAAAAAGCAGATTCTCAGCAGACAACTCTAAATATGTCGTTTAACTCTTTAACTAGTTTTTTTTCTTCGTAAGATACTAATATAAGAGAACAATATGTCATACATACTGAACAACCATTTGTTTTTATAGAACGAAAAATTTGATAGATTGGTAAATAATGCATATAATCCAGCATTTCAAAGAATACCCAGAACAAAACTTAGAAGTAATGTTTTAAAAAAAATCATGATCGCAAAACCAATTTGATTTATATTTTCGCAAATTTTAAAAGTAAAATTGCATTAATTTCTGGTCTTTGGACTACAAAATGAGGCATGGGTTATATTTGTGTTACTGCATATTTCATTGATAATAATTGATTTTTACATAAAAGAATTATTGGTTTTTCAAAAATAGAGCATCCACGTAGTTGAAATAATATAAGTAATTGTATTTTGATTACTGTACATGAATATAATATTCAAAATAAAATATTTTCAGCTATTTTTGATAATGCTACTAATAATAATTCTGTTATAGCAATTTAAAAAATTAATTTATAATATGTTTTGAATAGAGAATTATTTTATTAAAGATGTGCATGCCATATTTTAAATTTAATTGTGCATGATAGTCTTAATATAATTGATCCTCATTTAGCGAAACTTAAAAATGCAATGATATTTATTGAAACCCCTAAACTCGAAAACAAATTTTGAAGCAAACATGTACCCGATTAATTTTCAAGCAAACTTGTACCCAGTTAAATTTAAAATTTAAATCTTTCAAATTCAACATTCCAACTAGATGGAATTCCACTTATGAGATGTTAAAATGTGTTTTAAAATACCGAGAGCCTATTACCTTATTTTATGAGAAACAAATGCCCAATAATAATTTAGAGAATTATGATTGGTTTGTTTGTGAATATATTTTGAGATTTTTAGAAATATTTTACAATGCGACTAAATGTTTATCTCGTGTTTATTATCCTACTATACGTTTAGTAGTAGAACAGTCAGTTTATTTTAGTAAAATTATTAATGAGAATGTAATTGATTCTGAAAGTGCATTTCCGAGAATGTTACATAGCATGCTTACGAAATTGAATAAATATTGGCGAAAAGTTACTGCATTCTTTTGTTTAGCTTCAATTTTTTATCCTATACTTTAAAAAGATAATTTATTTTTTTATTAGATAGATACCATGAAAACTTAGGTATTGATATAGGAGATTATAAATATGTTTTAAATTCTTATTTGCATGATTTGTATGTCATATATGATGCACAGTACGGTCAAAACAGAACGTCTTTTTTATCTTCCTTTTTATAGCAAACTTCCAAAAAAGTAACATTTAATTATTTGAAGCAGAGAAAACAAAGGACCACCGTTTCTACTTCTTCCACTTATAATGGGCTTACAATGTATTTGCAAACTGATTTCAGTAATTTTATTCCCGCGGATCAAATAGATAATCTTGATATTTTGGATTGGTGGAAAACATATGGACACATGTATCCCGTGCTTTCGGCTATGGCTCGTGATCTGTTAACTCTGGTGTCCACGGTAGGTTCGGGGTCTGCTTTTAGTGCAGATAATAGGGTTCTGAACAACAAGAGAGTGAGACTGTCGGATGACGCATTGAAGATCGCAGTGTGCCAAAAAGATAGGTTCAATGCAGAATCTAGACAACGACACGTTAAGAGCATTGAAAACTCCGACACCGATGAAGAGTAAAGACCGATAGGAGACCACCAGTTATTTTTTTATTAAATTGTATTTTAAATTTTTTTTGGCAACTGTATGAGGGGTAAGCTTTGCCAACTTATGTCCCCCTTAAAAAAAATTTAATCAATAAAATATCTAGGTCTGCCTCGGAACCTACACAAAATTCGAGTTACAAAACTTTTTAAAAACATTTATAAAAGTAAAAATTTTACTTTAAAATTTTTATAAATTATTTTTTTTAGAACTGACCTAAACCAGGCCATGGACTGGGCTCGGTTCGGGGGCTTCAAGCCGGGCCTAAACCCGGCATAAAGCCCGGTCAACTTGGGCCTGACCCGAAGCCCGATCACCTAGGCCCCGGTCCCGGCCCAAAGACCACCAAGCCCAACGGGCTTCGGACGGGCCGGCATAGTCCGATAGACACCTTGAGACTTGACCACGTTGGTCGGGCCAGTTACGGGGCATGTCCCTAAGCTGTCACGCGCAATCTTCAAGCACATGTTTGTTGTCTTGTGAATAGTTTATACTAATAAGAGGAAAACATGGAAAAAAACAAGTATGCAAGGAAAGGGAAGAGAGATCTTGGATGGGATTTGAGATTCATACAAGATGTACACTTGTACGAATCTCAAAGCCTATCTAAGGGTATGCAGATGGCTTGCAGAGAAATTTCTCTACAAGCCACTTGCATACTAGTTTTTCCGAAAATAGGGTTTCTTTTGCACGAATCTCAAAATTCATCTAAACGCTTGCAAGTGGCTTACAGAGAAATTTCTCTACAAGCTTTTGTGTATTAGTTTTTACCGGAAAATATGGGTTGCAACAGGGGCATGAACGGAATGTTAATCGCAAATTTTTTGTTTTGTTGAAAGTGCTTATAGTCAATTTGTGTACTAGATACAAGCACAAAATGTTACATGAATATCTTTTAAAATGCAGTTGGAACAGAAATATGGGGAATTTTTATTCTTTTGTCCAGTTATTGTGATGGTGACGTCAACGTACTGCCAAAAACATATAATTTTATATAAATCATTGAATTTTGGAAGTGTTACCATCCTTAAACTTTAAAACTTTTATTTATTGAAAGGTTTTTTTGTCATATTTGGTTCAATGTATCGGACCCGTGCAAAGTCGGCTATTCAATACACTCGAGCGTTAAACATGCTAAAAAAACATATTTTCATACAATAATAGTTTAGAGGCTATTTATTATACTTTTTATGTAATGGTACCACCTCAAAAATCCTGAAAATTCGAATGGTGCTTTATAAAATTAGCCAAATATCTTTTAACCATCTTTATCCTCTCAACATATGCACATAGAAAGCTTAATAAGCACACACACAATACTAAAATCTGCTTAGAAATAGAAGAGAAATTGCTCTATATCAATTATGCAAGTTCCATTAACAGCTTGGTTTCAGTAAGGAAGAAGCTATGCATTTACAATTATTGTGGTCCGATTGTACTCCATTCAACATAAATAATTGCTGGAACACTATTGGATCCATCATAACATTGGGGGAAAACATAAATAAAGTTACGATAAGATGTTTCCGTTTACATGCTCAAAAACTAAAAAATCTCCATTCATATAGACCTCTTCATTGGATAGACTCGAAGTCAGCATCATTTAAAGTAAGAAAACGTCTTCTTTGGATAAAGACTCAAAGTCAGCATCATTTAAAGTAAGAAAACGTAGATGACAGTGATGTTGTGCACAAATTTAGTCCATTCTCACTACCCATAGCCAACATGCATACGGACTTTTTGGATGAACGGAAATATGATTGAGTCAGAAACACTTTTGAAGTAACTTCTGAGAAATTTATCATCAAAACAAATTTAGAAGTTACTTGTAATGTTTGTTTGCAGTTTCTTACAGAGAAACTTATCATAGAAACATATTTAGAAGTCACTTGTAATGTTTGTTTACAGTTTTTTTATGGGCAGGAAGAAAATTATGAAGCACCTCTTGTGTTTCTTTCATGCATAAAAACAAACAACAAATACTTTACAACAGATCATTACTCATTGGAAGTAGAAATAGAAACAACAAACTATAACCTTGTTCCTTGGAAGCAATAAATAGGAACAGTAAATTTTGTACTTTATTTTTTAAAAAAAACACTATCGAAAGCGCAGTAAGCATTACATGTATCCCATAAACATAAATATAGAAAAATACCAATTCCGTAGGTCTCGCAGTGCAATCCAATCCATCATACATCACGATATAAATCCATGGGTTCAATTTGTGTCTCCATCACCTTCCATTTGTTCCTCGTCACTTCCATCATCTTCACCCTCGAGAAGCCACCGTTCAAGTTCATCGAGCTCATCTTCCTCATGCCTATACCATCCGTTCAACGAATCCCAATACCCCGTCCCCAATTCCTCCCCTCGGCACGCAACATGCAAGAAAGGCCGCGTCTTATTCAAAGCATCCACCATATCTCTATTAATACACCCAGTCATACCCAGCCATCGAAGCCTCGGAAAATATGGCTTCTTAAACCACCGAAATCCGAGCGGTGTGATTTTACCACAATCATACATATCCAGCAGATGCAAGCTGCTACCACACAAGTTGCCATCAAGCTGCATTGATGCTAATGCAATGATCGTACCATCGCCAATATGTGCACATTCGCGGATTCGAAGCTTTACAAGTGGGACCCGGCTTTTTGCTAGTAAGAAAATTCCGTCATCAGATAAATTCGGAAGCCTGGAGAGGTCTAGAATTTGTAAAGATGATCCGGAAGGACCGTTGAAAATTGAAGACATGCATTCATTTGTTAACTTTCTGCATCCTCTTAAAGATAGGGAGACTAGTTTACATTTTCCATTGCCTAAATAAGAAATTCCAACCTCAGTGATGTTCGTGCCGTCCAAAAGTAGTGTGTGCAGCTTTGAAAGAGAGCTTAAAGCGTCTAGGGCTTCGTCACTTATTTTTCGGCAATCTCTGAGATCAAGGGCACTGAGGTCTTTATTAAATGACAGTTTCTCTATTCCAGGGTTGGTTAAGAGATTACACCACCTCAAGCTTACATGAGTCAAAGAAAGGGAAGTGGCAGAGATGTCATGAAACAAGAGATCCGTAAGTTGACTTCCATGGGAAACCCTAAGCTTCCAGAGATTAGGGCAACAATGAAGAATTCCTCTAAAGCCACTATCAGTGACTTTGCAGAAACCACCAAGGCTGATACTCTCCAAAGCAGAGCAAGTGTTTACCATTAGCAAAATGCTTACATCAGTCACTCGTCGGAAATGAGTGAACAAGAACTCTTGACTCCGGACTAAGGAAATATGTTTGAGTTTTCCATGTCGATTGATTTGTGAAAGGCCATCATCAGTGAGATCAGAAGCTTGTTGAGGTTCCATAAAGGGAGAGTCTTGGAGGTCAATGTGTGTTAAAGATGGAAAGCCGTTTGAAATAGAGATAACTAGGGAATCAGAGATGCAGTCAACTGAGAGACATAACTTCTGAAGATTTGGAAACATCGGTGGCTTCATAGGATGCTCAGGCTCTGGCTGGCGTGACTCTGTTACTGAGGTGAGCAGTGTAGTCAACATTGGCAAAGGAATGTAACCAAACTCGAGGGAAGAGAGATTCTCCGAGGCGGTTGCCCAAACTCCAGCGAATTTAGGGTCATCGAATTTTGAAACGTCAAGGGCCAAGGTCAAAGTCTATAAAAAGATACTTAAACGCCAGCTTTAATATAAAGGACTAACGCAATAGTATACTCATGTGCAGGACCTTAGATTAAGTTGACAGAACACTGCCCAAATATCTAATTAAATGGACATACATAAGATATTATTCTAATACACCTAATTCCAATTTTACAATGAAGAAATCTTCAGGCATGCCAAGAATTATAAAAATTTCAACATCAACATTAATTTCCATAAAAGGAATTTCGAATGATGGCAAATAACAGGTTCAAGGGAAGAATAGTATAGTTCTATAATTAAGTTCATATTCAATAAAGATCCAATACCATTAGGCAATGGAAATGTGTCCTAGTAAACTAAAGTTGAAAGTGGTTCATAACAATAGTATAGAAGTATTAGGCTCTGTTTGGGAATGGAGTTAAGTTTTCTAAACTGGGGTTTCATAAAGTTTGAAGAACTTAACTCTAAAATCCTAATTTTGCCCTATTCGGGCTCATTTTGGAGTCGAGATAACTTCAGTTATGTCACCTTTGAAAGTGAGAAAACTGCAGTCATCTAAACTCCAATCTGATCAATTTTTGGAGTTTGAGGCTTGCAAACCACAATTTGCATCTCTATACCTCCACTTAAAAATAAACCATGGTTATCTAAACTCCATTCTCAAACAGAGCCTTGCTTGTGATCACAGAGTTAGCTCCAAATATAAGAGCATCCGATGCCTATAATGATAAATATCTTGGGTCAAACCAACAAACATGTATGAGAGAGTACCTTTTTCTGCATAGTGTTTTTTCAAACAAAAAAATGGTGATGGTTTTTATGTTTCCTGCTTTTATTTTTTTTTCCTTTTTATTTGGGGGGTTGGGGGGGGGGGGGGGGGGGCGCAATTAGTTTTTGGTAATAAAGGCACCGGAGCATCTCAAGGACAAAAGAAAATGTTTTTGATTTCACAGAGTAATATTCTAATATTTTCAATTTTACAAACCCAATGTTCTAAAATTCGGGTGTCGATGTCGTGTCGGCCCAAAGATTTTGATGTCGGATATCATATACCGTGAAATGTCGTGTGATATTATCAAATATCGGGTTCTATATTTTTATAATGTAAACATCATTTATATAACTTATTTTTTTGAAAAAATATTAACTCGGTGGTAGAGCGGTCACCTATTAAGCGAACGGTCGTAGATTCAAATCCTACGAACGAGATAAAACAAGACTCCTATGGACCGGGTTATTTACAAAACCCAAAATCCAAAAAAGAAAATTTACCCTTAAATTTTTTCCTCTTAACATTAAATGTCGGCCTAAACGCCGGAATCACAACAATTCGGCCGCAATCACGAACTGTCATCCGACATTCACCACATATCATTGCCTTTTTTGAATGTTTGTTTTCTTCCCAAACCGACATTTCGGTCATATCGGACGATAGAACACAAACCACAATGCGACCAAGCAGTGCTCGCGTTTAACCTTACACAAGGAAATACATATAGACACCACACACTAAATTGGTGCTTCTACAAGTATATAGCATAGGTTTCGCCTGAATATCAACTGAACAGCTAAGTCAGAAATCTGGTAAAGTTTTATGAGGAACCATCTTAATATAAGAACCTGCAGAAGTAGGGACTATAAGGTGTGTGTTAGATGTTGTGCATGTGTGTGTTAGATGTGGTGCCAATTAGACTCCTGGAATACATAAAGCCACGTGTAGTTTTCTATAGTCTGTTCCATTCCTTGGAAGTTTTGCTGCTTGAGAAACGAAGGGAAAAGCCTCGGGGTGGGGGAGGGGGGGGGGGTAGAAGTCAAGAGACGGCCACCAAAAGTTTAAGTCGGCATTAGCCAGCTATCATCTCATCAAACACAAGCATTTCTACATGTCATCTTTGATTTTTCCTACGTAACTGTACACTGCACATGCGCGCTCGTGACGCCGGGGGTGTGTGTGTGGGGGGGGGGGGGGGGGGGTTGTCCAGACATTTGCTTATCCACCTTTCGATTTCCCTATCAACGGAGTGTTGCCTTCCACAAACATCCGCAGCCATCTTCCCCAAATTTTGGTACTGGTATATAACTCGTCAGATTTTAGATATGATTAAAAGTCATTGTTGCTGAGTTAGGGTGGAGGGAAAGTGAGCATGAAGGATTCATGAGCCAAATTTGGGTTGAACCCTTTTAGGGTGTCTTTTGTTAATATTTACCAACATAAGATCGGAATATGAATCTTGTAAATAATTTATTAACTGTACTTTCATAATTGATGTAATATACAAGTTACATTTTTCTCATGGCAAAACATAGATCTCCGGATGTTAACGCTTAACGTCTTACTCTTTCAGTGCTTCTCCCAAGTCGGGGTCAAGATTAAATTTTGCATTCAGTAGAAAATGAGCAGCATTAAGCTGGTCAGATCTATTCACATAACCGGCTCCAAAGGTTCGATACAAAGGCTCTGTGGTAGTACAGTATATTGTTTAAAATCAACATTCTCATCTATGCATTTCTTTCCACCAGATTGGGGTTGACTGCAAACCGTAACTCCACGAAAGATTAGAGTTGGACATAGTTTACGACAATCTAAACATTTAAATCCTATTACTTGTGGGTTTGTATGATGCTGATTATCTACCATGTGCATTTAATAGGCCTAAATTACAGTCAACGGGAGCACAAAAAGGCGCCTACTGTTGGACAGTGTATGTTTTCTACAACCTGGCTAGTCAACCAGTTGTCGAGATTTATTGTGTATTCTCTTGATATAAAAAATTATAGCAGAAAGCCTAAAGCTCAACTCACATTCTAAGATAATATTTCATGCTGCAAGACCTAAACATAATTTAATGAAATAAGCAGTCAACCTCACCTCTAAATAAGTACAACCACTTAGCATTTCCTCTAGATCAGAAAATTGTAGCGCGTGACTTCTACGTTCAGCTAAGGCACTTACATATATTGACCTGTCATAAAACCAAAACATAATCCGAGGCGGGGAAGAAAAGATAGTCAAACACCCAAAACTGTACCACATAATGATTCCAGACAAAATAGCAACTTCATCAAAATAATGCCATTTAATTCTAAAGAGGTTTTATTAACTCAAACAAAATGAGGTTTCAGATTTTGGTAAATACACAATGTCAATATTTTACGTAATAGGATGGACAGGTCATTTAAATAATACAATTCTTTGTAAAGAATGACATAGACAAGTAGTTACACGATCCATATTTTCCCATTGCTGGCATTTAATGTACACTAGCAAGGGGCTCTGTGCAAATGCACGGGTCCGTGAAAAATGTTACGAAAAATCTGTTCTGACATTTCTTTCATGATCTACGATGAATGTAGATAAATCATATAAAAAATGTTGCAGGATATTAAAGTATCATGGTAATTAAATACAAAATAATCTATATGACAATTTAAGAAAGATATATACCGCAATCTATATTGATATTGTGCTCTATATATTTATCGTAGCAACTTACCTGTTTGAAGGCTGATTTTTAGCTAACAAAATCATAAAGTACGATAATTCTATCACGTTCATTTTAATTCGAAAACCACACAAAATGTAGGCGGGATTGGCTGTAAGATCGACTGCAGCCTCACGATTGCAATCACACGATATAACACTATAGATAAGCATCACTTTAATAACCATAAAGGCACATTGTTTATCTGTCTTTTCCTTTTGAGACGCGGCGGATTACACCGAGTTTACTAATGTTGACCGCAACTTCATATAACTCCAAAATATATATCAGTTTAGATAATGCATCTAAAGTTTAGATAATGTATCTAAACTTAATCAATTTCAAGCAAAAAGAAGAAATATGATAAACCGGATCGAATGAAAAATTCAAACAAAAAGAAGGGACAAAATCTAATTTTTCAACCTTTTTGGCTATATGCAGATAAAAATAAAAGGAGCCACATGCAAGTTGCTTTAAAAGGGACAAAATGCAAATTTTCATAGAACATAGGGGCGGAGGCTAAATTTTTTCAATCATCATTCATTAAAAGGAAGGAGACAAATGCAAATATCCTAAAATCTATGGGGCAGGGGATAATTTTCCGGAGAAAAGGACAAAAAATGGCTTGATTCACCCACATGATTGAGAACAAAAGTAAGGAAAATAGAAAACGGCAAGGGTAGAATTGGAAATACAAAAAGTTTCAAATCAAGCTTCAAGCCTTATTAGGGCTTTATATTATATATATAACAGAACACATGCTTGAACAGGAAAGCATATAAATTCCCGCATAATAAAAAGATTAAGCCATGCTATGATCCAATTATGAAAAAATCATTTTAGCAATATGCTCTTGCGCTAATAGGATGCATTACTTTAACAACAGTTGGGAATAGGGCAAGCTGTTATTAAGGTGTTGGCCATAGTGCTTTAACAATAGGTCACTCTATATTGCAACTACAGTGTGGTCTAAGTATTATTAAAAAACATCTCCTGAAGCTCTGCTCTTGAAATATAAATTCTAAATCACATTTTCTTTGTCATACAATTGCAATACAAGTTCAAGTAGGCATGCATGCTCACGAGTACTTAGCAAAAGTCTATACTAAGCGTATTGTGATGCATATTTCATAGTTCATTTTCTGTCTTAGCAATATTGTGCGAAAGGATACGCCTCCCATTTCCAGTCAGCGTCTTCTCCAACATGCTACTTTGTAATATGAATTCTTTGATTTGGAGGTGAATTGAGTATTAATGTTGATGAACATAGCATTATAGTTATTCTGAGTAAATTTCTCATGTCAAACTTAAGACTCTCTGATGCATGGGAGTTGTCTTTATGTGTGCATGCATGCTGAAAACCAATCGCGTGACCAAAGTAATACTTTCATGCATAAGAATTACAAATTACCTTTAAAAAAGAGGAAAAAAAACAGAGTATAAATTGGTACTATAGGAATTTCCGACATTGGGCTGGACACATGACATCATGTTATTCATTGATTGATGAGCATGTGCATTTTGCAAATCCAAAAATTATTAATATTAGGTTGAGAAAATGTAAAACGATATGGATCAATGAATATTGTGCCACCATGTGTTCCACCACGGTAGAAAATTCCAACAATGGCACTATATTCTCTGTATCCTCTTACACACACACAAACAAACAAATAGCCTTCTTTGCTCTTTCTACAAATTCCTTGATTATTCTATGATGCTTTCTCACTTTTACAAGTGTGTATGTAATCCATACATGCGTATGGATAGGTGTATGTGTCAATGTTCTCAAGCGGTGAAGCGCTTTCCGCCGCTCAACTTTTTACTGCTTAAACGTAACAATATACTCACCCCATTAAACAGTTTATAGGTGTGGCTTTAGTATTTTTATTATCATTCCATTTTTGTTAATATATAAGTACATATGTGTTGGTATAATAATATCTAAATCAACTGAAACTCGCAATTCTTTTCATATTGTTTTCATTTTCTCTCTGGCCAATACTTTAAACTGCGGTTTTGGGAACTTCAACCTGAAAGCTTCCACTTCGAGTCCGGCAATTCGAAATCAACTTAGAGGCTTCGGCTTCAAACTGCTTAGGTTTTTGACTTAGAGACTTCGACTTCAAGCTTGGAAGAGATTCGATTTTGACTTTGAAGCAAGGGATCAAGCAACTAAGGTTTTTTTTAGTTTTGATTTTGATTTCAAAACTAAGATTTTTGAATGGTTTCGATTTGAGCTTTGAGCAGCTTTGGCTTCGAATGTTCGAATCTGACGTATCTAACTTCGAAACTCGACTCATGTAGGGCTCCAAGTATTTAAAAGTAGTTAACCCCCCCCCCCAAACCAATGTTCTGCAAACTTAGAAGAAATAACAAAATTAAACCAAAATTTGGCAAGCTAATTTCTAAGCAGACGCTTAACAAGGCATTGTGGCTTCTTAACCGCTTAAGAGGTCAAGAACTCTGGTCGCACCGTTTTTGCTACCGCTTTTAAAACATTGGCAAGTAGGCGGGTGGGTGGTGTATAACATGTATACATGTATATGTGCGGATGTATATGTATATGTGAGTGTACAGAGAGAACAAGATAGACGATTAACTGCGTCTCTTAACCAATGAACGCACCTTCTATTGGATGACGTCTTCGATGCGAAAAGGCGCTTTTGCTTGGTTGCTTTGTTGTTACATATTTAATTCAATTTTGGTTATTTATGGGCTTATTTGCAAACTCCGGTGTTGGCTTGTGATTATTTGTTTTATCAAGACTTAATTGGTTTCGTGCTATAGCCTCTCCTCTAAAAATTGAAGTTCTAAAATTTTTGTATAGCACATGATGACCAACTTTTGTAAACTCAAATATTTGAATGCATTGCAAAGCCTATGTAGCGATTGTTTGTCAATCACTATCTAGTTGCAATGAGGAATTCTGCATGTGACAAATTGAGAATAGACATAGGCATCGATCTGCCACTATAGCCAACCAAATTTAACATAATCATTCTTCCATCTTTGCCCCACAGTTGTTTGTGGACCATCAAAATGGCACCCACTTCTCTCGACACTAGATCTTGTTCCCGAAACCCGTCTAGTGTCACCACCCCAAAACTCCATCACTCCCTTCTTCTTTGTTCACGCTCAGAAAAAAGATGGGAGTGTTGGAAAATGTCACCTATTTAGAACTTATTTAGAAGGTTATTGTCATAATAAAACTATGACAAATTTAAAAAATATACCCTTTGGCCTTTTGCTCAATAGCCAACCCCATAATGATACAAAAGTCATAGATAAAGATAACCAAGATTAACAATTAATCCTTTCCATAGAAGCTACGCCTAGCAGATATCAAAAATCAAAATATAGAAAGTAAAGAAGATCAATTAAATCAACGAATACCTCAATTCCTGGCAGTTTACCCCTATCTGAGACATCAACTTCCCGCTCAAATTCTCACAATTATGCAAGCAAATCTCATGCAGCGTCGGCCTCAACAAAACCCCAATCGAAGAATCATCGAGCCTCGCACAATCAAGCTTCAGGCTCTTCAGGTGGGGGTTCTGCGGCGAAAGCAGCGGCCTCAACAGATCCATCGAAGGCGCAGTATCCTAAACACAAACACACACAAAAAATCAACTTTTTCGATCAAATCAGGGAAAAAGATGAAATTGATCACATACGAAGATGTGGAACGAAGGGACGAAGGTTAGGGTTTGGGAAGCGGAGTGGCGGAGGCATCTGGAGGCGGCAGCGGCGGAGCAGATCGATCGGACGTCGAGCTTCGAGAGGATCGTCGAGATCACAGTTGAAGGGAGGATGAGATCGAGCGAAGACGAAGAATTTGATGGCCTTTGATGAATCTCTCCTTTGTCTTCGGCCATGGCGATCCTCTAGCGACAAAGTTTTTGGGATCAGAATAGAAAGCGAAAGAGAGGTTGTTAGACAATTTGAGGATGATTATTAGCGCGGATAAACCTCAGGGCGCCTCTCCTGCCACAGCCAAAATGACTGGAGACACAGCCTCATAAATAAGTTCATCCCTTTATTTACTTATTTACCCTCCTCCTCCTCCTCCTCCTCCCCCTCATTTTAATCTCAACATAATTAGTCAAAACCATGGTTTCGTCTCCAATTCAACAAATCTTCAGCCGTAATCTTATTATTATTCCCTTCCCTTTTTTATCCATTCCCTTCCTTCTTTTTATCCATATTTTTTAGATTCTTCTAATTTAAGCATCTAATCAAATTAAACGAAACTCTTTTGGTCTGCTTTTTCATCCGTGAAATATTCAGAGGTACGATAAAATCGATAATCCATTTTATTAACTTTTTTATCGGAATTGAATTTGATGATGCATTTTTCGAAAACCCATTTGGATTCAGTAATCGTCACATCAGAATTTTTGATCAAAATCGCTCCTTTTGTTGTTTTCAGAATTGGGTTCCGTGAATTGAATGAAAATTGAGAGAAGCCATTGATCAAAATCTTATCTTTAATTGCTTTTGGTGTTTATCCATCAAATTTGTGAAAACCCATTTGGATTCATTAGTCAAAACAGTTGGAATTTTAGTCATAGTTGTAAATTTAGGTTGTTATTTGGATCTTCACTTTTTGGTAAAAATCTTACCTTAAGGTTTTTTATGACCATATATGGTTGAGAGCTACTTCACGGAGTTTCTTAATTAGTGTGGGGAAAAATTCAACTGTGCAAACACATACATTTTTCAAGTGATCAAGTTTGCGATCCTTGTTGCTTCGACCGATTGCCCAGTGAATTCTTGTATCGGCAAGATCAGATCACAGAGAGAGAAACACAATGAATAAGGAAAAAAGGAATTGGCATCATTTATTGAGGATTGAGGGTGTGGCCACAACCATTTGGTTGTGGCAATAGAGAAATAGAGGTGACCTAAACCTAATTGGATTTAGTTTTATCAGGGAATTTATCGTTATACCCTTTAAACTCTTACAAATTTATATATTACCCTGAAAAGCTTATGTTTATTGATAGCCTTAAATATAAACTCGTTTTCATGGGTTGTGAAATATGTCACACTTGTGTGAAAAGATTTGATAAGATTTTTAACCTAAAATAGAATAAATTTTAAAATATTTTTAGAAACGCCTTTGACCCATAACAAAAAACTATCAACGCTTTTCAAAATTATGAAAAACTATCATGCCTTCTTAACGGTCATCGTTTGTCAACTTTAATTGTTTAACCATTCACATCAAATGACCATTTTGACTTTTTCATAAATACAGTAAACTTGATTAATGATTTTAAATAATTGTGAAATATTAATCATACAATGAATGTGGTGGCAGGTGGAGGAGGTCGGCGGGCATGACGATGGATGGAAAAGGCCAACGAGAAAGGAGAGCAGCGGAGGTGATGAAAAGAAAGATGATGAAGTTGGTCATGAAGTTGATGACGTCAATAATGATGAAAACGGAGAAGAGAGAGAGGTGGGGGAGAGAGACCTGGGCGCTGAAAGGAGGTGGAGGAGAAAGGGGCGGAGCCGGGGGAGGGAGAAGATGATGGAGTTATAGACGGTCTAGGGCAAAGGAAAGGGCGAAGTTGGGGGAGGTCGAGGACGGAGTTGAGAGGCGAAAGGAGGGTCATGGGTTGAAGAGTGGGGCCAGACGATGGGAGACACGGATCGACGGTGTGGAGAGGAGGAAGACAGATTTGAAGACATATGGAAGCATTTGAAGGTGGAAAGTGAAAGAGGAAGAATAAGAAGATTAGGCTAAGGATTAGGGTTTCGAAGGTTAGGGAAGTGTCACGTCCCCCTTCCTAAATACGGAATACGAGGGGTGATTAGGCCAGCCATATTCTTACGGTCAAGAAATAATCCCGCCGTAGTCACACATCGGCTTCCAGCATTACATGGTAATCAGTAAACACAGCACGAAAGCAAAGGAAATCACAGCTCTCAATTTTATCATATTGAATCAACAGAGTTCAAGATACAATTATCCGCATGAAAAAACAACTAACCAAAAGAAATATTAATATCCTTATTGCAGGCAGAGACGATAACGTTGGCATCGCGGTCTAAATATCCGGGATCTCGAATGGCAGATCCTGCTCCTGAGCTGAGTCCACTACGTCCTCTGAGCATGCACACATAGGTCATCAGGGAGACACACACACACACATGTGTGTGTGTACAGTGATGTTAAGCATGAAATGAACGGCAAAGTACAGTAACGTGAGGATATGGAATATCAAATGAACGTAGTATGGTATATGTATCATGTCAGCAATCCATGCAATATGTATGTCATTACCTATCATTCACTGAGTCAAATGAAATCAATCGGTGAAAAAGGATGCTCGTGTTTAATAAGGGTCTCGTGCATACCCGAAACTACGGTCCGCTGTTGTCCGAGACATAACCCTGCAGCCGTGCCGCTAGGCCCATAGCCTTATATATATATATATATATATATATATATATATATATATATAATCGAATGATCATCCTCTAAGTCATTGTACCTCGCTACTAAGTCATTGTACCTCGCTAAATACGAGTTCGATTCCACCTTGATTTCCCCATGTTACAATAACTATATGTATATGACTAGTTGTATATAAGCATGCGCCAAAATTACGGTTTTATTCACTTTTCATTGCACTGTTCACTTTCACGAATTAATCACTTATCTCTGGCGTACTTGATACAACTAATCCAATACCACTCACGTTCGACAATGCAAAGTTCGCTATGAACTACTATGAACGTTCGCCATCACTAAAGATATCACGGTTGGGTAAATACGAGAATGATGCTACATATCAAGTCATGTACGATATAAATCATAACGCGCATTACGAGTTCAGTAAAACATATTAAATCGTACAATCATAATTAGACAAAATGATACAAAAAAGTAGAAAGGAAACTTAAACAGCAATCCAAAAAAATTGGTTCCAGGTCAAATGGGTTTCAGATTCGTAGGTTATGATCATTTTGTAACAACTCCAATTTCAATGTACATAAAATTGTTTAAAAGTTAATGTACAATTGGGGTATTTACAATTCCTGTAAATGCTATAAGAATTTGATTTACTTTAGAACAGCAAGAAGGAGCTTGTAGCTCACTGGTAAGACATTGCACTGCTGAGACATAGCACAAGAGTTCAAATCCCATCAGCCACATTATCTTTTTGTTTTATTTTCCTTTAATCTTTTTAGAAGCCCATGGGTCTGCACGTGCACTACACGCAAACTGAAGAGTCACAAATTATTTAAACATGTGCACTGAAGAAGACCAATCGACTAGGACACGTGGCACTCGACCCAACCCCAACCGACGGTAAAGACCCGGCGAGATGCTCGAATTTACCACTACCACCGGTCCAACCGTCCGTGTTGCCCCCCAAACTTTAACCCTTGAAACCCCTCGCCTACCCCACTCCCCCTAGGTTGTTTGTCTACTCTGCACATTTCCAATGAACATTAAAACACTCTTTAAATCCATTTTTAATACAAATTTTAATTCACCTATTCAATACACCGAACCCTAGTTTTTCTTATAAATACCATACCCCATTTCTCACATCCTCACTCACAAATCCCTGCCAAAACTCTCAAAAACTTTCAAGTCCTTTTTGTGTACAAGTGAAGTTAGCGGAGCACGAATGTCACGCCCCGCTTCCCAAAATACGGAATACGAGGGGTAGACAAGGCCAGCCATGCTCCTACGGTCAAGGAAAAGTCCTGCCGTAGTCACACTTCGGCTTCTAGCTTTTCATGGTAAACAGTAAATGATGCGCAGGTGATGGGAAAATGCAGTAACTGAAGGAAACAATATAAAGACTGATCTGAAGTGGAACAAATGAATGTAAATCGGGAAGGCAAGTCAAGAAGTCTGTGATGCACGTCTAGATCTGGTCCAAGCTAAATCTTCTCCTCACACTGAGCATGCATACTCAGGTCGTCAGAGCGACACAATAGCAATATAATGTATATAGTTAAATAACAGTTCTAACAGTGGTAAAGAATATGAATAACAGTAAATCAGTGACAGCATGAATATAAATGAGCAGAGATCAATGCAGCGGAAAAGTAAAGCAGTATAACAATATGTCACGAATATCAACACAGTATAGAAGAAATATAAATGACAGTAACCCTATCGGTCTCTAAGTCTCACTGCACAGGTCAATAAGCCTATCGTCAGTCCAAGTGTGAGAGTCAACCACTCGCGAGTGTCCTCCACCCAAGGGTAGAACCCAAGGGCAAGGGACCACGGGCCCAACATGTAACGAGTGTATCACGGTGTATATAGCACATACCCTGTAAATCTCCATATAACTCCCTAAATATATAAGCCGGCATGGGACTCCCGAGATTCTGTTGAATTCATACTTGAACTACCCCACACCCCGTGGTCTACATCAAACGCTAACCATAACCCTAAATACTAATCGATCCGTGACAAGTCTGCGCGAGAACTGGAGGCAGGACCTCCATCAAGCACGTCCCGACTAATACCTAAGATAAATGGCAGTGTCGGATGCCTTATCTGTGACATCCGTGCAAGCGCTTCCATAAGTGTCCCATACCACTTATAGTCACACGTACACGCATCCCACAGACGTCGACAATGCAATAGAATAAAAGGGACACTGATTGTGCACAAGTACGTATCACTTTCACTTAATCACGAATACACGAACACTGACGTACTTGCCACAATCAACACTAAAATCTAACACTGGGTAAATGCACGATGTCACTAGGTTATCAATACAATGACATGGGTATGATATGATGCGTGAACAAGTATATAAACATGGTGAGGATGTTATAAAACCGCATTCTTTCACTTGCACGATTTATCATGAAACATATGTATATAATTTGGCGAAATGACAAACAGGTAGTAATTAATATGTTCAGTTATCTATCCATCTAATTTGGTTTCGAGCCAAACGGGTTTCTGGATCATTAGTTATAACTGTTTCATTTTAAGCGCACGCGGCTGGAAATCCAGTTTCAGAATCAGGAATCCATTTCGCAACGCATTTTAACCCCAGTTGGGATCATAATTTAGCGACGCTACAGTTGAATGAATTCTAGGGTTTTCAGTAAGGTTTTCAACGCAACAAACGGATCTTCAATCGCGTCTGTACGTTAGGAGTTATAATCTGTTTAATATCAACATGCCAATTCTGATTCTGCTGGGACTGTTATGTGTCCCGATCTTCTAAATTACAGATTAAATAGTAAATGATAACGAAACAGGATGAAACTAATTGTGTTGTCTAGCTAACAGAGTTACCTACAATAAGAAGCGGAGTTCCTCAACCTAAAAGTTAAGGAAATCCTATGGTATCCAATACGAAACAGCAAACAAAGACTGGAGTCACTCTGGACTGCAGTCCAGAGTCGCACTCCGATCCGAATATCACCACAGTTTAAATACAGAAATGTCAGGAAACCAGTGTAGGATTAAAGCTCGTCGAGTTGGCTTCGTTTTGAGCCCTCGAACGCACTAATCTAGTATGTATATGATTTATGGTAAATTTAACGGTTTTCAGGTACAGTAAAATTTCAATTTTACGGTTAAACTTGGGGGCAGTTGTTTTAGTCTTTAACAATCAAATTATCCAACGAAATTCACACACTATGTTCATAACCCTACGGGCCAACCTACACCATTGAGTTCCGTCAAATTTGATAATGTTTTTCTAAGGGAACAAGCATCGAAAAGTTACGGCACATAATAGTTTTAAACTCGTAACTTTATAATCTAGGCATTTAACAATTATAACTTAAGTAAAATAGCATGTAAGCAAGTAAAAACTTGCCTGGAGGCGTCTAGACGATGTACGGTGGCTGTGACGTCACGAACGCGCGACACACGCGCGGCTCGGCACCTGACTTGGCTCGAACACGAGTCTCGGCACGACAGCTCGCAGTTTGGTAGTCGGGCTCGGCTGTGACGCTTGGCTCTTGTGCAATGGCTGTGGGGGTGGTCGGTTGAGAGAAGGAGAGAGAGAGTTAGAGTTAGACACAGTGAGAGAGTGAGTTAGATTTAGAGAGAGAGAGAGAGAGGAAATTGCAGAGAGAGGGTGAGAAAGAGAGAGCTGAGAGAGTGAGGGTTTAGAGAGGGAGAGAGAGAGAGGGATTGAGAGAGGGAGAAAGAGAGAGAGAGAGAGTGAGGGAGTGAGGGAGTGAGAGAAGCAGAGTGGGAAAGAGAGAGAGACAGTGAGAGGGGGAGTTAGAGAGAGTAAGAAAGAGATGACGATGAAGACGACGACGATGAGAAGATCACCGGCGTCGGGGGCAGGGGACTCGATGTGCAGGTGAGTGGGTGTAGGGAAGTCGCTCGGGCAGTGGAGGAAGAGGAGGAGGGGAGGAGTGAGGCAGTGTGGTCGTCGGCGGCTATGAGAGGAGCGGGTGTGCAGGGAGGTCGGCCGGGGTTAGCTCGAGGCAAGGGTTTCTGGGGTGAACGAGGGGAGAGGACGAGAGATCCAGAAAGAGAGTGCGTGAGGTAGAGAGGAGAAGGGGAGGAGACTGGGAAGCGTTTCGAGGTAACGTTCTCGAACGGGGCGCGTGGAGTGGCGATGTGGGCGCAGGCGAAGGTTGCGGCGGAAGAAGGGGAACGCGCGCGGAGGTTATGGCAAAGAGCCGTTGGAGGAAGACGAACAGGAGCGGGCCGAGAAGTGGGTGTGGGCGCGAGGGAGATTGGGCTGGGCCGAGAGAAATTTAAGGAAAAGGGAAAAAACAAGGGTCTGGGCCGGAAGGAGAGTAGGCCGGGCCAAGGTGATGAGAATTTGATTAAAATGAATGGGCTGCGGGCTGTGGAGAATTTAATGTACTAATTTTTCTAAAAATGAACTTATGGGCTGGGCTTGCAACGAAAAGAATAAATTAAAACCGGGAAAAGGAAGACACGGCCGGGTTGGGTAGCTGGCTCAAATAGAATAAATTAATTATGGGGAAATGATTTGGATGGAAGAGAAACGGCTGGGAAAGTTGGGCCAGAGAGAGTGGGCCAACAATAAAATGGAAGAATTAAGGGAAAAGAACAAGGGTTGGGCCGAGAAAATATCAAAAGAAAAGATGGGTGAGGAAGTAAAGGAAGTGGGGGCTAAACAGATAAGAAAGATATATGGAAAAGGGAAACGGGCCAGGCTGGGGAAAAATAGTGAAAAGAGATGAAGAAAGATTTGGTTTTGGGGGTTTAGGGTTTAAAGAAGTTTTCTTTAAAATAACTAAATAATTAATCATGACAAAATTCATAGTTTAAATAGAAATACAGATTTAGGCGTATAAAAAGAAGCAGGTATTACAACATACCACCCTTACAAAAATTTCGTCCTCGAAATTTAAAATAAACGATAAGTTATATAAATATAAGTGAAAGCTATTTAGATTGCACACTAACACCAAAGATTTATTATCAGTACGGGGACGAAGAAGTTTTAAAATAGGTGAATGTAAGAACAATGTACGGAAAGCTAGATCTAAAAAGCTATAATGTAGGAATAACTACAAGGGTAACTTCATATACGGAAATATAAATAACAACAATAACCGAACAGTATTATTCGAGGCGTACTCGATAAAATCGAAATTTAACTATGTGCACGTATATTCATAATCAAGTAGCATAGCAGAAATAATAAGTATCAAGTATAACCACTTATAATAGTAACAACACAACACTCGAAGATAAAGTAACCATAATGAGGTAGTGAAAGCTTATTCGGTAGGTTAAAATACTTTTAGGACGAAGTATCGATCAAATAGCGTAGAAAACTCTTATAGTGAAAATAAAGAGCATGGAATAAAATATGTGCGGTGTAAGTTGTGCTACTGAAATGAAAATAACAATAATGTACTTCAAACCTAAAAACGGAGTAATCAATGACACGTACTCTTTGATAAATACAAAATACTGAAAACTAAATTTTTGAATAACAGTGTCCCTAAATGTCATTAGGGTAAAAGGAAGAACATAAATAGGTATAGAGCTAGATAGGGTAATGATTATAAGGAAGTGTGGCTCAATCAAAAGGTTGAAGCGTGTCGGCTATAGGCTGAAGATCAAGGAGACTGGGATCGGGTTAGCACAGAAGGTAATGGTGAGCAACAAAAGAACTACCAGGTAAAAGTATAGGGGAGACTAACGATTGGTAAATCTTATGAATCAAGAATTTGAAAGGTTAAAGAACTCGGTAATTCATAAGGAAGGTCCTCCTCCCAGAAAGATCTCAAACAGGGTACATACGAAGGGTGAATGGCGGCTCACTCCAAGGATTAGGGTGTGGTACCTTCGAGGGTAACAACTATACAAGGAGTAGGGGTGGACAGCCAGGGAAATCAGCAGAAAAATGGATATGGGAAATAAACAAGTATCAAGCGAACCAATAATCAAAGAGTTTACGAATTCAGAAGATTTATTTCATTCAAGAAAATTTGAAACAAGACATTCTCAAAGACGAAAAGTGGCCCTAAACTATACACAGATTATTCGGCCAAAAGACAATATCAAAAGAAATCCCATCAGTCGCGGTGGTGGAGATTCAGCAGGTTGCGGTAGGCTCGTGCGCTCAGGTAGGGGCGTCCATTTCCAAAGCGCCTCGCAGGTATCGCTAAAGGAAGTTCTTCCGTGGCAGGGTCTTGAGCTTCTGGTCCTTCATCCTCGGATAGAACTTCTTCATCGAGATCCAATTCCATGTGATCCTCTACTTCTGGGTTTTCTTCCATGGGGTCTTCCTCCACTAGATTTTCTTCTTTTGGATCTCCCTCAGGATCTTCCTCTATCGGGTCTTCTTCTATAGGGTTCTCTTCAGGATCTCCTTCTTCTTCGTCAGAATCGGCTATCATGTCAAATTCTGGGGCGGCTACTGCTTCGTCCTCTGGATCATTGTTTTCGAAGTTGACCTGGGGACCATTGACTTCATCGTCGGAACTCGTTAGTGTGTGATCTAAGGAAACGCATGACTGCGCATCCTCGTCTAGATGCGGCGCTGCTCCAGGGTGGGCCATGGTCTGAAAGAAAGAGAGTCATGATTAGACAGTGGAATATATCAAGGAAAACTCGGGGTACGCAATGTAGGAAAAATATGCGGCTGCAGGAACTGAAAGATCAGAATGAAAATACTGTGATAATGAATAGAATTTGACATAAAGGAAGCATGAGAATGATACATATATATGATTCAAATTTCATTGCATTCAACTAAAAGTTCAAGGGATACAAGGTTTCAAATAGAAAGAAATATTCATAAAGGATGACACATTATTATTACTGAAAGTAGATAACATGAAAATTATTCTTCGACTACTACAACATTGCATTCTCGTCGCGTGAGTTGAATCCTGCGTTTGATCCGCCTTATCGTCGAAGTCCGAATTACGCGGCAATCCTCACTTGGCAGAAGTGGGGAGAGTGGCCAAGTTTCTTCCTTGCAGTTCTTTCCTTTCTGGGCAACCGTTGATGATGTGTTCGCTGGATCCACAAATTAGACATTTTCCTTGGGCGCGGCGACAATCCCTTTGAAGATGTCCTGGCCTCTTACAATATCCACAGCAAAGGTTCTTCTGATGCTTCTGTTGACGCTTCATCTTCTTCTCCTTCCTTTGTCCAATAGGGATCCCTTTATGATAGGAGACTCCCGCTGGGGCCTGATTCACCTGTCTTCTCAATCCTTCAGCTAATAAATCGTTTGTCCGCTCCTGGGCTTCCCTTAAACCTTGCAGTACACCCAGAATCTCAACAGTCTGATTCTGGGGAGCGGATAAAGATGAAGAGTCGTTGGAAGACATGATCCTGAAACAACAATTTCGAGAATAATATGAGTCACACGCTAAATGAATCAAAATATGATATGGATAGAACAAGGATTCAAGAATATCTGAGATGATGAATATCATTACAAGTGGAGAATCAACTGTATCGCTTTAAGTCACTTGATTAGAGTACGGTAGTGCAATGGCAACCACGTATCCTCATCAAGTCACCCGAAACCATAGCGAATGGATAGCTGAACACACTACGTGAATATGAATCAAGAATGACAAGTTTACAACCTAGACCAAGGAGTGTCTTAGATTGCCAAACTATGCACGGGAAACTGCAATCCCAATTGATGCAAAACCTGGCTCTGATACCAACTAAACCATGTCACGCCCCGCTTCCCAAAATACGGAATACGAGGGGTAGACAAGGCCAGCCATGCTCCTACGGTCAAGGAAAAGTCCTGCCGTAGTCACACTTCGGCTTCTAGCTTTTCATGGTAAATAGTAAATGATGCGCAGGTGATGGGAAAATGCAGTAACTGAAGGAAACAATATAAAGACTGACCTGAAGTGGAATAAATGAATGTAAATCGGGAAGGCAAGTCAAGAAGTCTGTGATGCACGTCTAGATCTGGTCCAAGCTAAATCTTCTCCTCACACTGAGCATGCATACTCAGGTCGTCAGAGCGACACAATAGCAATATAATGTATATAGTTAAATAACAGTTCTAACAGTGGTAAAGAATATGAATAACAGTAAATCAGTGACAGCATGAATATAAATGAGCAGAGATCAATGCAGCGGAAAAGTAAAGCAGTATAACAATATGTCACGAATATCAACACAGTATAGAAGGAATATAAATGACAGTAACCCTATCGGTCTCTAAGTCTCACTGCACAGGTCAATAAGCCTATCGTCAGTCCAAGTGTGAGAGTCAACCACTCGCGAGTGTCCTCCACCCAAGGGTAGAACCCAAGGGCAAGGGACCACGGGCCCAACATGTAACGAGTGTATCACGGTGTATATAGCACATACCCTGTAAATCTCCATATAACTCCCTAAATATATAAGCCGGCATGGGACTCCCGAGATTCTGTTGAATTCACACTTGAACTACCCCACATCCCGTGGTCTACATCAAACGCTAACCATAACCCTAAATACTAATCGATCCGTGACAAGTCTGCGCGAGAACTGGAGGCAGGACCTCCATCAAGCACGTCCCGACTAATACCTAAGATAAATGGCAGTGTCGGATGCCTTATCTGTGACATCCGTGCAAGCGCTTCCATAAGTGTCCCATACCACTTATAGTCACACGTACACGCATCCCACAGACGTCGACAATGCAATAGAATAAAAGGGACACTGATTGTGCACAAGTACGTATCACTTTCACTTAATCACGAATACACGAACACTGACGTACTTGCCACAATCAACACTAAAATCTAACACTGGGTAAATGCACGATGTCACTAGGTTATCAATACAATGACATGGGTATGATATGATGCGTGAACAAGTATATAAACATGGTGAGGATGTTATAAAACCGCATTCTTTCACTTGCACGATTTATCATGAAACATATGTATATAATTTGGTGAAATGACAAACAGGTAGTAATTAATATGTTCAGTTATCTATCCATCTAATTTGGTTTCGAGCCAAACGGGTTTCTGGATCATTAGTTATAACTGTTTCATTTTAAGCGCACGCGGCTGGAAATCCAGTTTCAGAATCAGGAATCCATTTCGCAACGCATTTTAACCCCAGTTGGGATCATAATTTAGCGACGCTACAGTTGAATGAATTCTAGGGTTTTCAGTAAGGTTTTCAACGCAACAAACGGATCTTCAATCGCGTCTGTACGTTAGGAGTTATAATCTGTTTAATATCAACATGCCAATTCTGATTCTGCTGGGACTGTTATGTGTCCCGATCTTCTAAATTACAGATTAAATAGTAAATGATAACGAAACAGGATGAAACTAATTGTGTTGTCTAGCTAACAGAGTTACCTACAATAAGCAGCGGAGTTCCTCAACCTACAAGTTAAGGAAATCCTATGGTATCCAATACGAAACAGCAAACAAAGACTGGAGTCACTCTGGACTGCAGTCCAGAGTCGCACTCCGATCCGAATATCACCACAGTTTAAATACAGAAATGTCAGGAAACCAGTGTAGGATTAAAGATCGTCGAGTTGGCTTCGTTTTGAGCCCTCGAACGCACTAATCTAGTATGTATATGATTTATGGTAAATTTAACGGTTTTCAGGTACAGTAAAATTTCAATTTTACGGTTAAACTTGGGGGCAGTTGTTTTAGTCTTTAACAATCAAATTATCCAACGAAATTCACACACTATGTTCATAACCCTACGGGCCAACCTACACCATTGAGTTCCATCAAATTTGATAATGTTTTTCTAAGGGAACAAGCATCGAACAGTTACGGCACATAATAGTTTTAAACTCGTAACTTTATAATCTAGGCATTTAACAATTATAACTTAAGTAAAATAGCATGTAAGCAAGTAAAAACTTGCCTGGAGGCGTCTAGACGATGTACGGTGGCTGTGACGTCACGAACGCGCGACACACGCGCGGCTCGGCACCTGACTTGGCTCGAACACGAGTCTCAGCACGACAGCTCGCAGTTTGGTAGTCGGGCTCGGCTGTGACGCTTGGCTCTTGTGCAATGGCTGTGGGGGTGGTCGGTTGAGAGAAGGAGAGAGAGAGTTAGAGTTAGACACAGTGAGAGAGTGAGTTAGATTTAGAGAGAGAGAGAGAGAGGAAATTGCAGAGAGAGGGTGAGAAAGAGAGAGCTGAGAGAGTGAGGGTTTAGAGAGGGAGAGAGAGAGAGGGATTGAGAGAGGGAGAAAGAGAGAGAGAGAGAGTGAGGGAGTGAGGGAGTGAGAGAAGCAGAGTGGGAAAGAGAGAGAGACAGTGAGAGGGGGAGTTAGAGAGAGTAAGAAAGAGATGACGATGAAGACGACGACGATGAGAAGATCACCGGCGTCGGGGCAGGGGACTCGATGTGCAGGTGAGTGGGTGCAGGGAAGTCGCTCGGGCAGTGGAGGAAGAGGAGGAGGGGAGGAGTGAGGCAGTGTGGTCGTCGGCGGCTACGAGAGGAGCGGGTGTGCAGGGAGGTCGGCCGGGGTTAGCTCGAGGCAAGGGTTTCTAGGGTGAACGAGGGGAGAGGACGAGAGATCCAGAAAGAGAGTGCGTGAGGTAGAGAGGAGAAGGGGAGGAGACTGGGAAGCGTTTCGAGGTAACGTTCTCGAACGGGGCGTGTGGAGTGGCGACGTGGGCGCAGGCGAAGGTTGCGGCGGAAGAAGGGGAACGCGCGCGGAGGTTATGGCAAAGAGCCGTTGGAGGAAGACGAACAGGAGCGGGCCGAGAAGTGGGTGTGGGCGCGAGGGAGATTGGGCTGGGCCGAGAGAAATTTAAGGAAAAGGGAAAAAAACAAGGGTCTGGGCCGGAAGGAGAGTAGGCCGGGCCAAGGTGATGAGAATTTGATTAAAATGAATGGGCTGCGGGCTGTGGAGAATTTAATGTACTAATTTTTCTAAAAATGAACTTATGGGCTGGGCTTGCAACGAAAAGAATAAATTAAAATCGGGAAAAGGAAGACACGGCCGGGTTGGGTAGCTGGCTCAAATAGAATAAATTAATTATGGGGAAATGATTTGGATGGAAGAGAAACGGCTGGGAAAGTTGGGCCAGAGAGAGTGGGCCAACAATAAAATGGAAGAATTAAGGGAAAAGAACAAGGGTTGGGCCGAGAAAATATCAAAAGAAAAGATGGGTGAGGAAGTAAAGGAAGTGGGGGCTAAACAGATAAGAAAGATATATGGAAAAGGGAAACGGGCCAGGCTGGGGAAAAATAGTGAAAAGAGATGAAGAAAGATTTGGTTTTGGGGGTTTAGGGTTTAAAGAAGTTTTCTTTAAAATAACTAAATAATTAATCATGACAAAATTCATAGTTTAAATAGAAATACAGATTTAGGCGTATAAAAAGAAGCAGGTATTACAACGAAGCTCCGACGAAATTCCGAGGAGATTCCGGCGACGAAACGACGTCCCGACGCTTCCCTATTCTTCCCCTACCTCTCTTCTTCCTAAATAGCCAGTAAGTCCCCTCTTCCTCTCTTTTTCTCTATTCTAAAAATCTTAAACACTAAAACCCGACTGAAGCGGAGTTAATCCGACTTTCGATTCGGTTTATCTTTAAAAATCATATTTTTCTTAAATAAGAAAATACCAAACTTTCATATCATGTTCAATAAACATTAAAAAATATATTAAACAAGTTTCACATCAAAAGAATTTATATTGCAACTTTTATCGCAGTTTTACAGTAAAATACCACATAGTTTAGTTTACCGACATAAAACAATATAAATTTGTATTACCTTTAGATAGTTCACGAGGTAACGACCTACCTCATCACAACACACATGTTTGACATAGCACGAAGAAGCTTTGGAAATATTTTCATTGAGATAACACGACTTACAAATAAATATCTTTAACTTATAAAACCATTTCTATAAAAAGATGTATTAGACATTTTCATGCAATTGCGCCTCTACAACCCACTTTTGGGGACTCCGTTCGGGATGGTATGGATTATTACACATCCTCGGACCTAGTAGAGCGAGATGCAGACCTCCGCAAGAAGCATTCGATCTCGATGGAATTTTTATACATTTTTTCTTTAGAAAACGAGATTTCTACAAGAAAATAAATAAATTATTTTCATTATATATATATATATTATCAAAATATCTATTTTAATTATATAAACATTCCAAGTTTTCTAAATCAAAGGAATCACTATTACATGAAAATACCATCCAAATACAACACAATTACAGTACAACAAGAAAATACCATATACTATGAAAATTAGGTTCTACTCACTAGAAATTTCACAATTATAAAATATATGTAGGGTGTTTTTCGTTACCCCATTGAGATGGGAATACGCGCGCGCTTGTCAGGCGCATTACAGATTCTCCCTGCCTAGGGTAGGCCGGAGTTTATTGATTGTGGGGATCCGAATCTTCGGCAGACGCGGACTAAGCTGCCGTTAATTACCCCTCGCCTTTGGAGTGAGGGAACCTCCGATTAACGGGTTAAACTGGTCATGCGAACTCAATGTGCAGTGTTCTGGTTTGAAGGGGGGTTTGGATATATTGGGGGTCCCGCAGAGTTTTTACGAGGGTCCCGCTACCCAGATAGCGGGCTGGGGGTCAAGGGGGCTAGCAGCCCCTTTACAGGGTGCGGGGCAGCGCCTCGGCCCAAATTTTTTTTGAGAGGGATAGTGTTATAGAGTATGTGTGTGTGTATACATATATATAAAATAAGAAAAGGAAAGGGCATCCAAACGATACGCGGGAAAAGCGCCGGCGCTTTGAGCGCAAGGGCGCTAGCGCTTTGAGCGCTAGCGCACCACGTGTCAGCACGTGGGCGTTCGAGCGGTAAAGGGACTTGGTCCCTGTAATGGGAGTTGTACTCCCAGAAAGGAGCACTTATTATTCTCTCTCTCTCTCTCTCTCTCTCTATATATATATATATATATATATATATATATATATATGAGGAGTTAAACTCCTAGGATGTTTTGAACCTTATGAAGGGCTTCTCCCCTTGAGCCCTAGTTCTTCCCAGAGTGGGGATTCTGGAGATGGGTCTTCTTCTTCTTCCTTTGTTGGCCGGATCTTGAAGATCAAGAAGTATGAGATTTTAAAAATCTCTCCTTTCTGAGATCTGATGGCAGATCTGAGTTCCCCTTTGTGGGTTCTGTGGTGAAAAAACTATTTTGTTTTATAAAAGGAAGAGCAAAACTCTTGATTTAATTCAAAAGAAAAATGAAGGTTTTAGAACCTTGAGGAAGAAGAAGATCACAGATCTGGATTTTTTCGGAGAGAGAAAAAGTATTGAGATATTTTCATTATTTTTTCCTTTATACGCTATACACTTTACATATAGCCCCTTGGGCTTTACACAAATGGCATTTTGGCTATCCCATGGCTCATGTGCCATTTCTTTTTGCACATAAGCCATGGGCTTTACAAAAATTTGGCTTTATGCCTATTTTGCACACATTCATGCATAAAAAAATTATATGAAAATTATTTATTACATGATCTATATTTTGGCATGGAGGAGGCTGGCCGCGGGCTCGACTTGGGCATGGGCCCTCTTGACCTGGGCTTGAGCCCACCTGGCTTGGGGTTGACCTTGACTTTGACTCGGTCAACCGGGGGTGCAAATTTTGACCCCAACAAAGTGCCCCCCATCAATAAATGCACACCGCACATTTGAGTTGTGTGCATGAAATTGATGGATCTTGAAGCTGAACTTCGAGGTGGAACATCATTCTGGGGACGGAGCATCATCCCGGGGAGCATGGTTCCCGGGGATCGGAGCATCATTCTGATCCGTGGAGCATAATTCCAAGGATCGGAGGAGATCGGAGCATCATTCCGAAGCGCGGAGCATAATTCCAAGGATCGGAGCATCATTCCGAAGGGCGGAGCATGATTCCAGAGATCGGAGCATCATTTCGAAGGGCGGAGCATGATTCCGAAGGGCGGAGCATCATTCCGATGAGCGGAGCATGATTCCTGGGATCGGAGCATCATTCCGATGAGTGGAGCATGATTCCAGGGGATCGGAGCATAATTCCGAAGAGCGGAGCATGATTCCAGGGGATCAGAGCATCATTCCGAAGAGCGGAGCATGATTCCAGGGGATCGGAGCATCATTCCGAAGAGCGGAGCATGATTCCAGGCATTGGAGCATCATTCCGATGAGCGGCAGACATTCTGACTGAAGCATAATTTCGATGCAGAGGTTGATTCCCAGGCGAAGCATGATTTCGACACGGGGTACATTCTGAGATGGAGCATGATTCCGGCGTAGAGCTTGTTGGCCGACTTGATTCCGAGACGAAGCATAATTTTGACAGGGAAGGCAGATACACCGAGGCGAAGCATGATTACGACGCGGGGGACACTCTGAGACGAAGCATGATTCCGGCGCAGAGCTTGTTGGTCGACTTGATTCCGAGGCGGGGCTTAATTCCGACGAGAAGGTCGCTGGTTGATTCCGAGCCGAAGCATAATTCCGACAGGGAAGGCAGATACACCGAGGCGAAACTTGATTTCGACGCGGGGTACACTCTGAGACGAAGTATGATTCCGACGCAGAGCTGGTTGGTTGATTTGATTCCGAGGCGGAGCATAATTCCGGCAGGGAAGGTAGATATCCCGAGGAGAAGCATGATTTCGACACGAGGTAAATTCTGGGACGGAGAATGATTCCGCCGCAGAGGTTGTTGGTTTGATTTGATTTGGGTTGACATCAGCATCGTTACACTGGAATATGGTACCAGGAGCGAATCATCATTTTCCATGAGAGGATTTGGGGATTTTTTTTGTCCGCATCTGCATTGCTGCACTGGAATAATGCCAGGAGCAACTCATCATTTGCCCCGGGAGGATTTGGGAATTGGTTTTTGCTTGGCATCAGTATCGCTACACTGGAATATGGTACCAGGAGCGAATCATCATTTGCGCTGTTTATCAGGAAGCGATGGCTTAGGAGACTGGTTTTAGGTCCCTATCACCTAAGACTTTTCAATTTTGTGAGCCGTAAGGGTCTCACAAAGCATTTTCTCCCTACGGGTCGTAAGGATCCCGTAGGTGTATTTTCTCCTTAGGAGTCATGGGGACTCCTAAGTGTGTTGCTCCTTTGTGAGTCGTAAGGATCTCACGCGAGAATTTTCTCCTCACAAAGTCGAGAGGACTTTGTGAGTGCATTTCGTCTCTTTTTTACGAGTTTGCGCCCTTTCGGATTTTCACAAACTCGCCGGCAGTCCTGCTGTTTTTACGCACGGAGCCCTTTCGGGTTTTCATCCGTGCTCATTTTGCTTGTGGACATACCCTTTTTTTTTGAATCTTCACCGCTGGTGGGACTTTGACCGTGGTCTCACCGGTAGGACTTGGGAGGGATTGGGATTGTTTTACGCCCGTGGATTGCATACGGTTTTGCAGGATGTATGATCCAGACCGTAGAGCCGAAAAAATTTCGGGACTTTTTTGGCGTCTGCGTCGCTGCACCGGAATATGGTACCAGGAGCGACTCATCATTCGCCGTTGGGGTATGGGATTTGGAATTTAGTTGGCGTCTGCATCGCTGCACTGGAATATGGTACCAGGAGCGACTCATCATTCGCCACTTGGGGATTAGGGAGCGATGGCTTAGGAGACAGGTTTAGATCCCTATCGCCTAAGGCTTTTCAATTTTATGGGCTGTGAGAGTCCCATAAAAGCATTTTCTCCCTACGAGTCGTAAGGATCCCGCAGGTGTATTTTCTCCTTAAGAGTCGTGAGGACTCCTAAGTGTGTTTTTCCTTTATGAGTCGTAAGGATCCCACAAAGGTTTGTTCTCCCCATGTATCGTGAGGACACATGAGTGGGTCTTCTCAATGGAGCATAATTCCAAAGGCGGAGACCAACCGTGTAACTGGTGATTACGGTGGGGTATGGGTATGATGAGAATTATTTGAGCCCGTGGATTGTATACAGTAGTCAATTTGGGGACTAGCCGTAGGGCTGGGAGAATTTTAGGAAATTGGATTTTGGTTGGCGTCTGCATCGCTGCACTAGAATATGGTACCAGGAGCGACTCATCATTCGCCGCTGTTTTTTTTTTGTTTTACCACGATTGCTCTATCTTTTCAGATTTTCTTATCGCGAATATCGCGATTGCCCTATCATTTCGGCTTTTATTCACGGTTGCCCCATCATTTCGGCTTTATTTTCATTTTTATTTTACTCGCTGATTTTTATTGCGAGTTGCCCTATCATTTCGGCTTTTCTTTATTTTTATTTTATTTACACATTTTTTGTTTATTTACATATATATATTTTTTTACATTCCCAGTTTAACGACTTAGAGGTCGATTGTTCCTAGTTTAATGACATGGTGGTCGATTGTTTTCAGAGAAAGGCAGACATCTGAGAGAATCAGTTTCGCGAAGAACTTCGGTCTCCATTTGTATAAAATTGGCGGTTGCAGCTTGACTGTTTGTTAACACGCCTTTGGACAGTTCTATCTCTCCTGCCTTGTATTGCTTTTCGACCCAATCTTTGAAGACGAAGCAGTCCTCAATGGCATGACCTATCACTCTTTGATAGGGGCAGTATTTGGGGTCATCGGTCCTATTCGCTTCCTGCGGTCTTTTTGACTCTAGCAGTTGTAGACCGTTTCTCAGGGCGTTTTTGAATATTTTACGGATTTTGTCCCTTCTGAAGGAATATACCTTGTCCAGCTTCTCTTTCAGTGGAGATTCTCCTCCCTCTCCGAACATTGGCTTCCGAAGCTGGTTGGCATTTGGCCCGTTCGACCCTTGCTTGTTTCGGTTAGCCGAGGCGTTGAAAGATTTAGTATCGTCGGAATTTCCGCCTTTGCGATTTTCGTCCTTTCGGTTTCTCCAGGACCTATTGTTATTTTGTGAGTCAGAGGAGGACTCCTGCTTTGAGCGCTCCAGCATCTGAACTTTCCTGGTCAGCTCTTAGAATGTTTTGAGACCCGCGGTGCATAGAAACGGGGCCATCCAATTGTTGAGATTTCCGACGAGGAAACTGACAGATTGGTCTTGCTCTATCGGCGGTTCGCATTTGACTGAGAGATTGTGCCATCGGGTTATAAAATTCATGCTGCTTTCGTTGTTCTTGGGCTTGGTCCTTACGAGCTCGGCAATGGTGATCTTATCGCTGACGCTCATGAACCTTTGTCGAAACAAAGATTCCATTTGGACGAAAGTAGTAACGGAGCCATCCGGTATGCTCGCGTACCAGTCGAAAGCAACATCGGTCAAGCTATTAACGAACTGGCGGAGGAGAAGCGCGTCATTGCCCCCAGTATTCCCGCATGAGGCTTTAAAGTAGGCGATGTGCTGATTCGCATTTCCCGTCCCATCAAATCTTCCGAATTTGGGGATGACATAGCCGCTTGGAAATTCTACCAGATCATACTGAGCAGGATATGGTCTCCCACTACTGCTGATATCTTTTTGCGCTTCGGCTTCAGCCACCAATGTTTTGACTTTGCTGGCAACCAAATCCATAATTTGATCTTGAGTTAGCGGGCTACTGTCATCGGCAGCCAAGACATTTCCCGAGATAGGATGCGACTGATTTTCATACGGTCCGCCCACTTTTGGATTTGAGGGAACGGGCGTCGGCCGTTTCGGAACACCGTTTCCCGGTTCATGAGAGCCATGCGCCTGATTGGGCGGCTGAGAGGCAAGTTGGGCCGTGAGACATTTGTCAAGTCGTCAATTTTTGAGTAGAGCTTGGCCATCTCCTTGTCTTTGCTTCTGAGCTGTTTTCGGAGCTCTTGGAGAAGTTGCTGCTTTGCATTCTTAGGACGGAAGATTGGCTCATCTTCGCTTTCCGAGCCCTCTTGGACCGAAGGGTCTTTCTGCCTATCATCCTCATCGAGAGGGTTTTCATCATCCAGCGGAGGCGGCTGTTCTTGGGAAGCGGCAACGACATTCAAGCCAGATGGGATCTGAGATGTGGTGGCCCCGTCCTTGCTCTTGCTGCGCGTGCCCACCGTGTAGACAGTGTGGACCACATATCCAGCCATTTCCCCATCTTCGGCGGGGTAACCCTGTTCTTCGAACCCCATGAGGTTCAGCCTAGCAGGAGCCCTAGACCTTTTGTTGGCTCTATATCTGAGCCTTTTCTGCCTTAGCTTCTCAATTTTAAGGGCTTGGCGGGCATCTATTTCCTGGGAAGCCACCGTGAGTCGATTAGCTGGGAGCTTAGAGAAGACACCCGATCGAGCAGTTGTCATGGGCACCGCTGGAGCTTGCTTGAGACGCCTTGTTGCCTTGTTGGTGTTGATGGCCTTGCCCCCAGCTGGGGCCAAGGAGAGTTGTTCGAACACCGACTTGCGTTTGAGTTGGGGCACCTTCGAGACCACCACATTTGGCATCTTGCCTTTCAAGACCGCTTTGTCTGCCACCGGGGCTTGAGAAACTGGGATGGCGTTAGCTGACACGAACAGGATAGAGCCGAATGGTAGTAGCGGCTCTTCCCATTGTCGCCTGAGACTGGCCGGAAGGACCGTCCTGGCGTCCATCTTCATCGTGTAGGAGATGGGAGCCGTGCTGAGAGCTGAGTTCATCATAGGAGACATTGTTGAAAAGTGATTGCTTGAAACCTGCATGAAAAAGCATTATTTTAGTATAGATATGGGTATGCATATTGATTGAGTTCGCATGAACGTTTAACCCGAAATATGGGAGGAGAGATTGGTCCCACCGGGCGTGCCAGAATCTGTAGGGTGTTTTTCGTCACCCCATTGAGATGGGAATACGCGCGCGCTTGTCAAGCGCATTACAGATTCCCCCTGCCTAGGGTAGGCCGGGGTTTATTGATTGTGGGGATCCGAATCTCCGGCAGCCGCGGACTAAGCTGCCGTTAATTACCCCTCGCCTTTGGAGCGAGGGAACCTCCGATTAACGGGTTAAACTGGTCATGCGAACTCAATGTGCAGTGTTGTGTTTTGAAGGGGGGTTTGCATATATTGGGGGCCCCGCAGAGTTTTTACGGGGGTCCCGCTACCCGGATAGCGGGCTGGGGGTCAAGGGGGCTAGTAGCCCTCTTGCGGGGTGCGGGGCAGCGCCCCCGGCCCAAATTTTTTTGAGAGGGATAGTGTTGTAGAGTATGTGTGTGTGTGTGTGTATATATATATATATATATATATATATAAAATAAAAAAAGGAAAGGGCATCCAAAGGATGCGTGGGAAAAGCGCTAGCGCTTTGGGCGTTAGCGCTTTGAGCGCAATGGCTCTAGCGCACCACGTATCAGCATGTGGGCGCTCGGACGCTAGCGCTCTGAGCGTAAGAGCGCTAGCGCTTTGAGCGCTAGCGCACCACGTGTCAGCATGTGGGCGCTCGGACGCTAGCGCTTTGGGCGCTAGCACTCTGAGCGCAAGAGCCCCACGTGTCAGCACGTGGGCGCTCGGGCGCTAGCGCTCTTTTGCTAGCGCTCGGGGCGCTAGCGCAGCACGTGTCAGCACGTGAGCGCTCGGGCGCTAGTGCTCTAAGCGCAAGAGCGCTTGCGCACCACGTGTCAGCACGTGGGCTCTCGGGCGCTAGCGCTTTGGGCGCAAGAGCGCTAGCGCACTACGTGTCAGCACGTGGGCGTTCGAGCGGCAAAAGAGACTTGGTCCCTGTAATGGGAGTTGTACTCCCAGAAAGGAGCACTTATTATTCTCTGTATATATATATATATATATATATATATATATATATATATATATATATATATATATATATATATATATATGAGGAGTTAAACTCCTAGGATGTTTTGAAGCTGATGAAGGGCTTTTCCCCTTGAGCCCTAGTTCTTCCCCAGAGTGGGGTTTCTGGAGACGGGTCTCCTTCTTCTTCCTTTATTGGCCGGATCTTGAAGATCAAGAAATATAAGATTTTAAAAATCTCTCCTTTCTGAGATCTGATGGCAGATCTGAGTTCCTCTTTGTGGGTTCTGTGGTGAAAAACTATTTTTTTTATAAAAGGAAGAGCAAAACTCTTGATTTAATTCAAAAGAAAAAAGAAGGTTTTAGAACCTTGAGGAAGAAGAAGATCACAGATCTGGATTTTTTTGGAGAGAGAAAAAGTTGTGAGATATTTTCATTATCTTTGCTTTTATACGCTATACACTTTACATATAGCCCCTTGGGCTTTACACAAATGGCATTTTGGTCATCCCATGGATCATGTACCATTTCTTTTTACACATAAGCCATGGGCTTTACAAAAATTTGGCTTTATGCCCATTTTGCACATATTCATACATAAAAAAATTATATAAAAATTATTTATTACATGATCTATATTTTGGCATGGAGGAGGTTGGCCGCGGGCTCGACTTGGGCATGGGCCCTCTTGACCTGGGCTTGGACCCACTTGGCTTGGGGTTGACCTTAACTTTGACTCGGTCAACCGGGGGTGTAAATTTTGACCCCAACAATATACATCTATGAAAACCATAAATACGATAATTAAATACTTGAGGTGTATTTTGAAAATTATATCAAACTATTTTTACATAAACCCTCTCAAGTTATACTAAAGTACAATAAGGACCCTAGTAAACATAGGTTTAAGTGGGACCAGTCTCTTGAGCCCATGGAGCCGGAGATATGGGTGCTTTCCTATTTAAGGTAGACAATCTAATAAACGGTGTTATCAACACGATAATTGTCTTGAAAAAAGACAAATCCTGCCGTCCATGTGCAGCAGTTACCGATAACATCAAAACTAATTCAGGATTTCAAGTTCTTTTTAAAATATCTGAATCGGACTGAGTCTCAATCTAATCAATCAGACTTGAATGTGATTCAAGTATAAATTATAATTCAACATGAATCCGTCTATTCAATCTATATCAATCTATATTGACTGAACCGAACCATGGATATTCTCCATCTACATGTACATCCATTATATTCGTTCCATTACTGATATCATGGTTCTGGCAAGTCATCCATATACAAGACAATACAATCCAAACAATACAATCAAGACATCGCGGGGTTTATAAGGGGTAGATTGGTACAGAAGGTGTTAAAAGTGGCACGAGACTGTAACCATAATACACCTAACCTGAATATCCATTGCCGTTGTATCGTGGCTGAACGGTTCCTTATGCTCCGTATACCTTAGTCTCCGGAATAGTGGGACTCCTCTCGTATGCACTGGCATTTTCTGTACCAAGTTACAAACAACAGCGTTAACAATATAATACAACTTTAAAAGTTACATTCTCCTTCTGTCTATACCTATTCTTTGGGACTTACCTGTAAGTCCATGTCACGCACCCCACGAGCTTGCGGGGAAGCGGAATATATGAAAAACAATTATCAAAGTTTCGTAACACGGACTTGAGCACACGGATCGTGTCTAAACCATTACTAGCAAACTACGAAAGGTTTAACTACTCGGATTCGAAGTTATACCTCACGTTACTTGTCCTTCGGGTCTTCATCGCTGTCCTCCACTCCTCGTAGGCTCTATGGAACATCGGCACCTCAACGGCCTCCTCGAGTCAAAGACGATCCACCCGAGAGCTACTACTCCAAGCTTGACCTCTAACTTGAGGTAACTAGGTTACTAAAAGTGCTAATCAAAGCAACCTAGGGGATATAGAGTAGGATTATGGATTAATAAGTCTTGCTAACCCTTGATCTCAACACATGAGAGGTTAGGCTTAGGGTTTGAAGAGAGAGAGAGCTTGAGGAGAGAGAAGGTGAGAATGAGAATCCTTTTGGAATAATCAATCATATGTGAATATATGAAACATATCATATAATTAAATGAATAACAAATAATGATATATCATCATGTTTCATTAACTCACACATTGATTCATCTCATGAGTCATTTAAACCATAAATGCAACATTAACTCCATGGATGAATCACACCATGACTCATTAAACCAATTAATGCAAATGCCACCTTAGCCTCCAACTCATCATACTTCTAGAAGCTTCTCGACAAATTACGAGAACGCCTCTCCTATCCGTGAAAACACGGAAATACTTTAGACTGTATAAATCCAATAATCCGATACTAGAATCTGGATTAAACCAAAGCCCGCTAGTAAAAACTGTCTGAACATCGTACGTGCGTAAAAACACGTATGCGTCCGAACCCTGTCGTAAAACCATACGACCTCTATATCGTTTCGCCCAAAGCAGGGAAACTCTCTGTGTGGGACTCTGAGGACTAGACACTATGCTGGCAGTGGGTTTAACCATAGACCGCAAGCGGCACTAGCTGTACGTAACGGTCCCCAGGTAGATGTCGATAAGAAGGACGATGAGGAACCCATCCGAACTCCTACTGAGCCTGATGTGACAATCTCCGTACAATCCGGTCTGTTCGTCTAGGACTATCGCATATCGGACCTAGAGGGGCGGTAAACGTCAGACCCCTAATAGTGGTATAAGTCGTGTCGGAGTGAAGCCCATTACACCTTGAGAAACTACTGGAACTTACCAGTAAATCTCGCTTGCCCTGGCCAGGGACTTTGCGTAATGGCTCTTCATACACAGCGCGATATCAACCCCCAATACCGGGAGAGACGAATCCTGTCTAACCGCCACTGCCTCCAAGTGCTTCGGGACTGCACCCAACTACTATCTGTTTGCACGACTCCTTTGAGCCGTGGTAGGGTAGTAATCTAAGTACAGTGGGAACACACCCGAGGCGAAAGAGCAGTATCAAGTCGACGGACTAAGCTGTACTCATGTCACCTGGGAATTGCTATCTGACGATGGGTATAAATCCAACCTACAGTTCCTGGCGAGTCCTGTTCAGTGTACCCGTAACCTAACGAGCACCTGCATACTATCTCCAGTACGACGTACTGTTGGCTGTGGGACATACCATCTCCCTATGCTGGGATGAGAAGCGTATACACCAGTCTACTCCGGAGTATCGATGCCCTATCTCGATAATCCTACGACCAGGGACCTGTATAGGATGTTGCTTATAGACTACCCAGCCCCCACTAGTGTGACTGCCATCACAACGCTGGTAATCAAGCAAAGATCCTAAGGGCTCTACTAATATGTATAAGCGATACGTTACAAGAAACATATACACATATTAAAGTAGACACAAACCAAGTAGCATACTACCATTTTTAGAAAGACTGTCAATACAACTGTGAATATCCTAAGCTTCCATTAAGTAATATACAAACTAGTATGATACAGTAATGGCCTCTAGGGCATAAACACTAACAATCTCCCACTTGCACTAGGGCCATGTACTGGCATATCGCAGACCTATCATCTCGAATAGCTTCTCGAATTGCGTCTGAGGAATGACCTTTGTGAATGGATCAGCAGTGTTATTCTCCGTATCTACTCTCTTTATTTCGATCTCCCGGTTATCTACGATCTCCCTGATCAGGTGATACCGCCTTAAGATGTGTCTGGACTTCTGATGGGACCTAGGTTCCTTCGCTAAAGCTATAGCTCCGTTGTTGTCGCAATACAGAGGTATTGGATTAACACTGGTAGGAACCACCTGAAGTTCTGTGAGGAACTTCTTCATCCAGACAGCTTCTTTTGCGGCATCGCAAGCGGCTATGTACTCTGCTTCCATCGTTGAGTCAGCAATGGTCTCCTGCTTGGAACTCTTCCAACAGACCGCCCCTCCATTGAGGGTAAAGACATAACCCGACATGGACTTGGAGTCATCCTTGTCACTCTGGAAGCTGGAGTCGGCAAAGGCCTCGATCTGGAGGTCTTTTCCGCAATACACCAAGAACATCTCCTTAGTCCTCCTCAGGTACTTGAGAATGTTCTTTACTGCTATCCAGTGCTTCTCCTCTGGGTTTGCCTGATACCGACTTACAACGCTTAATGTGTATGCTACATCTGGTCTGGTACATAACATCGCATACATTATAGAGCCTTCCGCAGAAGCGTAGGGTATAATCGACATGCGATCCCTTTCCAAATCAGTCTTGGGAGACATCTCTTTGGATAGGGTGATTCCATGACAAGCCGGTAGGTTACCGCGCTTAGAATCTTCCATACTGAATCTTTTCAATATGGTGTCTATGTACCTGGACTGCGAAAGTCCCAACATCCTCTTTGATCTATCACGATCGATCTGGATCCCCAGAATGTAGGTGGCATCACCCAGGTCCTTCATGGAGAACTTCTGTGACAAGAATCTTTTGACTGACTGTAGCATAGGAATATCATTTCCTATTAGGAGAATGTCATCACGTACAAGACGAGGATTACAACAACTCTCCCTACAATCTTACTGTATATGCATGGTTCATCTGGATTTTGATAAAGTCGAAGACAGTATCATCAAAACAGATGTTCTAACTCCGCGATGCCTGCTTTAGTCCATAAATGGACTTAAGCAACTTGCACACTTTACCGCTGTTCCCACTCTGAATGAATCCCTCTGGCTGATCCATGTAGACGCACTCTTCCAAATTTCCATTTAGAAAGGCCGTCTTTACGTCCATCTGCCAGATCTCATAATCGTGGAAGGCAGCAATGGCAAGAAGGGCCCGAATGGATTTGAGCATAGCCACTGGAGAAAAGGTTTCGTCATAGTCCAAGCCAGGTCTTTGACGAAAACCCTTTGCAACAAGTCTAGCCTTATAGGTTTCTACCTGTCCATCTACACCAATCTTCTTTCTGAAGATCCATTTGCATCCTACGGGTTTTACCCCATCTGGAGCAATGTCCAAAGTCCATACTTTGTTAGTGTACATGGACTCCATTTCGGTCCGTATTGCATCCAGCCATTTTACTGAGTCGCCACTCTGAATGGCTTGCTGGAAGCTAGTAGGGTCATCATTATCAATGATGCAATCTTCTCGATCCCCGTCTATGAGAAAACCGTAGTATCTCTCGGGCGGATGGGACTGCCTACTACTTCTGCGGATAGGCGCCGGTATGTCCCTTTCTTCTGAAACTTCTTGTTCTACCAAACTTTCAGTAACAGCTTGTGGTTCTGGAATTTCTTCCAGTTCTATTATGCTCCCACTCTTCTGATTTTCTAAAAATTCAGCTTCTAAGAAGTGGGCATGACGAGAAAAAAAACTTTTTGTTCCTCTGCGTAATAGAAATAATATCTCTTGGAGTTCTTTGGATATCCCACAAACTTACACTGTACTGAGTGTGCCTCGAGCTTGTCCGGATGCTGCTTTTTTACAAAAGCTGGACATCCCCATATCCTAAAGTGTTTAAGACAGGGTTTCTTCCCACTCCACATCTGATATGGTGTGGTTGGCACAGTCTTGGTTGGAACCTGGTTCAAAAGATATGCAGCTGATTCTAGTGCATAACCCCAGAAAGATCGCGGTAACTCAGCCTTACTCATCATGGAACGAACCATATCCAATAGGGTTCGATTCCTCCTTTCCGATACACCATTGTATTGTGGTGTGTATGGAGGAGTAAGCTGAGAGAGAATTCCATTCTCTTTTAAGTATCCCAGGAACTCGGCACTTAAGTATTCACCACCTCGATCAGATCTCAGTGTCTTGATACTTTTGCCTGTCTGTTTTTCCACTTCATTCTTGTATTCTCGGAATTTCTCAAAGGCCTCGGATTTATGCTTCATTAAGAAGATATATCCATACCTAGAGAAATCATCCGTAAAAGTAATGAAGTAGGAATAACCACCTCACGCATGTGTAGACATTGGACCGCACACGTCACTGTGTACGAGTCACAAGAGCTCGCTCGCTCTTACTCCGTGTCCAGTAAACGGAGTCTTTGTCATCTTTCCCATGAGAAAAGATTCACAAGTAGCATAAGATTGATATTCGAACGGATTCAAATATCCTTCTCTATGTAACTTAGTTAATCGTGTTTCATTGATGTGACTTAGTCTACAATGCCATAAGAAAGTCTGATTTATTTCTGGAGACTTTCTTTTAAGTGTGTTCTGGACATTGAAAACCTGAGCTTGACTCAATACGTATATACCATCATCTAATGTACCGGACCCAATCAGAACTTGATTTAGGTGGATGTGAACTACATCGCTTACGAATGTAAAATCATATCCCTCTCTCGAAAGTGAGGACACTGATATGATATTACAAGTCAAACTAGGTACATACAAACAGTTATGTAGAATCAATATCTGCCCACTTGTCAAACCTAGGCGATATTCTCCCACGGATTCAGCGTCCACGCTCATTCCGTTTGCAACTCTGAGAGACAAATCACCTACCCTTATAACTCTACGGTTTCTCAAAGCATGTAATGAATTATAGATATGAGATCCTGCTCCGGTATCTAGTACCCAGGAAGTAGAGTTAATTGACAAACAGTTCTCAATTACAAACACACTTGAGGCCGAAGCCACAACATGCTTCGTATCCTGTCTTCTGGCTTCCAAAGCCCTGCAATTCTTCTGCCAATGCCCAATCCCATAACAATAGGAACATCCCTCTTTAGCTACACCAAGTCCCGAAACTTTTGCTCTTCCCTTTCCTCCTACTTTACTGACACCGTATATCGGCTTTGTAGGGGTCTTCTTCTTTCACCCTTTGCTTTCGCCCTGGATGTAGAAGAAGAAGGTCCCCTATAAAGCAGAGCATGTGTCTCCCTGATTTCTTTCAGGGTGTAAGTAAAGGGTAGGGACTGTGGAAATAAGTCAGCATATGACCCGTTTCCCAACGTAGTCTCCAGGTCCGTGAGCTCATCAACATAGCTAGTCATCGTAAGGACGTCGTCCCTTACAGATGACCCGACAGCCAACCTCGCTTGAAGCAATTCGTTCGAGGTCTCATATCTTGCGATACGAGATTGCTCTCTATATAAATCTTTGTTATGGAGAAAGATGGAAACTGAGTCCATCTTCTCGTGCAGCTTCTGGTATATACCATCAACTGAAGCCAACACGAGGCACTTGGCATTCGCATTATCCTTTTCCTTTGTCTGTCGGATATCCATATCCGTGACGGTGGAAACTGGACCTGGGACGGCGGGATCTTGAGTAGTAATAGGGTGGTCCAGCTTGTCATAGGCAATGGACAACTGGACAGACCTTTGCCAGTCATATAAGTCAGATTCAGTCAACTTGTTATCTAGATGTAACCTAGTCATGGTCACAAGGTCGCTACAATGAGAGAGAGAGAGAAGAAAACACTTTAGCATGATGCTCTTGCAAGTTTAGATTGGTTTTTAGTTTATCTAAATTGGATGGCTCCCACCGTTTCTCGAATCCTTCCTCAAACCATAAAAGAAGAATTAGCCAGGACTGATCTCACCGTACAATACTTGCTTAACCGTTTAGCCAGGCCGGTGTCGGTACTTCGAGGGAGGTTTTCCAACGCTTTCGCGAAGTTCCTTAATTAAATAACCTCTTTTCTCTGGGGGCGTAGCCCCGCTGACACCTTTCTCGACACCTACTTTGTTTATAGCATTGATCGTTAAGTGACAAATCTCCTGATAAGTAGCATATACTCACAGTAGGATCGGGATCTAAATATCATCGTGTGATAATGTTGAAGGAATCCTACCAACATTCATCAAACTCCAAATAGTATGCTACACTAGCAAGTTTCAGTTTCTTTAGAAACTCCCGATGTGGATTTTTGCCCCATGTTCTTATGACCTTGACTAAGGGCCAACAAATCATAAGTCACATGTCAAGTTCTACCCATCATTATCTTGTTAATTTGAACCCACCCGTATATACTCTTGACTAAGGGCCAAACAAAGTAATACGACTGTCCCAAACCAACTCATCTATCTATGCAACAAATGAATACCCCAGCAGCTACCAATCACTATGTCTTGACTAAGGGCCAAACAAACATAGCTTGAATACTACTGACCATCCATAAGAAATGACGGAGGGCTACGACTGGTTTTGGCGAAACCGTGAACGTAGTGAACTTGATATAATCGAAGGAACCTGATAGCTTTTAAAAGGAGTAGTTAAAGCTCCGCAATTAAAAACTTCTGCTCTTTTAAAATAAACGAGTGGTTTGTTTTAAATTTGTTCCAACGATTCAACTTTGGTTTATTTTCTTTGCATTAATATAATGCGTCCCATCAATTAACCTATCATTGCAGAAAACAACGAAAATACAACGTCCTCCTATGCCATCCGCATTCGCCACTGGGTCCCGTCATCACCCGTTAGGTTACTTAACTAACGACAGAGCGGGGGCTGGGCTAGCGCGGGTGTAAAACATAAGTGACGTCTAAATAGCTATCATATATAGATATTGTACATTCGTCAGACGCAATAATAGGCATTCCAGATCACTGATGAACATTATTGGATATACAAGCAATCCGCGTTTCCTTCGAGCCTGCAACGAAAGACGGATTATACAGTTGTGATGAATAGACATTACCCCACCCTAGACCCCTACGGGTACGGCAAACTACCCGCCAAGTACCCGAAGTGAAGCGGTCTCCCTCAACAACGTGAGTAGGCCACTAAACACTTCAAAGTACCCGGTAGTTTGAGCACCCCACCTTGGGTCTATCCTAGGAGCAAAAAATAGTAAATGAAATAATACAACGGTGGCTACAACCGCAACCTGGATGTGCCCCGCAAAAGAATATTACATCATATTACAATTTACATCGAATGAATGAATATAATAACCCATCTCAAACCCCGGCTAATCATCACAACGATCCAATCAAGTTCATATACACAAACAGTAAAAACCATTACAGAAATGTGCAACCCCCTGCCAACCAACATGCTAGCAGTTAGGGGAGGTTTACGAACACATTAAACATTACAGATAAAAACCCGATTAGCAAATAACTTAGAATATCGATCGACAACCTTTTTCCGTGTCTACCCTAAATGCAAGCCAGCACAGAAGTAACCTGGGCAGAAACAAAATATACAGGAAAACAAAACACCACAAAATAAGAATTACTGTGAAAATCCGAGTCAACTCGGAGTTGACTTGGCGGCGGATCCGTGGCCGAATGCACTCATCCGCCGCGGTTCCGCGGCCGTATCAGCGAGTTACCTCTTCGTATTTTCCCAGTATTCTTAGAATCCCCTGCTGTGAATTTTCAGACCTATCAAATAATTTTTTAGACACGTTTAAAATTGACAGAAACTGAGAGGGACCGGGGTTAAGTTTTCGTGTTTTTCCGACGATCGAAGTTCTAACTAGTTTCTAACAAGCTAGTAAAGGTTTAGTTGGCTCTGATACCACTGTAAGTCCATGTCACGCACCCCATGAGCTTGCGGGGAGGCGGAATATATGAAAAACAATTATCAAAGCTTCGTAACACGGACTTGAGCACACGGATCGTGTCTAAACCATTACTAGCAAACTACAAAACGTTTAACTACTCGGATTCAAAGTTATACTTCACGTTACTTGTCCTTCGGGTCTTCATCGCTGTCCTCCACTCCTCGTAGGCTCTATGGAACGTCGGCACCTCAACGGCCTCCTCGAGTCAAAGACGATCCACCCGAGAGCTGCTACTCCAAGCTTGACCTCTAACTTGAGGTAACTAGGTTACTAAAAGTGCTAATCAAAGCAACCTAGGGGATATAGAGTAGGATTATGGATTAATAAGTCTTGCTAACCCTTGATCTCAACACATGAGAGGTTAGGGTTAGGGTTTGAAGAGAGAGAGAGAGCTTGAGGAGAGAGAAGGTGAGAATGAGAATCCTTTTGGAATAATCATTCATATGTGAATATATGAAACATATCATATAATTAAATGAATAACAAATAATGATATATCATCATGTTTCATTAACTCACACAATGATTCATCTCTTGAGTCATTTAAACCATAAATACAACATTAACTCCATGGATGAATCACACTATGACTCATTAAACCAATTAATGCAAATGCCACCTTAGCCTCCAACTCATCATACCTCTAGAAGCTTCTCGACAAATTACGAGAACGCCCCTCCTATCCGTGAAAACACGGAAATACTTTAGACTGTATAAATCCAATAATCCGATACTAGAATCTGGCTTAAACCAAAATCCGCTAGTAAAAACTGTCCGAATATCGTACGTGCGTAAAAACACGTATGCGTCTGAACCCTGTCGTAAAACCATACGACCTCTATATCGTTTCGCCCGAAGCAGGGAAACTCTCTGTGTGGGACTCTAAAGACTCGACACTATGCTGGCAGTGGGTTTAACCACAGACCGCAAGCGGCACTAGCTGTACGTAACGGTCCCCAGGTAGATGTCGATAAGAAGGACGATGAGGAACCCATCCGAACTCCTACTGAGCCTAATGCGACAATCTCCGTACAGTCCGGTCTGTTCGTCTAGGACAATTGCATATCGGGCCTAGGGGGCGGTAAACGTCAGACCCCTAATAGCGGTATAAGTCGTGTCGGAGTGAAGCCCGTTACACCTTGAGAAACTACTGGAACTTACCAGTAAATCTCGCTTGCCCTGGCCAGGGACTTTGCGTAATGGCTCTCCATACACAACGCGATATCAACCCCCAATACCGGGGGAGACGAATCCTGTCTAACCGCCACTGCCTCCAAGTGCTTCGGGACTGCACCCAACTACTACCTGTTTGCACGACTCCTTTGAGCCGTGATAGGGTAGTAATCTAAGTACAGTGGGAACACACCAGAGGCAAAGTACCAGTATCAAGTCGACGGACTAAGCTGTACTCATGTCACCTGGGAACTGCTATCTGGCGATGGGTATAAATCCAACCTGCAGTTCCCGGCGAGTCCTGTCCGGTGTACCCGTAACCTAACGAGCATCTGCTTACTATCTCCAGTACGACGTACTGATGGCTGTAGGACAAACCATCTCCCTATGCTGGGATGAGAAGCGTATACACCAGTCTACTCCGGAGTATCGATGCCCTATCTCGATAATCCTACGACCAAGGACCTGTCTAGGATGTTGCTTATAGACTACCCAGCCCCCACTAGTGTGACTACCATCACAACGCTGGTAATCAAGCAAAGATCCTAAAGGCTCTACTAATATGTATAAGCGATACGTTACAAGAAACATATGCACATATTAAAGTAGACACAAACTAAGTAGCATACTACCATTTTTAGCAAGACTGTCAATACAACTGTGAATATCCCAAGCTTCCATTAAGTAATATACAAACTAGTATGATACAGTAATGGCCTCTAGGGCATAAACACTAACATTACCGAGCGATTGTTCGCTGACGACATTCCTTTCTTCTTTCTTTGGAATGTTGTCAGGTGGATCGGATCTTCTGGAGACAGATCCCAGCAGCGAGGACTTGAATCAGATAGCCTTCGACCCAGAGCTCTAGATTACTTGTACATATTTTCATTTCTGTTATGCCATTGTTTAGGCATTGCTTTCATTCCATGTATTTACATTTCAGCTATATTGTAAAAAGAATGTTTAATAAATAAAGTTGCTGTTCATTTACATCTTGTCTCTTATGTACTTTACCTTATATTTCTTAGATACGCTTAGCATGTTTACTTCTGAGTAAATACGTAGCGGACCTCATCGTGCCCTCTGCCCGTACACCGGGAAGCGGGGTGTGACACATTTCATTTTAAGTGCTCACCGCCGGAAATCCAGTTCCTGAACTGAAAGTCCATTTCGTAACACATTTTACTCCCTGTTGAAATCATAATTAGGCAACATTACAGTTAGGTAAAATTTAAATCTATTTATTATGTTTCCAACGCACCATACGGATCAACAATATCCACTGCGTCCTGGGAGATATGTCCTGTTTAAGGCTAGGTTATACAATCTGTCTCTGTTCTAAACTGAGGTACACCTCGACGGTTTAAAATGTAATTAAAATATCAAACGACAGTAAAATCGAACGAAACCACCACTTATAGTTAGCTAACAGGATTATATTCGCAACGGTAAAGGGTTCCGCATATTTTCATTTTCAAACAGAGCTATACAATTTATTTGAACCAGGTGTCAATATGAAATGCTACTCTGGACTGCAGCCCAGAGCCACATTCCAAACCAGTTTTCGTCGTTGTGATATATCAGTATCGAAAAATAAATTATAGGGGGTTATAAATTATCGAGTTGGCTTCTATATGAGCCGTAAAGAATCTTGTTTCGATTTATATTTGATTTAATGAAAATTTTAGAGTATAGCACGTATGGTGAATTCCGGATTCAGTGTCGCCTTTTCGGGACGACAGTTCGTGATGATAATCTCTGTATTTTAAACTTACACAATAATTATTAACATTAATGGGATTCCCTAAACATTGAAAGAGTATTCATCCATTCATCACATCGAACACTCGGGTTACATCTATGGGTAACAACCGAAATATCGGTTCCATTTAATCGATTCAAACTAGATGTCGTTCAAATAAATTCTAATTGGTATTGTTACGGATTAGAAGACCGAGTCGGGCTTCCATTCGTCACAATCAAACTATGGGAGTTTGCCATGGAAATAATTTGTTTACAAGTTATCGATATAGCTATACAGATGTGCACAAAACATTTATCGCGATTACTTTCATTAACTAATACTTTAGCATGAATAAGCAAGTGAAGGTTTCACTTGCTTGGCGACGACGACACAACGATGGCGATCGCATGGACGGTTACGGCGAAGGCACGATCACGGCACGATCACGGCACGCTCACGGATGTAACGGCTACTTGGATCGGCTACGGGTTCTGAACTTGGCCGTTGGCTAGAGCGGCGATGTAGGGAGGTTGTTGAGATGGGGTGGATGGCGACTGACGGAGAAGGTGACGCCGGTGGTGGCAGCGGTGGTGGCCTCGGCGACTCTGGGGCGGTTCTCGATTAGGGGTAGTGAGTGCTCGGGGAGCATGGAAGCAGACGGTTCAGGTGCTGTAGTTGAGGAGGGTAGTGCTATGGTTGAGGAGGAGCAGGGGGTGTAGAAGGGGTCGTCAGCGAGTGGTCGAGGAGCTTGGCTGGTATGGTGGCGGCGGCTGTGAGGCAGCGGAGGAGGTTGGGTATGGAGGCTCGTGGGTTGCAGTGAGTGTAGAGGTGATGAAGCTCGTCGTTGGTCGTCCAGGGGGTTTCCGATGCATTTTGGAGGAGGGTGATAGTGGTTAGTCAGTGATTGGTGAGAAAGTCGGAGCTCGGTTGGTTTTGGAGAGAGGAAGATCGAGAGAGTGAGAGAGAGATGGAGATATTGTAGAGGGGAGCTCGGTAGAGAGGGGGAGAATTCGAAGAAGGGGGTCTCTAGGGTTGTTGAGGGCGTGGCTTCATCGTGGCCGTTGTGGGGACGAGCGGTTCTCGTGGGGTTGTTGGAATCGTGGGGGAGCGAGTGAGGAAAGAAGCGGGAGAAGTAGGAGAAAGAGGGACGAGAGGGAAAGAGGGGGTCGTTTAGGGTGATGGGGAGAAAGGGGAGGAGATCTCGAAGAGTAGTTGGGAGTTGGGTGGCGTCGCCGTGGAGCGGGTCTCACGGCGCTCGTGGTGAGGAAGGAGGGAGCGTTGGGGGAAAAGGAGGGAAAAAGAAAAAAAGCTGAAAAAGAGAAGGGGGGGAAGATGGGGACCGGGTCGGGTTGGGTTTGGGGTTTCGGTTAGGGTGTTGGACTTGGGCCAGGGCTTGGGTTTTGTTGGATATGTATTCCCTAGAGGCCTTCATTGTATAGGATGTTAGGGATATATATGTACAGGACAATCTTGCCCGATATGATAGTATACTATCTGGTTTGTCTTATCTTAACATGTGATGTGTTTCATATCTTGTATACATGTTGATAAAGCCCGTAGGATCCTTGCTTGACTACCAGCGTTGTGATGGCAATCTGTCACGTCCCGAAAGTACGGAACATGACCGGCACTTAAACTACGAAACGTCTCGAGGCGTACGTATTCTAAGTAAGCCGAAAACCCAGAAATCCAAACCAAGAAAAGTAGTAGAGTGAAGGAAAACTAACTTAAAACAAGTAGTTTTAAAAGCATAAGCCGAATTATGCGTTTTGTTTAAAAACATCAAGTATTTTCTGAAAATTTCGGCAGAATCTCCTTTGTAAATACTGGCCCCCAAACGGGATACAACATGAATAGTATACGAAATCAATAAAAAGGCATCCCCAAGCGGGAGCTAGCTCTTCGTCAATCGACGGTCACAACCATACAAGCAATATAATATACAACGCCAAGGGCGATGATCAAAACTCAAAAGGAAACTCAAAACAGCAAGAAATCCATAGAAATACAACGCGCGACTCTAAGGTCGAAAGAATAAACATCACTGGTCTCTATCTGAAATAAATACATGTTTGGTTGATGGAATTTACTAGATACAACCGAATAATATTATACAAGGTAATATGATGGGTACGATACCAAAAAAAACCCACCTACTAGCAAGTCACCTGAACGAAACTGTGCCCGCAAAGCCGTAATAAAACCTGTACGGCAAACCTGCAAGAAACTGGGGCACAACGGGGGTGAGTTGCCAACTCATGAATAGAAAAACATCTACGAATAGAAATCGCATGTATGACGTAATCCTAGGTCATACGATCATAATATATAATCCTCAAATATAACCAGCAGTCTATAACAATGACTAGGGTAAATATCTAACCTAAGTGTAATCCCATATGCCCGTGTCAGTGCCTCAGGTAGCAATATATCGTATGGATGATGTATGAATGCATGAAACAGAATGCATGTACTGAAGAAAACTGCTTTCATAAATTAGTGAGATTTCTGTATTTTTAAAATAAGGTATCATAATGAAATCAGCATAAAACAGTGCCTAGCATCGGCACAAAACGTAATCCCAATATATCGATATCTCTGTATCACAGTCTCTGTACCTCAATATCTCGAAATCTTAATGTCTCAATCACAATGACTAGGGCGCCATCAGTCCAGGCCGGCCCCTACCATCCATCTCATGACCACGACGGTATCCTCCGGATATCCGACGCTGTTGGGGTAAAAATTTACACCCCCGTTGACCGAGTCAAAGTCAAGGTCAACCTCAAGCTAGGTGGGCCCAAGCCCAGGTCAAGCGGGCCCATGCCTAAGTCGAGCCCGCGGCCAGCCTCCTCCATGCTAAAATATAAATCATGTAATAAATAATTTTTATGTAATTTTTTATGCATGAATGTATGCAAAATGCGCATAAAGCCAATTTTTTGTAAGCCCATGGCTTATGCGCAAAAATGAAATGTCACATGAGCCATGAGATAGGCAAAATGCTATTTTGTGAAGCCCTAGGGGCTATATGTAAATATGTAAGCCTATAAAAGGCAACATGATGAATAAAAAAAACAACTTTTCATTCTCTCCACAAAAATTTTAGATCTGAGATCTTTTGTGCCTCCTGCTCCTTCTCCAAGGTTCTAAACCTTCTCATTTCTTTTGAATTAAATCAAGAGTTTTACTCTTTCTTTTCAAAAACTAAGAAGTCTTCCACCACAAAACCCACAAAGGGGAACTTGGATCTACCATTAGATCTCAGAAAGGAGAGATTTTTAGATCTCACATCTCTTGATCATCAAGATCCAGCCAACAGAGGAGGAAGAGGAAGAATCCCTTTCATCAACCAAAACATTTTAGGAGTTTAACTCCATATATTTATATAGATATATATATATATATATATATATATAATAAATATTTCCTTTCTGAAGCATAGCTTCTGGTTCTGGGACTAAAAGTCCCTTTGTCTCGCCAGCGCCCAGCGCTCGAGCGCAAAACGCCCACGTGCCGACACGTGGCGCGCTTGCGCTCAGGCGCACTGCGCTCGAGCGCAAAGCGCCCACATGCCGACACGTGGCGCGCTTGCGCTCAGGCGCACTGCGCTCGATCGTAAAGCGCCTACGTACCGACACATGGCGCACTTGCGCTCAGGCGCACTGCGCTCGAGCGCAAAGCGTCCATATGCTGACACGTGGCGTGCTGCGCTCAGGCGCACTGCGCTCGAGCGCAAAGCGCCCACGTGCCAACACGTGGCGCGCTTGCGCTCAAGCGCCAAACGCCCACGTGCCGACACGTGGCGCGCTTGCGCCTGAGCGCACAGCACCTAAGCACACAGCGCTCAAGGCGCTGGCCCCACACATCTTTTGGATGCCTTTTCCCCCTCTTTCTTTTATATATATATATATATATATATATATATATATATATATATATATATATACATATATACATATATATATATACATATATACATACATATATATATATACACATATGTATGCATATTTACACACACACATACTCCGCGACACTGTCCCTGTTAGAAAAAATTTCTAACGGGGCGCTGCCCCGCACCCTGCAAGGGGGCTGCTAGCCCCCTTGACCCCCAGCCCGCTATCCGGGTAGCGGGACCCTCGTAAAAACTCTGCGTGGCTCCCGATATATCCAAACCCCCATTTCAAAACACAACACACGTACACTGCACATTGAGTTCGCATGACCATTTTAACCCGTTAATCGGAGGTTCCCTCGCCCCAAAGGCAAGGGGTAATTAACGGCAGCTTAGTCCGCGGCTGCCGGAGATTTGGATCCCCCCAATCAATAAACCCCGGCCTACCGTAGGCATGGGGAATCTGTAGTACGCCTGACAAGCGCGCGTGTATTCCCATCTCAATGGGGTGACGAAAAACACCCTACAGACGCGTCGGGTAAAATCACCGGTCGGTCGTGCTCCCCTGCACAGGCTCAACGTCAACAACACGATCTTCTTGCCCCCGGGGTACCGCACCGGGCCCACCATGTACCTGAAACGGTTCATCCATCTCCTCGAATCGGGTCTCGAAATCCATCAGCAAACTCATGGTGAACGACTCATACATCATGGGAAAACCGCACTTTTTATTTAAAAGAGAGGAAAGAAGCTTATACAAGTTTTGCGGTTTTCCCTCAAATCCAGAAAATCTCATGGAAATCCGAATCCAAATCATCAATAGCATGTAAACCCATGAATATAGGCATGAGAATCCATGAATACGACATAACAATGAATAACAGTATGCATGAAGTGACAAGTAATAACCACAATATCTAAGCTGGCATATAAGGTAAGTACACTAATATTATGTCAAACTACTAGCTATCAAGCTAAGTTAAGCAATAATATTTTCTAAGGTGTACGTGACATGGCAATTACCGATGAAGATGTGTGTGAGCCGTCAAGTAAGTGTACGTGGTACATACGCATCATCGGTAATGGTGCTGGTGTCCTAACAGCATAATGTCAACAATGCAATATGAAATAACAATGTAAGTATGCGATGCGGAGAGAGCAACCAAAATGAGCGGGAGCTAAATATTGAACAATGGTGCCGTTTGAAATAAGACGAATCGTGGGGTTTTGAAAATAAGGGCTACGGTGGTTTTAAGAAAGGATACGTCTTTTGAAATATCCGTAGATCCCTTGACCTGTCTTTTAAAATACCCATGATCCGCTAGTTTTGAAATAGATAGGAGTCTAATCTAATCTAACAACTACACTAAACTATACGGCTGAACTAACAAGCTGAACTACAGGTAAGGAAACCGCCTATCATCTGAGTCGATACATATACATACCTGTATATGTATAGTTGGTGATCCCGCCTCAATAATATCATATCCGATACCATATCTATAATCAAACATCCCAAGTCAAGAGTGCGGATCAATCATCAATATATAGCTCGTACGTAAATCCGTCATACGGCATCCCAAATCTGGGTACGGGTCAATATCAAATTCATCATACTATTCATCTGGTATCCTCTTTATCAAATATCATGATCGGGGTACTGATCTACGTCTAGTACAATACTGATATCGCCTAAGTATGCATGCACTTGTGTGAAACACTACGTCAAGGACCCGCTACAACGTCATGTCGTATCTCAAATACGAATCCTGCCATATCACCGATCTCACGGCCTCAAATCAAATTTCATCGACTCATCTTAAATCCCAAGTACTATCCTCATCATCCATGCATGTGTATATGAATGTATATATGCATAGTCCCATACCCACGCATATATACATATATACACATCCCATCTACGCACAAGAAAGTAATGTATGCAAGTCTGTGTGTGCGTATGCGGGTATAACAACTACTCTAGGGTTTCGCAACTAACCCAAAGCTAATCCATGAACACATAATTATATCATGAATAAACATTCTCGTATCATAAAGCACTTATATAAACATATATATATATGAACTATACTACGGACTGTGGGGGTGCTATACGCCATCCTCCCAACTTCTCCCCGTAGATATAAATCTACTCACCTGGTCCTCGCTCGGCGGTGCTGACGTCTCCACGCGCTTGCTTGTCGTCTCGAAGTCCACATGGGGGTACCTACATATCACAACATATCGTATCGCATAAAAACCAAATCCGAAATCGAAACGGTATACGAAAACCAATTCGGCACGCGTATCACGCATAGGTCAAAACCTATCGTCTACGTATGCAAGAATAGCTAAACCAACCCTCGATGTTGATGTACAAACGTCAAACCATCGAGAAAAACCCAAACACACCCATTTACACATTCACAAACACTAATTATAATATGAATTAGGTTGCAATTCACAAAAACCTCAAACTCACTTTAAAAGATATTTTTCCGAAAATCTAGCAAGCAAAATTAACCGTTTTAGTAAAAAACTCGATGTATAAACGAATCTAGCGGCCGCAATATCCACTAAATATCATAACAAAGTCATATAAACCATTCCTATAATTTATTCTCATCAATTTGCATAAATTCCAAAATCTTAGTTTGCAAAAATATCAATTTTTAACACCTTTTAAAGCAAAATTCACAATTCAACAATTAAGCTTGGTTTTGCATAACCTAAGATATTAAACCACTCATAATAATGTTAATGATGTCATGAAAAACTTAATTACATTTTAATCTCAATTATATATGTATTTCACTAAAACCTAGTTTGCAATTTCTTAAAATTACTACAATTTAAATTTAACCCTTTGCAACTAGCAACTAAATTAGTTTTAGCATAACATTAATATGTCAATTACATCACATAACCATAATCTCATAACACAAAACCCCAATTTGAATTCAAACCCCTCTCTTGAATTTTAAAATCATGCAATTTGAACCAATTAAAAACCTAATTAAACACTTAATTAAGCTAACTTAAAACAATTAACAACACATTAAGCAAAAAGGTTAGAATTTATACCCAATTAATTTGAAGATCCCACAAGCACACTTAGCCTCCCAAATTGAAATCTTGATCCCTAGATCCATGCTAAAGTAGCCAAGGAAAAATGGGTAGGAGGTGGATTTTGATTTTGGTTTGATTTTTTGTGTTTTTCTTTGGATTTTTGATGGAAATTTGGGGTTTTCTTTGAACAAGAAAGAGCAAGAAGCAAGGGGAGGGGCTGCTGTTGAGGGCGGGCAGTGGGTTTAGGCTGGTATGGGGAGGGGGAGAGAGAGAATGTGTTGAGTGGGTCAATGGAATGGTCAAAGTCAACTAAGCTCATACCTCATTATCTAATTTCTTTCATTTCCTTTTCTTTTCTTTGCTTTATTGTGTGAAATGGGAGGCCCAAGAATGTTGGGCTGATCAAGGGGGCCGGCCAGAGCATGTTGGGGGAATGGGTGTGGGTTTTGTTTGGGTGAGAAAAAGAGATAAGTGTAGTAACCCACTTCCATTACACTAATTTCACCGAAAAAAGCCTTTTTCTTCGATATTTTCTAAAACGTTTTGGCAAACCATTTCATTTAAAAAACCACATGATAAATTTTTGTTTAATGTGTTATGATGCAAAAAATTTGTTTCAACCCATTCCAGTTTGTAATTTTCCCTACTTAAATGTATTAGTGATGGCTTAAAATAATAATAAAATAATTTTTTTTCAGAAAATTTGTAATTTCACCAGTGGCTCAATAAACACCAAATACTAGAAATTACATAGCTAGAATATGTATATTTAATTTTTATAATAAGATATTTGTATTTTGACTTTTTACAGAAAACCCCCTTATTTTACCGATTTTCTGAAATTTCACCGAAACGATTTTCAAAACGCTACAAAATCATACTTGTGGGAGCTGGGTAGTCGATAAGCACATCCTTAAAGTGTCCCTAGTCGTAGGAATATCGAGACTGGGTATCGATACTCCAGAGTAGACTAGTGTATACATATCTAGACCATGTGTAACAACTCCATTTTTAGTGTACAAAAATTTGCTTTAAAATTAATGTATACTTGGGGTATTTACATTTACTGTTATTACTTTAAGTAATTAATTAGCTCCATAATTACAAGAAGGAGCTTATAGCTCATTGGTAATACCTTGCACTACTGAACCAAGCCACCAGAGTTCAAATCCTATACCCTACATTATTTTTAATATTGATTTTTTTAAAACCTTTAGAATACCAAGAGTTTACACATGCATTTCTCACAAAAACCCCACTACACCCAAAGATGTAACATTTTCAGGAGTTAGATGAACCGTCGGGGGGATCCCGACCGCTTGACTCGGCCGGGAATCGGCCAAATCGGCCTTGACTCGGTCTGACTCAGTCCCCAGACTGAGTCACGGCCGAGTCGGCCGATTCCGGCGACGGCCCCAACATGAAAGTTGTGTCTTTTCATATTCCCTATACACCTGCAAAATTTCAGCCTCAGACCACTTCCAGAGCTCTTTTAAAACCCCAATTACTCCACTTTTAATACATTTTTTTATACATTTTATCATATTTTTTCATTTTAACCTTTTATCTACCCTAACCCTAGCCTACCCTATAAATACACCCCCTACCCTCTACCCTCTCACCCCAAAATCCTGAGCCCACTCTCTCAAAAATTTTCCAAGAGTCGTGTACTTTGAAAACAAGCTCGAGGCGAAGCTCCGACAAAATTCCGGCGGAACTTCCGGCAAACGTTTTGGGAAATACCGACGACGAAGCAATACCTCGGCAATCACTCTAGTTCCCTCTCACTCCCTTGTTCAATCTGAAACCCGTAAGTCCCACTTCCTTCTCTCTTTTCTATTCAAAAAATACGAAATTACAAAACCCGACGGAATCGGAACAAATCCGATTTCCGATTCGGTTTTCTATAAAATTCCACTTCTCACTAATACAATCATACTTAAATATCCTTATGTTGACTATTAAACGCTAATCAAACAATTTGAACAAGTTTCATTACATGAAATGATAGCCTTTTCAAATTATCATATTTTTCACTTAAATACCACATTGTTTCAATCCTTCATTTAACCTCATCAAACTTGCTATACATTTAAAGTAGATCACGAGGTAACGACCTAACACCTCACACACTTATATGAAATACCCCCGAGAACCTAGAATACGAGAAAACAAACATTTTCATTTAAATACCACATACTTAATAAAACCAATTCTAAAAGATTTTGTTTTGATACACTTTTTAAAGAAGTACCACTTATTATGAAAATACGATAAGTTGTGAATATCGGTCGTTTATCTAAACCCGACTTTGTGGTGTGTAGGCTAGGCAAGTGAGAAAGATAACTTTAAAAGGCCCGTCTCACGATAATTCGTGAGCGGATTCCTCTTTTCTTCACTTGTACTTACCTGGCCACAATTGGCGGTGAAGAGGCGATTTGAGACATCTCACAACTTGTCGTCTAGACCAGTTAGGAATAAACTAGTTGACTTAGGAGAATCTAGAACATACAATACGGAAAATATACACCTTTACAAATAAATACCATTTACTTCATAAAACCGTTTTCTAAAGGATTTAGTATTTTACTATCTTTGCAAAGCGCCGCTACAACCCACTTTGGGGAACCCGTTCGGGATGGTGCGGTTTATCGAACACCCTCGGGCTTAGTAGTGCGAGATTCAGACCTCCGCAAGGAGCATTCGGTCTCGAAAGATTTAAAATACGACATCTTAAGAAAATGAGATTTTCTAGAATATAAAATATTTATTAAAATTATTTTTGTATAAATATATGTATATTTATTATTAAAATATCTATTTTGTTATGATATAAATATTCCACTTTTTCTTAAAAAAATCACAAGAATCAATTTTACACTAAAATACCATAAATTCCACATAAATCAATATTACAAATAAAATACCTTTATTTCTGAAACTAGGATATTTTTACTAGAAATATCACAATATAAAATCCATTTTCATTACAACTCTAAAGACGAATAATGAATACTTGAGGTGTATTTTGAAAAGTATATAAAAGTATTTTTTACATAAAACCCCCTCAAGTTTTATAAATTACCCTAAGGACCCTAGCAATTATAGGTTTAAGACATAATCATGATTTCAATTTACATTTCTAATTGTCTGACTCGAGTTTGAGTCTGATTAATCTGATTTGAATATGATTCAAGTCAATCTACGATCTACAAACTTCAACATGAATCCAGGAATCCAATTATCAATCTATACGATTTGACCGAACCGAACCATGGATATACATTCCATTTACATGGTTCTCCCGTTATTCCATTGACATGATTCTACGGTTATATCCATTTACTGATATCATGGTTTCGGTCAGTCTTTCAATTATACACTCAATTCAAATTACAGTACAAAACAATACAAATAAAACACTACGGGGTTTAAGGGGTAGATTGGTACGGAAGGTGTTAAAAGTGGCATGAGGCGGTAAGATTAAGACACCTAACCTATATTCCGTTGCTGTTGTACCGTGGCTTAACGGTTCTTTGTACATTCTGTTTGCCCTGGTCTCTACCATATATAGACCCCCTCTCGTATACATTGGCATCCTTCTGTACCAAGTTACAAACAACAGCGGTAACACAACAATACAACAAGATAATACAACTTTAAAAGATACCATCTTATTCTTTCTATTCTACTTTCCTCTTATTTTTGGGACTTACCGAGCGACCTGTTCGCTGACGACATTCTATTTCTTTCTTCTTTGAATGTCATCAGGTGGTTTAGACCCGGCAGAGATCGAGCCATCTGCAGAAAACTTGGAGCAGTTTGCTGAAGAACCAAAGCTCTAGTTTTCTTGTACATTTTCCATTCAGTACTTTTCATTTCCTGTTATGCCATTGTTTAGGCATCGTTTTATTTCAGTTGTATTTACTTTTCATGCATTGTACAAAAGAATGTTAATAAATAAAAGTTGTTGTTTTTATTATATCTTGTCTCTTGTGTATTTATTTTTATATTGCTTAGATACGCTTAGCGTATGTACTTCTGAGTATATACGTAGCGGACCAGTCGCATCCCCTTCGCCGTATACCGGGAAGCGGGGCGTGACAGGTTTTGTTGGTGGCCCATGCAGGTCAGAGCTGTATGAAACTCTATCATGCAGTTATGTTCTGCGTGAACAACCTAAGCAATATAACACAATAACCAGCAACTAAAACATTCTTTACAATTCATGTTCCTTGAATCTTACAATTTCATATTCCTTGAATCTTAACATTTCATGTACTTGAATCTGTCCTAACCCAAATTTTTTCTTCAAGGTTATGGATTCCCCGAACAACACCGGCACCAACGTCAACAACACACCTCCACCTCCACTACCAATCGTTCCTGTTGTTCCTGCGCCACCCACCGAGTAAACAGTACCACTTGAAGCGATCCGCAGCCTTCTTGAGGGACAGCAAAAACTCCTGAACCGTCCCGAAACTAATGCACCTGGGGTAAAGCAATTTAGGGCTTTACATCCCAAGCAGTTCTCCGGAAAGGGAAGACCACTTGAAGCTGAGGAATGGGCACAAAGTATAGAGGATGATCTGGCGGCAACACAAGTGCCAGACATAGCTTGGGTCCGTGTGGCGAAACTGCAGCTCACGGACAATGCTCGCAACTGGTGGAAGGCGGAAGAAAGCCGTCTTGTACAGCCTATTGAATGGAAGACTTTTCGCGAGAAGTTCGACGTGAAGTACTTCCCTGTGACTGCCAAGTTTTCCATGGAGCAGCAATTCATTCATCTACAACAAGGTTCGATGTGGGACAAGTCAGTGGATGAATATGATGCCGAATTCACCATACTAAGCCGGTAAGATATGTCACAGTAGTTCAATTTTTGAATATCACATACTATACAACTAACACAATCCTTAAACAGATTTGCGGCACACTTGATACTGACGGACGAGATCAGAGCCCGTCGTTTTCAACAAGGTTTGGACACAGAAATTCAGGCTGCACAGGCCACAGGGAAATTTCTGACGCATGAGAATGCTCTGGAAGCTGCCCGCGGTTATGAGGCAGTGATAAAATCAAGGGGCAGACCTCCGTCTGCAGGACTTAAGCGCCCTGCCAACCAAATGGCAGGAGGAGCCTCGTCCAGGCCACCTTTTGTGCCAAGACGACCGGGAGTACCGAACCATCATCCCAGCCCAGCCTTTTGTACCTACTGCAAGAGAGCCGGACATATGATGAAAGACTGCCGGCGAGCCAACCATCTTTGCTTAGTCTGCGGCTCAGCTACTCATGATATTGGGTCTTGTCCCCAAAAGCAAAACCCAGTTGCTGCACCCAGGCCAACAAACAATTACCCACAGCGCCCAGCCATCTAAGCCCCTGCTCCAAGACCTGCACTACCTACACCACCCAGAGGACCACAAGCTGCACCACCACCTCGTCAGTTCCATCAAACTCAAAAGAACGTCCCGAGGAATGCTCCTCAGGCCAGGAGGAATGTACCAAGGCGCCAGGCTTTCACTATGTCAGTGGAAGAAGCTGAGGCCACTGGCCAAGTCATCACTGGTAAGCTTTTCTTCTCAAACTTTTTCGTTTAGTCTTGTTTACCTACACACTTTCCTATACCTAAAACATATCCCACATACCTTAGGTACAATCTTAGTAGCCTCACTACCTGCACTAGCACTGTTTGATACTGGAGCATCGCACTGCTTTATGTCGCAACGGTTCGTCCGAACCCATGCGATTCCAGTCTCACCGCTTGTATCCAGCTGGAATGTCAGTTTAGGAAATGGCGTTCTAAAGGCAATCATGGGATACAGCCTGTGTCCAGTCGTCGTCTGCAGCAGAGAGTTTTATGCTGACTTCAAAGTACTGGACACACCGAACTTCGATGTGGTTCTAGGAATGGATTGGCTTGGAACTTTTTATGCTACCATCGACTGTCGTCAAAGGAGGGTAGTATTCGAGATTCCAGACCATCCGGTCTTCTATTTCAAAAGCGGAGACCGTACCCTGGAGCCAAGTACCTACAAAGCGAAGCCAAGGGAAGCAGTAGTTGCAGCAGCTCAAGCGGAAGAAGAATCAAGACCAGAGGTAGTTCGAGAGTTCGACGATGTATTTCCTGACGATATATCAGGTTTGCCTCCCGATCGAGCTCTTGAATTCAGTATTGATTTAGTACCAGGAGCACAACCGGTGATCAAAGCACCTTATAGATTAAGTCCGGAAGGTTTGAAGGAAGTCCGAACATATTTGGACGAATTATTGGCGAAAGGATGGATTCATCCCAACATTTCAAGCTGGGGAGCACCTGTACTACTTGTGAAGAAGAAGGAAGGTTCATACAGAATGTGCATCAATTATAGAGCCTTGAACGAAATCACTATAAAAAACAAGTATCCACTCCCGCGCATTGATGATTTATTCGATCAGCTAATTGGATCTTGTGTTTTCTCTAAATTGGATCTTCGTTCAGGTTATCATCAAGTGAAGGTCAAGGAAGCTGATATTCACAAAACAGCTTTCAGAACTCGTTATGGACATTACGAATTTCTAGTGATGCCATTTGGAGTGACCAATGCACCAGCAATATTTATGAACCTAATGAATCAAGTTTTCCGGGAGTACTTAGACATGTTTGTTGTCATCTTCATCGACGACATCCTGGTGTATTCTAAGAGTCGGAAAGAGCATGCAGGGCACCTACGAATTGTCCTGGAAACTCTTCGACAGTATAAGCTCCATGCCAAGTACAGCGAGTGCGAGTTTTGGCTAAAGCAAGTTAGTTTTCTTGGACATATCGTATCAGGAGAAGGAATCTCTGTGGATCCAGCGAAAGTTGCAGCAGTTAGAGAATGGCCTACACCAAAGTCAGTGAAGGACATTCGAAGTTTCTTGGGTTTAGCTGGATATTACAGAAGGTTCATTGAAGGATTTTCGAAGATAGCAATACCCCTGACCAAGCTCACACGTAAAGATGAGGAATTTTTGTGGTCAGAAGCATGCGAACAACCTTTCGTAGAACTTAAGTCAAGATTGACATCAGCATCTATTCTCGTAATACTGGATCAATCTGGAGGATTCGAAGTGTATTGTGATGCATCCGGTAAGGGACTAGGATGTGTTCTACATCAGCACGGTAAGGTTGTGGCTTATGCTTCAAGACAACTGAAGACTCATGAGCGCAATTATCCGACGCATGATCTGGAGTTGGCAGCCGTCATCTTTGCTCTCAAGATTTGGCGCCATTATCTACTTGGTGAACGAGTGAACATCTACACAGATCATAAAAGTCTGAAGTACGTGTTTACTCAGAAGGAGTTGAATATGCCGCAGAGAAGATGGTTAGAACTCATGGTAGACTTTGACATCAACTTGCAATATCACCCAGGGAAGGTGAACGTAGTACCTGATGCTCTTAGTCGCCAACCATTAGCAATGAATCTCACCGCTCAGTGGAAGCTTCAACAAGAATTGAATCAGATGGAGATTGAAGTAGTCATGCCAGGTAATGCTTCAAGTTTGATGAATCTACAAGTTCAATCAACCATTGTCAATCAGATCAAAGCAGCTCAAGCAAGTGATGCTAAGTTGCAAAGGATCAGAGAACAAGTGGAGAATGGACTCAGAACAGACTTCATCATCCATGAAGACGGATCTTTAAGATACGGCAGCAGATTGTGTGTACCAAAAGGTCCTGTCCGGGAAGAGTTAACGAAAGAAGCTCACAGCTCTCCCTACTCAGTACATCCTGGAGGTACCAAAATGTACAAAGATCTACGTCAGAATTATTGGTGGCATGGAATGAAGCGTGAAGTAGCCAGAAGCGTCGCAAAATGTTTGGTGTGTCAGCAAGTAAAGGCTGAACATCACAGGACAGCTGGACTACTTCAACCGTTACCAATCCCAGAATGGAAGTGGCAACACATCACGATGGATTTTGTGACTGCTCTCCCTCGCAGCACAAAGGGTAACGATGCTATATGGGTTATTGTGGATCGACTCACGAAGTCGGCTCACTTCATCCCATTTCGGGTTGGCCAATCAACTGAGGCACTAGCAAAGAAGTACATGGAGGTAATAATCCATTTAAGATTTAAACTCTTCATAATGTACTATCTCTGATACCCATGAACTCATACAGGAAATTGTGAGACTTCATGGAGTACCGGTCTGCATTGTCTCCGATCGTGACACCGGGTTCCGATCGCAATTTTGGCAGAGTCTGCAAGCAAGCTTGGGAACAAGTCTGAACTTTAGCATGGCTTATCATCTACAAACAGATGGTCAGTCAGAACGAACTATTCAGATCTTGGAGGATATGCTCAGAGCGTGTATGCTAGACTTCAAAGGATCGTGGGAAGATCACCTGCATCTTGTGGAGTTCGCGTACAATAACAACTACCAAGCAAGCATAGGAATGGCACCTTTTGCAGTATTGTATGGAAGGAAGTGTCGATCACCATTAAGTTGGGACGACATCGGAGATAGGGAACTTCTTGGACCAGAGATGATAGTAGCGACCGTTGATGTGGTTCGTACTATCAGGGAAAGGATGCGCATAGCCCAAGATCGACAGAAACACTGGGCTGATGCGAAGAGACGACACTTGGAGTTCCAGCCAGGAGATCACGTATTCTTGAAGATATCTCCGAACAGCGGAGTGATCCGATTTGGAAGACGGGGTAAATTAAGTCCGAGATACATTGGACCGTTCGACATACTCGAACGAGTCGGTGATGTGGAATACCGCTTAGCACTTCCACCCTCATTGGAAGGAGTGCATAATGTGTTCCACATATCCCAACTCAGAAAGTATGTGAGTAATCCCAGCCATGTTCTTGATCATGCCGAGCTCACTATACAGCCCGACTTGTCTTGTGAGCAACAGCCTGTGGAGATCCTGGACAGAAAAGTGAAGACACTTCAGAACAAAGAAGTTAACTTGGTCCGAGTAATGTGGAGGAAAGACACTCCAGGAGAATCCACTTGGGAAAGGGAAAATGAAATGCGTGCAAGATATCCTCACCTCTTTGTAAACTAGTTCTCAAATAAAAGTTGTAAATTTCGAGGACGAAATTTTTGTAAGGAGGGTAGATTGTAACAACTCCATTTTTAGTGTACAAAAATTTGCTTTAAAATTAATGTATACTTGGGGTATTTACATTTACTGTTATTAGTTTAAGTAATTAATTAGCTCCATAATTACAAGAAAGAGCTTTTAGCTCATTGGTAATACCTTGCACTGCTGAACCAAGCCACCAGAGTTCAAATCCCATACCCCACATTATTTTTAATATTGATTTTTTTTAAAACCTTTAGAATACCAAGAGTTTACACGTGCACATCTCACAAAAACCCCACTACACCCAAAGATGTAACATTTCCAGGAGTTAGATGAACCGTCGGGGGGAATCCCGGCCGCCTGACTCGGCCGGGAATCGGCCAAATCGGCCTTGACTCGGTCTGACTCCGTCCCCAGACCGAGTCACGGCCGAGTCGGCCGATTCCGGCGACGGCCCCAACATGAAAGTTGTGTCTTTTCATATTCCATATGCACCTGCAAAATTTCAGCCCCAGGCAACTTCCAGAGCTCTTTTAAAACCCCAATTACTCCACTTTTAATACATTTTTTATACATTTTATCACATTTTTTCATTTTAACCTTTCATCTACCCTAACCCTAGCCTACCCTATAAATACACCCCCTACCCTCTACCCTCTCACCCCAAAATCCTGAGCCTACTCTCTCAAAAATTTCCAAGAGTCGTGTACTTTGAAAACAAGATCGAGGCGAAGCTCCGACGAAATTCCGGCGGAACTTCCGGCAAACGTTTTGGGAAATACCGGCGATGAAGCAATACCTCGACAATCACTCTAGTTCCCTCTCACTCCCTTGTTCAATCTGAAACCCGTAAGTCCCACTTCCTTCCTTCTTTTCTATTCAAAAAATACGAAATTACAAAACCCGACGGAATCGGAACAAATCCGATTTCCGATTCGGTTTTCTATAAAATTCCACTTCTCACTAATACAATCATACTTAAACATCCTTATGTTGACTATTAAACACTAATCAAACAATTTGAACAAGTTTCATCACATGAAATGATAGCTTTTTCAAATTATCGTATTTTTCACTTAAATACCACATTGTTTCAATCCTTCATTTAACCTCATCAAACTTGCTATACATTTAAAGTAGATCATGAGGTAACGACCTAGCTCCTCACACACTTATATGCAACACCCCTGAGAACCTAGAATACGAGAAAACAAATATTTTCATTTAAATACCACATGCTTAATAAAACCAATTCTAAAAGATTTAGTTTTGATACACTTTTTAAAGAAGTACCACTTATTGTGAAAATACGATAGGTTGTGCATATCGGTCGTTTATCTAAACCTGACTTTGTGGTGTCTAGGCTAGGCAAGTGAGAAAGGTAACTTTAAAAGGCCCGTCTCACGATGATTCGTGAGCGGATCCCTCCTTTCTTCACTTGTACTTACCTGGCCACAATTGGCGGTGAAGAGGCGATTTGAGGCATCTCACAACTTTTCGTCTGGACTAGTTAGGAGTAGACTAGTTGACTTAGGAGAATCTAGAACATACAATACGGAAAATATACACTTTTACAAATAAATACCATTTACTTCATAAAACCGTTTTCTAAAGGATTTAATATTTTACAATCTTTGCAAAGCGCCGCTATAACCCACTTTGGGGAACCCGTTCGGGATGGTGCGGTTTATCGCACACCCTCGGGCTTAGTAGTGCGAGATTCAGACCTACGCAAGGAGCATTCGGTCTTGAAAAATTTAAAATACGACATCTTAAAAAAATGAGATTTTCTAGAATATAAAATATTTATTAAAATTATTTTTGTATAAATATATGTATATTTATCATTAAAATATCTATTTTGTTATGATATAAATATTCCACTTTTTTCTAAAAAAATCACAAGAATCAATTTTACACTAAAATACCATAAATTCCACATAAATCAATATTACAAATAAAATACCTTTATTTCTGAAACTAGGATATTTTCACTAGAAATATCACAATATAAAATCCATTTTCATTACAGCTCTAAAGACAAATAATGAATACTTGAAGTGTATTTTGAAAAGTATATAAAACTATTTCTTACATAAAACCCCTTCAAGTTTTATAAATTACCCTAAGGACCCTAGCAATTATAGGTTTAAGAAATAATCATGATTTCAATTTACATTTCTAATTGTCTGGCTCGGGTTTGAGTCTGATTAATCTGATTTGAATATGATTCAAGTCAATCTACAATCTACAAACTTCAACATGAATCCAGGAATCCAATTATCAATCTATACGACTTGACTGAACCGAACCATGGATATACATTCCATTTACATGGTTCTCCAGTTATTCCATTTACATGATTCTACGGTTATATCCGTTTACTGATATCATGGTTTCGGTCAGTCTTTCAATTATACACTCAATTCAAATTACAGTACAAAACAATACAAATAAAACACTACGGGGTTTAAGGGGTAGATTGGTACGGAAGGTGTTAAAAGTGGCACGAGACGGTAAGATTAAGACACCTAACCTATATTCCGTTGCTGTTGTGCCGTGGCTTAATGGTTCCTTGTACATTCTGTTTGCCCTAGTCTCTAGCATATAGAGACCCCCTCTCGTATACACTGGCATCCTTCTATACCAAGGTACAAACAACAGCGGTAACACAACAATACAACAAGATAATACAACTTTAAAAGATACCATCTTATTCTGTCTATTCTACTTTCTTCTTATCTTTGGGACTTACCGAGCGACCTGTTCGCTGACGACACTCTATTTCTTTCTTCTTTAAATGTCGTCAGGTGGTTTAGACCCGGCAGAGATCGAGCCATCTGCAGAAGACTTGGGGCAGTTTGCTGAAGAACCAGAGCTCTAATTTCATTGTACATTTTCCATTCAGTACTTTACATTTCCTGTTATGCCATTGTTTAGGCATCGTTTTATTTCAGTTGTATTTCTTTTTCATGTATTGTACAAAAGAATGTTAATAAATAAAAGTTACTGTTTTTATTATATCTTGTCTCTTGTGTATTTATTTTTATATTGCTTAGATACGCTTAGCGTATATACTTCTGAGTATATATGTAGCGGACCAGTCCCGTCCCCTTCGCCGTATACCGGGAACCGGGGCATGACACCCTGACGAAGGGCGATGGATTGATCCCGCAGCCAATGGTGGGGTGCACCAAAGATTGTATACATGTGCTCACTGGGTGTGAGTATACCGGATGGACTCACCGAGAACTGGCTAGATGGTATAATACATAGCGTCAGATAGCAGTTCTCTGGTGACATGAGTGAAGATAGTCTGTCGAGTTGAGATCATCATTTGTTTCGTGTGAGTTCCCACTATGCTTTTAGTACTACCCTACCACGGCTCTACCGAGTCGTGGAAACAGATTTTAGTTGGGTACAGTCCCGAGCCACATGGAAGCAGTGAGAGACTGTTGGGGATTCGTCTCTCCCGGTATAGGGAGTCCATGTCGCACTGTGATCGGTTGGTCAACACCATAAGTCCCTCACCAGGACGAATTGAGAATTACTGGTGGTTGGACCAGTAGATTCTCGGATGGTCTTGAGCTACACCGACACGACTTGTATGGTTATTAGGGGTCTGATGTTTTCCACCCCTTTAGACATTGCATGTGATACTCTCAGACGAATAGACCAGACTGTATGGAGATTGTCATGGACAGGCACAGTAGGAGTTTGGACGAGTTTGCTCGTCGGTCTTCTTTTCGACAGATACCTGGGTAGCTGTTACGTACAGCTAGTGCCACTGACGAGCTTGTGGTTAAACCCACTGTCAGCGTGCTATCGAGTCTTTAGAGTCCCACACAGAGGGTTTTCCTGGTTCAGGCAAAACGATGTAGAGACCGTATGGTTTTACGTGCAGTGTTTCGATCATATACGTATACCGACTACAAGTATTTTTGATCGGATGGATAATACTAGCGAGCTTAGGATTAAGCCACATTCTATTATTATAATATTGGATTATTTTCATCTCTTGGTATTCGTGGTACGGATACGGGTATGTATATACGGTGAGGGGTGTTCTTGTAATTTCACAAGAGTGCTTCTAGAAGAAGACACCTCATTTGTGTTTAATCCATTTATTTAAATGGATAATGAGGTGGAGGTATGAGGTGTTATTTGTTCATTATTGAAGCATGGCTACTTTGGTGACTCATTCTCATTTGGATGACTATTGAAGCATGGTTGTATTATGTTATTATTATTTAGAAATGATATGGTTCATAGTCATCAACACTTAGCCATTCTTCACATCATTATCACTTGAACACTCTCTCTCCTCCTTTGCTCTCTTCTTCTTCCTCAAACCCTAAACACTCTCGTGAGTTGAGAAACCTAGGGTAATTGAGACAAATTAATCCATAATCATTCTCTACATCTCCTAAGCTACCTAGATTAGCAAACTATGTACTTTAGTTACCTCGTTTTAGATGTTAGAGCTTGAACTATAGATTCTCGGGTGGATCTTCTTCGACATAAAGAGGTCGATTATCAAGCTCGATCCGTACACTCGAGGAGCTTAAGAGGAGGATAAGAAGACCCGAAGGACTTGGACACGAAGGTATAAATCACTTCATAGTAGATTAGAACCTTCGTTATGTATGCTAGCTAGGGTTTATGGTCGATTTTGGAAACATAGTCGATGTTGCTTGCAATAAAATCGTTATTTGTTAATTCCACCTCTCAACAAAGCTTGTAGAGTGTGCGACATCGACTTATACGTTTTAGATTTATTTAATATTTAGAGTTAGGTTAAAGTGGGGTTTAGGTTTAGAGGGGGAAAAAAGGAGAAAAAGAAAAAAAAAGGAAAATTAGGGGAAAATATTTATAGTAAAAAAATACGGATACAATAATGGGACTAGATATTACAGGTGGATGAGAAGAAAGAAAATGCTACGCATAGAGGAGGGTAAGAATGTGGCGGTGGAGGCCGAAGAAGGAAGGTCGGCGTTGGTGTAGGCGCCGGGAAAGGTAACTTTGGGTTTTTTGAAATTTTAGGCTTAGGTGGCAATGATGTGACACCGTTAATGATGATGTGGCACTGTTATCAGTGGTAATTTTCTATTGTTTTAAAAGATATTTGTAATTTACAGACACGTGATCAAAGGTGTTGATAGTTCTTGGTAAATAGGCTTTCTAATTATATATTTTAAAAGCCTTTTACGTATCTCTACCATTATACCTAGGAAAGTAGGGAAAACATGGCAAGTTTAATTCAATTAAAATTATAGATTAATAAAAATTTATTTTTAAAAAAAACTTTGTTTCAACAGTGTCCACCTCATTGATTCATAATTTTGAGAAAGGAATTGTTTCAAAAAAAACATTACTAATTTTTCGAATTGTATTAAATCTTTAAAAATCTTAATTAAAAGTGTTTAAAATTCTTTACTATCTAAATTAAACTTCTTTAAAGGTTTCTATTGTCTTCACTGAATTTTTAAAATCCTTTTAGATATAACTAGTTTTCTGCAAGCGTATATTAAATAAAGGTTGCTGATATTTTCATTATATCAATCAAAATATTCAATAATCTTTTCAAATATTTTGTCCATGATACTAACATATATTCATCGACTTCTGTAACGAACGTGATTTTAGACGAGTTTTCTTTTAATTAATTGGGTCAATAATTATTTCCTAATGTTTAGTTTGATGGAAAAGCATGGAAAGTGGTTGTTTTGAGTTTAAAAATAGTTAATATAATTTTTAGTTGAATAAAGGAATTTAAATAGTTAGCATTTTCTAAGATTTATTTTAGAAAAGGAATTTTTATAAAAAGATATTTTTTGAGATAAAAACTATGGAATTTGTTAAAATAATCATTTAAGATTTTCGTATAAATTAATTATATTTTTGTGATATTTAATACTATTTTAAAATAATTTTTGTAAATAGAAAACAATTGTTAAAATGATTTTCAGAAAAAAGAAGATAAATGAATTCGGGCCGAACCGGGCCCATAGGCCGGACCCGGCCCGGCCTAATGCTGCGCCGCCTCATCGCAGTGCATGCGCACGCAGCAGTTGCGGCTACAACGAGGCGCCATATGGAAGCATATGGAGCATCCACGTGACAGACGGCCAGGAAGGCCCGACGACGTGGCCATACAAATTTTGAGGGGTTTGTTGGGTTTTTGAGGGCTATATATAGAGCTCTACTATTTCCCTCATCACTTGCAAACCAAAGCTCCAAAAATTATTTAAAAAATACTAGCTCGATCTTGATTCAAAGCCCAACGCTACGATTCTGTCCACGTGCGCTGGAAAAATCCAGAGAGGATGACACAGTCGTTTGAAGTCAAAGTTCATCTTTTTCGATATCGAAACCAAGTGGTTTCTCTCCTTCTCTTCTCTCGAATGCGACGCTTCTTCTCACTATTCTTTTACTAATACCTTCGTTGATCTCTATCAACTTTTAAAATGGATCTAAGTTTGTTGGGTCCCGGTCCTTACTCATGGAATAAAGTGCCACATGAAATAAACTGCCACACCAAGGGACGGGGCCACCTCTTGAATTTGTGGGGGCCATCTTTTGAGTCCGTGGGAGAACAATAGAGAATTTTCGGAATACATTCTAAAATAGGGCAGATCTGTATTATAAATAGAATGATACCACTCTTCAATGCAGAGACACCTTTTAAGTGATCCGGAATTATATGAGCTTGGGAACTCCGTAGTTAAGTGTGCTCGGGCCAGGGAAATTCTGGGATGGGTGACCTTATGTTAAGTAGCCCCTGGTAGGGCCCGGTTGTAAGTCGATGTCGCACACCCCACAGGGTTTGTGGGGAGGCGGAAATAGAGAACAATAATTTTGTAGCATGCAACATCGACCTAAACCCCAGGATCGTATCGGAAACCGTAACTAGAAATACTAACAAAAGTTCTAATCTACTATGAAGTGATTTATACCTTCGTGTTCAAGTCCTTTGGGTCTTCTTATCCTTTTCTTAAGCTCCTCGTATGTATGGATCGAGCTTGCTAATCGGCCTCCTCGTGTCGAAGAAGATCCACCCGAGAGTCTGTGGTTCAAACTCTAACCTCTAAAATGAGGTAACTAAAGTACCTAGTTTGCTAATCTAGGTATCTTAGGGGGTTTGTGGGAAGGCGGAAATAGAGAACAATAATTTTGTAGCATGCAACATCGACCTAAACCCCAGGATCGTATCGGAAACCCTAACTAGAAATACTAACAAAAGTTCTAATCTACTATGAAGTGATTTATACCTTTGTATCCAAGTCCTTCGGGTCTTCTTATCCTCCTCAAAAGCTCCTCGAGTGTACGGATCGAGCTTGGTAATCGACCTCCTTATGTCGAAGAAGATCCACCCGAGAGTCTATGGTTCAAGCTATAACCTCTAGAATGAGGTTATTAAAGTACCTAGTTTGCTAATCTAGGTAGCTTAGGAGATGTAGAGAATGTTTATTAGATCATTTTATCTCATTAAATCTAGGTTTCTCAACTCATGAGAGTGTGTAGGGTTTGAGGAAGAAGAAGAGAGCAAAGGAGGAGAGAGGGTGTTCAAGTGATAATGATATGAAGAATGGCTAAGTGTTGATGACTATGAACCATATCATTTCCAATAATAATAATAGCATAATACAACCATGCTTCAATAGTCATTCAAATGAGAACGAGTCACCAAAATAGCTAGGCTTCAATAATGATCAAATAACACCTCATACCTCCACCTCATTATCCATTTAAATAAATGGATTAAACACAAATGAGTCATCTTCTTCTAGAAGCACTCTTATGAAATTACAAGAACACCCCTCATCGTATATACATACCCGTATTCATACCACGAATACCAAGAGACGAAAATAATTCAATATTATAATACTAGAACGCGGTTTAATTTAAGCCCGCTAGTATTATCCGTCCGATCAAAAATACGTGCATCTAGTACACGTATACGATCGAAATCCTGCACGTAAAACCATACGGCATCTACATCGTTTCGCCTGAACCAGGGAAACCCTCTGTGTGGGACTCTAAAGACTCAACAGTATGCTGGTAGTGGGTTTAACCACATGCTCATCAATGGCACTAGCTGTACGTAACGGCTACCCAGGTATCTGTCGAAAAGAAGGCCGACGAGCAAACTCGTCCGAACTCCTACTGAGCCTGTCCGTGACAATCTCTGTACAGTCTGGTCTGTTCATCTGAGAGTATTGCATGCTAGGTCTAGGAGGGTGGAAAACATCAGACCCTTAATAACCTGGCAAGTCGTGCCGGTGTGACTCAAGACCATCCGAGAATCTACTGGTCCAACTACCAGTAATTCTCAATCCGCCCTGACCAGGGACTTATGGTGTTGACCAACCGATCACTGTGCGACATTGACTCCCTATACCGGGAGAGACGAGTCCCCAATAGTTGCTCACTGTCTTCATGTGGCTCGGGACTGTACCCAACTAAAACCCGTTTGCACGACTCAGTAGAGCCGTAGTGGAGTAGTAATCAAAGCACAGTGGGAACTTACACGAGACAAATGACGACCTCAGGTCGACAGACTATCTGCACTCATGTCACCAGAGAACTGCTATCTGACGCTAGGTATAATACCATCTAGCCAGTTCTCGGCGAGTCCGTCCGGTGTACTCACACCCAGTGAGCACATGTATACAATCTTAGGTGTACCTCACTAATGGCAGCGGGACCAATCCATCGCCCCTCATCAGGGTCTAGATATGTATACACTAGTTTACTCTGGAGTATCGATGCCCAGTCTCGATACTCCTACGACTAGGGACACTTTAAGGATCTGACTATCGACTACCTAGCTCCTACAAGTATGATTGTCATCATAACGCTGATAGTCAGGCAAAGATCCTACGGGTTTTATCAACATGTATATAAGATATGAAATACTAAGTAAAACATATCATATGTTAAGATAAAGATAAACCAAATACCATACTATCATATCAAGCAATATTGTCCTGTACATACATATCCCTAGCATCTTATACAATGAAGGCCACTAGGGCATACATATCCAACAATCTCCCACTTGCAGTAAAGCCTGTAATTGGCGCAATAAGTACCCACTGTCTGCACTAGAGCCAGTTACTATCGTACCGCAGACCCAACATCTCGAACAGTCTTTCTGTAAGTCCGCGGGGGCGCCCCGGCCGTCGATCCGACGCCGGAAACGCGGAAACAAAATCTTTGCAAACTAGCAAAACGGCACCACCGCTTACTTTTCACCCGGATCGGGCCATTAACCTAGCAACTAGCAAACTAAAATACGGGTAGAGAGTTATACCAAGCGATCCGTGTCCTTCGGTCTTCGTCTCCACTCCGATCTCCCGCGGAATCTCCGTCCGTCAACTCCTCGTCGGAAGGGCACCACGTAGCCGGATTCGTTTACGGTCTCCCACCTCTGGACCGAGGTAACTCGGCCGCGAAGTTGGCTAGCCGATGCGTCCAAGATTTGCTGTAGTCTAGTGTAGAATCACATGTCTCTTGGGGTTTAGTGTAGTTGCCTTGGTGATGGAGGAAAGAAGAGCTTTGGAGAGAGGTTTTAAAATGGAGCTATGAACTTTGATCCTACATGAGAAAATGAGATTAATTTTTCACACAAAAATGAAACCTCATCTTCACTACCCTCTCTAGTGGCCGGCCAAATTTCCAAGTGGAGGAGGAAAAAGGGAATCAAGCAATAATAAAAGAAAAGGCATGATCAAGATAAGAAAATGGTCAATCCAAAGTCATATAAAAATCCTTTCAAATCTCATCTCATTCTAATCTCATAAATTCATAGGATTGATTCAAAAAGGAATCTCATCATGATGCTACCATTTTACAAAGGACCCCCTCTATAAATACTAATTTGCACAATTGCAAATTAGTCCCTCCATCGGAAAAGTCCGGCCGCGAAGGAACAAAGGAAAACCGGCCGGAACGGAATGCAAACTGGCAACTTCAGAAAACTGATCCCATAATAAATTACAGGAAAACTCCGCTACTGCAAATACATGCCCGCATTTGTATTCCCACTGAACACAAATGCAAAGAGACAAAACTACACTGTCTAATACTAGGATCCGGCTTAAACCAAAGCCGGCTAGTAAAAACCGTCCGATCACGATCCGTGCAATACCGCACGTATCTGATCGAACCCTGCCATATCTCCATACGGCCTCTACAGCGTTTCACCCGAAACTTGAGTAACTGTGTGTGGTGGACTCTAAATACTCGTCAATACTATGGCTGTGGATTTAACCACTAGCACGTCAGAGGTATAAGCCAATACGTGACGGGCTACCAGGTATTGACCAAAAGGGACGTCGATGAGCGAACTCATCCTGACACCCTACTGAGCCTGTCAGTGACAATATCCGTACAGTCCGGTCCGTTCGTCTATGAGCATCGCATGGCGGGCCTAGGGGGTTGGTAAAAGTCAGACCCCCAAAAGCGGTACAAGTCGTGTCGGAGTGTAGCCCAGAACACCCTGAGATACTACTGGAATACCTACCAGCAAATCTCCTGCCTTGGCCAAGGACTTTTCATGTTCTGGCTCTCCTAGACACAGCGCGACCTCACCCTTAATACCGGGAGAGACGAACCCCTGAAGATCCGCTCACTGCCTCCATGTGGCTCGGGACTGTACCCAACTAAAACCTGTTTGCACGACTCCTTTGAGCCGTGGTAGGGTAGTAATCAAAGCACAGTGGGAACTCACACGAGACAAATAACGATCTCAGGTCGATGAACTAACATGTACACATGTCACCAGGGAACTGCTATCTGACGTCAGGTATAATACCAACTAGCAGGTTCCCGGCGAGTCCTATCCGGTGTACTCATAACCCAATGAGCACCTGTATACATCTTAGGTGAACCAACTTACACCAGTGGCTTGTGAGACCGGCCACCGCCCCTCGTCGGGGTCTCGACTGTATACACTAGTCTACTCTGGAGAATCGATGCCCTGTCTCGAAACTCCCACGACTAGAGACCTTTTAAGGATTTGCTTATAGACCCCAGCTCCCACTTATATGATCGCCCTCATACTGCTGGAAGTCAAGCAAGAATCTTAGGGGCTCTATCAACGTGCAATAGCGACTCGTAAGGTCACCTGAAGCAGTACACGATGGTAAAGATAAGCCAGATAGCATGCTATCATCTTGAGTAAGGCTGTCCTACTGGGACAGGTCCTCCCTCAATCATTGCAATCACGTGCCTATGATCCAATAATTGACTCTGAGGGCACTATCTCCAACAATCTTCCACTTGCACTCAAGGCTAATTATTGCGATGTCGCATACTCACAGCCCGTGTGATACCGAACACCCAACTCCTCTACTAGTCAGTCTCACAAAGCTCGTTTGCGAAACTATTGCGTTCGAGGAATAGCCTCAGTGAGTGGATCCGCTCTGATGTTTCTTTCTATGTCTCTCTTTATCTCAAGTTCGCGGAGAAAGCCATCTCCCGAAATGAGCAATACCTGTCTTAGAATATGTTTGGATATCTGATGGGACCTAGCTCAAAAGTGAACTCCAAATCCAAACTTCTTAGACTGTATCGTCAACTGAACTTAATCAGTATCCAGCGCTATGCCTTCCCTCAGTATCCACCTGGACCACCTGTCCAAAATACTGCCCCTAGTCAGAAGGAAAACTATAACTCTGACAGCCACTCTGCCATCCAGGTCATCTTGGAAGTCTGGAATGATAACTGTCTCCCGAAGGAGAATGCTGTTATCATATCCCTAGAACATCAACTTATGTTCTAAAACTGCTTCCGACTGTTCTTCAGGATTGGATCAATATCAACTTATTGCACCTACTGCAAGAACAACATCTCGTGTGGTACTTGACACTTCATGATTGACTCAGTTGCCTAAGCAAGTGATCTGCCAATCATGCGTATCCCTCTCCTCTTTAGTCTGTAAGACACCTTTAGAGAGGGTGACTCCATTACCTGCAGGTACACCACCATGCTAGGAGTCGTCCATTCTAAATACTCTTAGAATGCGGTCAAAGTACCCAGATTGGGAAACCATCCAAATCTAGATCTAAAACCATAGATCTAGTAACCAGAATATCTGATATAATATCCAAGTCCTATGTGGAGAAACCACTGTGTGACGACCATAGTATAACCGATTGTAGTATAGGAATATTACTTCCTACTCTGTGTATGTCATCAAATACCAGGACATCACATCCTACTACCTTCTTAACAGATCCATCCCCTATTCTGATGAAGTCAAACCTATGACTGTCACGTCAGAAATAGATGATCTATCTCCGCTATATCTGCTATAGTCTATAAATAGACATAAGCTAACTATCCACCAATGCTTCCGCTGCTCCCACTGACTACGACAACCCTCTGGCAGAGTCATATAGACGTACACTTCTAAAGCTAGTTTAGAACGACGCCATACTCATCCTCCTGCCGGGTCTCACAGTCTGGAACAACAGCAATGGCAAGTCTGGGTAAACAAGAATCTCCCTGTCACCGTCCTTGAGCATACCGAAGTACCTCTCTGGTGCCTGAGGTTACCCACCATATCTACAGAGTGGCCTAGTGGAATGTCAAACCAGATTGAATCTTTAGGTTCTTATCAAATCTTCAGTAATCGTTTGCGGTACTGGAATCACTTCCAGTTCTACCATACTCCCACTACTGTTTTCTGAAAAAATCCATTTTTTTAATTAAAACTGTGGCGAGTCAAGAACAATATCACTATTGATCTTCCAGATGGTAGAAAGTCAACTCTCATCATAGCCCGGGTCAACCCACAAACAGCCATTACAGAAACGTGCCTTGAGTTATCCGGAGTCTGGTTTTAAGCATAAGCCGGAAAACTCCCCGTATCTTAACAATGTCAAGATATGAACTGTTCTATATCCAATATAGAAACAGAGGCACTGATTTAATTGAACCAGATTCAAATCATGCAGCTGTCTCCAGTGCATGTCAAGTAAATGGAAGGAGGCCGATCAGTGTTACTCAACTTAGGAATGCTTCCAATTATGAGTAACCTGAAAGAGAAGCAAGTTCTCTTAACCATTACTATCGACTGAATACCATATACAAGTATCTACATTTTCGATCACTTTGAAGAATCCCGATACTTGCAATATCTGGTTCTCTACCTTATTCTTATACCTATAACTTCTCAAAACTTGGACCCTGTGTTTCTACGAAACACCTGTCTAAGAACCAGAGAAGTGATAAGTAAACCGAATATAGTACGAGGACCAACCCCTCTGTCCTAATGGACACTGGACAATATACAATACTCTGTATAAGTCCCTTGAGTCTAGTGACTCATTCACTGTGTGTCGTAGGTTGAAAACTGTACTATGGTTATGAAGAATTACACCGCTGTTCAATGCTCCTTACCTAACCATCCACTGATATAGGTAAATGTCATGGACATAATCTCAAAAAGGTATATCTCACTCTATGAAAATAGACGTACAAATATATCAATTTGAAATTATTGCATAACAACGGATATTCAAAACCAAATATTTGCCGACCGGCAAACAACCCAGGTGACTTCCTCAAATATCACCAATTACAACGAATCCCGATATAATGAGGATGATCACCTAATTCCCAATAACTTACTCCCACTCATCATCTGTAAAACCATACAGATGTGAGAATCATATCTGGTAAATACATACCCTGGAGCAAGTGTCTAATTGGGAAATCAGTTTTCTTTTAACAATACACAGTGAAACTGAAACATTGAAATGTTTCGATAGGGTATCCTGGTATTCTTAGTAATGCCTCTTCCATTATCCAGATTCACAACTGTAACCGTATAAATCTTTTCCACTTCTCCAAATCCCTTTTTATGTCTTTAGTCATTACCTTCTGTACACCCCTTTAGGCCAAATGGTTTTCTTCCTTCCCTACCGTTCGGCAGCAGCCTATGGTTTGGAAGAAGACTATCCAATAAGCATAATGGGTGTACTGTCCTAATCCTAGGAGCACTCGCAATGCGAGAGAAGGTGAAGATAAAAGACACCTGAATGAACTTTATTCCTATTTCTCCTGAACCAGGATCCATCCCCGAACTGGAATAAGTTCCTTTCGAGTTCGTATATAACTATACGATGGATTATCCAATAAACTGGGATCTTCGTAGTAATACGGAGTGTCCTGGAGAAATACAAAGGTGATTTAGTATTGGTGAAGAAATAATTGGTTTGGTCGTGAATAGCAGTCGCAATTTACTTTGCCCTCTTACTAATCCCTTGCTTTGTCTTAACTTAATACCTTTTGTACACCGTTTAGGCTAATTGGTTTTCTTCATTCCCCACCATTCGGCACCAGCCTAAGGTTTGGAAGAAGACTATCCAATTTGCGTAATAGGTGTACTATCTCCTAAGCCAAGGAGTACTCGCAATCTGAGAGAAAAGGTAAAAGGAAAAGACAACTGAATAGTCCTATTCGTTTTCTCCAGAACCAGAAACCATCCTCGAATTCCTTCGAGTTCGTATATAACCATACGATGGTTTTGTCCAATGGAAGTGGACGTTCGTAGTAATACGGGGTGTCCTGGAGAAAAGGGTAAAAGTAGGAGTGGCAATGAGGTTTGCAACTCTGAAAATCCAAAAGCCAGTGTTAAGAAGGTTCGGTCAACTTAGTCATTGAGTCATAGTCTAGGATCGGGTCAATGGTCGCTGCCAAAGAGAGAGAGAAAAGAAACACTCAGCGTGCACTCTAACCTAGATCGGAATGGTTATCACTTTATCTAATATGGAAACCTCCCACTGTAACGTCAAATTCTTCCCCAAACCTGAAAGAAGAATTAGCCGGGATCACCCGGGGAGTAAACCAACTCATCAGTGGGAATCGGGATCCAACTATCATCGCATGATAACGTGACGGAATCCGCTCACGCTATCACACTCCAGAAGGTATGCGCATATCTGGCAAGTTTCAGTTCTTTTGAAACTCCCGATGTGGATTTTTACCCCATGCTCTTATGACCTTGACGAAGGTCAACAAATCATAAGTCACATGTCAAGTTCTACCCGTCATTATCCAGGTTAATTTGAACCCACCCGTACAAGCCCTTGACGAAGGTCAACAAGGCTATACGACTGTCCCAAACCAACGCATCTATCTATGCAGCAGAAAGGTAACAAGCAGCTACCATACACTATGCCTTGACGAAGGCCAACAAACATAGCATGAATACTACGTGCTACCCGTCTGAAACGACGGAGGGCTACGAATGGTTTCTGGCGAAAACCTTTAACGTAATGAACTTGATATCATCGAAGGAACGGATAGCTTTGTAAAAATATAGTGACGAAAACCTTTGCTAAAGAGGTCACTCCCGGTGAAGGGATCTCGGCTCTTTCCCCGTAGAATGAGGTGCAGGATATTCCAACTGAATACCACGATGCAAAGCAAAAGTAATCGGCTATAATGAAGTTATTGCCCTGACGCAAACTTTTGTCCAAGGGGTCACTCCCGGTGAAGGGATCTCGGCCCTTGCCTCATCGACTGAGGAGCTGGATATTCACAACCGAATACCACTGTGCAAAACAAAAGAGAACGCTCTTGCAATAACAGCTTTTTAAAAAAATGTTCCAACAATATCAGAATAGGTTTGTTTAACTTGCATTGATCCAAATCAACGCAGTCCCATCAATTGATCACACCAAAAAGAACGAAAATAATGATGTACGTATATGTCATCCGCATTCGCCACTGGGTCCCGTCATCACCCGTTAGGTTACTTAACTAACGACAGAGCGGGGACTGGACTAGCGCGGATGCAAAACATATACAACATCTACCAGTATATATATAATATATAATTTTCGCTCAAGGCGTGATAAAAGCAACAGCACAGAAAAGTACAGCATCACAGAACAATACAGATATCTGGGATCCCCGGGTTTCACAGAGCCGCTACTGAAACCCGACATTCCCCTGGTCGTGTGGATAGCCTGTGCAATGAAATCCTTGACCCCTATGGGCACGGCAAGTTACCCGCCAAAACCTGAAGCGAGGCAGCCCCCTTCAGCTACGTGAATGGACCACCCAGCACTTCACGGAATCCGGTAACTTGGGCACCCCTCCTGGGTCAACCTATACCCCCTACGAGTGCGGCGAATATCCTCCAATTCTAGAGTAAAGCCCCTTCCGTCTCAACGCCATGAGATGCGGGCTTGTTGCCCTCTAGAACCCGGCTATCCGTGCACCCCACCTTGGGGTAATCCTAGTACAGAAAGTAAAATATACATACAACGGGTACATCGACCGCAACCTGGTCGTGCCCCAAAATAATAATACAAACAGGCAGTGACGGCAGTCCACATGTCGGACGCTCGCCCCGTAATAACAAATGTACATATATAAAACAAAACTGTACTACCACTGCAACCAGGCTATCCCCCACGACCAATCCGCAACATCATAGCACAACACAGAATATCAACGTGAATGTCACGTTCGAAAAATCCGTCTAACCGGGCTATAGCAGTTAGACAGGACTTACCGATCAAGTGTCATTCACGGTCGCAGATATAATGTAAATACTGTGAACTAGCATGTTAAAATATCCGATCGAACAAATTTATCAAAGTGGGCCCCAAGCAGTACTGTAGCACTCACAGAAAATCTGGGCCCAAAAAGAATATCCCAAAACCCCTATTTTTAACTCATAAGCTATCTGCAAAATTTTGATCAAGTGATCAATCAAAAGCGCGGCGGAACCGCGACCCAAGCATGGGTTTGGCCGCGGTTCCGCGGCGGTTTGGAGAGATCGCGCCACCAAATTTTCACAGATTGCTTCTATATCCATGCACAGTATTCTGAGACAACCTGAAAATTTTTGGAGCAGAAAAAATTTCGACAGAAAACACATGTGCATACAAAATACGGTTTTTAGGGAATTTTGTTCGATCGAGTACTAAACATACTAGAGCAAGCTAGACATGGTTAATGGCGTGGCTCTGATACCAATGTAAGTCTGCGGGGGCGCCCCGGCCGTCGATCCGACGCCGGAAACGCGGAAACAAAAACTTTGCAAACTAGCAAAACGGCACCACCGCGCACTTTTCACCCGGATCGGGCCATTAACCTAGCAACTAGCAAACTAAAAAACGGGTAGAGAGTTATACCAAGCGATCCGTGTCCTTCGGTCTTCGTCTCCACTCCGATCTCCCGCGGAATCTCCGTCCGTCAACTCCTCGTCGGAAGGGCACCACGTAGCCGGATTCGTTTACGGTCTCCCACCTCTGGACCGAGGTAACTCGGCCGCGAAGTTGGCTAGCCGACGCGTCCAAGATTTGCTGTAGGCTAGTGTAGAATCACATGTCTCTTGGGGTTTAGTGTAGTTGCCTTGGTGATGGAGGAGAGAAGAGCTTTGGAGAGAGGTTTTAAAATGGAGCTATGAACTTTGATCCTACATGAGAAAATGAGATTAATTTTTCACACAAAAATGAAACCTCATCTTCACTACCCTCTCTAGTGGCCGGCCAAATTTCCAAGTGGAGGAGGAAAAAGGGAATCAAGCAATAATAAAAGAAAAGGCATGATCAAGATAAGAAAATGGTCAATCCAAAGTCATATAAAAATCCTTTCAAATCTCATCTCATTCTAATCTCATAAATTCATAGGATTGATTCAAAAAGGAATCTCATCATGATGCTACCATTTTACAAAGGACCCCCTCCATAAATACTAATTTGCACAATTGCAAATTAGTCCCTCCATCGGAAAAGTCCGGCCGCGAAGGAACAAAGGAAAACCGGCCGGAACGGAATGCAAACTGGCAACTTCAGAAAACTGATCCCATAATAAATTACAGGAAAACTCCGCTACTGCAAATACATGCCCGCATTTGTATTCCCACTGAACACAAATGCAAAGAGACAAAACTACACTGTCTAATACTAGGATCCGGCTTAAACCAAAGCCGGCTAGTAAAAACCGTCCGATCACGATCCGTGCAATACCGCACGTATCTGATCGAACCCTGCCATATCTCCATACGGCCTCTACAGCGTTTCGCCCGAAACTTGAGTAACTGTGTGTGGTGAACTCTAAATACTCGTCAATACTATGGCTGTGGATTTAACCACTAGCACGTCAGAGGTATAAGCAATACGTGACGGGCTACCAGGTATTGACCAAAAGGGACGTCGATGAGCGAACTCATCCTGACACCCTACTGAGCCTGTCAGTGACAATATCCGTACAGTCCGGTCCGTTCGTCTATGAGCATCGCATGGCGGGCCTAGGGGGTTGGTAAAAGTCAGACCCCAAAAAGCGGTACAAGTCGTGTCGGAGTGTAGCCCAGAACACCCTGAGATACTACTGGAATACCTACCAGCAAATCTCCTGCCTTGGCCAAGGACTTTTCATGTTCTGGCTCTCCTAGACACAGCGCGACCTCACCCCTAATACCGGGAGAGACGAACCCCTGAAGATCCGCTCACTGCCTCCATGTGGCTCGGGACTGTACCCAACTAAAACCTGTTTGCACGACTCCTTTGAGCCGTGGTAGGGTAGTAATCAAAGCACAGTGGGAACTCACACGAGACAAATGACGATCTCAGGTCGATGAACTAACCTGTACACATGTCACCAGGGAACTGCTATCTGACGTCAGGTATAATACCAACTAGCAGGTGTTTCCTGATTCAAAATCAGGAAAGCTTCTGTGAAAAGCTTCAAAAAGGGGCCACGTGCTTACACGTGACCTATAAAGTGCAGAAAAGGCGCACATTGATTCGCTGAGCAAAGTCAAGGAAAAGAGCTTCAGAAGAGGTCACGTGCTCCCACGTGACCAGGGTCACGTGTCGACATGTGACGTTCAAAGCAGCAAACTCGCTCTCCAATTGAACCGAGGAAAGAAGTGCCAGACAGGGGTCACGTGCTCACACGTGACCAGGGGTCACGTGGTAGCACGTGACATTAAAGCAGCAATCAGAAGACAGACGCAAGAGAAAGAGGAAGGCTCATTCCAAAAGGGGGTCACGTGTCCGCACGTGACCACGGGTCACGTGGTCGCACGTGACTGGCTTTCAAAGCCCATGTTGACGGCAGAATTAAATTCTGAAGGAAATTTGAATCCTTCCAAAGGAAAGTGAGTATCTGGGACCAATCAAATTAAAGATTCAGAGACGATTAAATATCATATATCTATGGAAAATCTCGGGTTTGGAAAGATTTCCCCCTTAAATCTAACTAAAATAACAAAGGAGAATCTCTGGATTTAAAATCCAATGGTGAATAAAATTCACCCAATAATCCAAAGGTCCAAAACGAATGATGGATACAAATCAAATCTCTCAGTGAAGATTCATCAAAAACTAATTCATTCGGCTGCTTCTCCTATAAATAGGAGCCAAGAGACACAAAAAAAGGGGATACAGAGATACATACGCAGAGAAGAAAAAAGGAGGAGAGCTTTGACGCTTTGAAAAGACTTGGATCTTCTGCAAAAAACCCTAGGTAAGAAAGGGAAAGCCTTTTGGAAGGAAGGGGAATTTAATTCTCAACAGAGTTTAACTCTGATACATAAAACAGAAGAGCATATTTCTTCTCTCTTTGATAGAGGATCTGCAAAGTGCACATCTCCCCTTAAGGTTGAGAATTTAATTCTCAATGGGTCGAGATCCTGCCATGCAGATCCAAAACATAGAGAAGGAATGTAAGCACGAGAATTTAATTCTCACAGAACTATAGGAATTTAATTCCTCCAAAATAAAATTAGGGCTCGACCCTATATCATGGGAATTTAATTCCTTCAGAACTAAAAAGAAACAGGGTTTAACCCTAATTAAAAAACCCAGTTCAGTTGAAACATCGGGAATTTAATTCCCTTAATCATAATTTAATAGAGGATGGAGGTTTAAACTCCTTAAAATCTTTTATTAGGGTTTAACCCTATTCAGCCCTTCACATATACGAGGAATTTAATTCCTACAGGAAATTCAGAGTTCAACTCTATGGATCTTCGAAAGGAAGTAGGAATTTAATTCCTCTGAAATCTGCAGCTCGAGGAATTTAATTCCTGAAAAAGATTAACAAAGCCTCCAAACAAAATACATGAAGGCAGGGTCACGTGCCACGACGTGACCCCCCAAGAGGTCCACAGAAATCCCCCTTGAGGCAGCACCCCACGTGACCCTTGTGACCCTTGGCAGAAACTCTAATACATAGGCATTTGAATGCCCATCACGTGATGGCACGTGATGCTCTGAAAGACGCAATAACTTCAGCAGAACAAATGAAGGGAGGGCACTCTCACGTGCCGCCACGTGACCCCTCTCGAACCCAGTGTTAAAACACTGTTGGGCTTTAGCATTCAACGCTGATTAAAAAAGCCTTATTGGCAGTGTTCAACACTGATCTGTTTTAGTGTTTAACACTAATTTGAAAAAAAAGCCTTATTGCTGGTGTTTAACACCAATTATCTCTTAGTGTTGAACACTAACTTATCAACCTCGTTGCCAGTGTTCAACACTGATTGCTCTGAAGTGTTTAACACTAGGCTTTGGCCCGATCGGCTGAAGGGATAGAGGCAATGTCTCTCCCTCAATGGACCAACAAAAAGTCAATATTCCAGACCTGACTGGACTTAGCCCAAGCTGGCCATAAGTCCTCAATTTGTGATTAACTGGGCCAATGGGCTCACAACATAATTGATCAGTCTTGACCCAAATTGGGCCAGGGACTATTTAATCCATCCCGGTTCTAGGGTACATCTCTTCACTCCTTTGATACTTGGCATTGTAATCCCTCAGTGTCTTCAAAGAGGTGACGGGTCCCGATGACCACTCATGATATGGACTGTGGGGTCCTTAAACCCATGCATAATGCAAAATTCCTGGTTACGTGGAACGCGGATAACGTCACTCTTTGACCCCGTGGAAAACGTCCAGAGCGGATCCTGGTCCTCGCAGAGCACGGCAGTGAACCCGTGTGAAGCATCCAGAGCGGAGCCTGGTCCTCGCCTAGCACGGCAACGAACCCGTGTGAAGCATCCAGAGCACATACCGGACTGTGGAGTCCTTAAACCCATGGACTACGACGTCCTTAACCTTGACCGAGATGTCTTAAAACTACCGATGGACCGCAATGTCCTTAAACTAACCACGGACCGCAATGTCCTTAAAACTACCCATGGACCGCAATGTCCCTAAACTAGAATCATAGAGCTTCCATATGCTCTTTCGTCGGATCTAAACGGTCCTGTTTAAGTTGATCTTAGCCTCAAAGATGGCTAACGCGTCCTTAAACCTTCAAGCAGACTGGACTATGAATCCCCCCTAATTAACTCTGGCTCGAGGGTACATCTCTGAACTCCTCTGACATCCGTCGTTGTAATCCTTCAACGTCGTCAGAGAGGTGACGGGTCCCGACGGCCACACATACGATGGACCACTATGTCCCTAAAACTGGAATAATGGAGTCCAAACGCTCCTTTGTCGGATCTAAACGATCCCGTTAAGTTGATCTTAGTCACAAAGTTAGACTAACGTATCCTTAACAAACGTTTGAGTTGATCTTAGCCTCAAGTATGGCTGACGTATCCTCAAACCAAACCCCCAAACCCAAATTTAAGATAAGGCGGATTTGGACTAGTCCATGCCCTACGGGCGACGACATAACTCGGTCTCCGTAAACGATCCACGGGCAGTAAAACATAAAACAAAAACACACGACGCGAAGTGACCATCTGGAGAAGGAGAAAGTTGTTACCGCGATGCGGTAGCGTAATTAACTGCAGGGGCTTGCGCCTGCAGGGAAGAGCGTCCCCACAATCAAAAACCCCTCAAACGAGGGGGAATCTGACGAAGTCTGCTACATCGGACGCATCCGTATAAACCTCCGATACATGGTGCCATGGGTCAACTTGGCATCTTCGGAGAGGTGGACGGATAGCACCTATTAGTATCTGCCCCGAACCTCAGGCGAGACGCCCCGACGTCCCGCGTGTCCGTTCGGAGGGGAACAGATTCTGGCACGCCCGGTGGGACATTTTCCTCTTTCCACTCCACACTTCGTGTGTCGTGATTCGCGAACCAATCGCGGTTCGCTAATGATTGCCCTTGGGTTTCAAGATACTAAGAGTTGGCGTCTTGCCTATTGCAGAAAACAAAGGATCGATGGCTGCTACTTCCGCGAAATCCTTCAACTGCTCAAACTGCAATTGCGACCAACGCTCTACCTCGCCAGGAGGTATAGCCTATGGACCCCAAGCTGCTTCGTTGTTCACAATGCCGGTGGACCAAGTGACTCAAGCCACTACCGGATTGTTCTTTGGGACTATGCTCCCCCATCAAGCTTCGTGGCGCCGGTGCTGACAAAGGAAACTCTCAGGAAGTCGGTCTTTGATCGTCTTACCCCTGCCGTGACTCCCCTCAACAAGTCGCCCAACTTCAACGCCTCGGTCTTCTCTAGATTGGGTCAGAAGTCTTGCGAACTCATCATGGGGCCTACAATCTCAGAGAAGGCTGCTTCTAAGAAAGCGGCCGCTCCTGCCTCCGAAATCGCCAAGGCGGTATCCCCGGCCAAGAAGTCGATCTTCACAAGATTAACGGCTTCGACTCCCGCTCCTGCTGCGCGAAGGACATCGGTCTTTGACAGGCTAACACCAGCAGCGACCCCCCACCTACATAGGGGGCAAGACGAAGCCATTCTCACCGCTGAACCAGCACCGTCCGCTCGACGTGCTCGACGTCGTCATTGGCGCCGAATAAGGAAGGCTGGGGGCAACCCCCCCTCCGGATTGACTCCACCAGCCCCGGTGGTAGAAGTTAATGCTGCTGTTCCAACTGGGAACAGCTTCGAAATGCTAAATAAGGTGTGAAGAAATTCTCCTACTGCAGTGCTGAAGAGGTCTCCTCCCCATTAAAGAAGGTTGCGGAAATAGAACCAGAACAACCCCAATCTCCTCAACGGCTGTCTTCCAAAATCTATAAGGTTTGGCGACAGGCCCGAGACTCGATCATCGATCCAAACTCCTCCCGCCAGCACAAGAAGCTAAAAATCCAACCGGAAGCTGGTCACCAGGCTAAACCCCAAAAGGCTGTCTGGACGCCCACCTCGACGGCCCCCTCAACCTCCATGACTCATAAAAGGAGGGAGCCAAAGAAGATCCCTCAACATGCAACGACGGCTAAAGACGATGAGCCCAGACACCCTAAGTCTTGGGGCACGGTGGTGCACACTGTTTACATGGTCTCTGGAAAGGAGGAGAGCCGCACTTCTACGGGCCACCGACCGCTAACCCGATCCGTGACGAGAGCCCAGGAACAACAACAAAAGTTGCAGGAAATGATGAGTGCTATGGCTGCACTTACCGGGCCAAAAGAAAGCCCAGAAACGCCCTCAGACGCGCGCCGGGAGGAGGAAACCGATGCTGAGTTCCTTCGCCGGACATTGGAGAAAAAGGACAAAGAGGCTGCTGAACAAGCGGCTAATATACAGCGCATGGGCCTTCTCTTCCAAGATATGATAGGAATGATGATCCAACAGGACCCACCCGCCGAAGATCCCCCAATCATTCTGGAAGATGACCGAGGAGAAACGTCAAATCCACCGCCGGCCCTCTCTACGGCCAGGGAGGAAACAATCTCTAAAGCTGACTTGGCTGACTACATAGCCCAGCAAATCCGGGTCCATCATGCGACTGAGGCAGCTGGTCAAGTCGTGAAAACGGGACGGCCGTATCCAAGCTGGTACGATCAAATTAAATACCCGCAAGGCTATACGATACCGAAATTCCATGTGTATAAGGGGACCGGCAATCCTCATCAACACGTCGCCCAGTTCCGGGCCCTTTGCGGTAACACCGGCGGTGACGATAAACTGTTGCTCCGCCAGTTCGTGGGCAGCTTATCAGAAACAGCGTTCGAATGGTATTCGGAACTCCCGAACGATTCTATCAAAACGTTCGCTGAAATGGAATTGTTATTCACTCAGCGATTCGCGAGTGCCAGCGAACGCACTCCAATGACCGCTTTGATTAACGCCAGGGTAAAACCAGGCGAAACCTGGGTCCAGTATGCTATACACTGGCGGAATTTGTGGTCGAGATGCGAGCAACGCATTGAGGAAGCACCCGCAGTGGGCATGTTCGTGGGAACCCTAGACCCCCACGCAACCATCTCCCAGTTTATGATGTTCTTTAAGCCAACCACATTCCAGGCTTTAATCGACAAGTTGGCTCAGATGGACCAGATGGGTCATAGACCACCTGCACCTAAGCCAGAACCTCGGAATGACAAGGGTAAAGGAAGGGCAACTTTTGTCGCGAATGCCCAACAGCAACCCGACGCCCCGAAATCGACAGATCAATTGGAAGAAAGGCGCCGATATTATAACGAAAAGATGAAGCGCCCCTACTCGTTCCCACGAGACAAGACGAAACGGTTATTTGAGCTGGCAATACGCAACAGACTTATAAACCTACCAAATCCAAGGCGACCGCCACAACCCACCGAGGTGAATAACCCTAACTACTGCCCTTACCATCAAACGGTAAGTCATCCGATTGAAGATTGCTTCTTCTTCAAAGGATGGATTGAAGATCAATACCTCCAGGGAAAGTTTGTACTCTCCGAAAAGTGGAAGGTGAACCCACCACAACCGCATACTCCTAAGAAAGCAGATACACAGGGGGCAACCTGCTCCTTTGTTGAAGAAGCTCCATGGGAAGTCGTACTATCAACTAAAACCAAAAGGATGCTGAAAGACCTTCATGCGTGCCCTGCAATCGAATGGAAGGACCCTCTTGAACCTCAAATTATCGAAGGGATGCTGAGGCCTCGCCCAACTATGAATACTCATGATAAAGATCTAAATACTCATGCCCAGCCGTCAAAAGCTTCGAAGAAAAAGAAGAAGAAATCCAAGAAGCCCGCGAGGCTTGGAGACGAGCGCACGAAATTGCAGAAGAAAATCGACGCGCTGGAAGAATATAATCAGAAGGCGCGAACTCCTGTCACACTCCGAGAATTCCTCGATCACATCTTTCAAGACGAAGATGATGAAGAGAGCTCATCGGATGAATCCGAAGAGTATGTGGCAAGTTGTAACGTAATCTCCCACTCGCTTACCGATGACGAGACAGCTCCTGACACTAAGAAGCCGAAGGCAGAGCCCGAACCAGAGCGTGCGAGGCTGACAACTGATATGATCAATGCCTTCCTAGACGAGATTCGCCTAAAAAGTAAAGCGGATCAGGAGCGTGAGATGGCAGCACCAGAAGGAACCAAATGCGGGCGACTGAACGAAAGAGTTGAGCTACCCCTGCCAAAGCGAAAGGCATCCGAAATGGACAAGAAGATATTCAAGACAAGGAAAAGGTTCGCCAAAGCCATGTCAATGGGAATGAAGCTACCACCTTCGGAAGGAAATAGGCACGATGGGGCGGAGAGGCACCCTGATTATTGCGCATATCATCGGAAAATCTCACACCCCATAGAGGAGTGCGACGCCTTTAAGACATGGTGGCAAGGATATGTTGCTCGTCGGCAACATTGTAAGCGCATGAAACGCAAGATCCGTCGGGAGCAAAGAAGCATTGTCGACAGGCTCAACAGAATTACTAGCAACTGTTATATGGCTCATGCCGAGGGGTCGCAAGTTCTCACCTTCGGGAGCGACTCTGATGAAGAAGTGACTCTGGGCCCTCTCTTTGAAGAATCCGCGTTAGGGAAAGATGAGGAATCAGAAGCCTGCGGAAACACTCAACTGCGCAATCGCACACTCCCAGAAAAGAATCTCGGGCCTACGAACAGAAAAGATAAGGGAAAGGAAAAGGTCACTGAAGATATCACTTTGGATGACCAAGTCACGAAAGAACTGGCGGCCAAAGACCCTCCTAGGAGGAGTAAAGTGGACTATAACATCCTCGCGCATCTAAGAAAGCTACCTTCTCAGCTTAGCATTCTCGACGCCCTCCTATTATCAAAAGAAGCACGGGACTCACTAATTAAGGCATTACAAGAACCTGAGCAATTCCAAGCCTTTCTCGCCACTTAAAAGATGAAGGACGAACTGGAGGAAGTGCATACGGCCGACGTCACTTTCGGTGATGAAGACCTCCTTCTCGGGACGTGCGACCATAACCGTCCCCTATATGTCTCCGGATACTGCCATGACATCAAGATAGGCAAGATCCTGGTGGATAATGGATCCTCCGTCAATCTCCTTAATGTTCGGGTGTTGAAGGAAATCTGCATGAGTGTGCAACATCTCGCTCGTGACAAAATCACTATCTCCGGTTTCGATTCACAATCGTCACGGACTCTCGGATCTGTAATACTAACATTACGCTTCGGACTTCTCGTCACGGACATCAAATTCCATGTCATCGACGCCAAGACCTGCTACAACGCCTTGCTCGGTCGTCCTTGGCTACACGAGTACAACATCATCCCTTCTACACAACATCAGTGTATGAAGTATTTTAAAGACGGTTTCGAGTATACTGTAACGGGTGAGTTGAACCCATTTTCCGTGAACGAAGTCCGTAAATACGAGGACGCGAAATACTTTTTGCCAGACTTCGAAGATACAGAAAGGTGTCGTAACTCGGAGAACAAAGCCGCCGCCACCATCCCTGTTTTCGGGAGCGATACCGAAGAAGAGGAAGAGATAGTTTATATAGGGCCATCTCAACGCAACAACCGGAGGACGCCCGCCCCCATACTGGTCTTCGGAAGTGATTCAGAAGATGAGGTCAATGCCGTATTCTCCAATCGGCTTTCAATGCAAGCACCCCTCGACGATGGCCACAGTTTGCAAATCACCATGGTACCGCGAGAACACTACAAGGATCTCGACACGCTTCAAGCTCACAGTGTGCAGGACCTGCAGACGTTTTACGTCCCTCCCAGGCGTAGGGGTGAGAAGGTGATCCTATTCTACCGATCCTCAGAGTCGAAAATAGAGAAAGAGATCTGGCATGGCGCTGATACTACGTGCGACAGACTCCAACCCATCCGTCTGCCCAGATACTATACAAATGGATTAAAGAAGCTATTGAAACGCCAAGGAGTACCCTTAAAACAAACTGTTCGACAGGCTCGGTTCTACAACAGAATTTGGGATGTCCCTGGAACCCAATGCAAATTGCCCAATGGGAAAATGGAGACACTTGGGCTTGGATACGCGAGAACCGGAAAACGAGAGCGGACCCACAGCAGCTACGCTATATATACCTTTGATGAAGAAGAGGACGCCCTGTCAGGAGATGCCGATCCCTCATCAAAACCAGACCCTGCGATTGAAGCACCAAGTCCGTCGTTTGAAGAACAAACGAGCAAGCCTATGAGGAAAGAAGGTCAGAAAGCTCAGGAAGACCACAGCCGCGAAACGACCATCTATGAGAAGGCCAGGACGCAACGTCTATTTCAACAGATTGCAAAAGACAAAGATGTTCATCCTTGTCAACCCATCATGCGAAAGGCCCGATGCGGAGACAGAAATAAGTCGAGAAGCGGAAGGAAGAGCCGACAACAACAACGCAAGATTAGAGGGTTACGTGATCGGGTACTGCACAGCTCGGATTCGCCCTTCATAGAAAAGATGAGTCGAGCGTACTCCTTCCCCCGAGACAAGACGGAAAGGTTACTCAAGCTCGCCCTAAAACATCAGATGATCACGCTTCCAGAGTCTAGACACCCTAAGCAAGCTAATAAGGCCTCTCGCTCGGACTATTGCTCTTATCACCGAGCCATAGGACATCCTACCGAAGACTGCTTCACCTTCAAGTACTGGGTCGAGGACCAGTACCAACGGGGCAGATTCACTTTATCCAACAGCTGGAGGGTAACGCCGCCGCGAAAGCACGAGCCCAAGGCCGCAAGAGCAGAACCGGATCCACCTCAGTCCCGGAAGCGGATTCGCGCCTGTTGTACGATTACGATATTGAAAGAAGAGCCCGAGAACATAGATGACCTTCCCCGGTGCTTTGAGAACGACAATGATGAGGTGATCTCAGAATATCCGCCCGCTCCGAAAGAACTGGAAGATGGCATACATACTACGGCAGATAACCTCAGGAAGATTGAGTTGGGATCGGCAGATGACCCGCGACCGACATTCGTCAGCGAGCTACTCTCTGAAGAAAAGGTGGCCGCGTTAAAAGACGTGCTACTATGGCATAAAGACTGCTTCGCGTGGAACTACTCTGAGATGCCAGGATTAGATCCGGAGGTCGCTGTGCATAGATTAGCAATATCCCCAGAGATCAAGCCGGTCAAGCAAGCGCCAAAGAGGATGCACTCGAGCTTGAGATGAGCATCAACGCCGAAGTCAAGAAGTTGATCGATTCCGGATTTATCCAGGAAGTCCAATATCCCGACTGGATTGCCAATATCGTCCCGGTAATGAAGAAGAATGGGACGGTATGCATATGCGTAGATTTCAGGGATCTCAATAAAGCCTGTCCAAATGATGATTTCCTAGTGCCGGTAACCGAACTAATGATAGATAACACGTCAACTCACGAGGTTTTCTCCTTTATGGATGGTTCGTCAGGATACAATCAGATAAAGATGCATCCCGAAGACCAGAAGCACACCGCTTTCCGAACCCCTTTGGGTATATTCTGCTACAGGGTCATGCCCTTTGGTCTAAAGAACGCTGGCGCTACCTATCAAAGGGCCATGACAAAGATCTTCGACGACCTCATACATGACATTGTCGAGTGCTATATCGACGACCTCGTATTGAAGAGCATGTCATACGAAGAGCATCTAGACTACCTGGAGACTGTGTTTCAACGCCTCCGGCAATATAACTTGAAAATGAATCCCCTCAAATGCGCGTTTGGAGTCTCCTCGGGCAAATTCCTGGGATTCATCGTTCGACACCGAGGAATTGAAATAGATCCGTCAAAGATTAAAGCGATCATGGAGATGCCTCCGCCAAGAACCCTCAAACAGTTGCGGTCCCTCCAAGGGAAGCTCGCATATATCCGGCGATTTATCGCAAATCTTTCAGGCAAATGCCGCCCCTACAGTCACCTGATGAAGAAGGGAACCCCATTCGTCTGGGATCAAAAATGCCAAGGTGCGCTAGACGAGATCAAGCAATACCTGCAGAACCCGCCGGTATTAGCTGCGCCGGTCAAGGGAAAACCCCTCATTCTTTATACGACCGCCCTCGAAGGTTCCTTGGGCTCATTATGGGCACAAGAGAACGATCAGGGGAAAGAGAGGGCACTCTACTACTTAAGTCGAGTTCTACTGGGGGCCGAAAGCAATTACTCTCCCATTGAAAAACATTGCTTGGCATTAATCTTCGCGATAACAAAGCTCAGGCACTATGCATTGGCACACGAAGTCTGCCTCATCTCGAAGGTGGACCCCCTTAAATACTTGATGTCAAAAGCCATATTGACGGGACGACTCGCTAAATGGGCCCTGCTCTTGATGGAGTTCTCGATAACATATCAACCTCTCAAGGCAGTGAAAGGCCAGGCCATTGCCGATTTCCTCGCTGAGCACCCGATACCGGCCGATTCTCCTTTGAATTGTGACTTGCCGGACGAGCATGCATTTGATGCGATTAACGGTGGAAGCACCCGATGGGAACTCTATTTCGACGGAGCGTCCTCCGTAAAGAAACAGAAGCAAGGTATCCCAATGATCAAGTCAGGGATAGGCCTCATCTTTGCGACTCCACAAGGAGGGATAATGCGCTTCGCCTTCTCCTTAACAGAGCCGAGGACAAACAATGAGGCTGAATACGAAGCCCTGATAGCAGGCCTTGAGCTTGCCATTGACATGGGGATTGAAGACCTCCTCATATACGGGGATTCTCAGCTGGTCGTTAGTCAAGTAAATGGCGACTACCAAACGTGCAAACCGGAGCTGGTGAAGTACGGCGAAAGGGTGCAACAACTATTGACCCAAATTCCCTCCTACACTTTGGAGAACATACCACGCGCGGAAAACAGCAAAGCGGACGCATTGGCTAAGCTTGCTAAAGAACTGGCCGACGAGAACCTCGATGATGTCAGAATCGTGGTACAAAGCCGTCGAGTGCTCACCCCCGCAGAAATACCTCCGGAATTATATAAAGAGGGAGCAACTGAGCAGACAACCCTACAAATAAAAGACCAAGAGAAGGCCGAGGACTGGAGGGAAGTCTTCATAGACTACTTTAAGTCCCGCCGAATGCCCAAGGAAGCGTCCTCAAGACATCAGCTCATGAAACGAGCTCTATCTTTCGCTCTCGTCAACAATACTCTATACAAGAGATCGTTTGATTCCCTATGGCTGAGAAGCTTAGGATCTGACGAAGCAGAAAGAGTCATTCAGGAAGTTCATGACGGACTTTGCGGTTCTCACCAAGCAGGCCCGAAGATGAAGTTAAAGATTAAACGAATGGGCTACTACTGGCCCACGATGATCCAGGACTGCCTCGAGTATGCGAAGCAATGCCACTCATGCCAGATTCATGGAGACTTCATCCACCAACATCCGAATCCGCTACACCCAACGGTGGCCAGCTGGCCATTCGAGATGTGGGGGACTGACATAGTCGGCCCCATTGAGCCAGCATCATCTCGGGGACATCGTTTTATCCTGGCGACAACTGATTACTTCTCCAAATGGGCAGAGGCAGTACCAATGAGGGAAGTGAAGACGGAGAATATCCTCCATTTCTTCAAGACGCACGTCATCTATCGGTTTGGAACCCCACGGCGGATTATCTTCGATAACGGGCCAGCCTACAGAAGCCATAAGATTAGCCGCTTCGCGCAACAGCACAATATAGATTGGAGGTATTCTTCGGTTTACAACCCACGAGCCAACGGTCTGGCCGAGGCCTTCAATAAGACCTTGACGAAGATCATAAAAAAAACTGTTTCCCGGAATAAGAGAGACTGGCACGAGAGGCTGCAAGAAGCCCTTTGGGCTTATCGAACTACATTCAAGACGACCACGAACACAACGCCGTACGCATTGGTATTTGGGACGGAAGCAGTACTCCCCCTTGAGATAGAGTTACCCTCTCTACGAGTGGCAGTCCACCACGAGCTGACGGACGAAGAGAATGCTCACCTTCGGCTTGAGGAGCTTGATGCCCTCGACGAAACCCGGCTCATAGCGCAACAACATCTAGAAGTCTACAAAGCAAAGATGACGCGCTCGTACGAAAGATTGACCAGGCCGAGGACATTCCGACAAGGCGAACTCGTGCTAGTGGTCAAAAGACCTATGATCCCCAATCGTGCCAAGCGGGGGAAATTTGAGCCAAACTACGAAGGCCCGTACATCATAGACAATGTCTACCAGGGTGGAGCCTATCTACTCATGGACATGCACGGTGAAAGACCTTTCAGGCCAATAAACGGCCGTTTCTTAAAGAAATACCACGCTTAATGAGCCATAGCCTGGGTCAATGATAGATGACGACGACTATGTCCGCTCGCTATCTTCCTAGGCTTAGACTTTACAAGCAATGGCTGGCCCTCCCATATCAACAGACCGAAACGTCCTTAAACTAACGACGGACCGAAACGTCCTTAAACTAACGACGGACCGAAACGTCCTTAAACTAACGACAGACCGAAACGTCCTTAAACTAACGACGAACGACGGACCGAAACGTCCTTAAACTATCGACGGACCGAAACGTCCTTAAACTAAAGACGGACCGAAATGTCCTTAAACTAAAGACGGACCGAAACATCCCTAAACTAACAACGGACCGAAACGTCCTTAAACTAGCGACGGACCGAAACGTCCTTAAACTAACGATGGACCGAAACGTCCCTAAATTACTACCGCAGCATCCTTAGGCTGACGAGATAAAAAAAAAAAGAAAAAAAAAACGGTACGTCCATAAAGCAAAATGGGCACGGATGAAAACCCGAAAGGGCTCCGTGAGTAAAAACAGCAGGACTACCGGTGAGTGTTTGTGAAAACCCGAAAGGGCGCAACCTCGTTAAAAGGCACTTATAGGGTCCTCTCGACCTTGTAAGGAGAAATCACCTGCGTGAGATCCTTACGACTCACAAAGGAGCAACACACTTGGGGATCCCCACGATTCCTAAGGAGAAAATACACTTACGAGATCCTCACGACTCGTAAGGAGAATTCTCTTATGAGACCCTCACGGCTCACAAGACTTGAAAGTCTTAAGTTACAGAAACCTAAACCTGTTCTTAAGCAAATCCTCCACAACCCTCGATATTGCCCTACAAGAGGCTCAATACTGACCCTTGTATACAATCCACGGGCGCGAATAAACATTTCCCCAGTAAAGTCCAACCCTTGTGGGTCCTCTCGATCCATGAGGAGAAAGCCCTCCTGTAGGATCCTTACGACCTACAGAGGAGCACACACTTAGGAATCCTCACGATCCCTAAGGAAAAAAAAATCCACCTGCAAGATCCTCACGACTTGTAGGGAGAAACACCCTTGTGAGACCCCTACGGCTCATGAAGTCAAAGCCTTAGTCGACAGGACCCTTAACCCTGTTTGCTGAGCTACCTTTGTTTATCATCGACAAAGGCAGATGATGATTTGCTCCTGGCAACATTCCAGTTGTAGCGATGCTGATGCCGAAATCGGTGCCTTAAATCCAGGCTAGCAGCGAAAAAGCTAGCAAGCCACACATGCCTACAAAATAACCGAAATGATGGGGCAATCGCGACCTTCGCGATATGAAAGCTGAAGTGATAGAGCATCGCGGAGAAAGAAATAAAATAAAAGTGAAATCCTCGCCCTACAGGTGATGTTACATCTATCCCTGTATGCAATTCAGGGGCGCAATCAAAGAAGGGATCATACTCCTCCCCGAGTTTCATCATAAGGAGAAACTAAATCTCGACGGGCCACAAGCGACCTAGAGATCATCCCAACATTCGTCTCGTAACGACGGACACAACTTCAAGCTAAGCGGAACAGCGGCAACTCCCAGTTCCATGGCTCGGTGGTATACATATCGCCAACAATCAAACCCCCATCCCGCGAAATACGGATACAATCAACAAACTTCCTGGTTACGTGGAACGCGGATAATGTCACTCTCTGACCCCGTGGAAAACGTCCAGAGCGGATCCTGGTCCTCGCAGAGCATGGCAGTGAACCCATGTGAAGCATCCAGAGCGGAGCCTAGTCCTCGCCTAACGCGGCAGTGAACCCGTGTGAAGCATCTAGTGCAAACTTCCTGGTTATGTGGAATGCGGATAATGTCACTCTCTGACCCCATGGAAAACGTCCAGAGCGGATCCTGGTCCTCGCAGAGCACGGCAGTGAACCCGTGTAAAGCATCCAGAGCGGAGCCTAGTCCTCGCCTAACGCGGCAGTGAACCCGTGTGAAGCATCTAGTGCAAACTTCCTGGTTACGTGGAAAGCGGATAACGTCACTCTTTGACCCCGTGGAAAACGTCCAGAGCGGATCCTGGTCCTCGCAGAGCATGGCAGTGAACCCATGTGAAGCATCCAGAGCGGAGCCTAGTCCTCGCCTAACGCGGCAGTGAACCCGTGTGAAGCATCTAGCGCAAAATTCCTGGTTACGTGGAACGCGGATAATGTCACTCTTTGACCCCGTGGAAAACGTCCAGAGCGGATCCTGGTCCTCGCAGAGCATGGCAGTGAACCCATGTGAAGCATCCAGAGCGGAGCCTAGTCCTCGCCTAACGCGGCAGTGAACCCGTGTGAAGCATCTAGTGCAAACTTCCTGGTTACGTGGAACGCGGATAACGTCACTCTTTGACCCCGCGGAAAATGCCCAGAGCGGAGCCTGGTCCTCGCTAAGCACGGCAGTGAACCCGTGTGGAGCATCCAGAGCAAATACCGGACTGTGGAGTCCTTAAAATCCACGGACTATGACGTCCTTAACCTCGACCGCGATGTCTTAAAACTAACGATCAACCCCCCCGATTCCCTACAGAGCCTGCCTTGGTTTAAGGGTACATCTCTCCACTCCTTTGATACCTGGCGTTGTAATTCCTCAATGTCTTCAAAGAGGTGACGGGTCCCTGCAACCAAACATCGGACTGCGGAGTTCCTAAATCCACGGACTATGAGGTCCTTAACCTTGACCGTGATGTCTTAAAACTAACACTGGACTGTGGAGTCCCTAAACCTACGGACTATGAGGTCCTTAACCTTGACCGTGATGTCTTAAAACTAACATCGGATTGTGGAGTTCCTAAATCCACGGACTATGAGGTCCTTAACCTTGACCGTGATGTCTTAAAACTAACATTGGACTGTGGAGTCCTTAAATCCACGGACTATGAGGTCCTTAACCTTGACCGCGACGTCTTTAAACTACGATACCTTGAGAGACCCCTAACCCCGTGAAATACGGATAAGGGTGATCACATCCGGCACTTGCAGGCCCTCACGACCTGTAAGGAAGAAAACTCTCTTGGGAGGTCCTTACGACTCTCAAGGGAAAACCCGCTTAAGGATCCTCACGATCTTTAAGAAGAACTCACACATATGGGATCCTCTCGACCTGTAGGGAGAAAAACTCCTTAGGAGACCCTCGTGGCTCATAAAATGAAAAGCCCTAGGAAGCAGATCTTAACCCTGAATCCTGAGCCATTGCTGTCCTGCAAGAAGATTAAGATAGAATATCCGCAGAATGCATTCAATGAAAAGGGGACACATCATCAAGAGGAAAATTGTATCTTTTATTCATAAACCAAAATGGATACAAAGTACAATTCGAAACAAAAAAAAAAGATACTCTCATCCACGAGTATGTACAAGAAGGAAAAAAGATACAAGTCTTTAAGCCGGCGGGCGGTGCAATAATTTCACCAGCTCGTCATTCTGTTGTTGAGCCACGGCTTCATGACGCAGGATCTCCAGAAGACGAGCCTCCGCCTGGGCTTGCTGGGCCTGATATGAAGCAAGCCGGGCTTCAAGCTCTTTTTCAGTGGCTTTGTGAGCCTCAACCCTCTCACGAGTGAACATGGCAGCTTTATCAAGAGCCACCACCTCTTTGATGGACTCCTGTAACACCCGCCACAGCTCATACGCTTTATTGGCCTTGGCTGGGGGGCCGACCTGAAGCTCGCCCAACGCTTTGGAGGCTAGCTCCCTCTCCGAAAATTTACGACCGAACCTTTTTTTTCACACAACAATATGTTCGCTACGTGGCCACGAAGGCCTGCACTCGCAACCACGGCCTCGAACACAAGACATTTACAAGGCCGTATAAATGGGCTTCCGGTCGACAGCGATGATCGATCTGAAACGTGTTCACATCACCTGGTATGAAAAACAATGAGAAAATTTCCAGTGTTTATCCTATCAAGCATGTGTTCACGATTATATGAGCATCCTAGGAAGAAATAAAGTTCGAGACATGCGACGTAATGACAATGTTGATAATTAGAAGAAGCTTGCATAAGAAGAACACAATGTTTATTCATGCAAGCGAAGACATGCATACGAGTACCAAGCCTGCATGGCGGTTCAGCATAAAGCATACAAAGAAAGGACTAATTCGAATACACTACGCTAACGGAAAAGATCACCAAACACCGGATCAATGGCACAAAGGTTAACAAAGCAAAGAACAAAATTCTCCATCTCTCTCTCTGCTTTCTCCAGCATATCGAAGCGACGGTTCTCACGAGGAGTCGCTCCCCATCGATTGGCGCCGTGTTCATCCGCGAAAGCAGACATAATAGCTCGCCGGGCCTTGATCTGGCCCAGCAGATGAATTGAGCAATCCTTCAAAGCCTGAGTAATCAGGCACGCTTCATGAAAGCCCTCGAGCTTCTCTTCCGCCGCATCAAGCATCGCCAGGGTCATCTCTGCTGGGTGAGGAGGGATGTCGGCAAGCACGGCCGCAAGAATCATCCGGAGCCAGAGAGAACCCATCGGGAGAGGAGACCCCCTACGGATCGAGAGTTCATGCATGGCTGAGTCGCATTCGTTGTCGGTAAGGAGGGGATCCACCAACCGAGCGGCAAAGCGGGGGATCATCTCCTCGATAGGCACTTCCCATGGCTGTCGACGAGCGTGTGAGCGGTTGCAGGCCATAGCGCTCAGATACTCCTCAAATTAAATCACGTCGATATGGGAATGAATTCCTCTGTGAGGAGAAAATAGGCTATGGCCTCAAGAATATAAAGAAGCGCATTAAGTGCTATGCGCGGAAAATCTTGCATGCGAAAGATGTTTCCAAGGCCCAAAAAAGGAAAGGCATCGAAAATCAAGGAGAAATAACTATTTCCAAGGCTCCTTTTATGCATCTGATAATGCGCGCTAAAAATGCGGCATGGAAAATTTTGATCCCACGTGCGGAACGAGTGAGATCCGAATTTGACGTGCACCAGAAAATAGAATAGCACCATGCATATTAAAAGCACCAACAGCAACAATAGTGAAACGATAAAATTCCAGAAAAAGGGCATGCAAGCATAGAAAAAAAAAACACATAATAAGACTTGTCACTCATACTTCAAGAGGTTCATACAAAATCTAGAAGACACATTTACAATGGTAAAACTTCGGATGCAGGGCATGGGTTGAGGAACTCAAAATTGACTTTATTCAAGATCTTCCAAGCATTTCGAACCTCCCGAGTATGTTTTCTCTCACGGTCACAAGCATCGGGGTCCCCGCGGATGTCCTCTACCCTCCGGTAGGCACCCAATATGGCTGACTGCTGAAAAATTTGATGAAGGAGATCGATGAGATCATCCCGCCTTCTCTTTGAGATCAAGCCCATAAGGTACACCGAATGCACCTTGTCCTCGGCAGTGTCCAAGGCCCCGAGTGGTATGCCGGCGCAAAAGAGAGGAAGGGCCTCCCGAATCGCCAGCACGATCAGCCTCAGAAGAGAAGAGCGACGGGGAAGTAGCCGATGGTTGTACTCATCAAAGCGGCTCATGATCTCGGCACACTGAGCATCGGTGAACTCCTGGTTCTGACTGCGGCCCAGCGCACGAATGTCCCCATAGGAAATGATCTCGTCAAGACGATACAGATGGGCGTCCATGATACCTGAAATAAAAATCACTAGAATCATTACAAAGTCTCCATCGCATTAATTGCAGAAGAACAGCCTCGGGCCAAGAGACCCCAAGGAGCCTCTGGGTGAAGAAATTGAGATTCTTCATAGGAATTAAATTCCTTATTAGGAAAAAGGAAATTAAATTCCCAAAAAATAATTTTGATGGAATTAAAGTCCATGGAGTTGAAACGTTGTCATCATCTCCCCGAAGATCACCTAAACCCTAAGAGATCTACAGTTCGAAGGCTCCCTGTTCTTACGAAAGAACTTGAAGAAAAATGGGTTCGTTACGAAACCCTTAATATGGATTTAAAATCCAAAGAGTCCTTTTAAGGACGAAGGCGCTTCGGCCGTTCAACATTATTACCTGAGGAAAAGGGATCCGTCAACAGAGTTAAACTCTGGAAAGTTTTTAAAACAGAGAACTAAGCTCTGGAAGAAGAGAATTAAATTCTCAAAGAAAAGTTCTCAGAGGAAGAAGACGAGCAGAGTGAAGGCTCCTATGAAGAGACAGAGGTATTTATAGAAAACAATGGAAACGTTTCATCTCCCCAGATCCCTAAAAGAATCCAACGGTCGCGAGAGGAGACAGCGTTGCACTCACGTGCTGACATGTGAGAACAACGCTGTGGGGGCATTTGTTTCCTGATTCAAAATCAGGAAAGCTTCTGTGAAAAGCTTCAAAAAGGGGCCACGTGCTTACACGTGACCTATAAAGTGCAGAAAAGGCGCACATTGATTCGCTGAGCAAAGTCAAGGAAAAGAGCTTCAGAAGAGGTCACGTGCTCCCACGTGACCAGGGTCACGTGTCGACACGTGACGTTCAAAGCAGCAAACTCGCTCTCCAATTGAACCGAGGAAAGAAGTGCCAGACAGGGGTCACGTACTCACACGTGACCAGGGGTCACGTGGTAGCACGTGACATTAAAGCAGCAATCAGAAGACAGACGCAAGAGAAAGAGGAAGGCTCATTCCAAAAGGGGGTCACGTGTCCGCACGTGACCACGGGTCACGTGGTCACACGTGACTGGCTTTCAAAGCCCATGTTGACGGCAGAATTAAATTCTGAAGGAAATTTGAATCCTTCCAAAGGAAAGTGAGTATCTGGGACCAATCAAATTAAAGATTCAGAGACGATTAAATATCATATATCTATGGAAAATCTCGGGTTTGGAAAGATTTCCCCCTTAAATCTAACCAAAATAACAAAGGAGAATCTCTGGATTTAAAATCCAATGGTGAATAAAATTCACTCAATAATCCAAAGGTCCAAAACGAATGATGGATACAAATCAAATCTCTCAGTGAAGATTCATCAAAAACTAATTCATTCGGCTGCTTCTCCTATAAATAGGAGCCAAGAGACACAAAAAAAGGGGATACAGAGATACATACGCAGAGAAGAAAAAAGGAGGAGAGCTTTGACGCTTTGAAAAGACTTGGATCTTCTGCAAAAAACCCTAGGTAAGAAAGGGAAAGCCTTTTGGAAGGAAGGGGAATTTAATTCTCAACAGAGTTTAACTCTGATACATAAAACAGAAGAGCATATTTCTTCTCTCTTTGATAGAGGATCTGCAAAGTGCACATCTCCCCTTAAGGTTGAGAATTTAATTCTCAATGGGTCGAGATCTTGCCATGCAGATCCAAAACATAGAGAAGGAATGGAAGCACGAGAATTTAATTCTCACAGAACTATAGGAATTTAATTCCTCCAAAATAAAATTAGGGCTCGACCCTATATCATGGGAATTTAATTCCTTCAGAACTAAAAAGAAACAGGGTTTAACCCTAATTAAAAAACCCAGTTCAGTTGAAATATCGGGAATTTAATTCCCTTAATCATAAATTAATAGAGGATGGAGGTTTAAACTCCTTAAAAACTTTTATTAGGGTTTAACCCTATTCAGCCCTTCACATATACGAGGAATTTAATTCCTACAGGAAATTCAGAGTTCAACTCTATGGATCTTCGAAAGGAAGTAGGAATTTAATTCCTCTGAAATCTGCAGCTCGAGGAATTTAATTCCTGAAAAAGATTAACAAAGCCTCCAAACAAAATACATGAAGGCAGGGTCACGTGCCACCACGTGACCCCCCAAGAGGTCCACAGAAAGCCCCCTTGAGGCAGCACCCCACGTGACCCATGTGACCCTTGGCAGAAACTCTAATACATAGGCATTTGAATGCCCATCACGTGATGGCACGTGATGCTCTGAAAGACGCAATAACTTCAGCAGAACAAATGAAGGGAGGGCACTCTCACGTGCCGCCACGTGACCCCTCTCGAACCCAGTGTTAAAACACTGTTGGGCTTTAGCATTCAACGCTGATTAAAAAAGCCTTATTGGCAGTGTTCAACACTGATCTGTTTTAGTGTTTAACACTAATTTGAAAAAAAAGCCTTATTGCTGGTGTTTAACACCAATTATCTCTTAGTGTTGAACACTAACTTATCAACCTCGTTGCCAGTGTTCAACACTGATTGCTCTGAAGTGTTTAACACTAGGCTTTGGCCCGATCGGCTGAAGGGATAGAGGCAATGTCTCTCCCTCAATGGACCAACAAAAAGTCAATATTCCAGACCTGACTGGACTTAGCCCAAGCTGGCCATAAGTCCTCAATTTGTGATTAACTGGGCCAATGGGCTCACAACATAATTGATCAGTCTTGACCCAAATTGGGCCAGGGACTATTTAATCCATCCCGGTTCTAGGGTACATCTCTTCACTCCTTTGATACTTGGCATTGTAATCCCTCAGTGTCTTCAAAGAGGTGACGGGTCCCGATGACCACTCATGATATGGACTGTGGGGTCCTTAAACCCATGCATAATGCAAAATTCCTGGTTACGTGGAACGCGGATAACGTCACTCTTTGACCCCGTGGAAAACGTCCAGAGCGGATCCTGGTCCTCGCAGAGCACGGCAGTGAACCCGTGTGAAGCATCCAGAGCAGAGCCTGGTCCTCGCCTAGCACGGCAACGAACCCGTGTGAAGCATCCAGAGCACATACCGGACTGTGGAGTCCTTAAACCCATGGACTACGACGTCCTTAACCTTGACCGAGATGTCTTAAAACTACCGATGGACCGCAATGTCCTTAAACTAACCACGGACCGCAATGTCCTTAAAACTACCCATGGACCGCAATGTCCCTAAACTAGAATCATAGAGCTTCCATATGCTCTTTCGTCGGATCTAAACGGTCCTGTTTAAGTTGATCTTAGCCTCAAAGATGGCTAATGCGTCCTTAAACCTTCAAGCAGACTGGACTATGAATCCCCCCTAATTAACTCTGGCTCGAGGGTACATCTCTGAACTCCTCTGACATCCGTCGTTGTAATCCTTCAACGTCGTCAGAGAGGTGACGGGCCCCGACGGCCACACATACGATGGACCACTATGTCCCTAAAACTGGAATAATGGAGTCCAAACGCTCCTTTGTCGGATCTAAACGATCCCGTTAAGTTGATCTTAGTCACAAAGTTAGACTAACGTATCCTTAACAAACGTTTGAGTTGATCTTAGCCTCAAGTATGGCTGACGTATCCTCAAACCAAACCCCCAAACCCAAATTTAAGATAAGGCGGATTTGGACTAGTCCATGCCCTACGGGCGACGACATAACTCGGTCTCCGTAAACGATCCACGGGCAGTAAAACATAAAACAAAAACACACGACGCGAAGTGACCATCTGGAGAAGGAGAAAGTTGTTACCGCGATGCGGTAGCGTAATTAACTGCAGGGGCTTGCGCCTGCAGGGAAGAGCGTCCCCACAATCAAAAACCCCTCAAACGAGGGGGAATCTGACGAAGTCTGCTACATCGGACGCATCCGTCTAAACCTCCGATACATAGCGCCATGGGTCAACTTGGCATCTTCGGAGAGGTGGACGGATAGCACCTATTAGCATCTACCCCGAACCTCAGGCGAGACGCCCCGACGTCCCGCGTGTCCGTTCGGAGGGGAACGGCAGGTTCCCGGCGAGTCCTGTCCGGTGTACTCATAACCCAATGAGCACCTGTATACATCTTAGGTAAACCAACTTACACCAGTGGCTTGTGAGACCGGCCACCGCCCCTCGTCGGGGTCTCGACTGTATACACTAGTCTACTCTGGAGAATCGATGCCCTGTCTCAAAACTCCGACGACTAGGGACCTTTTAAGGATTTGCTTATAGACCCCAGCTCCCACTTATATGATCGCCCTCATACTGCTGGAAGTCAAGCAAGAATCCTAGGGGCTCTATCAACGTGCAATAGCGACTCGTAAGGTCACCTGAAGCAATACACGATGATAAAGATAAGCCAGATAGCATGCTATCATCTTGAGTAAGACTGTCCTACTGGGACAGGTCCTCCCTCAATCATTGCAATCACGTGCCTATGATCCAATAATTGACTCTGAGGGCACTATCTCCAACACTTTCGAACTTGACTTGAGAGAAGGCCTTGGTAAATGGATCTGCCGTTTTATGTTTTGTATATACTCTCCGTACATCGATCTTCTGGCGATCCACGTTCTCCCTGATCAGGTGATACCGTCTCAAGATATGTCTGGATTTCTGATGGGACCGTGGTTCCTATGCCAAAACCATGGATCCATTGTTATTGCAATACAAATGTATTGGATTAGCAAAGGATGGAACCACATGAAGTTCAGAAACAAACTTCCTTATCCAGACTGCGTCTTTTGAGACATCGTTAGCAGCGATGTAGTCAGCCTCCATCGTCGGGTCTGCTACAGTGTCCTGTTTGGAGCTCTTCCAACAGGCCGCCCGTCCGTTGAGGGTAAACACATAACCCGATACGGATTTAGAGTCATCCTTGTCACTTTGGAAGCCAGAGTCGGTAAAAACCTTGATCTGGAGGTCCCCATTACCGTACACCAAGAACATCTCTTTAGTCCTTCTCAAGTACTTAAGAATGTTCTTTACTGCTATCAAATGTTTCTCACCTGGGTTGGACTGATACCTGCTTACCACGCTAAGTGCGTAAGCTACATCTGGTTTTGTACATAACATCGCATACATTATCGACCCTACTGCCGAAGGTAGGGTACTATGCTCATGCAAGCCCTCTCCTCATCAGTCTTGGGAGATATCTCTTTGGAGAGGGTGATTCCATGACAAGCGGGTAAATTACCGCGCTTAGAATCTTCCATATTAAACCTCTTTAGTACGGTGTCTATGTACCTTGACTTTGAAATTTCCAACATTCTTTTAGATCTGTCACGATAGATCTTAATCCCCAGAATGTATGAGGCATCACCTAGGTCTTTCATAGAGAACTTCTGTGACAAGAACAGCTTGGCCGATTGTAGCATAGGAATATTATTTTCTATCAGGAGAATTTCATCAACGTATAAAACGAGGAATACCACAGTTCTCCCTAAAATCTTCTTATAAATACGAGGTTCATCTGTATTTTTGATAAAGTCGAATTCCTTGACCGTCTCATCAAAGCAGATGTTCCAACTCCGCGATACCTTCTTTAATCCATAAATGGATTTGAGCAACTTACACACCTTTCCGCTGCTCCCACTGTCTACGAAACCCTCTAGTTGATCCATGTAAACACACTCTTCTAAACTTCTATTTAGAAAAGCGGTTTTAACATCCATCTGCCAGATGTCATAGTCATGGAAGGCAGCAATAGCAAGTAGGATCCAAATGGATTTAAGCATAGCCACTGGTGAAAATTTTCGTCATAATCCAATCATAATCTTTGACGAAAACCTTTAGAAACAAGGCTAGTTTTGTAGGTTTCTACTTGACCATCTACGCCAATCTTCTTTTTGAAGATCCATTTGCATCCTACGGGTTTTACCCCAGTAGGAGAAAAATCCAAAGTCCATACTTGGTTTGTGTACATGGATTCCATCTCGGATCTCATATCATCCAGCTACTTAACTGAGTCTCTACTCGTGACGGCTTGCTGAAACTAGTCGGCTCATCATCATTAATGATGCAATCCTCTCAATCCTCGTATACGAGAAAACCGTAGTATCTTTCGGGCGGATGAGACTGCCTACTAGATGTGCGGAGTGGCGTGGGTACGTCCTGTTCCATTGAAATCTCAGGTTCTACTAAGTTTTCGGTAATAGTTTGTGGTTCTGGAATTTCTTCCAGCTCTATTGCGCTCCCATTTATCTCTTTTTCGAGAAATTGAGTTTCCATCAAGCGGGCATGATGAGAAACAAAGATCTTTTGTTTCTCAGCGTGATAGAAATAATACCCCCTAGAATTCCTGGGGTATCCCACAAACTTACACAATACTGAACGTGCATCGAGTTTATCCGGATGAACCTTTTTGACAAAGGCAGGATATCCCCATATCTTCAGATACTTAAAACATGGTTTCTTCCCATTCCATATTTCATATGGAGTAGTAGGTACATACTTAGTTGGAACCTTGTTCAATAGGTATGCAGCAGTTTCTAGTGCATAACCCCAGAAGGAGGGCGGCAACTCAGTATTACTCATCATGAAATGCACCATATCTAATAAGGTACGATTCCATCTTTCTGATACACCATTATGTTGTGTTGTGTATGGAGGAGTAAACTGATAGAGAATTCCATTCTCTTTTAGATATTTTAGGAACATGGCACTTAAGTATTCAACGTCCCGATCGGATCGGAGCATCTTGATAATTTTTCCGGTTTGCTTTTCCGCTTCATTCTTATACTCTTGGAATTTCTCAAAGGTCTCGGATTTATGCTTCATTAAGGATACATGTTCATTCCTTAAGAAATCATCTGTGAAAGTAATGAAGTAGGAATAGCCACTTCTTTCATGTGTAGACATTGGCCCACACACGTCACTATGTATGAGTCCCAAGAGTTCAGTGGCTCTTTCTCCGTGTCCAGTGAACGGAGTTTTTGTCATCTTTCCTTTGATACATGATTGACAAGTTGTATATGATTGATACTCAAACAGATCTAAGTATCCTTCTTTATGTAACTTAGTCAGCCGTGTTTCATTGATATGACCGAGTTTACAACGCCATAAGAAAGCTTGGTTTGATTCTGAAGCCTTTCTTTTAAGTGTATTTTGGACGTTGAAAACTTGATATTGATTGAGAATGTATATTCCGTTACTAAGTGTACCCGACCCAATCATTTCATGATTTATGTGAATGTTGATAACATTGCTTACAAGTGCAAAATTATATTCTTCATTTGATAATAAAGATACCGATATAATATCACACACCATACTGGGTATACAAAAGCAGTTATGCAATAACAAAATATGTCCACTCACCAATCCTAGGTGATATTCTCCTACTACAACAGCGTCCACACTGGCACCGTTGCCAACCCTGAGAGTGATATCACCTTTCCTCGAAACTCTATGGCTTCTCAGCGCATGCAAAGAATTACAGATGTGAAATCCCGATCCAGTATCCAATACCCAGGAAGTAGAGTTTATAGAAAAACAGTTTTCAATCACGAACACACATGAAGCCGAAGCCACAGCTTGCTTCATATCCTGATTTCTGGCTTTTAGGGCCCTGCAATCCTTCTTCCAATGTCTTTTTTTCCGACAATATAAGCATTCTTTCTTTGTGGCTGCCCCCTATCTTTTCATTTCCCTGCACCTTCTGCACACCTCCCCTTGGTTTGGTGGGGCCCTTCTTCTTCTTCTCCTTGGCCTTAGCCTTGGATCTAGCAGAAGAAGATTCCCCAATAAATAGAACGGGTGTTTTCTTGGATTTCTTCAAGTTGCCCTCTGCCATCATCAACATGTTGAGGAGCTCAGGAAGTGAAACATTCATACTTTGCATATTGAAATTCAATATGAACTGGGCATAGGTGGAAGGAAAGGACTGTAGAATCAAGTCGATGTACAACTCGTTCTCCAACGTAGTTCTGAGATCCGCGAGCTCTTTAATAAAAGAAATCATCTTTACGACGTAGTCCCCAACAGATGATCCGATAGCCAACCATGCTTAAAATAATTTCTTCGAGGTCTCATATCTTGCGATATGAGATTGCTTTCCATATAAATCTTTGGTATGGAGGAAGATGGAAGCAAGGTCCATCTCCTCGTGCCGCCTCTGATATTCATTATCCATGGAGGCCAGCACGAGGCACTTGGCTTTCGCACAATCAAGATCGCAGGTCTTACGGACCTCAATGACTGCGACCGAGGATTCTGGACCGGGAACAGGGGGAGCTTTCGCCGTGAGGACGTATGTGACCTTATCATATGTAAGGGGCAGTTGGACGTTCCTCGGCCAGTCTTTACAGTTTGGCCCAGTGAGTTTATTTTTATCTAGTATAAGCTTAAGTCCTATCATGGTCGCTGCAATTAGGAGAGAGAGAAAAGAAACACTCAGCATATGCTCTTACAAGTTTGGATTGGTTATTAATTTATCTAAACATGATGGGTCCCACTGTTTCCTCGAATTCTCTTTCAAACCCTAAAAGAAGAATTAGTCAGGATTAATCGCACCTCACAATTCTTGCTTAACCTTTCGGCCAGGCCAGTGTCGGTACTTCGGAGGGAGGCCTCCTGGGCTTTCGTACGGACCCAATTAAATAACCTCGTTTTTTCAGAGGCATAGTTCTGTTAACACCTTTCTAGGCACCTACTTGGTTTATAGCATTAATTGTTAAGTGAAAAAAATTCTCCCGAAGAGTAGCGGATACCCACAGTAGGATCAGGACCCAACTATCATTGTGTGATGATTTTGAAGGAAGCCTACCAAAAACACCACACTCGAGAAGGTATGCAACACTAGCAAGTTTCCTATATGTTTGAAACTCCTGATGTGGTTTTTTCTCCAAGCGCTTATAATCTTGACAAAGGTCAAAACATCATAAGTCGCAAGTCAAGTTCAACCCGTTATTATCCAGATTAATTTAGACCCATTCGTACAAGCCCTTGACGAAGGCTAGGACAGCTGTACGCCTGTCCTAAATTAATGCATATACTATGCTACAGATAAGCACCCACTAGCTACCAAACACCATGCCTTGGCGAAGGTCAAAACACATAGTATGAATACTAGTAGATACCTATCTGAAATGACGGAGGGTTACGGCTGGTTTTGGCGAAAACCGTTAACGTAATGAACTTGATATAGTCGAAGGAACCGAATAGCTTTTAAAAGGAGTAGTTTAGGCTCCGCATTTAAAAGTTGTTTTTCAAGAAAATCGAGAAGTTTTTAAATTGTTCCAACGATTTCAGATTTTAGGTTTATTCCTTTGCATTAATCAATATTAATGCGGTCCCATCAATTAACCCTATCATTGCAGAAAAGAAACGAAAATAGAACGTATGCATATGCCATCCGCATTCGCCACGGGACCCCATCATGCACCGTTAGGTTACTTAACTAACGGCAGAGCGGGAGCTGGACCAGCGCGGGTGCAAAACATAAGCAACGTTTATTATATATATATATATATCCATTCGTCTCACGCAATAATAGGCATTCCAGATCACAGATCACAGCAACACAGATGAACATATTGGATATACTAGGATATCCATGATTCGTTTTAGCCTAGAACGAAAAACGGATTCCACGATCGTGATGAATAACCAAGCCCCACCCTAAACCCCTACTGGTGCGGCAAACTACTCGCCAAATTCCCGAAGTCAAGCAACCTCCCTCAATGAAATGAGTATGCCACTCGGCATTTCAAGAACCCGACAGTTTGTGCATCCCCACCTTGGGTCTATCCTAGGTGCAAGAAAAAGCAAATGAAATAATACAACAGTGGTTACAAACTCAACCCGGATATGCCCTGCAAAATAATATTACATCAAATTTACAAATTAACATGAATGAAAGAAAAGAACACACTTCTCACATCCCCCGGCTATTCAATCACGACGATCCAATACTTCATATCCATAAACCACAATCACAAAATACTAGATATGTGCAACCCCTACTAATCGACATATAGCAATTAGTCGACGTTTCGAAACACATATACAAACTTAAAGCGAATAAACGATGTTAAAATTTCGATTTAGAAACACTCCGAATTGCCCCAACACAAAGATAACAGAATATGAAATGTGGGCAAAATAAAAAAATACCATAAATACTAAATCTAAGAGTACAGAACACCACAAAAATTCCAAGACCCAATTGCTACAGTAAACCATAGTCACAAATTCGTCGTTCGGGTATAATTCGGCGAGGTCGAAAATTCGGATTCGGCGAACTATTCGGAAAAAATCGGCAGGTATTCGGGAAAGATTCGGTAAGTGTTCAGGAAATGTTCGGAAAGGATTTCGAGCAAGAAATTAATATATGAGACGCTAGACTTTGATTTTGTGAATTATTTGCTGTATTTTGAATTATTCGATGTTTTTTCACATAATTCGGGAATAATTCGTGAATTATTCGCGAATTATTCGGTCCGCTGATTAATTCGGCGATTAAGTCGGATGATCAAAAATTCACGAATTATTCGCGAATTCGGCGAATAATTTGCGAATTATGTGACTATGCAGTAAACCGGCCATATCGGGAAAAAAGCAATTTTGGCCGACCACTTTAATGAATCCGGCTCTCGTTTTTCTATGGTGTTCTAGTTATATCATGAGTAGCCTTCTGCACTTGTTTAAATTCGACAGAAACTTGGATTTAAATTTTATCGTTTCGGAGTCGTTTCGGTTTCGAAACTTTAAACTTCGTCTAACCAAGCTAGTTAAGATTTGAGTAGGCTCTGATACCAATGTAAGTCGATATCGCACGCCCCACAGGGTTTGTGGGGAGGCAGAAATAGCGAACAATAATTTTGTAGCAAGCAACATCGACCTAAACCCCAGGATCGTATCGGAAATCCTAACTAGCAATACTAACAAAGGTTCTAATGTAATATGAAGTGATTTATACCTTCGTGTCCAAGTCCTTCGGGTCTTCTTATCCTTTTATTAAGCTCCTCGTATGTACGGATCGAGCTTGCTAATTGGCCTCCTCGTGTCGAAGAAGATCCACCCGAGAGTTTATGGTTCAAGCTCTAACCTTTAGAATAAGGTAACTAAAGCAACTAGTTTGGTAATTTAGATAGCTTAGGAGATGTAGAGAATGTTTATTGGATCATTTTATCTCATTAACCTTAGGTTTCAACTCATGAGATTGTTTAGGATTTGAGGAAGAAGAAGAGAGCAAAGGAGGATAGAGAGAGTTCAAGTGATAATGATATGAAGAATGGCTAAGTGTTGTTAACTATGAACCATATCATTTCCAATAATAATAATAACATAATACAACCATACTTCAATAGTCATCCAAATGAGAATGAGTCACCAAAGAAGCCATGCTTAATGATCAAATAACACCTCATACCTCCACCTCATTATCCATTTAAATAAATGGATTAAACACAAATGATGTGTCTTCTTTTAGAAGCACTCTTGTGAAATTACAAGAATACCCATCACCGTATATACATACCCGTATTCGTACCACGAATACCAAGAGACGAAAATAATCCAATATTATAATACTAGAACGCGGTTTAATCTTAAGCCCGCTAGTATTATCCGTCCGATCAAAAATACGTGTATCTAGTACATGTATATGATCGAAACCTTGCACGTAAAACCATACGGCCTCTACATCGTTTCGCCTAAACCAGGAAAACCCTCTGTATAGGACTCTAAAGACTCGATAGTACGCCGGCAATGGGTTTAACCACAAGCTCGTCGGTCCCAGGTATCTGTCGAAAAGAAGGCCGACGAGTAAACTCGTCCGAACTCCTACTGAGCTTGTCCGTGACAATCTCCGTACTGTGCGGTCTGTTCGTCTGAGAGTATTGCATGCTAGGTCTAGGAGGATGGAAAACGTTAGACCCCTAATAACCTGACAAGTCGTGTCGGTGTGGCTCAAGACCATCCGAGAATCCACTGATCCAACTACTAGTAATTCTCAATCCGTCCTGGCCAGAAACTTATGGTGTTGACCAACCGATTACTGTGCGACATCGACTCCCTATACCGGGAGAGACGAATCCCCAACAGTCGCTCACTGCCTCCATGTGGCTCGGGACTGTACCTAACTAAAACCTGTTTGCATGACTCGGTAAAGCCCTGGTAGGGTAGTAATCAAAGCACAGTGGGAACTCACACGAGACAAAATACAACCTCAGGTCGACGGACTATCTGCACTCATGTCACTAGAGAACTGCTATCTGACGGTAGATATAATACCATCTAGCCAGTTCTCGGCGAGTCCGTCTGGTGTACTCACACCCAGTGAGCACCTGTATACAATCTTAGGTACACCCCACCAATGGCCGCGGGACCAATCCATCGCCTCCCGTCAGGGTCTAGATATGTATACACTAGTCTACTCTGGAGTATCGATGCCCAGTCTCGATACTTCTACAACTAGGGACACTTTAAGGATATGCCTATCGACTACCCAGCTCCCACAAGTTTGATTGCTATCACAACGCTGGTAGTCAGGCAAAGATCCTACGGGCTTTATCAACATGTATATAATATATGAAATACTAAGTAAAACACATCACATATTAAGATAAAAACAAACCAGATAGCATACTATCATATCGACCAAAATTGTCATGTACATACATATTCCTAGCATCCTATACAATGAAGGCCTCTAGGGTATACATATCCAACACCGGTACGGTTTATAAGGACAAAACCGTGCGGCTTCCGGTCCTTGCTCATGGAACAAAGTGTCACGCCAAGGGACGGGGGCCCACCTCTTAAGTCCGTGAGATCCACTGTAGAATAATGGGGAATTTTCGGAACACATTCCGAAAAAGGGCAGATCTGTACTATAAATGGAATGATACCACTTTTCAATGCAGAGACACCTTTTAAATGAACCGGCACTACAGGAGCCTGAAAACTCCGTAGTTAAGCGTGCTCGGGCCAGGAAAATTCTGGATGGGTGATCTCCTGGGAAGTGGCCCCCCTGGTCGGGTCCGATTCGTTATTTAAGGACAAAACCGTGTGGTTTTGGTCAGAACGGACAATACCGTCTGTGTTCAGGGTGGGGCGTGACAGAATAGTATCAGAGCTGGTATCTCAATAGTAGGTATGTGGTTCGAGAACGAACCATTGTTCAAAGGTGGGAAGGACGTCGGGCCCCGATCCTTGTTCACGGAACAAAATGCCACGCTAAGGGGCGGGGGCCACCTCTTGAGTCCGTGGGACCCACTGTAGAACAATGGAGAATTTTCGAAATACATTCCGAAAGAGAGCATATCTGTACTATAAATGGAATGATACTAATTTTCAATGCAAAGACGCCTTTTAAATGAACCGGCACTACGGGAGTTTTGAGTACTCCGTAGTTAAAGCGTTCCTGGGCCATGAAAATTCTGGATGGGTGACCTCCTAGGAAGTGACTCCTGGTCGGGTCGGGTTCGCTCTTTAAGAAAAAAACTGTGCGGTCTCGGTCAGAGCGGACAATACCGTCTGTGTTGAGTTGGGTCGTGGTATTTTTGTAAAAACAGAATCTTTAGTTCAAAACCTTAAATTCTTTTGTTGTCTGATATCATTACTACCACGACATGTCATACTAGATATCCATTGATCGTTTCCATGATGTTACGCTGCCGAAATACTCGGAATATACCCGTTACGCTGCCGAAATTTTTCTAAACGTTTTTCTATCAAAAATAGACCGCACATACTGGTCTGACTTATAATTGCAACCCTAGTTACTTGAAAATGATAATATTCACATTTTAAGATGTTATACCTATCATAACCTTTTGACACATATTTGCTACACAAATGTACAATTACTATTTATATGGACACCCAATCTTGAATGTAATTTTTCATGAACATCAAACTGATATGACATACATGAATATCACCATACCCCTTGAGTCATGGATATGGGTGGAATCGATTAACCCAATTTGAAGGAAATGACTTCTTTCTGTGTCTCCTCGGTTCCATGTGCTAATTCTCAACTAAATCACAATAGTTATGATACGAAAACGAGGAGCTTGATAGTTTGGATAGTAAGGTCGTATGTTGTATCTCGAGAGCCCCCTTATATATTGCTGTAGTTCCGTGGGACTAACGGAATGCCAACCGTCTTGTACAAGTCGTTGTGGTTCCGGGCCGTAAATGGAATGCTAATCATCCAATCCTGTCTACTGTTGTTCTGTTGAACTAACAGAATACTCTTGAGAACACGAGTACTCTTACGACCCAAACTCTAAACTAAAATATGAAAACCTGGTTAAGACATACCACACACATATGTAACTGCATAACTCATTATTATCACTTTAGACTATGCCCATTTCTTGGCTACTTTTTAGGCTTAGCTTTTATTTGGTCTTATTTCAGCCTCATGTTCAAGGCTCGCCTTTTTCGTTTCCTTTCGATGCTGCATAAGACCATGAAGTTGAATAATTGTAATAAATGGTTGGTTATGAATAAAATTCGTTTTATTTATTTTACATTTGTATTACTTTCCTGCAATTTTATATCCTTAGCATGTCTATATCGGAAAGACGTGCTTCTCGATATAGATACGTCGCAGGACTCGTCGCGTTACCGCTCTCGTATTTTGAGAAGCAGGACGTGACAACTTCACCCGTGCAAAAAAGTGGACCATTTTCGGTTTAAGAGAGTGTCACATGCACCCCTCCTCTTTTGGTTATAATGGTAGAGATGTGGACATATACACGCTAGCTTCACATGCGTAATTGCACATGATATGCGTTATCTGATTTTGATACGAATGCATGTTATAGGCTCATGCTCTAACCCATGTACATTAGCCCAACCAATTACTTCCCAAAATTTTATCAAAATCTTCTCTAAACTTTGCAGTTACACGATCAATTATAAATATTTAACCTTGTCATAATTTCATGGATGCTAAAAAAAAAATAACTAAGTTCGTTTGGTGCGAATAATATGAAATCAGGTTTGCATCTCCACATAAAGCCTTCATTCTCATCCTTGTGATGTTCAGTTGAGCTATTGGATGAAATCAAAATCCTATTCATACCCAGAATTAACTTGTGCATTTTGTTCACGCAAACCAATACCTTCACATAAAATTAAAAATTATTTTTTCATGTTACGTGAAGATGCATGTAAGTAAGTTCTATTTATAAACTATTGTCTAAAATCCCTGTTTTACTAATATAAAAACTATTGGAACAATCCCACATAGGATTAAAGCAGAGTTGCATTGAGGACAAAGCTAGGGTAAATTGAATCGAACTTGGGTTTGATATATAACAACAAATTAAGAGAGATTTTTAAAAATTAATTAATTTAATGTATCGTACTTATTTTGTTTAGATATCATCCTAATTATAAAGGTTTGATTGGTAAAATTTGCAGATTTAGTCTCGATAAACACAAGTGATGAACTTAATAATGAAAATAAACAATAAAATTTAATTATATACAACAATACATACACAAATATATACTAGTCTTCAGTGATGTAAGTCAAAAGTCTCGAAAATGGACAACAACACTTCAATATATGTCGATATAATCGAGTGCATTTTCATACGAAAAATGAAAATAACAATCGAGAGCAAACAAATGAAAAAAGTAGTGATACATCCAATCCAAAATAAAAACATATTGTTCTTGTCTATCTCTATATTGATCAAAAAAGGCAATTGCAATGCATTCATCTAATCGCATATAATGATGAAGTAAAACCTATCATTATTCCATTTCCTCCAAAAGGTGCCTAGGTTAAAACTACACCCTCTATGCACCATAAAATGATAACATCGGTCACAACAATTACAAGATTCACAAACAAAACAAAGGGAATTTAATTTCTTGTGAAAGAATACTCTCTCACAAACAGCAGTGGTAACTGGCTAATAATCAAAGTGAAACTGAAATCTGTTTCAGAGAAGGAAAAAAACTGCAGTCAAAAGGGCCAAAACCTGAAACAAGCATTGGCGGCATGACCATAAATCCTTGTAAGATGCATAGTTTATCATCTCTGAGACTATCCAAAATTACTTTTACATACGAAATTCTTATAATCAAAGATAATATGAAAACACCTATTCAAATCAAATCCTTTCTACCCATTTACACACATAGTTTACATCGACCACTCGGAAACACATCCATATTAACGTTACAGAGACGGAGAAGAGAGGCACATGACGACACCTAGATGGTTATATCCTAAATGACATGTAAATCTTCTTCGACGATCTTATATATCATAAGAAAACAAACAAGAAACAGATAAGAAAAGAAAAGAATCAGTACTTTCCGTATTTGTCTTTGTGCCAACAGAGAAGCATGACCACACATTTCCTAATGATGTAGAATCTCGATCGTTGCTCCTTCGCCACCGCGAGACACCCGTGCTTCTCCGATGCCGAAGCCGCTCCATCCTCTTCTCCTTTAGTCGCCGTTCTTCGAGAAGCGCACTGACCCATTTCTCATTCAAGGACCCGAAGAAGAAGAAAAAGAAGAACTCTACATGTGGGCTAAATGGATATTGGCAATACATAAATGGCACCTATTTATAAAATAATTAGGAAGAAGAAGGAAAGGCATTAGAGAGGTTCTTTATTTTTTAATGCCCCTTGGCCTTTTTGTTCAGTACCGAACTTTTTTGTTACAACTGCTGCTTTTTATTTCTTTCTTCCTCAAACTGACGGCTGTGATTGATTCTTGAGGACACGTGTAGGGTTATGAGGGGGGGTTTAAAAATTTCGTAAGGTGACAGATAGACGCCAACTCGATTGGGGAAGGGATTGACTTGAATGGTAAATACAATGCATGACAATTAACACGGTAAATTAAATGGTGCGAATGAGATCTGGGAATATAAGGGAAGATTAATAATAATCAATGAATTTGTGAGGTTGTGTGCAATGGACCAAAATATAGGACTCAAATTTGGAGACAAACACTATGGAGCATCGATTTTAATGATCCTGTCGATGGATTTTTAATGGGGTTGCAGTAGAGCCCAGCGGATACGACAAGCACAGCCCGTGGCTGGGTCCCATCCCAATAAAATACAAAGTATGCAGTCCCTTTTGTTTTGTTACGCCCACCGCAACGAATTTGCTGCAACTAATGTCTTTAGAAGACTGTAATTTGGCCACAAGCAGAATCTCGCTGAAGATCTCTTCCGCAATTGCAACGCTTTAGTAAAGTGCATCATCCACTAAGTACTAAATAATATATTGCTTTCAATAGAGATTTCCCTAGGAATAACTCATGCACAGGCACCACATTTGGTTCAACATAACCCCACTAAGAAAATCATTAACCTAATATTCCTAAGGTAGCAAAGAAATATAAAAGAAATTGTGTCCCAAACCACCCAAACACGCATTAGCATGAAAATCTCTACCATTTTGAACTTGAAGGAAACATAGATGTATTCCGGAATATTTTTATCCTAATAAATCTAACGGATCTTAATCCAAACACCCAAACCTTTTCCAACCCTGGATCATAAAATGCACATTCATGAATCTAGTATATATAGTATAATAACCTTAAAGGGAGCATCAAGGATTAATGCTATGCCATCATAACCTAACATTATACAGGTGAAATTAGAACCCAATCTTATGATATGACCATCTTAGGGCGCTAGGGTTGGCTAGACAAAATCCAGCCACCAAAGATTTGCTTTGACATTGTTATGTGCTTGTTTTGAGAAAAAGGTAAAATTTTCAACTGATATGATTCCTATCAAGGGCCCTCTTCATCAGTAAATAGTATGCATCTGTAGATAATAACGAAAGGAATTAAAAGAAAAAACGCTAGAAAATAGCACTCCAGGATCATGCAGATGCTATCATCACATCATACTGAAGAAAAATGATAGCTTTTCAACAGCGCGACAAGCTCGGTTGGATTTGGTAGGCGTTTAAAAGGTACAACGGTAAGTGCTCTGCACATGCAGTAGAATGGAAAAAATATTGATTGCTTGGATTGATATGCAGTATTCTACATTTTTTAAATTTTTAAAAAAAGAATTAATTTAATCCCAGGCACAAATTGGAGAACCCAAGAGAGTTACATATTAGATATAAAGCATATTTTAAACTGCTGGTAACTTGCATCAATTTTCAGTGAATACTTTCTACATCCAAGAATAGCTTGCTGAGGATCTGAGGCATCCCAAGCGCAAATATATAAAAGAAATTTCTAGCTATCTCCTTCCACCTAGGACGAGTTAACAAAGTGTGAAATGTAACAACCAAAGAAACGCGACTTGAGCAAATAGCGGGAAAGAACAAAGGAGAAAAAGGATTAGTGCAGCTTACCCCCCTCAAGCTCCTGTGGCAATTGCAATGGCAGCAAAACGTAAGCCTCAATAATTTCAACGTAATCTTCAAGTTACTGACTTAGACATTGGCATCCCCTTCAGTAACTTCAAAAGTTTATAAGTTCTTATATCACGACAACAGTAAAGACGGAGATCAATAGGTATAATTCTTAATGCTTATTATAACAGCTCAACAAGTGCTCTATCCCTCAAAGTAAAGAGGCATTATGCGCAATTAACCCTGTTAGCAATTTACCACAAATCCATATTGTGAGAGAGAGAAGGAGGTCCCCAATCAGTATATTTAGTTACACTTCAAGAAAATAGACTTTAGCTCAAATTGGAATATGGCTTAGGATACGATACAACCATCTTATCATTTTGGGGCATCTTGGCATGTCTTCAAAGAGTTAGTGACGGCTTGAGAGAAGTGAAAAATCTTTGACGTCTGTGATTATTTTTTAAAGTGCCACAACTAAAAAGCAATTCCTTCTACCTCACATGCCATGAATGTTATATCAATAAACCATTATGTCCAGACAAAAATTAGAAGGATCACAAAAGCATTTTTGGCATCAAGGAGAGTAAGCAAACGAGGTATCAAGTATATATATCAAGCATTCCCATTAGCTTTCTAAAGAGAATTATCCTATCCAGCTTTGGTTAACAAAATTGGTATGTACATCTGATGATGCTCGATATCAGTGATCTCCCAGGTCATGACACATGGCAGATGACGTGTCCCAGAGCATGCAAGAGAGGACATACAGTGGCCGACCAGACCACTCCTATGCCCGTCCTACAAACAAACGCTGGTTCACCTCCGACCCCCTGCTCAATTGGCCTCCTCGGCCTCACAGCTCCTCTCTGGGCTACCGCAGAACCAAGATACCTCGGCTCTCCCGCTTGTCCGCGAGCTCTCCTGCCGAGGTCATCTTCCTCGGTCTCATCGACCGACCAACGACACCGCTCACAGGCGCAACCGCCATCCCGCGAATCTCGCCGTGCGCGAGATATCCGCCGGCCACATTCCACGTTCCACGCCATCACGATCCCCCATTAACGAGCCTGCCTCTCCATTAATGGGAGATCCCGCTCATCATGCGGGCGTGACGTCGGGAGCGTAACGTCCGGCGTGATTCTCGCGCCTGCCCTGCCTGCTACCACCACTATATAAACCTCTCTTTCAGACAGTTCAAGTAAGCCATTTTTACTCCACTAAGCCGTTACGCTGCTCGGATTTCCTCTCTAACTTGATCGTCGGAGGGTCCTCGGTGGTACAACCACCCCGGGACTTCCTTGCAGGTAGCTCGGCGACAACCAACCTCAAACCCATTGAGATCCACACGCTTCAGGAGCCTGCCTCCAGATCCAATCTCAGCTATCCCTCGCCGCCATCAGCAAATCAATGGAAGGTAATATCTTGGCGCGATCCAGGTCGCGTCAGCTGGCGCTTTCTGTGGGAAACCTTGATTCCACAAAAACAAAAGTTTATTTTCCGATCTCAATATAATGGCGAGCGATCATCACGACGATCCAAGCACTAGTCGCCGCCTCCCCCTCAACGGAGGCGCGGACGACCCTCCTCCGCCGAATGCCATCAACGCCCTTGCCGGCCAGATAGACCGACTCGCGTCCGTCGTGGAGGCGCTCATCCACGTCCAAACTGTAGGACAAGACCCCAGGTCTCCGCTCCCCAACCTCAGGACCAGGACCCCTACAGGGGGAGAGAAGAATTCGTCCGTGTCGGCACTGCCGACCACCGCCTTGCTACCTTCTACGGCCGTAGATCTCCCGGGCCAATACGTTCTGAGACCCACTGGGCACCCCACAGTTCGACACCGAGGTCCGTCGCCAGAGCTCCTCGTCCTGAGATCCTTCGCTCACCTGTCCCTCCTGAGGAGATGCCGGTCAGCTCGCCTGTTACCAGGCATGACCAACACCCCCTCCCTCGACTGGGCCGCGTGGACGGGACTCGCCACGGCGGCTCGAAGACTACCTCGCCGGGGGATCTAAGGAACCTCATTGAGAGGAACCGGGGCCGCGGCCAGACGCGGGCCTCCAACGGCAGAAGCCAGGGATCAAAATGTGCCGAATCGTCGGGGTACCACGGCCGACTCGACGCCCTCGAGAAGAAGATCAAGGGCATGCATCGGGAAGGTCACCGCTCGAGCGACGGGGCTAAGTACGCCGCCGACTCGCTCACCAAACCGTTCACCGAGGAGCTGCTCGCCGTCCACGTCTCCTCTCGCAACAAGCCTCCGAAAGTCTCCCTCTTTGACGGCAAATCCGACCCGAAAGACCACTTGGATGCATTCACCGCGGGGATGAGCTTCCAAGATAACTCCGACGCCACCCAGTGCCGAGCTTTCCCGGCCACTCTCATCCGCTCCGGACGAGACTGGTTCCGAGGACTCGAGCCACGCTCGATCTCCGCTTTCGACGAGCTGGCCACTCAATTCCTCGTCCACTTTGTTGGGAACAGGCGACAAAAATGCACTGTTAACCATCTCTTCACGATCAAGAGCGGGGACAAAGAGACATTCAAAGCATACGTTACCCGCTTCTACAACGCCCTTCTCGAGGTCCCAGACCACCGGGACGAGACGGTCATCACAGCACTTCGGTCAGGTCTTAGGCACAAGGAGTGGTTATGCTCCTTTGCATTAGCGCAACCTAAGACCATAACCGAAGTAAAAGCCTTGACCGAGCGTGAAGTCCAGCTCGAGTCCGAGGTGAACGCCAACCTCCCCGGGGCAGTGCAAACTGACCAAAAGAAGAGAGCAAGAGAAGAGAGAAGGAGACCCGAGCGGCCAAAGCCCTATCTCCCGAAGTTTCAGGAGTACACCCCGCTCAACGTCTCCCAGACAATGCTACTAGATGAGGCTAAGGGCGAGGGGTTCTTCAAGCTTCCCCCGATCTCGTGCATGGCCTCAAAGCGAACCAGGGGCCCCTACTGCGGTTTTCACAGGTCACTAGGCCACTCCACGAAGAACTGTAAGCAACTCCGAGACTATATCGAGGAGCTCATCCATTCGGGGCACCTCGCAACGTACTTGAGGGACAAGCGGCAGGCCGATTGCGAGCAGGAGCAGCGTCCCCCTCCCGCCGAGCTGACCATCGACCAAATCATGGTCGTGTCAGCAGAAGATACGTCTGGCACTTACAAAGCTCGGTACCCTACACCGGGCATAGATGCCAACAGACATCCGAAGGGTTCAAGCTGCGCGAATAAGAGTATCTACTAGCATGTATTTTCTTTTCAAAGCAATGCAAACCTTTCTTGAGATCTTTTGTTTATATAATAAAAGGGATCAATAAAGCATTGCAATGAAAGAAAAAGAATCTTATTCATTCAAAGGGTACTATAGGCTCCTCAGCCGTACAAAACAAAATTACAATAGCTGGTGAATGGGGTGCAGAGAACACTGCTCGTGGTACTCTGATGATATTTCCACCAGCCGAGCCCTTACGGCATCTAGCCGCTGCCTCCGACTCCCCCCGCAAGCGTCGGCGTCGTGCCTCAGCTGGTAGCACTCGAGGACGAGCGCCTCCGAGCAGTTTAGTCGGCTCGCCGAAATCAGGCCGAAACGCCTCAAAGACCGTAACTTGCCAACAGCCTCGTCCTTCAGCTGTTCGGATCCAGGGTTGTAGAGCCCCGGCAACGCCCTCCAGATGGAGTACATTAGCAGCTGAAGGAGAGGGGAGCGCCGGGGGAGCAATCGGCCGAAGTGATCCTCGATGCGACCTATCACCAACTGCACCGTGTCATCAATGCAGTACTGGTCGTAGAGGTACACGTCCTCGAAGTTTATGATCTCGGCGATAGTGAAAGGGAAGTCCTCCATTCTTACGCTTCGGGTGTGAGGAAGGGGGTAATCAACACTCCCACCGTTTTATAGCCCACAACGCCCCGGAGTTCAACGGTCGCCCGTTTCACCCGCAACTATGCCACCACGTGGCGGACATCGCGCCGTTCGATGCGCAGTCGAACCGACACTACCCCAGTGCTTCACATTCCCCACGCGATCACGCACGTGTCGCCAGCAACTGTCCCTCTTCCCGGTACTCACACCAGGGAGGACAGATAGAACCTCATAAGAGGCAGCCGAGCAGCTACCCTGCTCGGCTATCCCTGGCTGGTAGCTTCCCTATCCCATGACGCCAGGGATCTAAGCCCTCGCCTAGAAGCGACTGAGCAGCTTCACCGCTCGGTCTATCCTTAGCAGGCCTCCCACGGCCCCTCCAGCGCTAAGGATCATAGCCTTCACCAAGAGGCAGCCGAGCGGCTACCCTGCTCGGCTATCCCTGGCCGGTAGCTCTTTTACCCCACAACGTCAGGGATCGAAGCCCTCACCAAGAGGCAGCTGAGCGGCTACCCTGCTCGGCTATCCCTGAGTGGTAGCTCCCCTACCCCACAACGTCAGGGATCAAAGCCCTAACAAAGAGGCAGCCCAGCGGCTACCCTGCTCGGCTATCCCTGGCTGGTAGCTTCCCTACCCCACAACGCCAGGGATCAAAGCACTCACCAAGAGGCAGCCGAGCGGCTACCCTGCTCGGCTATCCCTGGCTGGTAGCTCCTTTACTCCATAACACCAGGGATCAAAGCCCTCACCAAGAGGCAGCCGAGCGGCTACCCTGCTCGGCTATCCCTGGCCGGTAGCTCTCCTACCCCACAACACCAGGGATCAAAGCCCTCACCAAGAGACAGCCGAGAGGCTACCCTGCTCGGCTATCCCTGGCCGGTAGCTCCCCTACCCCACAACGCCAAGGATCAAAGCCATCACCAAGAGGCAGCCGAGCGGCTACCCCGCTCGGCTATCCCTGGCTTGTAACTCCCCTACCCCACAACGCCAGGGATCAAAGCCCTCACCAAGAGGCAGCCGAGCGGCTACCCTGCTCGGCTATCCCTGGCTGGTAGCTCCCTACCTCACAACGCCAGGGATCAAAGCTCTCGCCAAAAGGCACCGGGCAACAACCCTGCTCGGCCATCCTTAAGGATCAAAGCCCTCGCCAAGAGGCACCGGGCAGCAACCCTGCTCGGCCCGTCCTTAGTAGGCCTCTTACGGCCCCTCCCGCGCTAAGGATCAAAAGCCCTCTCAAGAGGCAACCGGGCCCGCCCTTGCTCGGTTATCCCTGGCTGGTAGCTCCCTACCCCAACACACCAAGGATCAAAGCCCTCGCCAAGAGGCACCGGACAGCAACCCTGCCCGGCCCGTCCTTAAGGATCAAAGCCCTCGCCAAGAGACACCGGGAAGCAATCCTGCTTAGCCCGTCCTTAGTAGGCCTCTTACAGCCCCTCCCGCGCTAAGGATCCAAAGCCCTCTCAAGAGGCAACCGGGCCCCCCTTGCTCGGTTATCCCGGGCTGGTAGCTCCCTACCCCAACACACCAGGGATCAAAGCCCTCGCTAAGAGGCACCGGGCATCAACCCTGCCCGGCCTGTCCTTAAGGATCAAAGCCCTCGCCAAGAGGCACCGGGCAGCAACCCTGCTCGGCCCGTCCTTAGTAGGCCTCTTACGGCCCCTCCCGCGCTAAGGATCAAAAGCCCTCTCAAGAGGAAACCGGGCCCGCCCTTGCTCGGTTATTCCTGGCTGGTAGCTCCTTACCCCAATACACCAGGGATTAAAGCCCTCGCCAAGAGGCACCGGGCAGCAACCCTGCCCGGCCCGTCCTTAAGGATCTAAGCCCTCGCTAAGAGGCAGCCGAGCGGCTACCCAGCTCGGCTATCCCTGTCTGGTAGGTCCCCTATCTCACAACGCCAGGGATCAAAGCCCTCGCCAAGAGGCACCGGGCAGCAACCCTGCTCGGCCCAGTCTTTGGTAGGCCCCTTACGGCCCCTCCCGCGCTAAGGATCAAAAACTCTCGAAAGAGGCAACCGAGCCCTCTCTTGCTTGGTTATCCTTGGCTGATGCTCCCTACCCCAACACACCAGAGACCAAAGCCCTCGCCAAGAGGCACCGGGCAGCTACCCTGCTCAGTCCATCCTCGGCATGCCTCTCCGAACCTTTCACGCTGAGGAACATGACCTCACCAAGAGGCATCCGGTATATCTACATCTAGGCGATCTCCACCTCGACTTCGGGGCCATGGAGATACCGTCTTTCCGCCGGTCTTTGCACACTTGGCAAATGAACAGATTCAACTCGACGCGAAATCGGTAGACAAAGAACCGACATTACACAAAGGCAGTACTGTGCAAATACAAGTGTTGCCGACAAAAGGAAAATCCTCATGCAAATATGACTGCAAAAAATCTTTATTCACAAAGTCAAAGCTTTTACAAGAGTATTGTGGGCTTCCTAGCCTTACAAAATGCCCGGAGGGCTACAAAATTCCCGATGCAACAAAAAAAGAAGGAAACAAGATGACCAGGGGGCTTCAGGCCCCAAGGTCGGGCGCAACCCTAGGAGGCTCAATATCTACCACGACTCGGACGGCGTCTGGGGACTCAGCGCCCGTCACAAGAGCCTCAGCGTCGCCCTCGCCGGGAATCTCTTCCCCGACCTCGCCCCCAGGGTCGCCCCCCTGCTCGTCATCCCCGAGAGGATACTCGGCTAGGAGATCTTCATCGGCGAACTCTGGCATCCGAGCCTTGGCAGCGTCGAGGGATTCATGCCAGATGGCGGTAGTGTCCGAGGCAAGGACGGTGTAAAAATGTTCCGACTTCTGGTAGTTCTCCACAGCCTTTGCCGCTCTGAGGTCGGTCTGCTTCGCCGCCTCTATCGCCGCCTCCAACTACTTTCGGAGGATGCTCGCCGACGTCTTCATGGTGCCGACGAGCACCTTGGAGTCTTGAAGCTTGGCCTCGCCTCGTGGAACCTGGCAACCTCCCGCTTCAAGGTCGCCACCTCCTTCTTCCCGGCCGCCGCTTCCTGCTTCGCGGCCGCCGCCTCCTGCTTCCCGGTCACTACCTCGCCCTCAAAGGCGGCGACTCTCGCCATCGCCGTCTCCAGCTCCTGCTTTGAGCTCTCCCTCAGCGAGGAGAGCTCGCCCATGGCTCGCATCGCTGGGGCTATTTCCTCCTCCTCCATCTGGACGACGAGGGCGACGTGCTGGAGGATCTGAAGAAATTAGAGGGGGGTCGAAAAAGAAAAAGGGGTCACCAAATCTCGTGAATGATGAGACGCGGAGTAAGAAATTAAGTGAGGTGTGAGCACTAACCTGCACGGCCTCTTGGGCGATAGACGCCATTTGCGCCTTCAGAGTCCCCCGAGGACCTTGCCCCCGGCCGACCTCTCCATGTCGGACAGCAAGCTGTCAGCGACGGAGAGCCCCGAGGGCACCTCAAAACGGAGCTCCCCCTCGTCCACCATGATCGGGGAGGCCGGGTCCGCGGAACCGTTCGGGGGAACCGCTTGAGAGGCGAAGGCGGAGAGCCGACCTCCATCTCCGAAGCCTGGGCCTCCTGTCCCCGAACCCGCTTTCGGCTCGGCACTTGGCTGGGCTCCGGGGCACAATCCGTACTCAAGCGATGGGGTGGAACAGCTGCCGGGGGAGCCGGGACCGACGTCGGGCGAGAAGAGCTGGCCCCTCCAGCCTTCGATCCCTTCTTCGGCTTGCGCATGGCCGCTCGAAGATGGCTCAAGTCCATGGGTTCTGCACAAGACAAGATACAATGGAGTCAGCAACACAAACAAAAATGAAAATAAACACAAGCCTAACAGAACGCCTACAAGCCCCTAACTTACCGACGAACTGGGCGAGGCTGAGCCTGGCCCAACTAAGAGCCCGCTCAGAAAGCAACACGTCAGCCCGGGGAGTAGGCTCCCACTCCGCCACTCTCACCGCGTCGGGGTGGTTGGACGGGCTTTCCCGCCAGCACCTATCCCTAGACCACTGAGTGGGCACGGGCCAGTCCTCACCTTCTGGCGGCCCAACAAAGAAAATCTTTTTCTTCCAATCGTGGATGGAAGAAGGCAAGACGACGACTCCTGACCCGGCTGCACTCCCCCGTCGTTTCCTAAGGGAGAGGTAAACCCACCTCAGCTCACCTGCGCGAGTGCCGGGATGACCTTTGTAAATGAGAGAGGAGGTATGGATGGACAGACCGAAGGGGATCATCTGCACCTTCAAACGGACCAGGAACCCAAGGAGAATCCTCCATAAGTTCGGCACTAGCTGGCCTGGGGACAGCCCGAAGTAATTTAGCGCTCTAACAGCCTCGAGAGAGAAGGGCAGACGCATTCCGGCCCAAAAGGATTTCAGGTACAAGGCAATCTCTTTACTCCGTACCTGATCCGCTCTCTCTCCTTCCTCGGCCAAACGTAGGGTATAGCCGGAAGGGATATAGAAACGAGCCCGAGCGGTGGCAAGCTCGTTCTCGTACCTCACCAAGGATGGCACACCAGGGGCGTCCGCCACCTCCGCTCTGGAATATGCCCCTGACACGTGACCCCGGGAAGAGGATCTGACCCTAACTTCCCGGGAAGACTCCGACTCAGTGGAAGAATCCTTAGAACCTACCCCGACGACATCTACAGACTTCTCTAAGGAAGACATCTAACCTAATGGAGAAGTCCTCGGGAACGCAGAGATCCGACCTAAAGAGGAGAGCGTCGAGCTTATAAGATCAAGAACGAGGTAAATATGAAGAGAGATGGGCCCTGAAGCGGACCCCACCTCCATTTATAGTCACCGGCGTCCTCATCCAATGGCGACAGTCGACTCCCGCCAAAAATAACTCTTCGCATTCGACGACCACGATCGCTCCACCTGTCGCACGCGCATTGGCCGTATCCCATCAGACGCCAGCGGTTTGCGACCCGTCGCGTCAGCCAACCAACGCCCGACACGCAGTCTGTCGCTTCAGCGAAAGTACGCACGATTCGGCGTACCCTCTTTAATGCAAGGATCTCACCCTGATTCGCTGGCATCATCCAGAAAATACAACAGATTATCCGGGGACACGCCCGACGATATGTTCGAAAAGGAGCTCACCTCGGGTGACCCGGCAGACTACTCTCGACCCGACCCGTCAGCTGGTCGGGACGAGAGTGGGGGGCTGATGATGATGCTCGATATCGGTGATCTCCCAGATCATGACACGTGGCAGATGACGTGTCCCAGAGCATGCAAGAGAGGACCCACAGTGGCCGACCAGACCACTCCTATGCTCGTCCTATAAACAAACGCTGGCTCACCCCCAAGCCCCCTGCGCAATTGGCCTTCTCGGCCTCACAGCTCGTCTCCTGGCTACCGCAGAACCAAGATACCTCGGCTCTCCCGCTCGTTCGCGAGATCACCCGCCGAGGTCATCTTCCTCGGTCTCATCGACCGACCGACGACACCGCTCACAGGCGCAACCGCCATCCCGTGAATCTCGCCGTGCGCGAGATATCCGCCGGCCATATCCCACGTTCCATGCCATTACGATCCCCCATTAACGAGCCTGCCTCGCCATTAATGGGAGATCCCGCTCATCATCCGGGCGTGACGTCGGGAACGTAACGGCCGGCGTAATTCTCGTGCCTGCCCTGCCTGCTGCCACCACTATATAAACCCCTCCTTCAGACGGTTCAAGTAAGCCATTTTTACTTCACTAAGCCGTTACGCTGCTCGGATTTCCTCTCTAACTTGATCATCGGAGGATCCTCGGTGGTACAACCATCCCGGGACTTCCTTGCAGGTAGCTCGGCGACAACCAACCTCAAACCCATTGAGATCCACACGCTTCAGGAGCCTGCCTCCAGATCCAATCTCAGCCATCCCTCGCCGCCATCAGCAGATCAACGGAAGGTAACATCTTAGCGCGATCCAGATCGCATCAACATCGAAATGCCATTCAGTTAATCATGCATGCATGTTTCCTAGGCATGTTATATACGAATAATAGGATAGGCATTGTTCCCCTCCGAAAGACGGCGTACAGGACTGCGATGGTCTTGGCGCTGAGGTTCGGGGCAGATGCTAATTGGTGCTATCCGTCCACCTCTCCGAAGATGCCAAGTCGATCTATGGCACCTGTGTATCGAAGGTTTAGACGGATGCGTCCGATGTAGCAGACTTCGTCAAATTCCCCCTCGTTTGAGGGGTTTTTGATTGTGGGGACGCTCTTCCCTGCAGGCGCAAGCCCCTGCAGTTAATTACGCTACCGCGTTGCGGTAACAACTTTCTCCTTCTCCAGATGGTCACTTCGTGTCGTGGGTGTTTGTTTTGTTTTTTGTTGCCCGTGGATTGTTTACGGAGACTGAGTTATGTCGTCGCCCATAGGGCATGGACTAGTCCAAATCCGCATTATCTTAAATTTGGGTTTGGGGGTTTGGTTTGAGGATACGTCAGCCATACTTGAGGCTAAGATCAACTCAAACGTTTGTTAAGGATACGTTAGTCTAACTTTGTGACTAAGATCAACTTAACGGGATCGTTTAGATCCTACAAAAGAGTGTTTGGACTCTAATGTTCCAGTTTAGGGACGTAGCGGTCCGTTGCATGTATAGCCGTCGGGACCCGTCACCTCTCTGACGACGTTGAAGGATTACAACGACAGATGTCAGAGGAGTTCAGAGATGTGCCCTCGAGCCAGAGTTAATTTAGGGGGATTCGTAGTCCAATCTGTTTGAAGGTTTAAGGATACGTTAGCCATCTTTGAGGCTAAGATCAACTTAAACAGGACCGTTTAGATCCGACCAAAAGAGCATATGGAGGCTCTATGGTCCTAGTTTAAGGACATTGCGGTCCATGGGTAGTTTAAGGACATCGCGGTCCATGGGTAGTTTAAGGACATCGCGGTCCATTGGTAGTTTTAAGACATCTCGGTCAAGGTTAAGGACGTCGTAGTCCATGGGTTTAAGGGCCCCACAGTCCGTTGTTAGTTTTAAGACATCTCGGTCGAGGTTAAGGACGTCGTAGTCCATGGGTTTAAGGACTCCACAGTCCGGTATGTGCTCTGGATGCTTCACACGGGTTCACTGCCGTGCTCGGCGAGGACCAGGCTCCGCTCTGGGCGTTTTCCGCGGGGTCAAAGAGTGGCGTTATCCGCGTTCCACGTGACCAGGAATTTTGCACTAGATGCTTCACACGGGTTTACTGCCGCGTTAGGCGAGGACTAGGCTCCGCTCTGGGCGTTTTCCGCGGGGTCAAAGAGTGACGTTATCCGCGTTCCATGTGACCAGGAATTTTGTATTAAACATGGGTTTAAGGACCCCACAGTCCATATCGATGTGTGGTCGTCGGGACCCGTCACCTCTTTGAAGACATTGAGGGATTACAATGCCAAGTATCAAAGGAGTGATGAGATGTACCCTAGAACCGGAACGGCTTGAATAGTCCCTGGCCCAATTTGGGGTTAAGACTGATTAATTATGTTATGAGCCCATTAGCCCAGTTAATCATGAATTGAGGACTTATGGCCAGCTTGGACTAAGTCCAATCAAGAGAGGCTTTGCCTCTATCCCTTTAGCCAATTGGGCCAAAGCCTAGTGTTAAACACTTCAGAGCAATCAGTGTTGAACACTGGGAATGAGGTTGACAAGTTAGTGTTCAACATTGAGAGATAATTGGTGTTAAACACCAGCAATAAGGCTTTTTCCAAATTAGTGTTAAACACTAAAACAGATCAGTGTTGAACACTGCAAATAAGGCTTTTTAATCAGCATTGAATGCTAAGGCCCGACAGTGTTTTAACACTGGGCTTGAGAGTTTTAATTTTAGTGTTAAACACTAAGGCAAGAAGGGTCACGTGGCAGCACGTGAGAGCGCCCTCCCTTCATTTGTTCTGCTGAAATTATCATTTCTTTCAAAGCATCACGTGCCATCACGTGATGGGCATTCAAATGCCTGTGTATTAGAGTTTCTGCCAAGGTCACGTGGATCACGTGGGGTGCTGCCTCAAAGGGACTTCTGTAGCTCTTTTGAGAGGGTCACGTGGTGGCACGTGACCCTACCTCCATGTATGTTGTTTAGAGAATCTGTTGATCTTTCTTTTCAGGAATTAAATTCCTCGGGCTTTAATTTTCAAAGGAATTAAATTCCTACTTCCTTTCGATCCCTGAACCTTCTGTAGGAATTAAATTCCTCGTTTATGTGAAGAACTGAATAGGGTTAAACCCTAATAAAAACTTTTTAAGGAATCAAACTTCCGTTTCCTGTCAGATTATGATTAAGGGACTTAAATTCCCGTTGTTTCAACAGAACTAAATTCTTAATTAGGGTTAAACCCTGTTTCTCTCTGTTCTGAAGGAATTAAATTCCCATAACACAGGGTCAAGCCCTACTTTTATCTTAGAGGAATTAAATTCCTATAGTTCTGTGAGAATTAAATTCTCATGCTTGCATTCTTTCTCTATGTTTTGGATCTGCATGGCAGGATCTCGACCCATTGAGAATTAAATTCTCAACCTTAAGGGGAGACGTGCACTTTGCAGATCCTCTATCAAGGAGAGAAGAAATATGCTCCTCTGTTTTGTGTATCAGAGTTAAACTCTGTTGAGAATTAAATTCTCTTTCTTTCAAAAGGCCTTCCCTTTCTTACCTAGGGTTTTTGCAGAAGATCCGAGTCTTTTCAAAGTATCAAAGCTCTCCTCCTTTTTTCTTTTCTCTTCTCTGCGCATGTATGTCTCTCTTTTTTGTGTCTCTTGGCTCCTATTTATAGGAGAAGCAGCTGAATCAGTTGGTTTTTGACGAATCTTCATTGAGAGATCTGATTTGCATCCTTCATTCGTTCTGGACCTTTGGATTATTAGGTGAATTTTATTCACCGTTGGATTTCAAATCCAGAGATTCTCCCTTGTTATTTTGGTTAGATTTAAGGGGGAAATCTTTCCAAACCCGAGATTTTCCATAAATAAATAACCTCTGAATCTTTAATTTGATTGGATGCATATAGTTGCGTTCCTTTGGAAAGATTTGCATTTCTCTCAGAATTTAATTCTGTTGACAAAAAGGGCTTTGAAAGCCGGTCACGTGTGACCACGTGACCCATGGTCACGTGTGAGCACGTGACCCCCTTTGGAATGAGCATTTTCCTTTCTTTTGCGCTGTCTTCTGATCGTTGCTTAAACGTCACGTGCTACCACGTGACCCCTAGTCACGTGTGAGCACGTGACCCTTGTTTGAACTTTCTTTCTTTGGTTGTTCTGAAGAATGCGTTTGCTGCCTTAAACGTCACGTGCCAACACGTGACCCTGATCACGTGGGAGCACGTGACTTCTTCTGAAGCCTTTTCCTTGACTTGGTCAGTTAACCGACGTGCCTTTGACGCTTGCATTTAAACGTCACGTGTCGCCACGTGATCCTGATCACGTGGGAGCACGTGACTCTCCTTGAAGCTTTTCTTTTTCTTCTTCGTAGTCAGGGAATTGAACTCGCCTTAATGACATTTTTAGGTGTCACGTGCCAACACGTGACCGCTAGTCACGTGTAAGCACGTGACCCTCTTCTGAAGCTTTCCACAGAAGCTTTCCTGATTTTAAATCAGGAAACAAATGCCCCCACAGCGTTGTTCTCACGTGTCTGCACGTGAGTGCAACGCTGTCATCTCTTGCGACCGTTGGATTCATTTAGGGATTTGGGAGATGAAGCGTTTCCACTGTTTTCTATAAATACCGCTGTCTCTTCATAGGAGCCTTCACTCTGCTCGTCTTCTTCCTCTGAGAACTTTTCTTTGAGAATTTAATTCTCTTCTTCCAGAGCTTAGTTCTCTGTTTTAAGATTTTCCAGAGTTTAACTCTGTTCGAAAAGGACCTTTTTCCTCAGGTAATGGTAATCGAAGCACCTTTGTTTTGACAAAACTCTCTGGATTTAAAATCCAGATCGAGGGTTTCCCAAAGAACTCATTTTTCTTCAAGTAATTTAACCAAAATATGAGACCACTTGACTTCCCGCAGTAGATCACTCAGGGTTCAGATGATCCCTTAGGGAGATGATGATGGCGGTTCAAACCCATGGAATTTAATTCCATTCAAAATGTTTCTGGGAATTTAATTCCCTTTCCTTAATAAGAAATTCAATTCCAACGAAGAACTCAATTTCTTCACACAGAGAATCTCTGGAGTCTCTTGGCCCAAGGCTGTTCTTCTGCAATTAGTGAAATGGTGGCTTTGTAATGAATCTCTTGACTTTTATCTTAGGTACCATGGATGCCCATCTGTATAGACTTGACGAGATCATCTCCTACGGGAACATTCGTGCGCTGGGCCGCAGTCAGAACCAGGAGTTCACCGATGCTCAGTGTGCCGAGATCATGAGCCGTTTCGACGAGTACAACCATAGGCTCCTCCCCCGTCGCTCTTCTCTTCTGAGGCTAATCGTGCTGGCGATCCGGGAGGCACTTCCTCTCTTTTGTGCCGGCATACCGCTCGGGGACTTGGACATTGCCGAGGATAAGGTGCATTCGGTGTACCTTATGGGCTTGATCTCAAAGAGAAGGCGGGATGATCTCATTGATCTCCTTCATCAGATTTTTCAGCAATCAGCTATACTGGGCGCCTACCAGAGGGAAGAGGACATCCGCGGGGACCCCGATGCCTGTGACCGTGAGAGAAAGCATACTCGGGAGGTTCGAAATGCTTGGAAGATCTTGAATAAAGTCAATTCCGAGTTTCTCAACCCGTGCCCCGTGTCTGAAGCCTTGCCATTATAAAAGTTTTTCTTTTTATTTTGTATTGCCTTCTTGAAGTCTGGGTAATAAATTTTGTTGTATCCTGGTACATTTGCATGCTTTTCCTTTAAGATTTTATTATTTTGCTACTGCTGTTACTCATGCTTTTAATATGCGGGGTACCACTCCATATTTTCCTTTTAACTGCACGTCAGGTTTTTAGGCCTCACGTGTTCCACACGTGTGATCCCTTAATGTGGTTGTTCACAAGATTTTCCTCATGCCATACCCTTAGTGCACAATGTTAGGTGTAGAAAAGGGGCCTTGGGAATAGTTCCGTCTCCTTGATTTTCAGGGCTTTTCCTTTTTTGGGCCTTGGAAATAATTTCCATGCAGGATTTTCCGCGCACAGCACTTAATGCACTTCATTATATATGAGGCTTTTCTTTTCACGGAGAGATTCATATATATTTTTCTTGAGGGAGAAACGAGTGCCATGGCTTGTAATCGCCCTCATGCTCGTCGACAGCCGTGGGAAGTCTCTCTTGAGGAGATGATCCCCCGCTTTGCTGCTCGGTTGGTGGACCCTCTCCTTACCGACAACGAATGCGATTCAGCCATGCATGAACTCTCGATCCGTAGGGGGTCTCCCCTCCCGATGGGTTCTCTCTGGCTCCGGATGATCCTCTCGGCCGTGCTTGCCGATATTCTCCCTCACCCGGCAGAGATGACCCTGGCGATGCTTGATGCGGCGGAGGAAAAGCTCGAGAGCTTTCATGAAGCTTGTCTGATTACTCAGGCTCTGAGGGACTGCTCAATTCATCTACTGAGCGAGATAAAGGCCCGGCGAGCTATTATGTTTGCATTCGCGGACGAACACGGCACCAACCGATGGGGAGCGACTCCTCGCGAGAATCGTCGCTTCGATGTGCTGGAGAAAGCGGAGAGAGAGATGGAGAATTTTGTCCTTTGCTTCATCAACCCCTGTGCCGTTGATCCTGTGTTTGGTGATCTTTTTCGTTAGTGTAGAACCCCCCCCCTCTTTTTTTATGCTTTATGTTGAACTTTCATGTAGGCTCAGTACTCGTATGTATGTTTCCGCTTGCATGAATAAATTTTGTGTTCCTTTTTATGAAAACTTTCTTCAACTACCAACACTATTGTCATGTTGCGTGTGAATCAAAGCCTTGAATTTTATCTCTCTTCCGAATGTCCATGTAATTGCTAACACATGCTCGATAGGATAAACATTGGAAATTTTCTCGTTGCTTTTCATACCGGGTGATATGAACTTGTTTCAGATCGATTAGTGCTGTCAACCGGAAGCCCATTCATATGGTCTTGTAAGTGTCTTGTTTCTAAGGTCGTGGTCACGAAAGCGAGCTTACATGGCCTGGTAGAACGGTACGTAGCGAACATATTGTTGTGCGAGAAGAGGGTTCGACCGTAAACTTTCAGAGAGGGAGCTAGCTTCTAAGGTGCTGAGCGAGCTTCAGGCCAGCTTTACAGCCAAAGCCGACAAAGCGTATGAGCTGTGGCGGGTGCCTCAGGAGTCCATCAAAGAGGTGGTGGCTCTTGATAAAGCCGCCACGTTCACTCGTGAGAGGGTCGAGGCTCATAAGGCCACCGAGAAAGAGCTCGAAGCCCGGCTTGCTTCATATCAGGCCCAACAGGCTCAGGCGGAGGCTCGTCTTCTGGAGATCTTGCGTCATGAAGCCGTGGCTCAGCAACAGAATGACGAGCTGGTGAAATTATTGCACCGCCCGCCGGCTTAAAGACCTGTATCTTTTTTCCTTCTTGTACATACTCGTGGATGAGAGTATCTTTTTTTTTTGTTTTGAATTGTACTTTGTATCCATTTTGGTTTATGAATAAAAGATACAATTTTCCTCTTGATGATGTGTCCCCTTTTCATTGAATGCATTCTGCGGATATTCTATCTTAATCTTCTTGCAGGACAGCAATGGCTCAGGATTCAGGGTTAAGATCTGCTTCCTAGGGCTTTTGCATTTTATGAGCCACGAGGGTCTCATAAGGAGTTTTTCTCCCTACAGGTCGAGAGGATCCCATAGGTGTGAGTTCTTCTTAAAGATCGTGAGGATCCTTAAGCGGGTTTTCCCTTGAGAGTCTTAAGGATCTTGCAAGAGAGTTTTTCTTCCTTGCAGGTCGTGAGGGTCTGCAAGTGCTAGATGTGGTCGCCCTTATCCGTGTTTTACGGAGTCAGGGGTTTCTCCGGGTATTGTAGTTTAAAGACGTCGCGGTCAAGGTTAAGGACCTCATAGTCCGTGGATTTAAGGACTCCACAGTCCGATGTTAGTTTTAAGACATCGCGGTCAAGGTTAAGGACCTCATAGTCCGTGGATTTAGGGACTCCACAGTCCAGTGTTAGTTTTAAGACATCACGGTCAAGGTTAAGGACCTCATAGTCCGTGGATTTAGGGACTCCACAGTCCAGTGTTAGTTTTAAGACATCACGGTCAAGGTTAAGGACCTCATAGTCCGTGGATTTAGGGACTCCACAGTCCGATGTTTGGTTGCAGGGACCCTTCACCTCTTTGAAAACGTTGAGGGATTACAACGCCAGGTATCAGAGGAGTGAAGAGATGTACCCTTAAACCAAGGCGGTATCCGTAGGGAATCGGGGGGTTGATCGTTAGTTTTAAGACATCGCGGTCGAGGTTAAGGACGTCATAGTCCGTGGATTTTAAGGACTCCACAGTCCGATATTTGCTCTGGATGCTTCACACGGGTTCACTGCCGTGCTTAGCGAGGACCAGGCTCCGCTCTGGGCGTTTTCCGCGGGGTCAAAGAGTGACGTTATCCGCGTTCCACGTAACCAGGAAGTTTGCACTAGATGCTTCACACGGGTTCACTGCCGCGTTAGGCGAGGACTAGGCTCCGCTCTGGATGCTTCGCATGGGTTCACTGCCATACTCTGCGAGGACCAGGATCCGCTCTGGACGTTTTCCACGGGGTCAAAGAGTGACATTATCCGCGTTCCACGTAACCAGGAATTTTGCGCTAGATGCTTCACACGGGTTCACTGCCGCGTTAGGCGAGGACTAGGCTCCGCTCTGGGTGCTTCACATGGGTTCACTGCCATGCTCTGCGAGGACCAGGATCCGCTCTGGACGTTTTCCACGGGGTCAAAGAGTGACGTTATCCGCTTTCCACGTAACCAGGAAGTTTGCACTAGATGCTTCACACGGGTTCACTGCCGCGTTAGGCGAGGACTAGGCTCCGCTCTGGATGCTTCGCATGGGTTCACTACCATGCTCTGCGAGGACCAGGATCCACTCTGGACGTTTTCCACGGGGTCAAAAAGTGACGTTATCCGCTTTCCACGTAACCAGGAATTTTTGCGCTAGATGCTTCACACGGGTTCGTTGCCGTGCTCTGCGAGGACTAGGCTCCGCTCTGGATGCTTCACATGGGTTCACTGCCATGCTCTGCGAGGACCAGGATCCGCTCTGGACGTTTTCCACGGGGTCAAAGAGTGACGTTATCCGCTTTCCACGTAACCAGGAAGTTTGCACTAGATGCTTCACACGGGTTCACTGCCGCGTTAGGCGAGGACTAGGCTCCGCTCTGGATGCTTCACATGGGTTCACTGCCATGCTCTGCGAGGACCAGGATCCGCTCTGGACGTTTTCCACGGGGTCAAAGAGTGACGTTATCCGCTTTCCACGTAACCAGGAAGTTTGCACTAGATGCTTCACACGGGTTCACTGCCGCGTTAGGCGAGCTAGGCTCCGCTCTGGATGCTTCACATGGGTTCACTGCCATGCTCTGCGAGGACCAGGATCCACTCTGGACGTTTTCCACGGGGTCAGAGAGTGACATTATCCGCTTTCCACGTAACCAGGAAGTTTGCACTAGATGCTTCACACGGGTTCGTTGCCGTGCTCTGCGAGGACTAGGCTCCGCTCTGGATGCTTCACACGGGTTCACTGCCGTGTTCTGCGAGGACCAGGATCCGCTCTGGACGTTTTCCACGGGGTCAAAGAGTGACATTATCCGCTTTCCACGTAACCAGGAATTTTTGTTGATTGTATCCGCATTTCACGGAATGGAGGTTTGACTTTTGGTGATATGTTTGTCACCGAGCCATGGAACTGGGGGTTGCCGCTGTTCCGTTTCGCTTGATATTGTGTCTGTCGAACGACGAGATGATCTCTGGGCTATCTGTGAACCGTCGAGATTTGGCTTCTCCTTATGATGAAACCTGGGGGAGGAGTATGATCCCTTCTTTGTTTGCGCCCCTGGATTGTATACAAGGGTAGATGTACTGTCACCTGTAGGGCGAGGATTTCACTTTTATTTTATTTCTCTTTCCGCGATGCTCTATCATTTCAGCTTTATATCGCGAAGGTCGCGATTGCCTCATCATTTCGGCTATTTTTTCGCGGTGCCCAATCATTTCGGCTATTTATTTATTTTCACTCGCTGTTTTTTTATTGCGAGCTGCCCCATCATTTCGGCCATTTTTCATGCCTTCATTTTTACTTGCTGCTTTTTATTGCAAGTTGCCCCATCATTTCGGCTATTTTTCATGCCTTCATTTTTACTTGCTACTTTTTATTGCAAATCGCCCCATCATTTCGACTATTTTGCAGGCATGTGTGGCTTGCTAGCTTTTTCGTTACAAGCCTGGATTTTAGGCACCGACTCTGGCATCAGCACCGCTATAACTGGAATGTCGCCAGGAGCGAATCATCATTTGCCTTCGTCGATGACGAACAAAGGCGGCTCAGCAAACAGGGTTAAGGGTCCTGTCGACCAAGGCTTTTGATTTCATGAGCCGTAAGGGCCTCACAAAGGTATTTCTCCCTACAAGTCGTGAGGATCTTGCAGGTGTGTTTTCTCCTTAGGGATCGTGAGGATTCCTAAGTGTGTGCTCCTCTGTAAGTCGTAAGGATCCTACAAGAGGACTTTCTCATTATGGGTCGAGAGGACCTACAAGGGTTGGACTTTGCTGGGGAAATGTTTATTTGCGCCCGTGGATTGTATACAAGGGTCAGTATTGAGCCACTTGTAGGGCAATGTCGGAGGTTGTGGAGGATTTGCTTAAGAACAGGTTCAGGTTTCTGTAACTTAAGACTTTCAAATCTTATGAGCCGTGAGGGTCCCATAAGAGAGTTCTCCTTACGAGTCGTGAGGATCTCGTAAGTGTATTTTCTCCTTAGGAATCGTGAGGATCCCTGAGTGTGCTGTTCCTTTGTGAGTCGTAAGGATCTCACGCAGGTGGTTTCTCCTTACAAGGTCGAGAGGACCCTATAAGTGTCTTTTAACGAGGTTGCGCCCTTTCGGGTTTTCACAAACACTCGCCGGTAGTCTTGCTGTTTTTACTCACGGAGCCCTTTCGGGTTTTCATCCGTGCCCATTTTGCTTATGGACATACCGTTTTTTTTTATTCTTTTTCATATATTTTTTTATTTTTTCTTTCTCATCTCGTCAGCCTGACGATGCTGCAGTAGTAGTTTTAGGGACGTTTCGGTCTGTTGTTAGTTTAAGGACATTTCGGTCCGTCGTAAGTTTAAGGACGTTTCGGTCCGTTGTTAGTTTAAGGACGTTTCGGTCCGTGGATAGTTTTAAGGACGTTTCGGTCCGTCGTTAGTTTTAAGGACATTTCGGTCCATTGTTAGTTTAAGGACATTTCGGTCCGGCGTTAGTTTAAGGACGTTTCGGTCCATCATTAATTTAAGGACGTTTCGGTCCGTCTTTAGTTTAAGGACGTTTCGGTCCGTCTTTAGTTTAAGGACGTTTCGGTCCGTCTTTATGGGAAGGCCGGCTGTTGCTTGTAAAGTCCGAGCCTAGGAAGATAGCGAGCGGACATAGTCGTCGTCATCTATTATTGACCCGGGCTATGGCTCGTTAAGCGTAGTATTTCTTTAAGAAACGGCCGTTTATTGGCCTGAAAGGTCTTTCACCGTGCATGTCCATGAGCAGATAGGCTCCACCCTGGTAGACCTTGTCTATGATGTAAGGGCCTTCGTAGTTTGGCTCAAATTTTCCCCGTTTGGCACGATTGGGGATCATAGGTCTCTTGACCACTAGCACGAGTTCGCCTTGTCGGAATGTCCTCGGCCTGGTCAATCTTTCGTACGAGCGCGTCATCTTTGCTTTGTAGGCTTCCAGATGTTGTTGCGCTATGAGCCGGCTTTCGTCTAGGGCATCGAGCTCCTCAAGCCGAAGGTGAGCATTTTCTTCGTCCGTCAGCTCGTGGTGGACTGCCACTCGTATAGAGGGTAACTCTATCTCAAGGGGGAGTACTGCTTCCGTCCCAAATACCAATGCGTACGGCGTTGTGTTCGTGGCCGTCTTGAATGTAGTTCGATAAGCCCAAAGGGCTTCTTGCAGCCTCTCGTGCCAGTCCCTCTTATTCCTGGAAACGGTCTTTTTTATAATCTTCGTCAAGGTCTTATTGAAAGCCTCGGCCAAGCCGTTAGCTCGTGGATTGTAAACTGAAGAATATCTCCAGTCTATATTGTGCTGCTGTGCGAAGCGGCTAATCTTATGGCTTCTGTAGGCTGGCCCGTTATCGGAGATAATCCGCCGTGGGGTTCCGAACCGATAGATGACGTACGTCTTGAAGAAATGGAGGATATTCTCCGTCTTCACTTCCCTCAGTGGTACTGCCTCTGCCCATTTGGAGAAGTAATCAGTTGTCGCCAGGATAAAACGATGTCCCCGAGATGATGCTGGTTCAATGGGGCCGACTATGTCAGTCCCCCACATCTCGAATGGCCAGCTGGCCACCATTGGGTGTAGCGGATTCGGATGTTGGTGGATGAAGTCTCCATGAATCTGGCATGAGTGGCATTGTTTTGCATACTCGAGGCAGTCCTGGATCATCGTGGGCCAGTAGTAGCCCATTCGTTTAATCTTTAACTTCATCTTCGGACCTGCTTGGTGAGAACCGCAAAGTCCGTCATGAACTTCCTGAATGACTCTTTCTGCTTCGTCAGATCCTAAGCATCTCAGCCATAGGGAATCAAACGATCTCTTGTATAGGATATCGTTGACGAGAGCGAAAGATAGAGCTCGTTTCATGAGCTGATGTCTTGAGGACGCTTCTTCGGGCATTCGGCGGGACTTAAAGTAGTCTACGAAGATTTCCCTCCAGTCCTCGGCCTTCTCATGGTCCTTTATTTGTAGGGTCATCTGCTCAGTCGCTCCCTTTTCTTTGCATGATTCCGGAGATATTTCTGCCGGGGCGAGCACTCGACGGCTTTGTACCACGATTCTGACGTCATCGAGGTTCTCGTCAGCCAGTTCTTTAGCGAGTTTGGCCAACGCGTCTGCTTTGCTGTTTTCCGCGCGTGGTATGTTCTCCAAAGTATAGGAAGGAATTTGGGCCAACAGCTGTTGCACCTTTTCGCCGTATCTCACCAACTCCGGTTTGCACGTTTGGTAGTCACCATTTACTTGACTAACGACCAGCTGAGAATCCCCGTATATGAGGAGGTCTTCAATTCCCATGTCAATGGCGATTTCGAGGCCTGCTATCAGGGCTTCGTATTCGGCTTCATTGTTTGTTCTCGGCTCTGTTAAGGAGAAGGCGAAGCGCATTATCCCTCCTTGTGGAGTCGCAAAGATGAGGCCTATCCCCGATTTAATCATTGGGATACCTTGTTTCTGTTTCTTTATGGAGGACGCTCCATCGAAATAGAGCTCCCATCGAGTGCTACCGGTGCCAATCGCATCAAATGCATGTTCGTCTGGCAAATCACAGCTCAGCGGAGAATCGGCCGGTATCGGGTGCTCAGCGAGGAAATCAGCAATGGCCTGACCTTTCACTGCCTTGAGAGGTTGATACGTTATCGAGAACTCCATCAGGAGCAGGGCCCACTTAGCGAGTCGTCCCGTCAATATGGCTTTCGACATCAAGTATTTAAGGGGGTCCACCTTTGAAATGAGACGGACTTCATGCGCCAACGCATAGTGCCTGAGCTTTGTTATCGCGAAGATTAACGCCAAGCAATGTTTTTCAATGGGAGAGTAATTGCTTTCTGCCCCCAGTAGAACTCGACTTAAGTAGTACAGTGCTCTCTCTTTCCCCTAATCGTTCTCTTGCGCCCATAATGCGCCCAAGGAACCTTCGAGGGCGGTTGTATAAAGAATGAGGGGTTTTCCCTTGACCGGCGCAGCCAATACCGGCGGGTTCTGCAGGTACTGCTTGATCTCGTCTAGTGCACCTTGGCATTTTTGATCCCAGACGAATGGGGTTCCCTTCTTCATCAGGTGACTGTAGGGGCGGCATTTGCCTGAAAGATTTGCGATAAATCGCCGGATGTATGCGAGCTTCCCTTGGAGAGACCGCAACTGTTTGAGGGTTCTTGGCGGAGGCATTTCCATGATCGCTTTAATCTTTGACGGATCTATTTCAATACCTCGGTGTCGAACGATGAATCCCAGGAATTTACCCGAGGAGACTCCAAACGCGCATTTGAGGGGATTCATTTTCAAATTATATTGCCGGAGGCGTTGAAACACGGTCTCCAGATGCTTTAAATGCTCTTCGTATGACATGCTCTTTACTACGAGGTCATCGATATAGCACTCAACGATGTCATGTATGAGGTCGTCGAAGATCTTTGTCATGGCCCTTTGATAGGTAGCGTCAGCGTTCTTTAGACCAAAGGGCATAACCCTGTAGCAGAATATACCCAAAGGGGTCCGGAAAGCGGTATGCTTCTGGTCTTCGGGATGCATCTTTATCTGATTGTATCCTGACGAACCATCCATAAAGGAGAAAACCTCGTGAGTGGACGTGTTATCTATCATTAGCTCGGTTACCGGTACTGGGAAATCATCCTTTGGACAGGCCTTATTGAGATCCCTGAAATCCACGCATATGCGTACCGTCCCATTCTTCTTCATTACCGGGACGATATTGGCGATCCAGTCGGGATATTGAACTTCTTGAATAAATCCAGAATCGATCAGCTTCTTGACTTCGGCGTTGATGCTCATCTCAAGCTCGAGTCGCATCCTTCTTGGCGCTTGCTTGACTGGCTTGATATCCGGGGATATTGCTAATTTATGCACGGCAACCTCCGGATCTAATCCTGGCATCTCAGAGTAGTTCCACGCGAAGCAGTCTTTATGCCGTAGAAGCACGTTCTTTAACGCAGCCACTCTTTCTTCAGAGAGTAGCTCGCTGACGAATGTCGGTCGCGGGTCCTCTGCCGATCCCAACTCAATCTTCCTGAGGTTATCTGCAGTAGTATGTATACCATCTTCCAGTTCTTTCGGAGCTGGCGGGAATTCTGAGATCAACTCATCATCGCTGTTCTCAAAGCACCGGGAAAGGTCATCTACGCTCTCGGGCTCTTCTTCTAATATCGTAATCATATAACAAGTGCGAACCCGCTCCCTAGACTGAGGCGGGCCCGGTTATGCTTTTGCGGCCTTGGGCTCATGCTTTTGCGGTGGCGTTATCTTCCAGCCGTCGGATAAAGCAAACCTACCCCGTCGGTACTGGTCCTCGACCCAGTTCTTGAAGGTGAAGCAGTCTTCGGTAGGATGTCCTATGGCTTGGTGATAAGAGCAATAACTCGGATGAGAGGCCTTGCTAGTTTGCTCAGGATGTCTAGACTCTGGAAGCGCGATCATTCGATGTTTTAGGGCGAGTTTGAGTAACCTTTCCGTCTTGTCTCGGGGGAAGGAGTACGCTCGACTCATCTTTTCTATGAAGGACGAATCCGAGCTGTGCAATACCCGATTACGTAACCCTCTAATCCTGCGTCGTTGTTGTCGGCTCTTCTTTCCGCTTTTCGACTTATTTCCGTCTCCGCATTGGGTCTTTCGCATGATGGGTTGACAAGGATGAACGTCTTTGTCTTTTGCAATCTGTTGAAATAGGCGTTGCGTCCTGGCCTTCTCATAGATGGTCGTTTCGCGGCTGTGGTCTTCTCGAGCTTTCTGACTCACTTCCCTTATAGGCTTGCCCGTTTGTTCTTCAAACGACGGACTTGGTGCTTCAATCGCAGGGTCTGGTTTTGACGAGGGATCGGCATCTCTTGACAGGGCGTCCTCTTCTTCGTCAAAGGTATATATAGCGTAGCTGCTGTGGGCCCGCTCCCTTTTTCCGGTTCTCGCGTATCCAAGCCCAAGTGTTTCCATCTTCCCGTTGGGCAATTTGCGTTGGGTTCCAGGGACATCCCAAATCCTGTTGTAGAACCGAGCCTGTCGAACAGTTTGTTTTAAGGGTACTCCTTGGCGCTTCAATAGCTTCTTTAATCCGTTCGTATAGTATCTGGGCAGTCGGATGGGTTGGAGTCTGTCGCATGTAGCATCTGCGCCATGCCAGATCTCTTTCTCTGTTTTCGACTCTGAAGATCGGTAAAATAGGATCACTTTCTCACCCCTACGCCTGGGAGGGACGTAAAACGTTTGCAGGTCTTGCACACTGTGAGCTTGAAGCGTGTCGAGATCTTTGTAGTGTTTTCGCGGTACCATGGTGATTTGCAAACTATGGCCATCGCTGAGGGGTGCTTGCATTGAAAGCCGATTGGAGAATACGGTATTGACCTCATCTTCTGAATCACTTCCGAAGACCGGTATGGGGGCGGGCGTCCCCCGATTGTTGCGTTGAGATGGCCCTGTATAAACTATCTCTTCCTCTTCTTCGGTATCGCTTCCGAAAACAGGGATGGTGGCGGCGGCTTTGTTCTCCGAGTTACGACACCTTTCTGTATCTTCGAAGTCTGGCAAAAAGTATTTCGCATCTTCGTATTTGCGGACTTCGTTCACGGAAAATGGGTTCAACTCACCTGTTACGGTGTACTCGAAACCGTCCTTAAAGTACTTCATACACTGATGTTGTGTAGAAGGGACGATGTTGTATTCGTGTAGCCAAGGACGACCGAGCAAGGCGTTGTAGCAGGTCTTGGCGTCGATGACATGGAATTTGATGTCCGTGACGAGAAGTCCGAAGCGTAATGTTAATATTACAGATCCCAGAGTCCGTGACGATTGTGAATCGAAACCGGAGATAGTGATTTTGTCACGAGCGAGATGTTGCACACTCATGCAGATTTCCTTCAACACCCGAACATTAAGGAGATTGACGGAGGATCCATTATCCACCAAGATCTTGCCTATCTTGATATCATGGCAGTATCCGGAGACATACAGGGGACGGTTATGGTCGCACGTCCCGAGAAGGAGGTCTTCATCACCGAAAGAGATATCGGCTGTATGCACTTCCTCCAGTTCATCCTTCATCCTTTCAGTGGCGAGAAAGGCTTGGAATTGCTCAGGTTCTTGTAATGCCTTAATTAGTGAGTCCCATGCTTCTTTTGATAATAGGAGGGCGTCGAGAATGCTAAGCTGAGAAGGTAGCTTCCTTAGATGCGCGAGGATGTTATAGTCTACTTTGCTCCTCCTAGGAGGGTCTCTGGTCGTTAGTTCTTTCGTGACTTGGTCATCTAAAGTGATATCTTCGGTGACCTTGTCCTTTCCCTTATCTTTTCGGCCTACGGGCCCGAGATTCTTTTCTGGGAATGTGCGATTGCGCAGCTGAATGTTCTCGCAGGCCTCCGATTCCTCTTCTTTCCCTAACACGGGTTCTTTAAAGAGAGGGCCCAGAGCCATTTCTTCATCAGAGTCGCTCCCAAAAGTGAGAACTTGTGACCCCCCGGCGTTAACCATGTAACAGTTACCAGTAGTCTTGTTGTGTCCTTCGACAGTACTTCTTCGCTCCCGACGACTCTCGCGTTTCATGCGCTTAAAATGTTGCCGACGAGCAACATATCCTTGCCACCATATCTTAAAGGCGTCGCACTCCTCCGTGGGGTGTGAGATTTTCCGATGATATGCGCAATAGTCAGGGTGCCTCTCCGCCCCATTGTGCCTATTTCCTTCTGAAGGTGGTAGCTTCATTCCCATTGACATGGCTTTGGCGAACCTTTTCCTTGTCTTGAATATTTTCTTGTCCACTTCGGATGCCTTTTGCTCTGGCAGGGGTAACTCAACTCTTTCGTCCAGTCGCCCGCCTCTGGTTCCCGTTGGTGTTGCCATTTCGCGCTCTTGATCCGCTTTACTTTTTAAACGAATCTCGTCTAGGAAGGCATTGATCATATCAGTTGTCAGCCTCGCACGCTCTAGTTCGGGCTCCGTCTCCAACTTCCTAGTGCTAGGAGTTTTCTCATCATCGGTAAACGAGTGGGAGATCACGTTGCAACTTGCCGCATATCCCTCGGATTCATCCGACGAGCTCTCTCCATCATCGTCCTCTTGAAAGATGTGGCTGAGGAACTCTTGCAGTGTGACAGGAGTTCGCGCCTTTTGATTGTATTCTTCCAGCGCGTCGATTTGCTTCTGCAAGTTTGTTCGCTCGTCTCCAAGCCTCGTGGGCTTCTTGGATTTCTTCTTCTTTTTCTTTGAAGATTTTGACGGTTGGGCGTGAGTATTTGGCCCTTTATCACGAGTCTTCGCGATTGTGCGGGGCTTCAACATCCCTTCGATAATTTGAGGTTCAAGAGGGTCCTTCCATTCGATCGCAGGGCATGCATGGAGGTCTCTCAGCATTCTTTTGGTCTTCGTTGATAGCACGACCTCCCATGGAGCTTCTTCGATAAAGGAGCAGGTTGCCCCCGGTGTGTCTGCCTTTTTAGGGGTATGTGGTTGTGGCGGGTTCACCTTCCACTTTTCAGACAGTACAAACTTCCCCTGGAGGTATTGATCTTCGATCCATCCTTTGAAGACGAAGCAATCTTCAATCGGATGACTTACCGTCTGATGGTAAGGGCAGTAGTTGGAGTTATTCACCTCGGTGGGTTGTGGCGGTCGCCTTGGATTTGGGAGGTTTATAAGTCTGTTGCGTATTGCCAGCTCAAATAACCGTCTCGTCTTGTCTCGTGGGAACGAGTAGGGACGCTTCATCTTTTCGTTATAATATCGGCGTCTTTCTTCCAGTTGATCTGCCGATTTTGGGGCGTCAAGTTGCTGTTGGGCATTCGCGACAAAGGTTGCCCTTCCTTTACCCTTATCATTCCGAGGTTCCGACTTCGGGGGAGGTGGCCTATGACCCATCTGGTCCATCTGAGCCAACATGTCGATTAAAGCCTGGAATGTGGTTGGCTTAAAAAACATCATAAACTGGGAGATAGTTGCGTGGGGGTCTAAGGTTCCCACAAACATGCCCACTGCGGGTGCCTCTTCAATGCGTTGCTCGCATCTCGACCACAAATTCCGCCAGCGTATGGCGTACTGGACCCAGGTTTCGCCCTGTTTTACCCTGGCGTTAATAAGTGCAGTTATTGGAGTGCGTTCGCTGGCACTTGCAAATCGCTGAGTGAACAACAGCTCCATTTCAGCGAACGTTTTGATAGAATCGTTCGGGAGTTCCGAATACCATTCGAACGCTGTTTCTGATAAACTACCCACGAACTGGCGGAGCAGCAATTTATCATCACCGCCGGTGTTACCGCAGAGGGCCCGGAACTGGGCGACATGTTGATGGGGATTGCCGGTCCCCTTATACACGTGGAATTTTGGTATCGTATAGCCTTGCGGGTATTTGATTTGGTCGTACCAGCTCGGATACGGCCGCCCGGTTTTCACGATTTGACCAGCTGCCTCAGTCGCGTGATGAACTCGGATTTGCTGGGCTATGTAGTCGGCCAAGTCAGCCTTAGAGATCGTCTCCTCCTTGGCCGTTGAGAGGGCTGGTGATGGATTTGACGTCTCTCCTCGGTCGTCTTCAAGAACAATCGGAGGATCTTCGGCGGGTAAGTCCTGCTGGATCATCATTCCTATCACATCTTGAAAGAGAAGGCCCATCCGTTGTATGTTGGCCGCTTGTTCAGCAGCCTCTTTGTCCCTTTTCTCCAGTGTCCGGCGAAGGAATTCAGCGTCGGTTTCTTCCTCCCGGCGTGCGTCTGAGGACGCTTCTGGGCTTTCCTTGGGCCCGGTGAGCGCGGCCATAGCATTCATCATTTCTTGGAGCTTTTGTTGCTGCTCCTGGGATTTCGTTACGGATCGGGTTAGTGGTCGGTGGCCTGTAGAAGTGCGGCTCTCCTCCTTTCCAGAGGCCATGTATACGGTGTGGACCATCATGCCCCCAGACTTAGGGCGTCTAGGCTCAGTGCTTTTAGCCGTCGTTGCATGCTGCGGGGTCTTCTCCGGCTTCCTCTTTTTATGAGCCACGGAGGTTGAGGGGGCCGTTAAGGCGGGCGTCCAGACAACCTTTTGGGGTTTAGCCTGGTGACCAGCTTCCGGTTGGATTTTCGGCTTCTTGTGCTGGCGGGAGAAGTTTGGATCGATGATCGAGTCTCGGGCTTGCCGCCAGACCTTATAGATTTTGGAAGACAGCCGTTAAGGAAATTGGGGCTGTTCGGGTTTTGTTTCGACAACCTTTTTTAGTGAGGGAGGAGACCTCTTCAGTACTGCCGTAGGGGAATTCCTTCGCACCTTATTTAGCATTTCAAAGCTGTTCCCAGTTGGAACATCAGCATTAACTTCGGCCACCGGGGCTGGTGGGGTCAATCCGGAGGGGGAGTTGCCCCCAGTCTTCCTTATTCGGCGCCAATGACGACGTCGAGCGCGTCGAGCGGACGGCGCTGGCTCAGCGATGAGAATGACTTCATCTTGCCCCCTGTGTAGGTGGGGGGTCACTTCTGGTGTTAGCCTGTTAAAGACCGATGTCTTTCGTGCAGCAGGAGCGGGAGCTGAAGCCGTCAACCTTGTAAAGACCGACCTTTTGGCCGGAGAGGTTGTCCTGACAACTTCTGGGGCAGGAGCGGCCATCTTCTTAGAAGCAGCCTTCTCTGAGATTGTTGGTCTCATGATAGGTTCGCGGGATTTCTGGCCCAATCTAGAGAAGACCGGGGCGTTGACGTCGGGCGACTCGTCGAGAGGAGCCGCGGTAGGGGTAAGACGGTCAAAGACCGACTTCTTGGGAGCTTCCTTTGTCAGCACCGGCGCCGCGAAGCTTGATGGTGGGAGTATGGTCCCAAAGAACAATCCGGTAGTGGCTTGAGTCACTTGGTCCACCGGCATTGTGAACAACGAAGCAGCTTGGGGTCTATAGGCTATACCTCCTGGCGAGGTAGAGCGTTGGTCGCAATTGCAGTTTGAGCAGTTGAAGGACTTCGCGGAAGTAGCAGCCATTGATCCTTTGTTTTCTGCAATAGGCAAGACGCCAATTCTTAGTATCTTGAAACCCAAGGGCAATCATTAGCGAACCGCGATTGGTTCGCGAATCACGATACACGAAGTATGGAGTGGAAAGATGAAAAGGTCCCACCGGGCGTGCCAGAATCTGTTCCCCTCCGAAAGACGGCGCACAGGACTGCGATGGTCTTGGCGCTGAGGTTCGGGGCAGATGCTAATTGGTGCTATCCGTCCACCTCTCCGAAGATGCCAAGTCGATCTATGGCACCTGTGTATCGAAGGTTTAGACGGATGCGTCCGATGTAGCAGACTTCGTCAGATTCCCCCTCGTTTGAGGGGTTTTTGATTGTGGGGACGCTCTTCCCTGCAGGCGCAAGCCCCTGCAGTTAATTACGCTACCGCGTTGCGGTAACAACTTTCTCCTTCTCCAGATGGTCACTTCGTGTCGTGGGTGTTTGTTTTGTTTTTTGTTGCCCGTGGATTGTTTACGGAGACTGAGTTATGTCGTCGCCCGTAGGGCATGGACTAGTCCAAATCCGCATTATCTTAAATTTGGGTTTGGGGGTTTGGTTTGAGGATACGTCAGCCATACTTGAGGCTAAGATCAACTCAAACGTTTGTTAAGGATATGTTAGTCTAACTTTGTGACTAAGATCAACTTAACGGGATCGTTTAGATCCTACAAAAGAGTGTTTGGACTCTAATGTTCCAGTTTAGGGACGTAGCGGTCCGTTGCATGTATGGCCGTCGGGACCCGTCACCTCTCTGACGACGTTGAAGGATTACAACGACAGATGTCAGAGGAGTTCAGAGATGTGCCCTCGAGCCAGAGTTAATTTGGGGGGATTCGTAGTCCAATCTGTTTGAAGGTTTAAGGATACGTTAGCCATCTTTGAGGCTAAGATCAACTTAAACAGGACCGTTTAGATCCGACCAAAAGAGCATATGGAGGCTCTATGGTCCTAGTTTAAGGACATTGCGGTCCATGGGTAGTTTAAGGACATCGCGGTCCATGGGTAGTTTAAGGACATCGCGGTCCATTGGTAGTTTTAAGACATCTCGGTCAAGGTTAAGGACGTCGTAGTCCATGGGTTTAAGGGCCCCACAGTCCGTTGTTAGTTTTAAGACATCTCAGTCGAGGTTAAGGACGTCGTAGTCCATGGGTTTAAGGACTCCACAGTCCGGTATGTGCTCTGGATGCTTCACACGGGTTCACTTCCGTGCTCGGCGAGGACCAGGCTCCGCTCTGGGCGTTTTCCGCGGGGTCAAAGAGTGACGTTATCCGCGTTCCACGTGACCAGGAATTTTGCACTAGATGCTTCACACGGGTTTACTGCCGCGTTAGGCGAGGACTAGGCTCCGCTCTGGGCGTTTTCCGCGGGGTCAAAGAGTGACGTTATCCGCGTTCCACGTGACCAGGAATTTTGTATTAAACATGGGTTTAAGGACCCCACAGTCCATATCGATGTGTGGTCGTCGGGACCCGTCACCTCTTTGAAGACATTGAGGGATTACAATGCCAAGTATCAAAGGAGTGATGAGATGTACCCTAGAACCGGAACGGCTTGAATAGTCCCTGGCCCAATTTGGGGTTAAGACTGATTAATTATGTTATGAGCCCATTAGCCCAGTTAATCATGAATTGAGGACTTATGGCCAGCTTGGACTAAGTCCAATCAAGAGAGGCTTTGCCTCTATCCCTTTAGCCAATTGGGCCAAAGCCTAGTGTTAAACACTTCAGAGCAATCAGTGTTGAACACTGGGAATGAGGTTGACAAGTTAGTGTTCAACATTGAGAGATAATTGGTGTTAAACACCAGCAATAAGGCTTTTTCCAAATTAGTGTTAAACACTAAAACAGATCAGTGTTGAACACTGCAAATAAGGCTTTTTAATCAGCATTGAATGCTAAGGCCCGACAGTGTTTTAACACTGGGCTTGAGAGTTTTAATTTTAGTGTTAAACACTAAGGCAAGAAGGGTCACGTGGCAGCACGTGAGAGCGCCCTCCCTTCATTTGTTCTGCTGAAATTATCATTTCTTTCAAAGCATCACGTGCCATCACGTGATGGGCATTCAAATGCCTGTGTATTAGAGTTTCTGCCAAGGTCACGTGGATCACGTGGGGTGCTGCCTCAAAGGGACTTCTGTAGCTCTTTTGAGAGGGTCACGTGGTGGCACGTGACCCTACCTCCATGTATGTTGTTTAGAGAATCTGTTGATCTTTCTTTTCAGGAATTAAATTTCTCGGGCTTTAATTTTCAAAGGAATTAAATTCCTACTTCCTTTCGATCCCTGAACCTTCTGTAGGAATTAAATTCCTCGTTTATGTGAAGAACTGAATAGGGTTAAACCCTAATAAAAACTTTTTAAGGAATCAAACTTCCGTTTCCTGTCAGATTATGATTAAGGGACTTAAATTCCCGTTGTTTCAACAGAACTAAATTCTTAATTAGGGTTAAACCCTGTTTCTCTCTGTTCTGAAGGAATTAAATTCCCATAACACAGGGTCAAGCCCTACTTTTATCTTAGAGGAATTAAATTCCTATAGTTCTGTGAGAATTAAATTCTCATGCTTGCATTCTTTCTCTATATTTTGGATCTGCATGGCAGGATCTCGACCCATTGAGAATTAAATTCTCAACCTTAAGGGGAGACGTGCACTTTGCAGATCCTCTATCAAGGAGAGAAGAAATATGCTCTTCTGTTTTGTGTATCAGAGTTAAACTCTGTTGAGAATTAAATTCTCTTTCTTTCAAAAGGCCTTCCCTTTCTTACCTAGGGTTTTTGCAGAAGATCCGAGTCTTTTCAAAGTATCAAAGCTCTCCTCCTTTTTTCTTTTCTCTTCTCTGAGCATGTATGTCTCTCTTTTTTGTGTCTCTTGGCTCCTATTTATAGGAGAAGCAGCTGAATCAGTTGGTTTTTGACGACTCTTCATTGAGAGATCTGATTTGCATCCTTCATTCGTTCTGGACCTTTGGATTATTAGGTGAATTTTATTCACCGTTGGATTTCAAATCCAGAGATTCTCCCTTGTTATTTTGGTTAGATTTACGGGGGAAATCTTTCCAAACCCGAGATTTTCCATAAATAAATAACCTCTGAATCTTTAATTTGATTGGATGCATATAGTTGCGTTCCTTTGGAAAGATTTGCATTTCTCTCAGAATTTAATTCTGTTGACAAAAAGGGCTTTGAAAGCCGGTCACGTGTGACCACGTGACCCATGGTCACGTGTGAGCACGTGACCCCCTTTGGAATGAGCATTTTCCTTTCTTTTGCGCTGTCTTCTGATCGTTGCTTAAACGTCACGTGCTACCACGTGACCCCTAGTCACGTGTGAGCACGTGACCCTTGTTTGAACTTTCTTTCTTTGGTTGTTCTGAAGAATGCGTTTGCTGCCTTAAACGTCACGTGCCAACACGTGACCCTGATCACGTGGGAGCACGTGACTTCTTCTGAAGCCTTTTCCTTGACTTGGTCAGTTAACCGACGTGCCTTTGACGCTTGCATTTAAACGTCACGTGTCGCCACGTGATCCTGATCACGTGGGAGCACGTGACTCTCCTTGAAGCTTTTCTTTTTCTTCTTCGTAGTCAGGGAATTGAACTCGCCTTAATGACGTTTTTAGGTGTCACGTGCCAACACGTGACCGCTAGTCACGTGTAAGCACGTGACCCTCTTCTGAAGCTTTCCACAGAAGCTTTCCTGATTTTAAATCAGGAAACAGGCATATTTATTTCCAACAGTGGCATAGGATTGACATACATGGACACGTTAATTTACCAGAGCATGTGTTTGCAATCTAAAAATGACATCAGTTGGTTAACAAGGTTACATCTTTGGATTCGAAAAAACTTGTCATGCATTTGAAATGGTCCTATTAGATAAACCTCACATCATCGATGACTAGCAGTTCAATATAAGAACCATCAAATACCAAATCCAAACCAATTGTTTTGGAAAGTTACCAAAGCGCCAAAACCTAGATACTTCATAAGCCAATTTGGATTCAACAGATGCTCGGTATTGGAATACCAGGCTATGGGTACGCATGGCAAGGTGTGCCCTCTGATATGACTCACGAGGGATGTCGTGACTCACAAATGCCCATGATGTGGACTTCAGCTTATTGGTCAATTTCAAGGCAAGTCATGTCATGGCAGCATGCATCATGATGATAATAAAGTTTCTAAACCATAATTCATATCATGTAATGTCACAATATTTACTTGTTTGGCAATAAGATCGATTCTGCAATGTTAAAAATAAGGCCAAGCAATTATATTAGTTGTTACGGATGATTGAGATAAACGTGGAAATGACGATCAAACAAATCGCAGAAAACAGAAAAGATTAACTCAAGGAGACACGGGGATTTTACGTGGAAACCCAAACGGGAAAAATCACAGGCAGCAAAAAAGAACGTTTCACTGGTTGTGGAGAATTACAGAATTTCTCTTCTCTTTCAATTTTCTCTCTTTTTAACCATAAACAATTGGCTTCATATTTATAGCCTACAATTAATCCTTGGAGATAAATATAAAATTTAAATTTGGATCTAATCAAATATACAATTTAAATCAAATATCCAATTTAAATCGTATCTCCGATTTAAATCTTCTCTAAATAACTAGTTTCGATTTATCTCTAATAAATAAATTCTAAAGCAAAAAGGATTAGGATTATAGAATCAATTCTAATAATCTCCATCTTGATTTTAAAATCAGTCAGCTGTGAACTGTCTTGCCAGAAGTCTGCTGCTACTAATCATCCCTTAAGGCTATCTCCATCTATCAACGCTGAGCAAGTCTAAATAATGTATGAATTTGCGAGTAGGTACCGACTTAGTATACATATCTGCTAGGTTGTATTCTGTACCGACCTTCTATGTAGTAGATAAGGCGACTGAAAACTGTAATATAGCCTTCCAACTGACGACAGAACCAGCTAATGTGAAAACGTAGCCAGTCACTGATCTTCTTCCATCAAGATCAGTTGTATAATCCGAATCAGAATAACATGCTACTTCACAACACGTATCAACTTCTCCGTAAATCAGACCAACATCCGCCGTCCCTCTGAGATATCAGAATATCCGCTTCACTGCTTGCTAATGCTCCTTTCCAGGCCGAGCCATGTACCTGCTAACAACGCTAACTGCATGTGCAATATTTGACCTAGTGCACACCATAGCGCACATCAAACTTCAGACGATACTAGCATATGGGACTCGAGACATATGCTATGCTTCTTCTGACTGGGATGAAAGAGCTGCCGAAAGACAAATATTAGCAGCCAATGGAGTACTTATCGACTTCGTATCTGACATGTTGAACCTCTTCAATATCTTCTGAATGTAGCTCTCTTGTGATAAGAAAAGCTTCCGCTGCTTGCGATCCTTTTTTATCTCCATACCCAAAATCTTTCAAGCTTCTCCAAGATCATTCATCTCAAACTCACCATTAAGAAGCGCCTTCAATTTCTGAATCTCCGATTTGTCTCAAGCTGCAATAAGCATGTCATCTACATATAGGAGTAAATAAACAAATTAGCCATCCGCCAGTCTCCTATGATCAACGCAACAATCATACGGATTCATATTGTACCCATGCTCCACCATGAACCTGCTAAATCTCTTGTACTAATGTCTCGGAGACTGCTTTAACCCATACAACGATTTTTGCAATCTGTAAACATGATCTTTCTTACCGTGAACGGTGAATTCCTCTGGCTGACTCATCAAGATATCATCCTCTAACTCTCCACGTCGAGTTGCTCTAACTCCAGGTCCTTATGTCACGTCCCGCTTCCCAAAATACGTAAATACGGCACATGACAGAGCAACCATACTACCTATGGCTAGGAATAATCCCTCCATAGTCATATTACGACTGTCAATCAGATATCAAGAACAGTAAATAAAATCCAACTAACACATGTCCATCTACCACAATAAATAAAAGTCAAGGATTTCATATAGCGGAAATGAATAAAAATCCAATAAAGAATAATATCTGAATCACGTCCCTTATAAGATCACACGGATAAAATAAAACTACGGAAATAAAATAACTAAGCGTATCTAAACTAAACATCAAGCTCTTCATTGCTCGGCTTACTTGCTAAAATACTCATAATCTTCCTGCGACGAAGTCAAAGAAACTGGCACATTCAAAACCTAGACGTCAGTGCATCATAAATATCAAAACAATAGTAATAATCAAGATAGGATGCTATGATTAAATATGAGTGTAAATAATAAACACAGGTATAAAACAGTGAGGTATAGGTATGTGATGTATATCCTAAAGTCTGTGCTTCTAGATTATCTATTCTACAAGTCTTTGAAATCAATTAAATAGAATTGCCGATGTAACTCAATAGTATCCCGTGCGTGCCCGGGACCACGGTCTAGATTTTCGGGGCTGAATCAGAGACGTGCCGCTAAGCAATAAAAACATGTATCATGTACAGACAAATGATGTCAGCATCATCATTCCGGGACCGAAGCCCGTATCGACTGATCAGTCTTTGGAAGTATCGAACCGCTGAGTTACAAGTCAGGTTTTATTATTGATTTCTCCTTACCCCCAGGTTTTGTGTACGAGTCTGGTATTGATGATATCAATCCAATGCCAACACAGGATCAAGCAGGTACATGTCTTGTCTGTGTAGACAATAAGCCACGTCCGTCAGGACAATAAATCATGATTATCGGCATTAGCGAATGATCCAAGTAACAGGTCTGGTAATGTCTTGTGTACAAGTCAGGTAATGTATATCAACAAAAAAGATACCAGATGGAAAATCGTAACCAAAATATGGTAACCATGACTAACGCCCATGATGTATATGTATCAATCTATAATAACCGTTTTACGTCTGTAACCGTTTTACGTCTGTTGCTAGGTATATAGCAATCTAGCTAAAGATTACTGAACTGATATAAAGTTATAATAATATTGTGATGATCCGGCATGCAACTAGATAAAATCATTATTGGTACGGATACAGACTGATGTTGTAAATTGATAATATTTGCTGAATATTAAAACACATGTACTATAATTAATCATATAAATTTTGATATACACAAAATAGCATGTTGCAAGTTTAGAACTTGCTTGATCAAAATCTTACGACGAATATACGGATATCACGTTCTGAACGCCGAATAACGACACGAGGCAAAATCCACATACGTAGGACTTGACCTGAACTGAGCAACAGCGTGACGTAGTGACTGGAGTAGACGACGACGGTGACTGGGATCGTCTAGATCGTCGGCGACGTGAGAAACTCCAGCGAACACCAATCACAGACCGAGAAAAGAGAGAAAAAGAAGAAGAAGATGGGGTTGCTGGGTTCTGGGGTTTTAACATGGACGGGGAAGAAAAGGGAGTTGGTCGGCGACGAGGTGCTGGGGACTGAGGTCGATGGCGAAGTCTAATGGCGATGGGCTGAGAGATCTCTGGGTTCTGTTGTAGTCGTCGGGTCTGTCGTTTGGGGTCGGGGATGTAGGGTTGATGGTGGTGGTGGTGTCGAGAGTTGGAGAGGGAGGTGAGGAGACGACGGCAAGGGTTTTGGTGATCGGCGGTGAGGGTTTCTTGGGTTGCAGGAGGTCATGGGTCGTCGGGGTTGTGGGTCTTCAGGGTTGTGGGTTCTTGGGGATGGAGAGGGAGAGGAGGAAGTGGTGAGGGTGAGGTTGGGGTGGTGAGGTGATCGGCGGCGAAGTGAGGGTGACGTCGGGGCTAAGGTTCTTGGGTTGTTCGGGGTTGTGGGTTTGCTGCAGAGGAAGGTTGCAGTGGGCGTTTTGGGTTCTCGAGGATGGAGAAGAGAAGGAGAAAGTGGAGGTGGTGAGGAGGTCGAGTAGATAAGGTGATGATGCTCAATAATGGTAATTCCTTAGATCGTGATACGTGGCGGATGACGTGCCACATGCGTAAGCCAGTTAGGCCCCTGAGGGCCACGAAGGGGTAACCAGTGTGCTACAGTGGGGGCTTCCCTCAAACCCTGTTTCCGAGATTGCACCCCACTCCTTACCTTCAAGCATCTCAGCAGCCAAGCTAAGTGTCCCTTTGCTCTACTCTGAGCTATCACAGGCCCGAGCCTCCTCGGCCCTCCCGGCTCGTCTCCGGGCTACCGCAGAACCAAGATACCTCGGCTCTCCAGCTCGTCTGCGAGCTCTCCCGCCGAGGTCATCTTCCTCGGTCTCATTGACCGACCAACGACACCGCTAACAGGCGCAACCGCCATCCAGCGAATCTTGCCATGTGCGAGATATCCGCTAGCCATATCCCACGTTCCGCGCCATCACGATCCCCCATTAACGCGCTTGTCTCGCTATTAATGGGAAATCCCGCTCATCTCGTGCATGCCCTGCCTGCTGCCACCGCTATATAAACCCCTTCTTCAGTTGGTTAAAGTAAGTCATTTTTACTCCACTAAGCCGTTACTCTGCTCGGATTTTCTCTCTAACTTGATCGTCGGAAGATCCTCGATGGTACTGTAAGTCTACGTTAGCGCCCCGGCAGTCTACAGACGCCAAAATGCGGAACAAAAACTTTTTAACTGGCGCTATCGTATACTTTAACCCGGATCTGCCATTATTGCTAAACTAACAAACTGTAAAGAGTGTAGAAAGATTGTACCGAACGATCCGAGTCCTTCGTTCTTCAACCATCATCGCACGCTCCGTTGCGGCTGCTCCGATCTCGTTGATCTCCGATATCCTCGTCGAGGTGGCACCACATCACCGATTCTTTAAACGGGCTCCCGCCTCTGACTCGAGGCAACTCGATCGTCAAGTTTGCCAAAAGAGACGACCAAGAATGATGTAGAGAATGAGTAGATGACTTTGTCTCACTTCGTCCAAATCCGTGGACGATCGGTTAATGAAGTTGCCGAAGGAATCGGGTGATGGAATGAAATGGACTGTGAAATTCCATACACCGATAAAACCTATCATAATCTTTTCTAGCAAATGAAAACTCAAGTGAGAGTGTGAATGAGAGAGGAGGCCTTTCATTCATATATGAAGGAGGAGGGTGAGTGTAGGAGGAGATAAGGAGGTGACCATAAACCACCATCCTTATCAAAACAATCATGAAAGAATGAATCATCAAAAGGAACCAATCACCTTAAACCTAGTCACCTTGCATCATTAATGACACAAATGAGTCATTAGCCTCATCATCACTTCTAGAAGCTTCTAGAATGATGACTCACTCATATCTGAAGAAAAGATAAATCCGTCTTTAACCGAATGTTAAAAGACGGCTAATAGAAAACTGGAAACTGGCAACTTCCAAAAGTGATCCTGAAACGAATTTCAGGACAACCCCGAAACTGTATAAATATACCCGCATTTGTATTACGACCGAATACAAATGCAACTGAGACAAAGATATTATACCTACTCAATGTAATACTCGGATCCGGCTTAAACCAAAGCCGACCAGTATCATCTGCCCGAAAACTGACACGTGCGTAAACGCACGTGCATTTTCCGAACCCTGCCATAAAACCATACGGCCTCTACAACGTTTCGCCCGAACTTGGGAAACTGTCTGTGGGGGACTCTAATGACTCGTCAGTACCCTGGCAGTGGGTTTAACCACAAACCGTCAGCGGCACTAGCTATGCGTAACGGCTGCCCATGGACTGACCTCAAGGGTGGCCGAGGAGCGAACTCAAGGGAGACCGATGAGCGAACTCCTCCGAAAACCCTACTGAGCCTAACAGTGACAATGTATATACAGTCCGGTCCGTTCGTCAATGAGTATCGCATATCCGCCTAGGGGGCTAGTAACGACAGACCCCCAATAGCAGTATAAGTCGTGTCGGAGTGAAGCCTCAATACACCCTGAGATACTACTGGAGTACCTACCAGTAAATCTCCTACCATGGCCATGGATTTGTGTAATGGCTCTCCTAGACACAGCACGACCTCGCCCCCAATACCGGGAGAGACGAATCCCCTGCCGATCCGCTCACGTGCCTCCATATGGCTCGGGACTGTACCCAAAAGCTACCTGTTTGCACGACTCCTTTGAGCCGTGGTAGGGTAGAAATCAAAGCACAGTGGGAACTCACACGAGACAAATGACGACCTCAGGTCGATGAACTAACCTGTACACATGTCACCAGGAAACTGCTATCTGACGGTAGATATAATACTAACTAGCAGATTCCCGGCGAGTCCTGTCCGGTGTACTCATAACCCAATGAGCACATGTATACATCTTAGGTGATCCAACTGACACCAGTGGCTTGTGAGACCGGCCACCGCCCCTCGTCGGGGTCTCGACTGTACACACTAGTCTACTCCGGAGTATCGATGCTCTGTCTCAAAACTCCCACGACTAGGGACCACAATTAAGGATATGCATATAAACTACCCAAGTCTCACGTATATGATCGCCATCATACTGTTGGTAGTAAAGCAAGATCCTAAGGGCTCTATCAAAGTGTAACATGCAATCAGTCACCTGAACATGTACACGACTGATAAAGGCAAACCAGATAGCATACTATCATCTCGAGTAAGACTGTCCTACCTGGATAGGTCCTCCGCAATCATTGCAATCACGTACCTGCGATCCAATAATTGACTATGAGAGCACTATTTCCAACAATCTCCCACTTGCACTCAAGGCTAATATTGCGATGTCGACTACTCACAGCCCGTGTGAAACCGAACATCCAACTCCTCTACTAATCAGTTTCACAAAGCCCGTTTGTAAAACTATTGTGTTCGAGAAATAGCCTCAGTGAGTGGATCCGCCTAGAAGTATCTTTCTATATCTCTCTTAATCTCAAGTTCGCGGAGAAAACCATCTCCCGAATTGAGTAATACCTGTCTTAGAACATGTCTGGATATCTGATGGGACCTTAGTTCATAAATGAACTCCATATCCAAACTTCTTAGACTGAATCGATCACTGAACCTAATCAGTATCGGGCACCTTGCTTCCCACAGTATCCTCTTGGACCACCTGTCCACAATACCGTCCCTCTTCGTCAGAGAGAAAAACTATAACTCTGACAATCACTCTGTCAACCATGTCACCTTTGAAGCTTGGAATGATAATCGTCTCCCGAAGGAGGCTGCCGTCATCAAATCCTTAGAACATGTACTTATGTTCTAAACCTGCTTCCTTATGTTTCTCCAGGATTGGATTAATACAAACTTATTGCATCTAGTGCAAAACCAACATTTGGTGTGGTACTTGACATCTCATGATTGACTCAATTGCCTAAGCAAGTGATCTGCCAATCATGCACATCCCTCTCCCCTTTAGTCTGTAAGACACCTTTAGAGAGGGTGACTCCATCACCTGCAGGTACACCACCATGCTAGGAGTCAACTATTCCAAAAACCATTAGAATATCTGTCAAAGTACCCACATTGGGAAACTACCCAAATCCAGATCTAAAACCATAGATCCAGAAACCAGAATGTCAAATATTATATCCATATCCTGTCTGGAGAAACAACTGTGTGACGACCACAGTACAACCGATCGTAGTATAGAAATTTTACTTCCCACTCTGTGTATGTCATCCAGATACCATGACATCACACCCTACTACCTTCTTAACTGACCCATCCCCTATTCTGATTGAAGTCAAACCCATGACTGTCACATCAAAATTAGATGATCTATCTCCGCTATAACTGCTCAAGTCTATAAATAGATATAAGCTACTTGCCCACTATGCTTCCGTTGCTCCCACTGACTACGACAACCCTCCTACCGGGTCTCATATCCTGGAACAACAGTAGTGTCAAGTCTGGGTAGATAAGAACCTCCCTGTCACCGTCCTTGAGGCTACCGAAGTACCTCTCGGGCGTCTGAGGTTACCTACCATACCTGCGGAGTGGCTATTGGAATGTCAAACCTGATCGAATATATAGGTCCTATTAAATTTTCCGTAATCGTTCGTGGTTCTGGAATCACTTCCAGTTCTACCATACTCCCACTACTGTTTTCTGAAAAAGATCCATTTTTTACTAAAACTGTGGCAAGTCAAGAACAATATCACTATTGATCTTCCAAATGGTAGAATATCAACCCTCGTCATAGCCAGGGTCAACCCACAAACAGCCATTACAGAAACGTGCCCTGAGTTATCCAGTGTCTGGTTTTAATCATAAGCTGGACAACTCCCCGTACCTTAATATCTTTTAAGGTACGAACTATTTTATATCCAATATAGAAACTTTGGCACTAATTTAATTGGAACCATATTCAAACCATGCAGCTGTCTCCAGTGCATATCAACTTAATGGAAAGAGGCTAATCAGCATTACTCAACTTAGGAATCCATCCAATTATGAGTAACCTGAAAGAGAAAACTCGTTTCTCAAAACCATCACTATTATCTGAATACCAATCACAAGAATCTACATCTTCGATCTCTTTGAAGAATCCCGATACTTGTGATACCTGGTTCTCTACTTTATTCTTATACCCACAACTTCTCAAAACTTAGACCATGTATTTCTACGAAACACTCGTCTAAATACTAGAGAAGTTATAAGTAAACAGAACATAGTACGAGGACCTACCCCTTTGTCCTGATGGACACTGGACAACATACAATACTCTGTATAAGTCCGCTGAGTTAAACAACTCAAAACCTGTGCGTTGTAGGTGGAAAACTGTACCCTGGCGATTTCCTCAAATATCACCAATTACAACGAATTCCGATATAATGAGGATAATCACCTAATTCCCAATATCTTACTCCCACTCATCATCTGTAAAACCATACAGATATGAGAATGAAACCTGGTAAATACATACCCTTGGAGTAAGTGTCTAATCGGGAAAACAGTTTTTCCTTAACAATGCACTGAAACATGAAAATGTTTCGTAGGGGTATCCTGGTATTCATAGCAATGCCTCTTCCATAATCCAATTCATGACTTCAACCGTATATTTTATTGCCGTCTCTCCAAATCCCTTTATTTGTCTTTAGTCGTTACCTTCTGTACACCATCGTTAGGCTAAATGGTTTTCTTCCTTCCCTACCGTTCGGCACCAGCCTATGGTTTGGAAGAAGACTATCCAGTAAGCATAATAGGTGTACCCTCCTAAACTAAGGAGTACTCGCATCTCGAGAGAAGGTGACGATAAAAGACAACTGAATAATACCTTATTCTTTTAAAGGTGAAATAGGAGCGGCGATGAAGTACGCGGTTTTGGTCGTGAATGATATCAGTCGCAATTTACTTTGCCCTCTTTCTAATCCCTTTATTTTGTCTTTACATATTACCTTCTGCACACCCTACTTAGGCTAATTGGTTTTCTTCATTCCCTACCTTTCGGCACCAGCCTATGGTTTGGAATAAGACTATCCAATAAGCGTAATAGGTGTACTCTCCTAAACCAAGGAGCTCTCACAACCTGAGAGAAGGTGATAATAAAAGACAACTGAATAAACCAATTCTATTTCTCCTGAACCTGGATCCATCCCCGAAGAAGTCCCTTCGAGTTCGTATATAACCATACGATGGATCTATCCAATGGAAGTGGATATCCGTAATAATACGGGTGTTCTGAGAAATTCAAAGGGTAAAAGAAGGAGTGGCAATGATTTATGCAACTCAGACAATCCAAAAGCCAGTATTTTAAGAAGGTTCGGTCAACCTGGTCACTGAGTCATAGTCTAGGGTCGGTCAAAGGTCGCTGCCAAAGAGAGAGAGAGAAAAGAAACACTCTGCGTGCACTCTAACCTAGATCAGAATGGTCATCATTTTATCTAATCCGGAAACCTCCCACTGTCCTGTCAAATTCTCCTCCAAACCTAAAGAAGAATCAATCGGGATCACCCGAAGAGTAAACCAACTCATCAGTGGGAATCGGGATCCAACTCTCATCGCATGTTAACGTGATGGAATGCATCCACGTTATTCATACTCCAGAAGATATGCGCATACTTGGCAAGTTTCAGTTTCTTTAGAAACTCCCGATATCATTTTCTTGCCCCATGCTCTTATGACCTTGGCGAAAGTCAACAAATCATAAGTCACATGTCAAGTTCTGCCCGTCATTATCTTGTTAATTTGAATCCACCCGTACATACCCTTGACGAAAGCCAACAAGGTAATACGACTGTCCCAAACCAACTCATCTATCTATGCAACAAATGAATACCCAGCAGCTACCAAACACTATGCCTTGACGAAAGCCAACAAACATAGCTTGAATACTACTGACCATCCATAAGAAACGACGGAGGGCTACGACTGGTTTTTGGCGAAAAACCTTTAACGTAGTGAACTTGATATCGCTGAAGGAACCTGATAGCTTTTTATAAAATATAGTGGCGAAAACCTTTTGCTAAAGAGGTCATTCCCGGTAAAGGGATCTCGGCTCTTTCCTCGTGGAATGAGGTGCAGGATATTCCACTGAATACCGCTATGCAAAGCAACATGTAATCGACTATAGTGAAGTTATTACTCTGACGAAAACTTCTGTCCAAGGGGTCGGTCCCGGTGAAGGGATATCGGCCCTTGCCTCGTCGAATGAGGTGCTGGATATTCCACTGAATACCGCTATGCATAACAAAAGGAAACGTCTTTGCAATAACACTTTTTAAATTGTTCCAACAACTGTATACATGTTTGTTTTTACTTTGCGTTGATCAGAATCAACGCAGTCCCATCAATTATCACACCAGAAAAGAACGAAAATAAAATGTACGTATATGCCATCCGCATTTGTCACTGGGTCCCGTCATCACCCGTTAGGTTACTTAACTAACGACAGAGCGGGGACTGGACTAGCGCGGGTGTAAAACATATACAACATCTAATAGTATATAAACCAATATACATAATCGCTCCAGGCGTGATAGTATGCAACATTACAGAAAAGTAATAAGCATCACAGAACAATACAGATAATCTGGGATCCCCGAGTTTCACAGAGCCGCTGCTGAAACTCGACGTTCCCCTATCGTGTGGATAGCCTGTGCAATGAAACCTAGACCCCTACGGGTGCGGCAAGTTACCCGCCAAAACCTGAAGCGAGGCGGTCCCCCACAGCATAGTGAATGGAACACCCGGCACTTCACGGAATCCGGTAAATTGAGCACCCCTCCTTGGGTCAACCTGTACCCCCTACGAGTGCGGTGAATAGTCTGCCAATTCTAGAGTGGGACCCCTCTGCCTCTCAAAGCCATGAGATGCGGACCCGTTGCTTCTCAGAACCCGGCTATCCGTGCACTCCGTCTTGGGGTAAAACCTAGTACAGTAATGAAAAATAGTACAATAGGTACATCGACCGCAACCTGGTCGTGCCCCAAAAGAATATTATACAACAGGCAGTGACGGCAGTCCACAAGTTGGACGCTCGCCCCGCAATATCAAATGTACAAATAAACACAAACTGTACTACCATTGCACACTGCTATCCACCACGACAAATCCGCAACATCACAGCACAACACAGAACATCAACGCGAATGTCACGTTCGCAAACCCGTCTAAAAGAACTATAGCAATTAAACGCGGTTTACCGATCAAATGACATTCCCGGTCGGAGATATAATGTAAGCACTGTAAACTAACGTGTTTAAATTTCGATCGACCAAAGACCAAATATCAAAAAGTGGGCCCCACAGCTTACTGGTGAACAGTAACAAAATCTGGGCCAAAACGATATTTACTAAAAACCCCAAAATCCAACAGAGAAACACACAGAAAAAATTTGGTGCAATGATCCCCTAGAACGGCCGCGGATGGGCGGCCATACCATGGGTTTGGCCGCTAATCCGCGGCTCTCTGGTGAGATCAATTGCTCAAATTTTGTCCGTGCGCTTAAAAAACCCTGCACGGATTTTTAAGACATGCAGAATTAATTTTTAAGACCATTTAAAAACAACAGAAACTGTCGAGCTAGGATTTTGTCGTTTTCGATTTTCGGTTCGATCGATATTTTGAACACGTTAGCACAAGTTAATATAACAAAATGGTAAGGCTCTGATACCACTGTAAGTCTACGTTAGCGCCCCGGCAGTCTACAGACACCAAAATGCGGAACAAAAACTTTTTAACTGGCGCTATCGTATACTTTAACCCGGATCTGCCATTATTGCTAAACTAACAAACTGTAAAGAGTGTAGAAAGATTGTACCGAACGATCCGAGTCCTTCGTTCTTCAACCATCATCCCACGCTCCGTTGCGGCTGCTCCGATCTCGTCGATCTCCGATATCCTCGTCGAGGTGGCACCACATCACCGATTCTTTAAACGGGCTCCCGCCTCTGACTCGAGGCAACTCGATCGTCAAGTTTGCCAAAAGAGACGACCAAGAATGATGTAGAGAATGAGTAGATGATTTTGTCTCACTTCGTCCAAATCCGTGGACGATCGGTTAATGAAGTTGCCGAAGGAATCGGGTGATGGAATGAAATGGACTGTGAAATTCCATACACCGATAAAACCTATCATAATCTTTTCTAGCAAATGAAAACTCAAGTGAGAGTGTGAATGAGAGAGGAGGCCTTTCATTCATATATGAAGGAGGAGGGTGAGTGTAGGAGGAGATAAGGAGGTGACCATAAACCACCATCCTTATCAAAACAATCATGAAAGAATGAATCATCAAAAGGAACCAATCACCTTAAACCTAGTCACCTTGCATCATTAATGACACAAATGAGTCATTAGCCTCATCATCACTTCTAGAAGCTTCTAGAATGATGACTCACTCATATCTGAAGAAAAGATAAATCCGTCTTTAACCGAATGTTAAAAGACGGCTGATAGAAAACTGGAAACTGGCAACTTCCAAAAGTGATCCTGAAACGAATTTCAGGACAACCCCGAAACTGTATAAATATACCCGCATTTGTATTATGACCGAATACAAATGCAACTGAGACAAAGATATTATACCTACTCAATGTAATACTCGGATCCGGCTTAAACCAAAGCCGACCAGTATCATCTGCCCGAAAACTGACACGTGCGTAAACGCACGTGCATTTTCCGAACCCTGCCATAAAACCATACGGCCTCTACAACGTTTCGCCCGAACTTGGGAAACTGTCTGTGGGGGACTCTAATGACTCGTCAGTACCCTGGCAGTGGGTTTAACCACAAACCGTCAGCGGCACTAGTTATGCGTAACGGCTGCCCATGGACTGACCTCAAGGGTGGCCGAGGAGCGAACTCAAGGGAGACCGATGAGCGAACTCCTCCGAAAACCCTACTGAGCCTAACAGTGACAATGTATATACAGTCCGGTCCGTTCGTCAATGAGTATCGCATATCCGCCTAGGGGGCTAGTAACGTCAGACCCCCAATAGCAGTATAAGTCGTGTCGGAGTGAAGCCTCAATACACCCTGAGATACTACTGGAGTACCTACCAGTAAATCTCCTACCATGGCCATGGATTTGTGTAATGGCTCTCCTAGACACAGCACGACCTCGCCCCCAATACCGGGAGAGACGAATCCCCTGCCGATCCGCTCACGTGCTTCCATATGGCTCAGGACTGTACCCAAAAGCTACCTGTTTGCACGACTCCTTTGAGCCGTGGTAGGGTAGAAATCAAAGCACAGTGGGAACTCACACGAGACAAATGACGACCTCAGGTCGATGAACTAACCTGTACACATGTCACCAGGGAACTGCTATCTGACGGTAGATATAATACTAACTAGCAGATTCCCGGCGAGTCCTGTCCGGTGTACTCATAACCCAATGAGCACCTGTATACATCTTAGGTGATCCAACTGACACCAGTGGCTTGTGAGACCGGCCACCGCCCCTCGTCGGGGTCTCGACTGTACACACTAGTCTACTCCGGAGTATCGATGCCCTGTCTCGAAACTCCCACGACTAGGGACCACAATTAAGGATATGCATATAAACTACCCAACTCTCACGTATATGATCGCCATCATACTGTTGGTAGTAAAGCAAGATCCTAAGGGCTCTATCAAAGTGTAACATGCAATCAGTAACCTGAACATGTACACAACTGATAAAGGCAAACCAGATAGCATACTATCATCTCGAGTAAGACTGTCCTACCTGGATAGGTCCTCCGCAATCATTGCAATCACGTACCTGCGATACAATAATTGACTATGAGGGCACTATCTCCAACAGGTACAACCACCTCGGGACTTCCTTGCAGGTAGCTCGGCCCAACCAACCTCAAACCCATTGAGATCCACACGCTTCAGGAGCCTGCCTCCAGATCTAATCTCAGCCGTCTATTGCCATTATCAGCAGGTCAACGGAAGGTAACATCTTGGCGTGATCCAGGTCGCGTCAGCTGGCGCCGTCTGTGGGAATGACTTGATTCCACAAAAACAAAAGTTCATCTTCCGATCTCAACCAAATGGCGAGCGGTCATCACGACGATCCAAGCACTAGCCGCCGCCTCCCCCACAACGGAAGCGCGGACGAATCTCCTCCTCTGAACGCTATCAACGCTCTGGCCGGCCGGATAGACCGACTCGCGTTCGTCGTGGAGGCGCTCATCCACGTCCAAACGGCAGGGCAAGTTCCCCAGACCGCCGGTCCCCCTCCGCGGGACCGGGACTCCTACAGAGGGAGAGAAAGCTCCGCTCGTGCAGGCACAACCGATCGTCGCCTCATTGTTTCCAACAGTCGCAGGTCCCCCGGGCCGACATATTCAATAACCCGGTGGGTACCGCTTCATTTGGCTCCGAGGTCTTATGCCAGAGAGCTTCGCCCAGAGTCTCGTCGCACCCCTGTCCCTCCCGAGGCGGTGGCGGTCAGCTCGCCTGTTCGCAGGCATGACTGGCACCCCCTCCCGCGACGGGGTCGCGCACGCGAGACTCGCCACGGCAGCTCAAAAACAACCTCACTAAGAGTCAGCCGAGCGGCTACCCTGCTCGGCTATCCCTGGCTGGTAGTTCCCTATCCCGCAGCGCCAGGGATCAAAGCCCTCACTAAGAGGCAGCCGAGCGGCTACCCTGCTCGGTTATCTCTGGCTGGTAGTTCCCTACTCCACAACGCCAAGGATCTAAGCTTTACTAAGAGGCAGCCGAGCGGCTCCCCTGCTCGGCTATCCCTGGCTGGTAGCTCCCCTACCCTACAACGCCAGGGATCAAATCCCTCGCCAAGAGGCAACTGAGCAGCTTCACTGCTCGGTCCTTCCTTAGCAGGCTTCTTACGGCCCCTCCAGCGCTAAGAATCTAAGCCCTCACTAAGAGGCAGCCGAGCGGCTACCCCGCTTGGCTATCCCTGGCTGGTAGTTCCCTATCCCGCAGCGCCAGGGATGAAAGTTCTCACCAAGAGGCATCCGGGCCCGCCCTTGCTCGGTTATCCCTGGCTGGTAGCTCCCCTACCCCACAACACCAGGGATCAAAGCCCTCGCCAAGAGGCAACTGAGCAGTTTCACTGCTCGGTCCGTCCTTAGCAGGCCTCTTACGGACCCTCCAGCGCTAAGGATCTAAGCCCTCACTAAGAGGCAGCCGAGCGGCTACCCCGCTCGGCTATCCCTGGCTGGTAGTTCCCTACCCCGCAGCGCCAGGGATCAAAGCCCTCACCAAGAGGCAGCCGCTCGGCTACCCTGCTCGGCTACCCATGGCTGGTAGTTCCCTATCCCGCAGCGCCAGGGATTAAAGCCCTCGCCAAGCGGCACTGGGCAGTTGTAAGTGCACGGCGGCGCCCCGGCCTCCATCCCGAGGCCAAAATGCGGAAGCGGTGATAAACTTTAATTTTGCGAACTTAGCAAACCGGCACCACCGCGCACTAAACCCGGATCGAACCATTAACTAGTCCTAGCTAACTACAAGATAGGGAATAGAGATATACCGACTGATCCGAGTCCTCCGGTCTTCTCGTCATCGTCCCGATCTCCCGCGGAAACTCCGGTCGTCGCCTCCTTGCCGGAAGGGCACCACATCGTCTGCATCTTTTACGGGCTCCCACCTCAATGCCGAGGCAACTCGGACACGAAGCTGGCTAGTCGACGTGCCCAAGATTTGCTGTAGAATCTGTAGTGCTCAAGTCTCATTTGGGGTTGTAGGAATTGCCATTTTGGTGGAGGGATGATACTTGGAGTTTTTCTTAGGAATTTTGGTGAAGAAAATGATATGATATCAACCAAACCCCCCCTCCCCCATCAAAATTGGGACAGCCCCCTCTCATATGAATGGCCGGCCATTTCTTGGCAAGAGAGTGAGTGAGTGAGGGGGAGAGTGAAAATGAGAGAGTAATCCAAGTGAGAGGAAGAAAAGGCTACCATCAAAAGAAATGATCACAAGCCTAAACTAACACTCCAACAACCTCATCATCAACAACCATGATGACAAACTATAACCAACACTCCACCACAACTATCACCTCACAAAGTCAAGCAATGATAGAAGAAGAAGTCAAGGTCAAAGTAAGGTGCAACCATCATAACACAAGAATATGCAAAGACCCCCTCCACAAAAGCTTATTTGCACAAATGCAAATAAGCCCTCCTCCACCAATCTTCGGCCAATGAACGATACAAATGAAAATGGCCGAAACGGAAAGCAAACTGGCAACTCCAGAAAACTGGTCCCGTAATAAATTACAGGAAAACCCCGATACTGTGCATACACACCCGCATTTGTATTCCGACCGAAATACAAATGCAATAAGACAAATCTACACTGTACTATACTAGGATCCGACTTAAACCAAAGCCGGCTAGTAATATCCGTTCGATCCTGATCCGTGCAATACCGCACGTATCTGATCGAACCCTGCCATATAACCATACGGCCTGTAGTACAAACTGTCCGATCCTGATCCGTGCAATACCGCACGTATCTGATCGGACCCTGCCATATCTCCATACGGCCTCTACAACTTTTCGCCCGAAAGCTGAGTAACTGAATGTGGGGGACTCTAAAGACTCGTCAACACCTTGGTTGTGGATTTAACCACTAGCACGTCAGAGGTATAAGCCAATACGTAACGGTCTACCAGGTATTGACTAAAAGGGACGTCTGTGAGCGAACTCAGCCTGACAACCCTACTGAGCCTGTCAGTGACAATATCCGTACAATCCGGTCCGTTCGTCTATGAGCATCGCATGGCGGGCCTAGAGGGTTGGTAAAAGTCAGACCCCCAAAAGCGGTACAAGTCGTGTCGGAGTGTAGCCCAGAACACCCTGAGATACTACTGGAATACCTACCGGTAAATCTCCTTGCCTCGGCCGAGGGCTTCGTGTAATGGCTCTCCTAGACACAGCGCGACCTCACCCCCAATACCGGGAGAGACGAACCCCCGAAGATGCGCTCACTGCCTCCATATGGCTCGGGACTGTACCCAACTAAAACCTGTTTGCACGACTCCTTTGAGCCGTGGTAGGGTAGTAATCAAAGTACAGTGGGAACTCACATGAGACAAATGACGATCCCCAGGTCGATGAACTAACCTGTACACATGTCACCAGGGAACTGCCATCTGACGTCCGGTATATGACCAACTAGCATGTTCCCGGCGAGTCCTGTCCGGTGTACTCATAACCCAATGAGCACCTGTATACATCTTAGGTGAACCAACTGACACCAGTGGCTTGCGAGACCGGCCACCGCCCCTCGTCGGGGTCTCGACTGTATACACTAGTCTACTCTGGAGTATCGATGCCCTATCTCGAAACTCTCACGACTAGGGACCATTTAAGGATGTGCTTATAGACTACCAGCTCCCACGTATATGATCGCCCTCATACTGCTGGTGGTCAAGCAAGAATCCTAGGGGCTCTATCAACTTGTAATAGCGACTTGTCAGGTCACCTAAAGCAGTACACGATGATAAAGGTAAACCAGATAGCATACTATCATCACGAGTAAGACTGTCCTATCGGGATAGGTCCTCCATCAATCATTGTAATCACGTGCCTGTGATCGAATAATTGAATCTGAGGGCACTATCTCCAACAGCAGTAACCCTGCTCGGTCCGTCCTTAGCAGGCCACTTACGGCCCCTCCAGCGCTAAGGATCTAAGCCCTCACTAAGAGGCAGCCGAGCGGCTACCCCACTCGGCTATTCCTGGCTGGTAGCTCCCCTACCCCACAACGCTAAGGATCAAAGCCTCGTCAAGAGGCAACTGAGCAGTTTCACTGCTCGGTCCGTCCTTAGCAGGCCTCTTATGGCCCCTCCAGCGCTAAGTATCTAAGCCCTCACCAAGAGGCAGCCGAACGGCTACCCCGCTCGGCTATCCCTGGCTGGTAGCTCCCCTACCCAACAACGCCAGGGATCAAAGCCCTTACCAAGAGGCATCCGGGCCCTCCCTTGCTCGGTATCCCTGTCTGGTATTTCCCTACCCCACGACGCCAGGGATCGAATCCCTCACCAAGAGGCACCGGGCATTAATACGGCTCGACCATCCTTAGCAGGCCTTGCACGGCCCCTCCAGCGCTAAGGATCGAAGCCCTCACCAAGAGGCAGCCGAGCGGCTAGCCTGCTCGGTTATCCTTGGCCGGTAGCTCCCTACCCCACAACGCCAGGGATCAAAGCCCTCTCCAAGAGGCACCGGGCAGCAACCCTGCTCGGCCATCGATAAGGATCAAAGCCCTCGCCAAGAGGCACCGGGCAGCAAATCTGCTCCGCCCGTCCTTAGTAGGCCTCTTATGGTCCCTCCCGCTCTAAGGATCAAAAGCCCTCGCAAGAGGCAACCGGGCCCGCCCTTGCTCGTTATCCCTGGCTGGTAGCTCCCTACCCCCACAATGCCAGGGATCAAAGCCCTCGCTAAGAGGCACCGGGCAACAACCCTGCCTGGCCCGTCCTTAAGAATCAAAAGCCCTCGCTAGAAGCAACCGGGCCCGCCTTTGCTCGGTTATCCTTGGCTGATAGCTCCCTACCCCAACACACCAGGTATCAAAGCCCTCGCAAGAGGCAACCGGGCCCGCCCTTGCTCGGTTATCCATGGCTGGTAGCTCCCTACCCCAACACACCAAGGATCAAAGCCCTCGCCAAGAGGCACCGGGCAGTAACCCTACTCGGCCCGTCCTTAGTAGGCCTCTTACGGCCCCTCTCGCGCTAATGATCAGAAGCCCTCAACAATAGGCAGCCGAGCGGCTACCATGCTCGGCTATCCCTGGCTGGTAGCTCTCTACCTCGCAACGCCAGGGATCCAAGCCCTCGCCAAGAGGCAGCCCAGCGGCTACCCTGCTTGGCTATCCCTGGTTGGTAGCTCTCTACCTCGCAACGCCAGGGATCCAAGCACTCGCCAAGAGGTAGCTATTCCCCTCCGAACACAGAGACGCGACCACGTAGGTTCGTCTTGCCTGAGATTCGGGGCAGATGCTATTTGGTTTTATCCGTCCACCTCTCCGAAGATTCCAAGTTGATTTATGGCACCGTATATCGGAGGTTTGGACGGATGCGGCCGATGTAGCAGACTTCGTCAGATTCCCCCTCGTTCGAGGGGTTTTTGATTGTGGGGATGCTCTGCCCTGCAGGCGCAAGCCCCTGCAGTTAATTACGCTACCGCATCGCGGTAACAACTTTCTCCTTCTCCATAATTTCGCTTCGTGTCGTGGGTGTTTGTTTTGTTTGTGGTTTCCCGTGGATTGTATACGGAGACTAATTTATGTCGTCATCCGTAGGACGTGGATTAGTCCAAATCCGTATTTTCTTATATTTGGGTTTGGGATTTTGGTTTAAGGATACGTTAGCCCTATTTAAGGCTAAGATCAACTTAAACTTTTGTTAAGGATACGTTAGCCTAATCTCCAGACTAAGATCAACTTAACGGGATCGTTTGGATCCGACAAGAGAGCAATTGGCTCTATTGTTTAGTTTAATGATATTGCGGTCGATTTCCAGTTTAGGGACATGGTGGTCCATCATTCCCATTTGGGGACGAACATTAGTTTAAGGACATTTCGGTCCAACGTTCCCATTTTGGGACGAATATTAGTTTAAGGACGTTTCGGTCCATTAGTAGTTTAAGGACATCTCGGTCCAACGTTCCCATTTTGGGAAGAATATTAGTTTAAGGATGTTTCAGTCCACGAGTTTAAGGACCCCGCAGTCCGTATCGACGTGTGGTTGTCGGGACTCGTCATCTCTCTGAAGACGTTGAAGGATTACAACGACAAATATCAGAGGAGTTCGGAGATGTACCCTTGAACCGGGTGTAAATTGGTTTAAGAGAGTAGTTGTGCTCAGCTCAATTTAATTTGAGGACTTATGGCCATGATTGGGTTAAGTCCAGTTGAGAATGTTCAACAATTTTTTATTTGTCTGGCCTGTTAGGCCTTTGATTGGGCTCTGCCCTTGTTTAATAATGCATGGCATTTTGTTTGGTCTATTAGACCTTTATTTGGGCTTTGCCCTTTTTTAAATGATGCACAGCATCTGTTTTGGTCTGACGGACCTTTGTTTGGGCTCTGCATTGCATTTTATTCTGGACTGTTAGGCCTTTTAAATTGGGCTTTGTTCCCTTTTTTTTATAATGCAGAGCATTTGTTTTGGTCCATTGGGCCTCTTAATTGGACCATGCCCTTTAATAATGCGCTGCATTAATTAGTCTGACAGAGCGCCATGTGGCTTGTCAGGCGCTTTGCGCCAATTGAGGAGCGCAAGGCGCAAGTCCATGTGGAGGTGACACGTGTCACGCTCTGGTGAGCGCAAGTCTGCTAGCGCAGTGCGCTGCGACAGTGCGCTGTGCTGTTGCGCTGCTGACACGTGGCGCGCTCTGGTGACTTGCGCCAATTTAAGAGAGCAGTGATCTGTTTTAGAAGCGCATAGCGCAGTCTGTTCTGAGGCTGACACGTGGCGCTCTCTAGTGGCTTGCGCCAACCTGAGCGCAACAGTGCATTTTTTTTCAAGTGCAGGGCACTGTTCCATATCTTGATCCGATTTTGGATCAAAGAAGAGAATCTTTTAAGATCCCAGAACCAATGGTTCATCAAAAGGCAATGCCTTTATTTAGATCAAAAAGATCTAAAGAAGAAGTAAATTACTTCTTTTATTAATATTATCATTTTTTTATTGAAGATCTTTGATCTTGTTCTTAGATCATTGATCTTTTCAGAAGAAAATTCTTCTTTTTCTAAAGGTTTTTACCTTTTTCTTTCTTTCTTTCTGAATTCTTCACAAAGTTCTTAGAAGAGCTCTGTGAATTCTCTGTGTGCTGATGTCCTTTAGACTTGGAGTCTAGGGGGCTTTTTATAGTGCCATTTGATTTGTTAAATCAGTTAAAGAGATCTTTCTCTGAGTGATTTAGGGATTTTTCCCTACCGTTGGATCTTTGATCCAAGGACTTCTGTTTTACAGAAGATAATCTTCTTGTTTTAACAAGATCAGAAAGATCTTTCTAGAATTTCAATTCTGTTTTAGTGCTGGCACAGTTGGCGCAAGCGCACCTGCGATTGATACGTGTCGCGCAGCGCAACTGCGCTGCCACGTGTCGCGCAGCGCAGAGCGCAGCGCCACTGCGCTTCCACGTGTCGCGCAGCGCAGAGCGCAACCCAGCTGAAGCGTTGCTTCCTTTATTTTCATTTTAAATAGAGCCTTGCTCTGATTGGGTGCGCTGCCTTGGGCGCTGCGCTGGCGTGTCAGCTTTTGACACGTGGCGTGTTGCGCGCAGCGCAATGAATCTGAAGCGTTGCTTCAATTTTTGAATTTTTGAAATTCAAACAGAGTTTTGCTCTGATTGGGGAAACAAATGAACCCCCACCGTTGCGCTCACGTGGCGCACACGTGAGTGCAGCGGTGGCAAGATTCTGGCCGTTGGATCAACTGAAGAGTTGAAGGGGCGCAAGCGCCTATAAATAGGACCCTTGGCCCTTCACAGATGATCATCATCTTCAAGAACTTTGATTCTCAGAACTTCAGAGCCTTGCTCTTACTTTTAAGAACTTCAGAGTTCAACTCTTAAAACTTTTTAGGTAAAATTTTTAATCTAAATTAAATTAATTTAATTTTAATTGACAGAGCCTTGCTCTTATAGATCTTTGATCTAAAGAAAACCCCTTCGGGGTTTTACCAACAGAGCCTTGCTCTCAAGAATCCATAGATCTAAAGAGATCTTGTTTCAGGGTTTTTAACCCATGAATCACAGCTTTGCTCATGGACAAAACATAGATCTTTTTGATCTAAAAATGATGAACTCTTAAGAGTTTTCATGGATCTTTAAGATCCCAATTTTTTTTAATTTTTAGGAGTTAAATTCTTTTTAAGGGATTTTCTCATCACTATTACAAAGCTAGGCTCTTTTAAGGAATTTTATTCCCTTGAGACCAGAGTTTGACAAGTGTCACTCTGTGACAGAGCTTTGCTCTGAAAAAGGAGATTTTTTCCTTGTCTCTAGGGATTTCTCATTAATGAGAACATTCTTTTGGGGATCTCCTCATTAATTGACAGTCACATCCAATGATGGGATTGTCTTATTAACTGATGAATTGTCATCTAGATTTTGTGGGTCCCCTTTGGTCCCCTATCCACTGTATTGTAGTGTGGTATAAATTTTAAAGTTCCAAGTGTCAGAAATTAAGATTATAGCACTGACGTTTGACTTTTGTCCTCCTTCTTTTTGCAGGCAACATGTCTGCTGATTTGTCTTTCCCATTCGTTCGCTCGGAGGAAGGATTTCTCGAGGCGCCGGTGGACCGGGAGGTGCTCGCTCTCATTAAGGCTCATGACCCCGAGCACAAAAACCTTCACCTGTGGGGTAGGTGGTATAACGACATCATCAAGGGTCGCCGAAGCTTCGGTTCCGCGACGCCGTCTGAGCCCATCTCGTCAATCCCCTATGCGGATGAATCCCCGGTGAAGTATGCCGTGGAGGTTAAGAACTGGAATTCGGAGGATCTTCTCCAGCCTGCGATTGGTGCCATTCCCGTGCAGCCGCCGCCGGCCGTGGACATCTTGGGGCGGCGCATATGTCAGGGTGAAGCACGCCCTTGGGGACATGCTTACAATATTGGATTGACCCCGCGACAACCGGCCGGATATCTGCAGTAGGCCAGATATATCCTATCAGCGAAGAGGACGCATCTGATGAAGATCGGTCTGTACTCCGCAATCTACGTCTCGCTGTTTGAGTACCCTGCTCATCCAACGTGGTGGGTCAAGGCTTTCATCGAACAATGGAACATCCCCACCCACACCTTCCTTATGACGGACAGGGAAGTCTCCATCTCCTTGGAAGAGTTCGTCGAGATCTCGGGCTTGCCGGTGAGGGGGGAGCATTACGAGGAGCTGCTTCCTCCTGACGAGTACGTCTTCACCACCAAGCCGCTGGTATTTGATTTGACGCCGGAGAATGCTATTCAGCACCAGTTTCCGGGCTTGGTGAAGGTGCTGAACATATACGAAGGTCTCTATCTGGAATCAGGAGTCCGGGGAGTCAGTTTCGCAGATTTTAAAGCCCGCTTCCTTCGACCGGAGATTCTATCGGAGCGGAGTGAAAAGTTCGCCAAGCTCGATGACCCTTTCGTCTTCGGCTTAGATCGTCGACCAATATCGGAAGACGATCAAAAAGATTTCTATCTCCCCGACGCCGCCATCATGCCCTTATCAGAAATCGCCGCCCCGAGCATTGATGAGGAGACCTTCTTTTTAGGGTTCCTGGGATTGTGGTTGTGCAGCTTCGCACTCCCCATGCACCCGCGCTACATGCGGCTGTCCGTTTTCTACCCGGCGCATCGGATGGTGGCTGGCCTGCAGTTTTCAATAGGAATCGCCGGGTTGGGTCACCTATATAATGGACTTAGCGTGGCGGCAGACACTAATGAACCTGGGGTGCAGCATGCCAATTTCCGGATGCACTACTTCACCTCATGGATGGAAATGCATGTGCACGGGGTGTTCGGCATCCACAAGAGCCCTTCGTTTTTTGAGAGGTGCAGACTCCCAAGAGTCATGCAGCTGATCGGCGCCTCGATCGTGAATCCGTCTCCGCGGGAGGCTAGGGGGTTGCTCCTTCGTCCACACCTGGTCGAAGCGAAGATTTCTTTCATGGATAAAGTCATAACTATCGGCTCAGAAAACTCCAAGGCGGTGGTGGCGCTGCGTGACGGCTTCAAGGATGGGGCCTCCGTACTGAAAGCCCGGGAGATTCTTCACATCTACTCCATTCGGCCGGGCTACTTGGTGTTCAGGCAGAACGAGATAGCGCTTTTCATGAGGTACAACCCCCACCGATTCGTCCAGCAATCAAGCTATAACCAGGGGGTCCCGCTGGAGGCGTTTTTGGAAGAGCCCGCGGCCAGTATGGAGGGAATACGGAGCGCGATGAACCATTTCATGCGGCTGAATACGGGCTCCCACTTCTTCATCAGCGAGCCGAGCTGCGTCCCCCAGGTCCTCCACGCGTACGTGGCTTGGTACGCGCACGCAATGGGTTCAGTCATCCGTGAGGAGAAGCGCATGTTGGTTGATCGTAAAGGTGCGCCTCCCGGCGGCGACCGCAAGGCTCCCCTGAAGCCAAGGACCCCTATCGTGCCTCCGCTGAAAGATGCTGGAGCTGGACCACCGCGCGTGTTGAGCCCTCCGCGTGGATTACCTCGTGCTACCGCAGACGTGCCACCAGCGCCCCGTGCTCCAGTGGAAACGGTAAATGTGGTTTCGCCGGAGTCCGGCGTGGGCGCGGATATCGGGACCCGCCGCCCTAAGGTGCCCACAAAGCGCAAGTTAATTTTGGGTGCGACTGGGGTCCGCGTGCAGAAGAGGAAGAAGAAGTCGATCCTCTCAGCTGACGTTGCGTTCGGTCAGGAACCTCATGCTCCCTATAGCGAGGGCTTGGGCGAGTACGGGACCAACAAAGGATTAGTTATGCCGCCAGATGACACTGATCTGGCGGCCGCCATCGCAGCTTCAGAGCGATTGGCTAGGTGCGACGCGTGGCTAGCTAAGCTTGTGCAATCGGGTAATCACTAGTTGCATTTTTTTACTGCATAGTACTTTTATTACTGTCTTTGACTAATGCTTTTCCCCTCTTCTCTTTAAACATGCATCACCACTGAAGAAGCTATCGCTGCTTCCCTCAAAACTTTTCAAGAGGAGGAACGACTCAGAGCATCCTTAGGCCTTGGTACATTTTGATTCATTAAGTCTTTATTCTCCTTTGTGACGGTCAATCTAACCTTTTCTTTGTCTTATTGTAGGGTCCGCGGGATCTTCTGCGCACGCCGATGCGGGGGCTCTTCCCGAGCCAGCTACTAAAGTCCCGACCTCTTCGGGGCTACCGCGAGAGACCCGACTTGAGGAGCCGATGAGAGATGCCTTGAAGGCTCTGGAGGCAACTCTAAACGAGGACGACGACACCTTGATGAAGGAAGCGTCAAAGAGGTCCGTCGTGACGGCCCGGGAGGAGAGGAAGAGGTTGAGGCGCGAGGCGAAGGACCGCAGAGCTGCTTTGGCCGTAGGAGCGGGCCCAAGCACCATTATTCCTGCTGCTTCTCCTTCCGAAGAGCCCCCGGTCGCCTTGTCTACCGCTTACAGACAAGCGGCGCGTGCAGTTCGGGAGACCAACGATCGATCCTCCTCAGGTAATGTGTCTCTCGAGACTTTGTTGTAAGAATTGTACAACTATCGGTTCTCATACATCTTTTCCTGCAGGGCCAAGCCCAACCGAAGGGGAGGCGGAAACTGTCGAGCCTAAGGGGACAGTGGAGGAGGTACCGGCTGAACCCGAGCCGACGGTGGGCGACGTAGCCGGGGTTGCCGGTCCCGAGCTAGTGGCTGACGAAACGGTCACGTCCACTATGCCTGAGAAGGCGGCCGATGCCGAACCCGAGGTAGCAGCGGATGAGACAGCTGCTACAGCCGGGTTTGGGGCAGCAGCGGATGGAGCGCCTAAGACCGATGACCCCGTGGCAATGGTGGACGAGACGGCCGCGACTGCTGAGCCCGAGGGAGTAGCGGGTGAGACGGGCATGATTCTTGAGGACGAGCCGATCGCTCTTTCTCAAGAGTCTGGCAATGCTCCGATCATTGCTCTCCCCGCCTACGGTCCTCCGCCGTCTCCTGACCTCGCGAGCACGACGACGGCCCCCGTAAAGTCTGGTGATGAGGCCACGGGGGTGGACTCATGTTGATGGAGGAGGGAGACGCCTACGTTTCGGCTGGCGGCTCATCAGGTAAATTTTGGGTTACCGTCCTTTTTTTTTATCTCGCAATCCTTCCTGACAGGTTTATCTTTGTTTTTAACGCAGGTGCGGCCAGTGTCGATGCTCCATTGCTCGAGGGAGCGCCGTCAGCTACTGCCTTGGCGGTGGCCACCTCTCAGCCTTCTCTCGTACCATCGTAGATGCTGGAAGGTATGGATTCGCGACCCATCAGTTTCATCTTTAGGCTGCATAATTCATGTACTGATGTTGTACTACTGCATCTTTGCAGGAATGCTTTTTGATCACCTTTACAAGGTGCTGCACCCACACTTCTCCTTCCCGTCGGAGCGTGCTTCCTCCAGTGGCGCCGGTGAGTATGGTTTTCAATTAATATCCTTCCTTTTTTCAGTAATGGAATTATTTCTGATTTTTCCTTGCCTTGGCTGCAGTGCTACAGATCGAAGGGAGAGATAAAAGATCAGTTGCGCCACCGGTCCACCCGGCCTTACTGCCTGCTGCAGCTGGTATAGTAAACTCCCTCATTGATGACTTTCCTATATTTCTTGAACCGTCATCTGATTGCGTTTTGTTTTGCAGCTATCGTTCCGGTTCCGGTCCCTCTTGAGTCTCGCATCATAATGCCGGCAGGCCCCTTCTTGAGACGTCCATCTTCAAAGGGTGCCGTGATGAGCTTGGGCATGCTGAGTGGATACGTCGAAGAGCTTGACGCAGACGCTCCCCCATCTGCTGCAGATTTCGCTGCTGAGGTTAACCCGATATTGGCGGTGCTTGTAAATTTTCATAATGAAGGCGTCGTCGAGTTTTGGGTCAATCACTGCAGGGAAATCGAGGCCCGCCTGCATCAACTGGAGTCGACGCGTCCTGCCCCCGAGATCTTGGCCGCGAGCGCTCAATGGGCGGCATGGATCGAGCAGAGTTCTCCTTACTTCCGCCATCTCGAACAAGAAGTTACTTCAAGGCGTAAGGAGCGCGGCGAGACTTCGAGCAAATCTGCCCAACTGCATGCTCGGGTGGAGGCAAACGCTGCACAGCTGAAGGTTATCTTTGAAGGCCTTCTGCGATGCCTCTCCGAAGGGTTAACACTGAGGCAGCAGCTTGACGTCGTCGAGCGGGATGCACCTAATCAGGAGGCAGCCCAACAGGTAGCTGAGGAGCAACTTTCATCCTACCGCAGCAGTGAGCCCAGGTAGAAGCGGAAGTGGCCGCGGCAGCCACTCAGGAGGAGGCGCTGAAGGAAGTGCGAGAGTAGCTCACGGATTTGTTAAAGACACTTCCTTCTCAGTAGCTACTTTTTGTATCATTTGTACTTGTAAATAAAAATGTATTTTTTTTTATTCTTTAACACAATGTATCTTGTACTTAATCAAGTTTATGAATAAAAGATATACATTCTTTGTAATGTCTTGTGTCATTCCTGCTCTTTCTTCCTTCTTTTATTATCAGTATGTTGTCTTAGTAAACATAGTTGACAGGTGATAGAGCGAACACCCTGTCTCGGTCTCTTCAAGAGGTAGCGATGGCTTAGGCCGCAGGTTCAGATTTGCTGCCTAAGACTTTTCAACTTTGTGAGCCGTGAGGGTCTCATAAAGACTTTTCTCCCTACTGATCGAGAGGATCTCGTAGGTGTATTTTCTCCTTAGGAATCGTGAGGATTCCTAAGTGCGTTTTCTCTTATAAGTCGTAAGGATCTTATAAGAGAATTTTCCCTCTTACGAGTCGAGAGGACTCGTAAGCGGTTGTTTCCCTCCTTGTTGAGATTCGACTTCAGAGAGTGAGACCCGTGGATAGTATGCAAGAGACTGTTTTGGATCGACTTGCAGGGTCCATGTGCTTAGGAAACAAGTTTTTTAATCCCTGCTGCCTAAGGCTTTATCTTGCAAGTCGAGACGAATCGGGAAGTCTTCGCGAAGACACTAATTTCTTCATGAGTCGAGACGAATCGAGCAGCTCTCGTCAAGGACACTAATTTCCCTGAGTCGAAGTATTTTGCCGAGGATACTGGTTTTCTCGAGGTTGAAATGAATCGGATTATTCCTGCAAAGACACTGGTTTCTCTGCGGGCCGACGCGAATCAAGAAGCTCCCATCAAGGACGCTAATTTCCTCGGAGTTGAAACGAATCGAAGTATTCCTGCAAAGACACTGATTTCTCTGCGGGTCGACGCGAATCAAGATGTTCTCGTCAAGGACACTGGTTTCCCTGAGTCGAAGTATTTTGTCGAGGACACTGGTTTCCTCGAGGTTGAAACGAATCGGAGTATTCCTGCAAAGACACTGGTTTCTCTGCGGGCCGACGCGAATCAAGAAGCTCCCATCAAGGACGCTGATTTCCTCGGAGTTGAAACGAATCGGGGTATTCCTGCAAAGACACTGGTTTCTCTGCAGGCCGATGCGAATCAAGAAGTTCTCATCAAGGACGCTAGTTTCCCTGAGTCGAAGTATTTGCCAAGGACACTGATTTCCCTGGAGTTGAAACGAATCGAAGTATTCCTGCAAAGACACCGGTTTCTCTGCGGGTCGACGCGAATCAAGATGTTCTCGTCAAGGACACTGGTTTCCCTGAGTCGAGGTATTTGCCAAGGACACTGATTTCCTCGGAGTTGAAACGAATCGGGGTATTCCTGCAAAGACACTGGTTTCTCTGCGGGCCGACGCGAATCAAGAAGTTCTCATCAAGGACGCTAGTTTCCCTGAGTCGAAGTATTTGCCAAGGACACTGATTTCCTCGGAGTTGAAACGAATCGGGGTATTCCTGCAAAGACACTGGTTTCTCTGCGGGCCGACGCGAATCAAGAAGCTCTCATCAAGGACGTTGATTTCCCTGAGTTGAGAAGGTTGCCAAGGACACTGATTTCATTGGAGTTGAAACGAATCGAAGTATTTCTGCAAAGACACCGGTTTCTCTGCGGGTCATCTAACTACAGAGAGAGATTTTTGGGCGCGAATCAAGATGTTCTCGTCAAGGACACTGGTTTCCCTGAGTCGAGGTATTTGCCAAGGACACTGATTTCCTCGGAGTTGAAACGAATCGGGGTATTCCTGCAAAGATACTGGTTTCTCTGCGGGCCGACGCGAATCAAGAAGTTCTCATCAAGGACGCTAGTTTCCCTGAGTCGAAGTATTTGCCAAGGACACTGATTTCCTCGGAGTTAAAACGAATCAGGGTATTCCTACAAAGACACTGGTTTCTCTGCGGGCCGACGCGAATCAAGAAGCTCTCATCAAGGACGCTAGTTTCCCTGAATTGAGGTGTTTGCCAAGGACACTGATTTCCCTGGGGTTGAGATGATCTCTGGTGGTCTTTCAGGTTTTATATGAGTTACCGTCAAGACCCTGAAGCTAGGAATTTGGCCTTCGCTTCGCTTGCTGTGGTGTGTCCGAATCCTGTTGGAAGAGGGACGCTGTAGCGATATTTCGTCTGTTGTGTAGAGACGAACGCCGAAGAGGTGATCACTCCACGCTGGGGTGAGATGATCTCCGATTTTCTTTCGGGCTTTTATATGAGTTGGCGTCAAGACTTGGCTCCGTTTTCCGATAGAGCACGGGGAGGGAAGATATGTTTCCTTCTTTGTTTCTGCCCCTGGATTATATACAGGGATTGCTATGATATCGCCTGTAGGGCAAAAGTTTCATTCATTTTTTTTTATTATTTTATTTCCGCGATGCTCTATCATTTTAGCTTTTATATCGCGAAGGTCGCGATTGCCCAATCATTTCGGCTATTTTTCGCGGTGCCCAATCATTTCGGCTGCTTTTTATTGCGAGTGTAGAACTTGGTATCTGGTGCCAATCTTAGCATCAGCATCGCTACAACCGGAATATTTCCAGGAGCGAATCATCATTTTGCCATGAAAGGACTTGGAATTTGATACCGATTTAGGCATCAGCATCGCTACAACTGGGATATTGCTAAGACCGAATCATCATTTGCCTCTGTCGATGTTGAAACAAGGTGGCTTAGTAAACAGGGTTAGGAGTCTGTCGACTAAGGCTTTTGACTTCATGAGCCGTAAGGGTCTCACAAAGGTATTTCTCCCTGCGAGTCGTGAGGATCTCGTAGGTGTGTTTTCTCCTTAGGAATCGTGAGGATTCCTAAGTGTATATTCCCCTGTAAGTCGTAAGGATCTTACTAAAGGGTTTTCTCCTTATAAGTCGAGAGGACTTATAAGGGTTGTTCACCATATGGACATATCCCTAGTCACGGGTGGGACTTTGCTGGGGAAATGTTTATTCGCGCCCGTGGATTGTATACAAGGGTCAATATTGAGCCGCTTGTAGGGCCATATCGAAAGTTGTGGGGGTTGCTTAAGAACAGGTTCAGGGCTCTGTAACTTAAGACTTTCAAATCTTATGAGCCGTGAGGGTCCCATAAGAGAGTTCTCCTTACGAGTCATGAGGATCTCGCAAGTGTAATTTCTCCTTAGGGATCGTGAGGATCTCTGAGTGTGCTGCTCCCTTGTGAGTCGTAAGGATCTCACGCGGGTGGTTTCTCCTTACTCGGTCGAGAGAACCCTGTAAGTGTCTTTTAACGAGGCTGCGCCCTTTCGGGTTTTCGCAAACACTCGTCGGTAGACCTGCTGTTTTTACTCACGGAGCCCTTTCGGGTTTTCATCCGTGTCCATTTTGCTTATGGACATGCCGTTTTTTTAATTCTTTTAATTCTTTTTTCTAACGAGGTTGTGCCCTTTCGAGTTTTCACAATACTCGCCGGTAGCCCTGCTGTTTTTACTCACGGAGCCTTTTCGGGTTTTCATCCGTGCCCATTTTGCTTATGGACATACCGTTTTTATTTTTATTCTTTTTTTTTGTATCGGCTTTGGGATGTCGCGATCCACCGTAGTTTATCGACATCTCGGTCAACAACTAGTTTTAGGACGTAGTGGTCCGTCATTAGTTTAAGGATGTTTCGGTCCGTTGTTGAAGAAGGCCAGCTACTACTTATAGAGTTTGGGCTTAGGAAGATAGCGAGCGGACATAGTCGTCGTCATCTATCATTGACTTAGGCCGTGACTCGTCAAGCGTAGTATTTCTTCACGAAGCGACCGTTTATTGGCCTGAAAGGTCTTTCACCGTGCATATCCATGAGTAGATAGGCTCCACCCTGGTAGACCTTGTCTATGATGTACGGGCTTTCATAGTTCGGCTCGAATTTTCCCCGCTTGGCGCGATTGGGGATCATAGGTCTTTTGACCACTAGCACGAGTTCGCCTCGGCGGAATGTCCTCGGCCTGGTCAATCTTTCATATGAGCGCGTCGTTTTTGCTTTATAAGCCTCCAGATTTTGTTGCGCTATGAGCCGGGTTTCATCAAGGGCATCAAGCTCCTCAAACCGAAGGTGAGCATTTTCTTCGTCCGTCAGCTCGTAGTGGATTGCCACTCATAGAGAGGGTAATTCTATTTCGAGGGGGAGTACTGCTTCTGTACCGAAGACCAACGCATACGGCGTCGTGTTCGTGGCTGTCTTGAACGTAGTTCGATACGTCCAGAGAGCTTCTTGCAGTCTCTTGTGCCATTCCTTCTTATTTCGAGACACTGTCTTCTTCACGATCTTCGTCAAGGTCTTGTTGAAATCTCAGCTAGACCATTAGCTCGGGGATTATAAACTGAGGAATATCTCCACTCTATGTTGTGCTGTTGTGCGAAGCGGCTGATCTTGTGGCTTCTGTAGGCTGGCCCGTTATCGGAGATGATCCTCCGCGGAGTTCCAAACCGATAAATGACGTGCGTCTTGAAGAAATGGAGGATATTCTCCGTCTTCACTTCCCTTAGCGGTACTGCTTCTTCCTATTTGGAGAAGTAGTCAGTCGTCGCCAAGATGAATCGATGTCCCCTGGACGATACTAGTTCGATGGGGCCGATTACATCAGTCCCCCACATTTCGAACGGCCAGCGAGCCACTGTTGGATGTAGAGGATTTGGGTGCTGATGGATGAAGTCCCCATGAATTTGGCATGAGTGGCATTTCTTCGCATACTCGAGGCAGCCCTGAATCATCGTTGGCCAATAATAGCCCATCCATTTAATCTTCAACTTCATCTTTGAGCCTGCTTGGTGAGAACCGCAGAGTCCGTCGTGAACTTCCTGAACGACACTTTTCGCTTCGTCAGGTCCCAGACATCTCAACCACAGAGAATCAAACGACCTCTTGTACAGAGTATCATTGACGAAGGCGAAAGACAGAGCTCGTTTCATAAGTTGATGTCTTGAGGACGCATCTTCAGGTGTTCGATGGGATTTGAAGTAGTCTATAAAGACTTCTCTCCAATCCTCAGCCTTTCCCTGGTCTTTTATTTGCATAGCCAATTGTCCAGTCACTCCCTTTTCTTCTGATGATTCCGGAGATATTTCTGCTGGGGCAAGCACCCGACGGCTTTGTACCACGATTCTTACGTCATCGAGATTCTCGTCGGCCAGTTCTTTAGCGAGCTTAGCTAGCGCATCTGCTTTGCTATTTTCCGCACGTGGTATGCTTTCCAGCATGTAGGAGGGGATTTGAGTCAGCAGTTGCTGTACTCTCTCGCCATACTTCACCAGTTCTGGTTTGCACGTTTGGTAGTCGCCGTTTACTTGACTGACGACCAGTTGAGAATCTCCGTATATGAGGAGGTTTTCGATTCCCATGTCGATGGCGATCTCTAAGCCTACTATCAAAGCTTCGTATTCGGCTTCGTTGTTCGTCCTTGGCTCCGTTAAGGAGAAGGCGAAGCGCATTATCCCTCCTTGTGGGGTCACGAAGATGAGGCCTACCCCTGATTTGATTGCAGGGGTGTTCTATTTGCGCTTCTTCATGGAGAATGCTCCATCAAAGTAGAGCTCCCATCGGGTATCACCACCGTCGATCGCATCAAACGCATGTTCGTCTGGCAGCTCGCAATTCAAAGAAGAATCGGCAGGTATCGGGTGCTCAGCGAGGAAGTCGGCGATGGCCCGGCCTTTCACTGCCTTGAGAGGCTGGTAGGTTATTGAAAACTCCATTAAGAGCAAGGCCCATTTAGCGAGTCTCCCTGTCAATATGGCCTTCAACATTAAATATTTAAGGGGGTCCACCTTCGAAATGAGACGGACTTCATGCGCCAACGCGTAGTGCCTGAGCTTTGTTATCGCGAAGATCAACGCCAGGCAGTGTTTTTCGATGGGAGAGTAGTTGTTTTCTGCCCCCAAGAGAACTCGGCTTAAGTAATAAAGAGCTCTTTCTTTCCCTTGGTCGTTCTCTTGTGCCCATAATGCGCCTAAGGAACCTTCGAGGGCGGTGGTATAAAGAATGAGAGGCTTTCCCTTGACCGGAGCAGCCAACACTGGCGGATTCCGTAGGTATTGCTTGATTTCGTCCAGTGCGCCCTGGCACTTGTGATCCCAAACGAAAGGGGTTCCCTTCTTCATCAGGTGACTGTAAGGGCGGCACTTGCCTGAAAGATTGGCTATAAATTGCCGGATGTACGCGAGCTTCCCTTGGAGAGACCGTAATCGCTTGAGAGTCCTTGGCGGAGGCATTCCCATGATCGCCTTGATTTTTGACGGATCTATCTCGATACCTCGGTGTCGGACGATGAATCTCAGGAATTTGCCCGAGGAGACCCTGAATGCGCACTTGAGAGGGTTCATCTTCAAGTTATATTGCCGAAGGCGTTGAAACACGGTCTTCAGATGCTCTAAATACTCCTCGTATGATTTTCTTTTAACCACGAGGTCGTCGATATAGCATTCGACGATTTCATGTATAAGGTCATCGAAGATCTTCGTCATGGCCCTCTGATATGTGGCACCGTCGTTCTTTAGACCGAAGGGCATCACCTTGTAGCAGAATATACCCAAAGGGGTCCGGAAAGCGGTGTGCTTCTGGTCTTCAGGATGCATCTTTATCTGATTATATCCTGATAAGCCGTCCATGAAGGAGAAAACCTCGTGAGTGGACGTGTTATCTATCATCATCTCGGTGACTGGCACTGGGAAATCGTCCTTCGGGCAAGCTTTATTGAGATCCCGAAAGTCTACATATATGCGCACCGTCCCATTTTTCTTCATCACCGGGATGATGTTGGCGATCCAATCGGGATACTGAACTTCTTGGATAAACCCAGAGTCGATCAGCTTCTTGACCTCGGCGTTGATACTCATCTCAAGCTCGAGCCGCATTCTTCTCAGTGCTTGTTTGATTGGTTTAACGTCCGGGGATATCGCCAATTTATGGACAGCAATTTCTGGATCTACTCCTGGCATTTCGGAATAGTTCCACGCGAAGCAATCTCTATACTGCATAAGCACGTCTTTTAATGAAGCCACCCTTTCTTCAGATAGCAGTTCACTAACGAATGTCGGTCGCGGGTCATTCGTCGTCCCCAACTCAATTTTCTTGAGGTTATCCGCAGTGGTATGTATTCCATCTTCCAGCTCTTTCGGAGCTGGTGGGAATTCTGAGATCACCTCGTCATTGATATTTTCAAAGCACCAGGGAAGGTCATCCATATTCTCGGGCTCTTCCTTTGATATTGTTATCATATGACAAGTACGAGCTCGCTTCCAAGACCGATGTGTATTTGGTTCTACTCTCATAGCCTTAGGCTCATGTTTCTGTGGCGGTGTTACCCTCCAACTGTCAGATAGAGCGAACTTGCCGAGCTGATACTGATTTTCGACCCAGTTCTTGAAGGTGAAGCAATCTTCGAGAGGGTGCCCTATTACCCTGTAATAAGAGCAATAGTTCGGGTGTGAGACTTCGCCTGCTTGTTCGGGGTGCTTGGACTCCGGAAGCGTAAGCATTTGGTGCTTTATAGCTAGGTCAAGTATCTTCTTCGTCTTGTTTTGAGGAAAAGAGTATGCTCGACTCATTTTCTTCATAAGGGACAAATCCGGACCGCTCGATTCCCAACTGCATGGCTTCTTGGTTCCGCTTTGTCGTTGCTGAACGTCTTTTCCGCTTTTTGACTTGTTTCTGCCTCCTTGTCGCGCCTTTTTTACAACAGGTTGACAAGGAGTGGTATTTTTGTCTTTCACGGCCTGTTGAAGGAGGCGTTGCGTCCTGGCTTTCTCATAGATGGCCATTTCACGGTTTTGGTCATCTCGAACTTTTTGACCAGCTTCCCTTATAAGCTTGTCCATTTGTTCTTCGAACGACGGACTGGGCATTTTTGCATCGGGGACTTTTTCTGGCTCAGGATTAGCATCTTCCCATTGAGCATCCCCTTCTTCATCAAAGTTATGCACAACATAGCAGTCACGGAGTAGCTCCCGTTTCTTGGACCGAACATATCCAAGCCCGATTGCTTCCATTCTCCCATTGGGCAACTTGTGCTGAGTTCCAGGAACGTTCCAGATCCTATCATAGAGTTTAGCTTTTCGAGCGGTCTGTTTGAAGGGTATCTCTTGGCGCTTTAATAGCCTTTTCAAGCCTTCTGTATAGTACCTAGGCAGACGAATGGGCTGGAGCCTGTCAAGCGTAGGATCCGCACCGTGCCAGACTTCTTTCTCCACTTTGGTTTCTTCAGAGCGGTAGAATAGAATTGCCTTTTCGTCTTTTCGCCTGGGAGGGATATAGAACGTCTGCAGCTCCTCTACACTATAGGTATCGAACACATCTAGTTCTTTATAATGTTTAAGTGGAACCATAGCGACTTGTAAACTTTGCTCCTCATTAGCGAAAGTTTGTATTGAAGGCCGAGCGGAGAATACAGCATGGACTTCATCTTCCGAATCGCTGCCAAAGATCAACAGAGGAGTGGACGGTCACGGTTTGTTGTGTTGGGGTGGCCCGGAATAGACTATCTCTTCTTCCTCCTCGGTATCGCTCCCGAAGACCGGAATGGTGGCGTTAGCTTTGTTCTCCGGCTTGTGACACCTCTCCGTGTCTTCGAAATCCGGTAAGAAGTATTTTGCATCTTCATATTTGCGGACTTCGTTCACGGAGAATGGGTTCAGCTCTCCTGTTACGGTATACTCGAGACCATCCTTAAAATATTTCATACACTGATGCTGTGTAGAAGGGATGATGTTGTACTCATGTAACCAGGGTCGGCCGAGCAAAGCATTATAGCATGTCTTCGCGTCTATGACGTGGAATTTAATGTCCGTGACGAGCAGCCCAAAGCGCAACGTCGGTATCACAGACCCGAGAGTCCGTGATGATTGAGAGTCGAACCCGGAGATGGTGATCTTGTCCCGAGCGAGGTGTTGGACGCTCATGCAGATTTCCTTCAATACCCATACATTGAGGAGATTGACGGAAGACCCATTGTCAACCAAGATTTTGCTTATCTTTATATTGTGGCAATATCCTGAGACATAGAGGGGGCGATTGTGTTCGCACGTCCCAAGGAGGAGGTCTTCATCACTGAAAGTGACATCGGCTGTGTGCACTTCTTCCAGCTCGTCCTTCATCTTTTCTTCGGCGAGAAAAGCTTGTAATTGTTCTGGGTCCTGTAGCGCTTTGATCAACGAATCTCTTGCTTCTTTTGATAGTAGAAGGACGTCAAGAATGCTGAGCTGCGAAGGTAGCTTCCTCAAGTGTGCCAGAACGTTGTAGTCCATCTTATTTCTCTTTGGCGGGTCCTTGGCGATTAGCTCTTCCATAACTTGGTCATCCAGGGCGATATCCTCAGAGACATTCTCTTTTCCCTTATCTTTTTTATTTGAGGGTCCAAGATTCTTCTCGGGTAGCGTACGATTACGCAGCCGGATATTTTCGCAGGCCTTCGTCTCTTCCTCTTTTTCCGAGGTGGACTCTTTAAAGAGAGGGCTAAGCTCCATTTCCTCGTCAGAGTCGCTCCCGAATGTGAGAACTTGCGCTTCCCTGGCGTTAACCATGCGACAGTCGCCGACAGTTATTCTAAGCTCTTCGGTCGTACTTTTCCGCTCCCGACGAGTTTGGCGCTTTTCCCGCTTAAAATGTTGCCGGTGAGCGACATATCCCTGCCACCATTTATTGAAAGCTTTGCACTCTTCGGTGGGGTGCGAGACCTTCTGATGATATAAGCAATAGGAAGGGTGCATTTCCGTTTTGCCGGCAATGTTTCCTTCAGAGGGTGGCAGCTTCATCCCCATCGACATGGCTTTAGCAAACCTCTTTCTCATCTTGAATTTGATTTTGTCCGCAATGGATGTACTTTGATTTGACGGGAGTGTCTCGATCTTTTCGTCTAATCGCCGGCGCTTGGCCTTTTCAAATAGGAGCGTCTCGCGTTCACGATCGGCCTTACTTTTCAACAGAGCTTCATTGAGGAATGCATCAATGGTTTCATCTGATGGCCCCAGAAGTTTCGGTTCAGGACCTGCCCCCAGCTTCTCAGTGCAAGGAGTTCTCTCATCGTCCGTAAACGAGTGAGAGATCACATGACAACTCGCCACATATTCCTCGGATTCATCCGACGAGCTCTCTCCCTCATCTTCCTCTTGAAAGACGTGGTTGAGGAACTCCTGGAGTGTGACGGGAGTCCGTGCCTTTTGATTGTATTCTTCCAGTGCGTCAATTTATTTCTGTAACTCCGTGCGCTTGTCACCAAGCTTCACGGGCTTTTTGGATCTCTTCTTCTTCTTCTTTGAAGATTTCGACGGATGGGTATGAATGCTTGGGCCATCACCACCGGTCCTTGGAGTTGGGCGCGGCTTCAACATCCCTTCAATGATTTGGGGTTCTAGCGGGTTCTTCCACCTGACCGCCGGGCATGTCTTGAGATCATTCAACATCCTTTTGGTTTTGGCTGATAACACAACCTCCCATGGAGCTTCTTCAACAAGGGAGCACGTTACCCCCGACGTATTCACCTTTTTAGAAGTATAAGGTTGCGGCGGGTTCACCTTCCATCTTTTGGATAACGCGAACTTGCCTTGCTGATATTGATCTTCAATCCAGTTTTTGAAGACGTAGCAATCTTCAATCGGATGACCCAATACTCGGTGATAGGGACAGTAATTGGGATCATTAATGTCGTTTGGCTGCGACGGACGTCTTGACTCCGGTAGATTAATGAGTCTGTTACGCAATGCCAGTTCAAACAGTCTTCTAGTTTTATTCTGAGGAAACGAGTAAGGGCGTCCCAGCCTCTCCTCGAGGGACAGGTGTGGACGCATATTGTTTTGATGAACAACCGGCTTCAAGTTGCTCGGTTGTTGTTGAGCATTGGCGACGACGATCGCTTTCCTTTTCCCCTTCTCATTTCGAGAGTCCGGCTTTGGAGGAGACGGTCTGTGAACCATCTGATCCATCTGGGCTAACTTATCGATCAAGGCTTGGAACATGGTTGGCTTGAAGAACATTATAAATTGAGATATGGTCGGCTGTGGATCGAGGGTTCCCACAAACATGTCCACTGCCGGCGCTTCTTCAATGCGTTGTTCGCATTTTGACCACAAGTTCCGCCACCGTATCGCATACTGAACCCATGTTTCGCCTGGCTTCACCCTGGCATTAATCAATGCTGTTATCGGGGTGCGGTCGCTGGCGCTTGCGAATCTTTGTGTAAACAATAGCTCCATCTCCGCAAAGGTCTTAATAGAGTCGTTTGGGAGCTCGGAGTACCACTCGAATGCTGTCTCCGATAAGCTACCGACGAACTGGCGAAGCAACAATTTATCATCACCGCCGGTATTACCACAAAGAGCCCTGAACTGGGCAACATGTTGACGGGGATTGCCAGTCCCCTTATACACATAGAATTTCGGTATTGTATAGCCCGGCGGGTACTTGATCTGATCATACCAGCTCGGATATGGTCTCCCCGTCTTGACAACTTGACCGGCTGCCTCAGTTGCCTGATGAACCCGTATCTGCTGAGCTATATATTCGTCCAGGTCAGCCTTGGAAATTGTCTTCTCCTTGGCTGTTGACAGAGCCGGTGGATGATTCGACGTATCTCCTCTATCATCTTCAAGGACGATCGGAGGATCTTCAGCAGGAGGATCCTGCTGGATCATCATACCCACCATATCCTGGAATAGAAGGGCCATTCGTTTTATATTGGCTGCTTGTTCCACAGCCTCTTTGTCCTTCTTCTCCAATATTCTCCGAAGGAACTCGGCGTCGGTTTCTTGCTCCTGGCGTTGATCTGAGGACGCTTCGGGGCTTTCTTTTGGCCCAGTGAGTGCGGCCATCGCATTCATCATTTCTTGGAACTTCTGCTGCTGCTCCTGAGCTTTAGTCATTGACCGTGTAAGCGGTCTATGACCTGTAGATGTACGGCTGTCCTCTTTCCCGGACGCCATGTAGACGGTGTATACCATAATGCCCCCGGACTAAGGGCGTTTGGGCTCACTGCCTTTGACATTTGCCGCAGACATAGGGACTTTCTCCGGCCTTCTTCTCTTTTGAGTAGTCGACGTGGAGGGGGCCGTTGTAGTGGGCACCCAAGTGGTTGTCGTCCTTTGCCGTTTGACAGGACGGTTCTTTTCTTCCTGTACTTTCACCCTGTTCTGCCGACGAGAGTGATCTCGATCAATTACTGAGTCTTGAACTCGCCGCCAGACCTTGTAAATTTTAGAGGACAGCCGCTGAGGGGGCTGCTCCGGCTTTGCTTCTGTAACATTCTCCGCGGGCGGAGGAGATCTTTTCAGCGTGGCAGTCGGGGAGTTCTTACGTACCCTCCTTAGCGGTTCAAAGCTGTTTCCAGTTGGAACAACAGCATTAATTTCCACTATTGGAGCCGGTGGAGTTAGCCCAGAGGGGGAATTGCCCCCGGCCTTCCTTACTCGGCGCCAGTGGCGACGTCGAGCGTGTCGAGCTGTTGGGGCTGGTTCGGCGATGGGGATGGTTTTGTCTTGCCCCCTATCTAGATGAGGCGCCGCTGGTGCCAGCCTCTTGAAGACTGATGTCTTTTGAGTGGCGGTGTCTAATCTGTCAAAGACAGACCCTCGAGCAGGAACAGGAATCAGAATAGTCAGTCTTGCAAAGACCGACTCTTTAGTAGGAGAAGCCGTCTTGACGACTTCAGGAGCAGATATGGCTATCTTCTTTGGGACGACCACTTCACGAGTCATGGGCTTCTTGGCAGGCCCATCGGGGTTCAGGCTCAGTCTGGTGAAAATCGAGGCTGTCGGTTTGAGATTGGACGACCCGTTGAGAGGGGCCGTGGTAGTAGTGAGCCGATCGAAGACCGATTTCTTTTGCGCTCCCGGTATGGGCACTGGAATGGTGAAGCTTGCTGGCAGGAGCATGGTCCCGAAGAACAGGCCGGTGGTAGCCTGAGTCACTTGTTCTACCAGCATAGCAAGGATGGAGGCCGCTTGAGGCCCATAGGCTACGCCACAAGGTGAGGCGGAGCATCGGTTGCAGTTGCATTTGGAGCAGTTTGAGCAGTTAGACGCCATTGCTGTTTGATTGCTGCGCCAAGCAAGAGACCAAATCTTAGTAACTTGAAACCCTAGGGCAACCATTAACAAACCGCGATTCGTTCGCGAAGACGACACATGAAGTGTGGAGTGGAAAGAGGAAAAGGTTCTACCGGGCGTGCCAGAATCTGTTCCCCTCCGAACACAGAGACGCGACCGCGTAGGTTCGTCTTACCTGAGATTCGGGGTAGATGTTATTTGGTTTTATCCGTCCACCTCTCCGAAAATGCCAAGTTGATTTATGGCACCGTATATCGGAGGTTTAGACGGATGCGGCCGATGTAGCAGACTTCGTCAGATTCCCCCTCGTTCGAGGGGTTTTTGATTGTGGGGACGCTCTTCCCTACAGGCGAAAGCCCCTGCAGTTAATTACGCTACCGCATCGAGGTAACAACTTTCTCCTTCTCCAGAATTTCACTTCATATCGTGGGTGTTTGTTTTGTTTGTGGTTGCCCGTGGATTGTATACGGAGACTAATTTATGTCGTCGCCCGTAGGACGTGGATTAGTCCAAATCCGTATTTTCTTAGATTTGGGTTTGGGGTTTTGGTTTAAGGATACGTTAGCCCTATTTAAGGCTAAGATCAACTTAAACTTTTGTTAAGGATACGTTAGCCTAATCTCCAGACTAAGATCAACTTAACGGGATCGTTTGGATCCGACAAGAGAGCAATTGGCTCTATTGTTTAGTTTAATGACATTGCGGTCGATTTCCAGTTTAGGGACATAGTGGTCCATCATTCCCATTTGGGGACGAACATTAGTTTATGGACATTTCGGTCCAACGTTCCCATTTTGGGACGAATATTAGTTTAAGTACGTTTCGGTCCATTAGTAGTTTAAGGACATCTCGGTCCAACATTCCCATTTTGGGACGAATATTAGTTTAAGGACGTTTCAGTCCACGAGTTTAAGGACCCCGTAGTCCGTATCAACGTGTGGTTATCGGGACTCGTCACCTCTCTGAAGACATTGTAGGATTACAGCGACAAATATCAGAGGAGTTCGGAGATGTACCCTTGAACCGGGTGTAAATTGGTTTAAGAGAGCAGTTGTGCTCAGCTCAATTTAATTTGAGGACTTATGGCCATGATTGGGTTAAGTCCAGTTGAGAATGTTCAACAATTTTTTATTTGTCTGGCATGTTAGGCCTTTGATTGGGCTCTGCCCTTGTTTAATAATGCATGGCATTTTGTTTGGTCTATTAGACCTTTATTTGGGCTCTGCCCTTTTTTAAATGATGCACAGCATCTGTTTTGGTCTGACAGACCTTTGTTTGGGCTCTGCATTGCATTTTATTCTGGCATGTTAGGACTTTTAAATTGGGATCTGTTCCCTTTTTTTTATAATGCAGAGCATTTGTTTTGGTCCATTGGGCCTCTTAATTGGGCCCTGCCCTTTAATAATGCGCTGCATTAATTAGTCTGACAGAGCGCCACATGGCTTGTCAGGCGCTTTGCGCCAATTGAGGAGCGCAAGGCGCAAGTCCATGTGGAGGTGACACGTGTCACGATCTAGTGAGCGCAAGTCTGCTAGCGCAGTGCGCTGCGACAGTGCGCTGCGTTGTTGCGTTGCTGACACGTGGCGCGCTCTGGTGACTTGCGCCAATTTAAGAGAGCAGTGCTCTGTTTTAGAAGCGTATAGCGTAGTCTGTTCTGAGGCTGACACGTGGCGCTCTCTGGTGGCTTGCGCCAACCCGAGAGCGCAACAGTGCAATTTTTTTCAAGTGCAGGGCATTGTTCAATATCTTGATTGATCAAAGAAGAGAATCTTTTAAGATCCCAGAACCAATGGTTCATCAAAAGGCAATGCCATTATTTAGATCAAAAAGATCTAAAGAAGAAGTAAATTACTTCTTTTATTAATATTATCATTTTTTTATTGAAGATCTTTGATCTTGTTCTTAGATCATTGATCTTTTCAGAAGAAAATTCTTCTTTTTCTAAAGGTTTTTACCTTTTTCTTTCTTTCTTTCTGAATTCTTCTCAAAGTTCTTAGAAGAGCTCTGTGAATTCTCTGTGTGCTGATGTCCTTTAGACTTAGAGTCTAGAGGGCTTTTTATAGTGCCATTTGATTTGTTAAATCAGTTAAAGAGATCTTTCTCCGAGTGATTTAGGGATTTTTCCCCACCGTTGGATTTTTGATCCAAGGGCTTCTGTTTTACAGAAGATAATCTTCTTGTTTTAACAAGATCATAAAGATCTTTCTAGAATTTTAATTCTGTTTTAGTGCTGGCACAGTTGGCGCAAGCGCACCTGCGATTGACACGTGTCGCGCAGCGCCACTGCGCTGCCACGTGTCGCGCAGCGCAGAGTGCAAGCGTTGCTTTCTTTATTTTCATTTTAAATAGAGCCTTGCTCTGATTGGGTGCGCTGCCTTGGGCGCTGCGCTGGCGTGTCAGCTTTTGACACGTGGCGCGTTGCGCGCAGCGCAAGGAATCTGAAGCGTTGCTTCAATTTTTGAATTTTTGAAATTCAAACAGAGCTTTGCCCTGATTGGGGAAACAGCAGCCCAGCGGCTATCCTGCTCGGCTATCCCCGGTTGGTAGTTCCCTACGTCACAACGCCAGGGATCTAAGCCCTCGCTAAGAGGCAGCCGAGTTTCTTCCTGCTCGGCGCATCCCCAGCGGGCAGCCTCCTGCCCATCAGACGCTGAGGATCCGAAGCCCTCTTCGTGAGGCCGCCGAGTTTCTTCCTGCTCGGCGCATTCCCAACGGGCAGCCTCCTGCCCATCAAACGCTGAGGATTCGAAGCCCTCTTTGCGAGGTCGCCGAGTTTCTTCCTGCTCGGCGCATCCCCAGCGGGCAGCCTCCTGCCCATCAGACGCTGAGGATCCGAAACCCTCTTCGCGAGGCCGCCGAGTTTCTTCCTGCTCGGTGATCAGTTGAAAATAATGTATTTTTAACACGGCAATTTCCCTATCATTTGCACTCATTTAGAAGTGTTCGGTATTCATATTTCACATATTAGCAAAACAGTCCTGAAATATCAGATTGCATGTGTTAGACTCTAAAACCGACATTTCTGAGAAAATTATGTGTTTATCATGGCATCGCATCATTTCTGTATTTGCGCAACACTTGTCTTGAGTCTGTGCAGGAAAATACGGAAGAAAAACCAAAGAGCTGATCAAAATTACGCCAACTCAATGATTTCAGATCTGGTAGCATTTCAGAAGGAGATATTAAATTCAACATATACAATAAAGGCCCATATGTTATCCCAAGTTCAACACAGAAAAACCGAGCCATGAAGACTCCAAAGAGCCGCGGAACCGCGGCGGGAGCCGGCTTGCGCCGCGGTTCCGCGGCGGTTTGGCCACGTCATCCGTCCAATTTCAGTGCAAAATTCTCAGCTCTGGGCCCACATTCATTTCTGATATGTCAAATTCCAGAATTCTCGCGAAGCTACTGCCAGATCAGCAAAGATCATTAAGCAAGGCTAATCCTAATTAAGCTCCTAACTAATCTCTTCTAGAAGCTCCCTCCTAACTAATCACATCTAGAAGCTTCTCCTCTAACTAACTTTTGGAGGGAAATTCAAATCTCCTCAACAAACTTTTGGAGGGAAATTCAAATTTAAAATCCTAGATCTAGGGTTTAGATATCTATAAATAGGAGCCTAGATCTAAGGGTTGGGGTTGTTCTTCATTAGTTCAATAATCTTTAGTCTTCTTCAATTCTTCATCTTCTTCCACAAGTCTAGTGACAAGGCTTGTGCGAAACCCTAACCCTAATTCCACTCCAAATTCAAGATCTTGAGTACCAATCAAGCGAGAAGCCCTTCAACCTTTTAGGAGCCGAGCCGATCTTCCATCGGGCAAGTGATCCAAGCCGATCCGCGACTCACGGAGACAAGCGAAGCCAAATCGATGATCGAGTTCTTCCTCTTGTAGTTCTTGAGCGAATGTAACGAAATTGTTGATATAAATAAAAGGTGAAATTCTTGAATCTTGCTTTCTTTTAATTCTTGCATCATGATTAGATCTCAATTTGTAATTGTTGTTCTTGTTGTGATGTTTGAGTAAAACTCCGCTCGTTAAGGAGCCGAGACGATCAATAGAAAGATGATGTAACAAATCTCAAAACGATTTTTAAGTCCTACGAGTTTTGTAAAGCCTAGCAAGTTCAAGAATCGATGACCTAGTTTCGTTGTGATGCTTTCTTGATTGTGATCGCTCGAAATTAGGGATCTACGATCGTTTCTTGAATTTGCTAGAGGCTAGAATGTGAATGATATCGACGAAAGGACAAGGGATAAGATGAAACCCTAGTTTCACTAGAAATCCCTAATTCTTGTCGATCATCATCGATCTAGTATCAATTCATCGAAGGATAAGAATACGTAATTGTAAGATTACATCACATCTATAGATCCGATCGATTCCTACGAGCCTCATTTCGATTCTTGATATTTGGTTGGAAAATCATCAAACTATCAATTCTTGATTCTATCTTTTTCTTGTTATTAGATCTATGTTTTTCTAATTCTTGAACTTCAATTTCAAATCATGAATTGTTTTGTTTTGTTTTCTTTAAAGTTTCGACTCATCTAATTCAAAAGACGAACGATTACACTTTCCCTGTGGACGATCCGCACTCACTAACAATCTACTTCCGACACCGTAGTTGATTGCGGTCAAATAATTTTTGGTTGTGATTTCTTTACAATTTTCACACTACACATCAAGAATTCGTTTTCAATCAAATGGCGCCGTTGCCGGGGACTATTTGATTCGATTTACACAAACAAGAATTTTCATTCAATCACTCGGCACATCCCTAGCGGGCAGCCTCCTGCCTATCGGACGCTGAGGACCCGAAGCCCTCTTCGCGAGGCCGCCGAGTTTCTTCCTGCTCGGCGCATCCCCAGCGGGCAGCCTCCTGCCCATCAGACGCTGAGGATCTGAAGCCCTCTTCGCGAGGCCGCCAAGTTCCTTCTTACTCGGCGCATCCTCAGCGGGTAGCTTCCTACCCTACAAAGACACGGATCCAAGACCCACCGAATAAACTCATACTCAACGTGCGATCAGCGCCTCAACTCCGGCAAAGGGAGGATACCGACCTTCCCACACTCGTCCTTCGTTCGACTCATACTCGATGCGCGACAACAAGAACGTTGTGTCATCCCCGAACAATCCACCACAAGGAATTACCAGCGCCAAACCGCACAGAGAGAACCAAGCAGTCCACTCTCGACCCGACCCACAAAATAGATCGGAACGAGAGTGGGGGGCTAATGATGATGCTCAATAACGGTAATTCCTTAGATCGTGATACATGGCGGATGACGTGTCACATGCGTAAGTGTTCATATCAGAATTTTGCATTATTATATCGCCCATTCTTAATCCGATTACAAATAAATAGGTGCTTTTGATCCATGTCTGCTAAATAGTTGCAGGTTACAGATTCTCAGAACAATACAGTGAAATTCATGAAAAGACGCTATAAATGTGAGACTACGACCAACAATAGATGAATCCGTATGATATCGCCTACCAGTTCAAGGAACAAATGAAGATCAGTAGGCAGTTCAATGCACAAAGGCGGTACAAGATTCAAGACTTCAACGCGAAGCTTACGGTAAAAGTCCACATAATTCTGCACTGTTGGAAATTTAGAAGAAAGTAGAAAAGATTCTGAGAGACCAAGTGAAGAGAACAGAAGATAAAAGCAACTTGAAGAAACCTTAAAGAATTTGGCCCATGAGCCCACCAAATGGCCGCGGATCCGCGGCCAAACAGGCTATTCTGACGCGGTTCCGCGGCCTTGCAATGCACGTGTCGGTGCAGGTGTCGGTGCTTTGACTCGGTCTTTGGGGTTGTTTTGTAATTTCATGTATGGATCAGAATGTAAACCTAGGGTTTTTCTATCTATAAATAGGAGGGCTCAAAGCCAAATAAAGGGTGCCTCTTCTAGGGTGCCTTTCTTAGGATGCATCTCTTTGCCTTTTTTCTAGATCTAAATTCAATTGTATTACATTCTTGAGGTCATCAATAAAGTAAGAGTTTTTATTTTTATCTCGTATTCTTTTATTATCTGAATTTAATTCTTGCAATTTTTATCTGTTCTTTTAATATCTGCAATTTAGTTTTCTAATATAAAAATTATAAAAAATGAATTTCATTGATCATAACTTTCCTAATGAGTGAGTAATCCCTCACTTGTTAGGGTTAGGATAGAGAAGGTTTGAGAGATGAAAATCTCTCACTCCTTTCTTTGCCCATATAATTTTATTAAAAGGACTCTTTTTAATTCAACCACACACCGCTCACTACGGCACCCTATCCTACATGATAGCGGTGATTCCCTAGTTAGACAGGGTGTGATTGAATTAACTGGAGGTTAGGGCTAAGAGCCAAGAACGGACGGACAAGGACCAAAACGAAGAAACTTAGTTTCTTCCCAGTCGTGCTAATCCTCGTTGTTGCCGATTACCCTAACACCTTTATTCATAACTAAGGCATTGATAGAAGCGAGAAGATCCCTATCTCGAACTAACCTAATCCTAACCCTAGCAAGCTTTTTATCAACTTTTATCTCATTCTTAGATCTTAAAACAAAACCACCAATTTTTTGGACTTAACTCGTTAAAATATAAAGAAAAGGAATCCTTCTCCCTGTGGATCAACCCGTACTCAACCGGTTAGCTACCAAGCGACACCGTCTTGATTGCGGTATTCTTAACTTTGATTTTAAAACGCACGCACGGAAAAGACCTCTCAATCAGTAAGCCAGTTAGGCCCCTGAGGGCCACGGAAGGTGAACCAGTGTGCTACAGTGGGGGCTTCCCTCAAACCCTGTCTCCGAGGTTGCACCCCACTCCTTGCCCCCGAGCACCTCAGTAGCCAAGCCAAGTGTCCCTTTGCTCTACTCCGAGCTATCACAGGCCCGAGCCTCCTCGGCCCTTCCGGCTCATCTCCGGGCTACCGCAGAACCAAGATACCTTAGCTCTCTCGCTTGTCCGCGAGCTCTCCCGCCGAGGTCATCTTCCTCGGTCTCATCGACCGACCAATGGCACCGCTCGCGAATCTCACCATGCGCGAGATATCCGCCGGCCACATTCCACGTTCCACGCCATCACGATCCCTCATTAACGAGCCTGCCTCTCCATTAATGGGAGATCCCGCTCATCATGCGGGCGTGACGTCGGGAGCGTAACGTCCGGCGTGATTCTCGCGCCTGCCCTGCCTGCTACCACCACTATATAAACCTCTCTTTCAGACAGTTCAAGTAAGCCATTTTTACTCCACTAAGCCGTTACGCTGCTCGGATTTCCTCTCTAACTTGATCGTCGGAGGGTCCTCGGTGGTACAACCACCCCGGGACTTTCTTGCAGGTAGCTCGGCCCAACTAACCTCAAACCCATTGAGATCCACACGCTTCAGATGCCTGCCTCTAGATCCAATATCAGCCGTCTATCGCCGTCATCAGCAGGTCAACGGAAGGTAATATCTTGGCGTGATCCAGGTCACGTCACGAGGGTTTCTGGGGTCGAGATGGTCGTGGAGAAATTGGCGACGAGGTGAGGAAGCGTCTAGGATTTGGGCTCTCTAGGGTTCGTCGTAGGGAGAAAATAGAGAAGGAGGGAGAGAGGGGTTATATAATTTACAGGGTTAATAATTATATATATTAGAGGAGAGAAAGAGAGTCAGGGAATAGAGAGAGAGAGAAAGAGTACGAGAGAGAGATAACGGAGACGAGAGAGAGATAGGATATATAATTTAGTTAATTTATATATATTATATATATATTAGTTAATTTATATATATTATAAACTTTTAGATTATATAAATATTATAATATATTTTCTGTGTTTAAACAGCTAATATCAAAATACTCCGAAAAATACCCGGGTCTCTTCTAAAAATCTAGTTTTAAAATATAGATAATATACGTACAAGTTAAAACCATAATGCGATATCCGGTTAAATAAAATGCATACCCCCAGGAACGGATATACGTAAATATACGTAGCGATCCAAACGAGTCTGTTTTATCAATCTGGACAGGAACACGATATATATACGCACTCACAAGATATGGGGTATGATAACATGCCATGGTAGATATTAAAAATATCATCTGGTTATAATTTTTATTATAAAAAAATATGCAGATACTAAAATATATGATACATGTATATAGAATATAGATGTGCACGGATCCTCTGTACTAGTAATTATATGACGTAATCTAGAACCATGATGGGTTTCAAGCATGCGGGTCGGGTCGGATATTAACCACAGATACCAAATACACTATCCGTACCCAAAAACGATAATAAATAAGAAACTGTCGCAAAATTGGAAAATACCCAAATAAAATATCGTATAAATACATTAGAGTGTTACACTTCATGCCTGATCTATGTCCCTCTCGCCAAATAAAAGAGTGTCATCCGCATACTGCAGATTAATGACAGATGTTCCAGCGCTTCCTAGACCTTTAATCAGTCCAGTATCCTTGGTCAAGCTTATCGTTTTGTTAAGCCCATCGGCCACCAGCATGAAGATCAGAGGCGACAGCGGATCTCCCTGCCGTAAGCCTCTTTTACCTTTAAAGTGGCTCGTAAATGTACCATTCACTGAAATTGCCATCTTGGCAGCCCGCATCCACTCTCTTATCCTGGCACACCATCGTGTGCCGAAACCACAGTTATTCAGAATTCTCGAAATACAATCCAAATCAACCCTGTCATATTCTTTCTCAAACTCCAACTTCAACATAAATCCTTTCACTTGTCTCCTCTTACAAGATTGAACAATCTCTTGTGCTGTCGCTATATCTTCCACGATTGATCTGCCCGGGATAAAACCTGTTTGGTAATCTTTGATAACGGATTTCAGAAGCTCCCCCAGCTTGGTAGTCAAAAGTTTAGAGATTATCTTCATAATGCTATTTACCAGACTAATAGGTCTATAATCGTTGACCTTAGTCGCACTATCTTTCTTGGGGATAAGGACAACATTGGCATAGTTGAATCTATGGTCCTCCCCATGTCCTTCATACCATTGCATAAAAGATCGTAAACGTTTCCTCTTATGAGACCCCAAAAGTATTGGAAGAAAAACATAGGAAAGTCGTCCGGCCCCGCCGCTTTATCTAGTCCCAGATTAAAAACCGCGTGCTTGACTTCGTCCTCCGAGAAAAGGGCTTTCCAGTCTCTCCCTTTGCTCAATAGATATAGCATCGCCCTGATCCCAAATCACCACGTTCGACCCCGGACCTTTTGGCTCCGTACCGGAAAATAAGTCCCTAAAATGATCCCTGACGTGTGTTCTAATAACCGACTCTTCTTCTACCTCTTGATTCCCAATCTCCAACCTATTAATGATATTTCTTCTACACCTACCATTAGCCACCTAGTGAAAGAATTTGGTATTTAAGTCCCCTTCATTAATCCATTACACCCTTGATCTATGTCTCGACATAATCTCTTCTTTCTTGTAAATGTCCTTTAACAATTCCTGCACCACACCCATCTCCCCCCATTCTTCCGGTGCAAGATCAACTAATTCTTCCTTCTTTTCAAACCGCTCTAGTTTGTTCATTAATTCCTTTTTCTTGTCAATAACGCTTCCGAACCTATCTTTCGCCCATTTGGATAGACAAGATCTAAGATGAGACAATTTCGCTACCATCCTGCAAGACGCCGATGAATCTTCCACATTGGCGTGACTGTCCCAGCATTGTTTCACCACGTTTCTGCAGGTAGCATCCTCCAGCCACATTCTTTCAAATCTAAAGATTTTTCTCCTGACTTCCTTTCTTTTCCCATTATATAAATTTCAGAGGTGCGTGATCCGAGGTCGGACTTGTAAGTGAGAACGAGTGTGCCAGAGGGAATCTAGATTCCCTGCTTAAGGATATGAAAATCATGTCAAGCTTGGCAAGACAGGGTTTAGCTGGTCGATTCGACCAAGTAAACAACGTGTCGTTATTGATAAAATCAACCAGCAACAAGTCGTTAATCAAACCATTGAAAATTCTTCTGTTCCTTTCGTCTCCCTTACCCCTTCTTTGCTCTATGTACCTAATAACATTAAAGTCCTCGTTTAACACCCAAGGATGTTGCCACTTAGTGGCAACAAAATAAAGCTCATGGAAAAAATCGGTCTTTTCTCCCTTCTGTTTAGCCCATAAACAACAGTAATAGTTTCGTATCTTCCCCCCTTTTCCACTTTAATAACCATTGAAACCGAGATCTCTCCAATCCACTCATCCACTATCGCAAAGGAATATCAGTTAACTCCTACCAATATCCCTTCCGATGCTCCTACCGAGTTCTTAAACCTCCAATCCAAGTTTAAGGAACCGCCAACGCTATTAAGGACCGAATCCAGTGGGTCCGTCAACTTAGTCCCGGAAAGACAGACTACATCCGTTTTATTAATCCCCAAAACCTTCCTAATCATCCAGCATTTTTTCGGGACGCCCCAAACCCCTAACATTCTAGAAGGTGTAATTTATTAAACAATATCTATTCCCCCTCCTCATCTAGAACATCCAAGTCTAATAAGTTAATTAGATCATCGCGACCAACCTTTACTCTATCGAGACTTGAGTTATTAAAAACATCCTCACTACTAAGGCCTAGGTACCCATCTAGTAAATTAGACAGTAAAAAAGGATGTTATAATACCCAGCTCTTTTTGTACATCACTTTCCGTATTCTTTATATATATATATATTATTTACAAAATTGTTTTTATTCTATTTATAATTATTTTATTTTCTTTAAACCCAAACCCTAATATAAATCCCCTCTATTGTGGTGTCTCAACCCACTCTTTCCTTCTCTCTGTATTTTCTCTATTTTCCTTTTCCCTAAAAACCAAGCCCAAAACAAAACAAATTAACTTCCTTTTTAAAATGAACCCAGCCCAACATGAAAATTAAAACAATATATATATTTCAATCCCTCAGCCCAGCCCAAGGAAACAATTAAAATTTAATAACCAAAATTCCCAGCCCACACCCTTACCTTTTCCAATTAATTCTCTCCCCACCGGCCCAGCCCAAGCCCCTAACCCGCCTTCGCCAACCCGACCCGGCCCGTGCGCCAATCTTCTTCTTCCCTCGTTGCAAACTTTCCCGCTCGATTCCCATTTCTTTCCCCATGTCATGCGCCCACGTCGCCGCCTGCCTCGCCAACGCCTCGCTCCTCGCACCCACGACGCGCGCAACCCCTACGACCCGCTCCCCCAACGGCTCACTCCTCTCTCCCTCACACTCTCGACCTCAAACTCCTCCCTCTCTCTCTCTCTACAGAAAACCCCTCACTCGAGCCCCTGCACCCCGTCCCTCGACGTCGACGATGACTACGCCCCCTCATACTTTCCCCCTCGCTCTCCCTTCTCCAAAACTCAAACCCCACCGAGCTCACTCCCCTCGCTGCCACCTTCGACACCCCAGCGACCACCGACGCCGGCGAGCCCCACTGCCCTGAACCGCCTCCGTCGACCCCCATCGTCACTGAGGGGAATCTCTCTTCCTCTCTCTACCTCCCTGAATCTCTTTCTCTCTCTCTAAATTTCTCTGTCTCTGTCTCTCTCTCAATCTCTCTCTCTTTCTGTTTCTCTACATCTCTCTCTCTCTCTCTCTCTCTCTCACAGTCTCTCTACATCTCTCTCTAAACCTCTCTCTCCCCTCCTCTTCATCCCTCCTCCCTGCTGGAGCTACAGTGCCTGTCGCCGCCACCTCCAGCCGAGACCGAGCCTCGAGGCTAGCCCAAGCCTCGAACCCAACTCTAGCCATTTCATCGAGCACTTGCCCCTATCATTGATCGCCGCTATTCCAGCCGTCATCGTCAGGGAAAAAGCCGTGGCTTCAGCCTCTGCGTCCGTCATCATCAGCAAGGTTGTAACCGTCGCAACGCCAGCGCACGTCCGTCGCACCCACCGAGACATCGAGTCCAAGAGCCCAAGCTCGAGCCGAGACCGCGAACCCTAGTCGCGCCGTTCGTCGCGCGTCCGTGCCGTTGCCACTGCCATGCATCGCCAGAACGTCTCCAGGAAAGTACCCTACTTGCTACATGCTATATTATTCCCTTATAATTCAAACCGCATTAATTCCCTGTTTGTGATTTATGAAAACCTTATATAACAAAGCGTTCGACGCAAGATCTGAATGAAAAACTTTCCTTAATTTGACGGAACTTGTTTGCATATTGTGGTCCGTCTGATAATGAACCTAGTGTAGAAATTTCACTGAAAAATATGACTGTTAACGACTTAAACGAACACCCCCAATCACTCCCGCTAAAACTGAATATTTCCTGCACCTGAAAATCGTTAAAATCACAATAAATTATGTACATATTGAAATGAGGCGTTCGAGGGCTCAAATCGAAGCCGACTTGACGACTTATAACCCTATGTAAGTTTCTAATGGTCTATGTACTGAAATTGTTACGATAATTGGTTCGGAGAGCGGCTCTGGACTGCAGTCCAGAGCAACTCCGGTTATTGTTTTCTGTCCCGTAATGTTTACTACCTTGTTTTCTGAACTCGTATGTTGCGGAACCCTACACCTTATTGAAGATCAATCTGTTAGCTAAATAACGCAAGTGATTTAACCCCGTTATATAGTCGTTTGTTATTTAAACTGCAATTTAAAAGATCAGGACGTCTAGCAGTCCCAACCAGAAACAGAATTGACATGTTAGTGTTGAACAGTGCACAACTTTTGACGTACAGACGCGATTGAGAATACGTCTATTGCGTTAGAAACCTCATTGAAAACCCTAGATTTTATTCAACTGTAGCGTCGCTAAATTCCGATCCCAACCGGGATTAAAATGCGTTGCGAAACGGACTTCCGATTCTGAAACCGGATTTCCAGTAGTGAACGCTTAAAATGAAATAGCCATATCTAGTGATCCTGAAACCCGATTGACGTGAAACCAAATTTGCTGAATAGATAATTAAACATACTACTTATCCCCTGTTCATTGTTTCGCTAAATTTGGCATGTATGATTTATGATAATTTATGCAAGTGGTAGGAGACCGACTTATGACTTCTTAATCATGCCTTACATACTGTTTTCTCATCACATCATATGTATGTTATTACATTGGTAACCTTGTGATCATGTGCATTATCCAGTGTTAGGTATTAGTAGTGATTGTGGCAAGTACGTTAGTATTTGAGCATGAATGGATAAGTGAAAGTGACACGTACTTGTACACAATCAGTGGACCCTATTGTTCTATTGCATTGTCGACGTCTGTAGGACGCGTATAAGTGTGACTATAAGTGGTTTGTGACACTTATGGAAGCACTTGTATGGGTGTCATAGATAAGGCACCAGACACTGTCCATTTACCTTGGGTATCAGTCGGGACGTGCTTGATGGAGATCCTGTCTCCAGTTTTCGCGCAGACTTATCATGGACCGACCGATATTTGAGGTTATGGTTGGCGTTTGATGTAGACCACGGGGTGTGGGGTAGTTTGAGTGTGAGTTCAACAGAATCTCGGGAGTCTCATGCCGGCATATATATATGGAGATATATAGAGATTTACAGGGTATATGATTATTACCGTGAGTTATATTTTGGGCCCGTGATCCCTTGCCCTTGGGTCCTACCCTTGGGTTGAGGACACTCACGAGTGGTTGACTCTCACACTTGGACTGACGATAGGCTTAGTGACCTGTACAGTGAGACTTAGAGACTGATAATGATAGTGATATTGACATGCATTACTTACTGTATTGACACACCTGACATGCTATTTGACTGCTTTACTGTTCACCAGATATTTTAGACACCCGCATTGGCTACTTCATGTTCATATCTCTACCATCTTGATTTACAGTTATGTATCCATTATTACTGTACGAGTTACCACTTGCACCTATGTTTATATTGCTATCGTGTCGCTCTGACGACCTGAGTATGCATGCTCAGAGTGAGAAGTGGACTTAGCTTGGACCAGACCAGACGTACTTCGAGGACATCGCGGACATCTTGATTAGCTATCCAGAGCTATACCCCTTTTGATCTCGATCAAGTTAGTTCCTTGTATCTGTTTTGTTTCAGTTACTGTATTTCTCATTACCTGTGCGTTATTTACTGATTACCACGTAAAGCTAGAAGCCGAAGTGTGACTACGGAGAGATATTACCTCGACCGTAGAAGAATGGCTGGCCTTGTCAACCCCTCGTATTCCTTATTTTGAGAAGCGGGGCGTGACAGGTGTCATCAGAGATAGTACCGAAAATAGAGATGGTGGAAGAAAGTTCACCCGAGACCCCGACATAATCCTCTCTCTCACTTGTGCTTGCTAGCAAACGTTCCAAGTTGAGAACCTCCCCTCCGTGTTGGTTGCTCCTCCTCGGTACAACAACCTCAGTTCTCACAATAGTCCCAACTGTCGTGGTGACATCCTTCGTTTATTGCGCTTGTTCAAGTCTAGTGGAAGGCTCAAGCTCAGTCTTTTTCACCCTATCCACATCTTCCAACATAAAACCATTAGCCGGAGTTATTTCCTCCCTTTCCACACCCTTATCTTTCAAGCCATCCGAGTCCACTAAAGTCATCACATTTTGCTGAGCCGAGATGCCCCCTCCAAAATTAACCTCTAACCATTTATCCAAATACTTTTTAAACCCGGCAGAAACATTTTGCTCTAAGACCTTTCTTCGGTCCGATTCATACACCAGCCCATGGCCTCTCTCTTCAAGTCCCAAAACCTGCCCACTTTGATCCCGTTTTCTTTTATTCCCCCCACCCACCCCTCACCCCCAACATAATCTCATTTCCATCAGTCTTGTCCCCATCCCTTATGATCACTGTTCTCTCATTATTCTCCAGTTTCTTCTCGAGCCCCACCCTAAGCTTCGAGCTCGAGGGCCTGACGCGTGCGGCGCGCCTGCACTGGTCATCGTACTCGTCGAAGACTTGTACACATCACCCCATACTTTCCCTCCAATCTCGTGTTCGAGATTCTATGCGCCCCTTTAGCCCCCCCCCCCCTCTGAAACACCACCTCAACTCCCCCCTTCCAACTTTACCGCATGGTAAAGCTATACGGTGATCTCCTACCTCTAGACCGCTATCTCCCTGAAACCCTATTCTTTTTATTTTTTATTTTCGACCATACTAATGGAGCTCTGGATCTCATTCAGATGTTGTCTCCCGCTGATCTGCCGACGGCGTTGGCGAACGGCTGAGATTGGGTTCCATGATTGTCCGTGTGGATCTTAATGGGCCGAGCTACCTGTAAAGAAGTCCCGGGATGGTTGTACATATTTGGGTAGAATAGCGGTCTATTGGATAAGAATTGCTTTAATTGAGTCGTCTGAGAGAGAGGTTATATAGCGGCAGCCATGAGCTAGCGGACGCGAGATTCTCGCCGGCCGTTATGTCCCTGGCGTTGCGTCCGCAAGAATGACAGGATCCTCCATTAATGACGGGATACACTCGTTAATGAGGATGTAACGACGTGGAACGCGGGATCGTGGGGTGGCGGATATCTCCCGTTTGGCGAGATTCGCGGAGCCGTGGCAAAGACGCCTGTGATCTGCGTTCTGGGTCGTCCAATAGAACCGAGGAATCTCAGCTCGGAGGGAGGCTCGGAGGCGAGCGGGAGGCCGAGCAAGTTTGGTTCTGTGATAGCTCGGAGACGAGCTGAGGAAGCTCAGCGTGCAAGAGGGCTCGGAGATGGGCCATTGATCGTTTACTTGGCGATCACATAACTGTTCAGGGAATTCTCGAAGGTCAGGTCCAAGCAGCGGGAAGATAGTCTGGGAGACGCCTCCAATGTGCAGTTCTCGTCCTGTTTCCGTGTGCATCGGGACATCTCTTCTGCCATGTGTCATGATCTGGGGTGCTTCCACATATGAGCATCGTCACTTACCGTTCGCCTGAGAACCATTCATGCCGTCCTTGAATCCGCTATAAGTCCCTCCTTCTTCCTCGACCCCATTCCTTCCAGCTCGAGGGTGATTTTTACGTCGAACCAAACGAAATCAACCATAGTATATAGAACTTCAGGAATATCCCCGCGTGAACCGCAGCCGACCTTGACCCTCGCCCTCTCCCCTTCACCTAGGAGAGTTCTCTTGTCGACATCAAGTACGAAAGCAAATTCTTTCAACATCTCTCTAATAGCATTTTCCTCCCAAAACCTGAACGGGAGTCCTTCTAAAACAAATCCAACCCTCGTAAGGGCAAACTCTTCACTCCGTCCTTTCCTCCTTCCTCCACCTCAGCATTCTAATGCCAAAGTTTTTGAAACGGATAACCTGGATCCTCAATAAGGAGTCCAGCGAAAACGGGTTCTTGAACTTGACGAGAAACCCATCGTCACCGTCTCTAATTGTCCAACGTGCCGTATCGAGGTCGTCGAATCTGCTCACGAGAGCATCTAATACCTCTTCTTTTGATGGACGGTCGTGTAATACCAATACCACTCCCCAGTTTTCTTCCAAATCCTTCTCCTTCTTTCTCATACTTGCGGTCATTGAAATCGCAGCGAGCTTTCCATGACGAGAAAGAGAGGCAGAGTTGGGAAGTAAGTTGAGGAAGCGGGTGGCAGCGAAAGGAGGTAGTTGGGTTTAGAATGAAGCTAAGAACTTGAAGCCTGGAAGATGGTGGTTGGTGAAGACGAAGGCATCAGAGAGATGCTTAGGGTGGTTGTGAGTTGGAAGCTAATAAGTTAACAGGCGAGAGAGAAGAGGAAGTGGAGTTTACAAAGGTAGCAGAGGGTGGTCGGCGGCGAGAGATGGCTGGAGTTTTGTGGATAGAGAAGGGTGAGATTTAGAGGAGAGAGAAGCTCCAGAATTCATGGCTTTTTTCCCCTAGGGATCATTCTCCACAATGGTGTTACTGCTGTCATTTTTAGAAAATAATCCAAGATTATATTCGATCTGATAAGTTTTCTTTTTTATAGTCTTGCTAAAATGTAGGATGTAATGATGTAAATGATCTGTTAATTCTGTTCAGTTGATCTTTGGATTTTTTTTCTTTTTTCTTTTTTCTGTTTTCAGGAGAGTAAAGATGAATTAAATTAATCCCCTGATTCAACCTCTCTTTTTTGTTGGTTGCATGTCTTATGGCATTCTTGTCGCAATTATCTTGTCTTGATCTTACATATTGGTGAGTACAAAAAGGGAAAGAAAAGAGAAGAATATGTATCCAAGACTGTAAAAGGAGACTTTAATTAGAATTGCTTTACGGTATCACGCTCTGTTTTGTACACAGAAACCATAAATACACTTTCTCATCTCCCAAAAACATAGGCTAACTGGCCTGCCTATAAATAAATAAGATTCAAAAAGAAAATTGTTGGTGCGTGAATTGTGCGAAGTTGCTTTCCTTGTTCTTTTTAAAATCTCAGGCTCGTTACTGAACTAATCAATCCTGAACAGAGCCTTGTTCTACGCCTTGGAATCCACCAAAAGCTAGAGAAGCACAGAGGTTGTGTGAACACTTTAAGCTTCAACGCACAGGGCGACATTATTGTTTCAGGTTCCGATGATAGAATGATAATGTTATGGGATTGGGATGCTGGGCTCATCAAATTAGAATTCCAATCTGGCCACTCTCGAAATGTTCTCCAAGCTAGGATGATGCCATATAGCAACAATAAAACAATTGTTATCTGTGCTGCAGATGGCGAGGTATCCGATATTTCCATCGCTCAGTAGTAAATATAGTTATATGTGAAAAAATATTTAAAAGTTTGGGGCCTGTCTGGTATGCAACAGCAGGAAATCCAACTTTGTTGCATTGCAGTATTTCTTGCAAATAAAAAGCCTCAAATCTTATGTTTGGGTGTTTTTGAAGTTTATTGTTGGATTTCCAACTGTAGACAACCTTACAAGAAACAAGAAGAAATGCAACTTTTGTTGGAGATTTGCTTAGGTGGCCTATGGTAAGCTTATGTGGCAACCCTAATAATTGTCATGATCCCATTTGACAAGGTGACAACATTTGTTGCAACCAAAATGCAAAAAAATGTTGCTTTCTGCAACTCCATTTCAAATTTTAACTTTAGTCCTTGCTTAACAAACATGGTGTGTGGAGTTTTTTGCGAGAAATGTTCCATGCTACTCTATTTACAAGCAACCAAACAATCTCTAAGGTTACTTTTTTGTCCGTCCTTAGGTCAGACATTCCCAGATACTAGAAGGTGGGCAAATAGCTATGGCATTGCTTGGTCAACATGAAGGCCATGCACACAAGATCGCAGTTGAACCTGGAAGCCCTCATATATTTTATAGCTGCGGCGAGGGTGGTGTTTTTCAGCATGTAAGTTATTGATATCTCTTCTCGAGTATCCGATACTGTTGAAACTCAACATGATCGTAACTCAAGCACTTTTTCTCAGAATCTTTAGAGTTAGATGGTTTGAAAAGAATTTTTGAGCAGCATGATCATTAGTCTTTTGTTTAGATATTTTGATAACCCTTTGATCAAAAGATTATGAATTTGATCTGACAAATGCATTACACCATTACACTTTCTTGAATACGAAGTCTTTGGCCGAGACCATTGAATCATATAAAGAAGTAAGCATGTCTCCTACCTAAGCAACACATATGCGTATAAGGACATGAGACACGATATGAGTCGGATTCATAGATTCACAGATTTTCAGATGTCTAAAGATGAGATTTGTTGAGATACCGTGATCTTTTCTTTGATTTAATTATTTACATAATAACGATCTAAGCTAAGAATACAAGTAATATGTGAGCGTTGATGCTTACACTGTTGATGTCTTAGCCGTTGATACATTTCTGTCATCTAGAATACAACATAAATTTTAGCATATGGCAAAAAAAAGGTTAACAAGCATTGCTGACAGTCCAAAATAATCTGATATCATAATGAATCTGATACACATACATATTCTTGATGACAAATCTACGCAACAGAGTCTCCTACCTTAGAAGGTGCAACTTCCAATGCGGATATGAGATGCATAGCATGTTTACTCTTTTGACCAAGATATGGACTTGCAAAACTTAGTTGACGTGTTCTGATTGACAAATAATTAGTAAGTTAAAATGAAAAGAAAATAACTAGTAAGTTCTTAGATTATATCTTTTATTATTTAGGACTTTCATAGATAGATTATTCTTGGCTTATCACCATTTCTGTATTAATTTATTAAAATTATATGACAGTTTGATTTGAGAACAAAACCCGCAACGATGCTCTTTGTCTGCAATTCCTTCAAAGATAAATCGGATTATATGCCAATCATCCACCTCTACTCAATTGCAATAGACCCGAGGAACCCTAATCTCTTTGCAATAGCCGGGTCGGATGAGTTTGCTCGGGTTTATGACATTCGAAAATATAAAGTGAATGGCTCATCCAAATTCAGTTATCCCACCAACTGCTTTTGCCCCAGTCATCTGATCGGCGATAAACAAGCAGGAATAACTGGCCTGGATTTTTCATACCAAAACGAGCTGCTTGTTTCCTACAACGACGAGCTAATCTATTTATTTTCAAAAGATCAAGGGCTTGGTCCAAACCCAGTTTGTAATCTCCCTGAAGATTTGAACAATAGGCCTGATCCTCGAGTATACAAGGGGCATCGCAATTGCGATACATTGAAGGGTCTTAGCTTTTTTGGTCCAAACCCAGTTTGTAATCTACCTGTTCTGTTCTTTTTTCCTGTTACTTTTGTACTGTTTACCTTGTAAATATTGTATCCCATATGCTACTGCTGCGTTAATCAATTGCATGTGTAGTCATTTCAAAAGACATCATCATAGCATCATCATATTTGTATACCATTTCAACCCTGCTGTATATAATCCATGCAGAATTAATAATTAAATAAAAATATAAATAATCAAGGCATTTTATTTCTCTCGGGGATTTTTTTTGCTCATACCATGAATGCTATTAAATTTGATCACTTTTAAATCACATTTTCTATTTTTAGTTAGTTTAAGTTGCTTTCATTTAGCCAATTGAAACCTCTTGCACTCAACGAAAAGGGAAATATTTTTGAGGGAAGAGAAAGAATCAGCACCCTTTCTTGGAGTGTGAATAGTGCATATATAGATGACTAAACAACAATAAGCCTTTATCCTAAACTTTTGGTATCGGGCACAGGTTGTAGACAAGTTACCTGCAGCTGGCACAGGATAATAAGTGAAAAACAACAGGATAATAAGTGTTCGAGCGTGTCGGGCATGTTATCAGACAGAGTGAGAGAGTGTCCGATATATGTTGGATACGGACACGCCGATCAAAAACAGAAGTACCCATGAATCCTAACAGCAAGTCAGTAACCGTTCCTAACTTTTTGAAAACTTATAGTTTGGCAGTCGTGCTCAAGGTCGGTTCGTTCATTTCAAAAATACCCTTGGAATCAAAGTTGGGCTCTTGCTTTGCTGGAGGCCCAAGAACAAATCAATACGAAGAGCACAATTAACCTCCGCAAACGTATTAAATGGGCAACCGCTACATTCTCACATTTTCCCACTTTCGTTCCCAAGATATTTTTTCATTTTCTTGCGAGCTCGAAAATTCTTCTCATTTCTCCTCTTTTTCTTCCTCTTCATTGAATCGCCATGGAATCGATCGCGATTTCTTCAGCGATCCCTTCTCCTCTCTCTATTTTCTCCCCCAAACGATCCTTCGTCTCGAAGCGCCCTCTTATCATCCCAATCTCCTCCAAAAGTAATCCCCCCTCTCTCTTACACACACTCTCTCTTCGTTATGTTTTGATCGCAAGCGAGCCCTAATTCCTCTTCCTCTTTCTTGCTGCAGATAAAGAGAATGGATCGGATCTCGGATCCGACTCCGACAACACCAGCCTCGTCCCCTTCTTCAGAAACCCTAGACCCCTTACCCCTCTCTCCAACGTATGAACACAAACCCTCTCCAAACCCTGATTTTGTCCTTGATTTGTAATCATGGTAACTTATTGTTTGTTTTCGATGTTTGCAGGACTCGGCGATGGGGCTGGTGCTGAGCGCAGCGGTTGGGCGAGGTTGGACCACGGGTTCGGGGATGGAAGGCCCGCCCGAACCCGAACCAGATAGCAGCAATCGACCCGTTTCGACCTTTCCTTGGTCTCTGTTCACTAAATCGCCTCGGCGTCGGATGCGCGTGGCGTTCACGTGCAACGTTTGCGGCCAGCGCACCACCCGCGCGATCAATCCCCATGCGTACACCGACGGCACTGTTTTTGTTCAGGTATGGCAAAAAAGTTTGTGTTTTGATTGTATTTGCTTTAGAAAAGTTCGATTTTTTAGGGTTTTGATTTGCGGCTTTTTGGATAGTGTTGTGGATGCAATATTTTCCATAAGCTGGTGGATAATTTGAATCTGTTCCATGAGATGAAGTGCTATGTGAACCCGAGCTTCCTGTACAAAGGGGATGTGCGGTTTAACTTTCTCGATGGAGACGACGATGATGGTGGGAACATATTTCCCATCTTGTGAATGAGGCATGGAGAGGGAATTGGTTAGTTGATCTGTCTATATATGTATATGATAGCACTAAATATATTGCTGTTGTTTACTTTTGATATTTCATGATTTTACTTGTGTAAATATGTGTTAACTTGTTCTGTTTGTTGCTTGTTTTACTCTCATAATATCTAATAATATGCAATAAAGTGATATAACAGCTGCATGTACCTATTTATGTTAGTTGTGTGAACTTATTTTGTTACTTGCATGCATGATCATTGACACTTCATCCATTATGATTGGATGCCACTGCAAATTTATCTGAGTTATGAGTTAAGAGTGTCTGAGTAATGAAATTTGTGTGTTTTGGAAATACATTTGATCAACTATAAGATTCGTTTTGGATTTATTTTAAAGCAAGCTTCTTTGTGGAAACAAGTCTTGTAATATATAACCTCCCTAGGGTAGAAGATTATAATTGGCAGGAAACAACTTCAGGCAATTGTTATAGATAATCTTTGTAAGTTGCTTATGATTTGTTGTTAGATAGTGGAAAGTGTTAGCTATGTATTTGATGCATTGTATTATTTGTATTAAGAGAAAGGTTGGCATCAAGACTTGGAGATCAGTATACATCATGTTCTCTTGAACTCAAACCTTAAAATGCTATTTTCTATAGGTGACTTGATTAAGCTTGAAACCTGAACCTATATAGTCAAGTGGAATGGGTAGGGTTACAACAACAATAGCAAACCTTTATAAGAAATTTTATGGGCCGACTATATGTATCTGTTTCTTCCATTTTGCTATTTTAAGCATCATCTCCTTGGTTAAATCGGTAACTTATGTATCTTTTAAACTTGTTTTATCCATGTTCGTTCAGGTCTATGTCCAGTCCTTACACTTTTCTTAACTGGAGTTTGTATTGGTCCCATTGCATATGTCCAAACCATCTAAAAACCAGAGTATTTAACATTTAGTCCGTTGTGGTACATAGCATTGTATAACCCCTCCCTTTATATTTTAGTATGATTGTCTTAGATGATCATAAAATAGGCTTAGTTTTTTGGCCCAAATCTTGTATTATGTTAATATATTCAGGGATGGGTGTTATGATTAGATATACTACAAATCTTGTTAGTCTAGATTTCAACCATGGTGTGTATGTGTTTGCAGTTTATAGTTCTAGATCACCCTTAAATATAATGTGTTCAACATATTGTCCTACGCTAGGAAATACCTAAAATCCATAGTTCTTGTTCAGCTGTTCTAGAGCACAGCTCAAAGTTTCCTTTAAAGAGGCCTTGAAGTTTGGGGTTTTTGCTAGTTACTGGATAAATTTTCTCCATTGGGACTCTGAATATATTTTTGAGTTGAGTCTGTAATTCAAAATCATCTTAGCAGCTCAAAGGTTTAACGCTTTAACATCCTTCTACGCTAGGAAAACTTGAAGCATCATTTACCTTTTTATTTTATTTTATTACATCCTCTAGATTGACTTAACTACTAATATATCTATTATAATTGTCTCCATCACGATTTGTTAAGACCTACATAGCTTCATCAAGCACAATTGTATTCCTGATAATTTGTATGTGACACCCACTTTGAATTTCCTAAAGGGTGCACTGATTATAATCCTACCCACACTTGTTTGTTTCTTGTGATCGTTTTAGTTACACTTGTTTTGTCGAACACTTTATTCGTAATACTTGAGGAGTTAGTGTTCTATCCTGAAAAACCAAAGCTGGTAATTTCTTAGTTCCCTGCTGTTCAAATTAGTGGATACAACGGGATTTACAAAGAGATGGACCTAAACTGGTAGGAGGGTTGAGATCTCTTGCCCCTCCCCCTCCTAAAAGATTAAGGAAAAACTTGTTAAAAATATGTGAATTTTCTCCGGCTGTTTGGTAATTCTTGCACAATATGCTAGTCCACTCCAAATATACGTGAAAAAATAGTTGAGGGTAATTTAGTGTAATTTACCCTCTCCTTATATGCGAGTCAATCTGTAATTTTGATGGCCTCCCATGTCTTCTTTCCCAATGACAACGATCACTACACTGTCAACACCTTGTAAACCTTGACTCCCTTCTCCTTCTTGATTTTCCAACTAATATCCATGAAAGATGTCCCTTGAGCACTCAATATTATTTCATGCTGACCATCATCACAATGCGATAAGCATAACACATGATTCATTATAAAACTACTGAGTCTGCTGCCTAATTTGGTCATTCATATCCTTTGAAAAAGAGTAGCATATGGTATGGCACAACATATTCTTTTTTCAATGTTTTCATTCTTATGAACTGAAACTGTCCGTCACCTGTATTGTGTAATTCTCATACTTGTCAAGAGTAATACTGCCATATGATATTAGTTACATCCTCATATTAAACATTCATATTGTCCATTGTTAGGCTCATTGCAATAATTCCTATCATAACATTTTTGCATCATCTTTAATAGAAATACTAGGGATAAAAATAATGAACATATAGTTTAAACTTTTAAAACATAGAACTCATCCAAGTTTTCTTTTTTTAACTACACTAAAAATTGACCTCACGCATAACGTGTGGGATCAAACACGATTCGAAATATTTTTGGATAAATTGAAAAAGTGAATAGAAAAGCAATATTCATTCATTTTCTCAAGAAGAAATTAGTGTCGTTTTAAGGTTTTTACTGATAATGAAATAAAAAAACTTTTGGTTCTAAAAATCCATATTATGATTTTTTTGAAAGTATCCAATAAAATTATAAACAATGATAATTATTTAAATAATAAAATTTGAGCATCAACTTTAAAGGAATTATAGTTTCTATAAGATTTAAAGAATGGATTATTTAGTAAACATATTTTATTCTATCATGCTTTATTTTTTTTCAATTTTTTCTTGTATTAAGATAAAAAATATTATTGACTCTCTTGGAAAAAATACAAAAAATTTCTTTCTAAATCAATGGCAAATTATTGCTAGACATAGGATAAATGATAAATTAAAAAAATAAAAATATTAGCGAAGAACAAAAAAGTAAAAAATGAAAACCTAATAATTAAGAAAAACGATAAAATGTCAATTTCTTTTTGGCCTTTTATGAATATGCCGAGGGATAGGCAAATCAATATATAAAAATCTTTTGGTTTTTTTGAACATAAATACCATATACTTTGTGATTTTTGTATGGAAATTAAATCGAAAATATTTTTCAAAGATTAAAAAAGAAAATAAGAAAAAAATTACTTGTTTATTTGTAATTTCAATTTTTGGCATGAAAATTAAATCAAAAACTATCCTCAAAGAGTAAAAAGAAAAATAAGGAAAAATTACATGTTTATTTTTAGTTAAGGCTAACTCTTTGGGAAAAGCTTTGTAGCAAAAAATAAAATAAAAAACAAACAATTAAAAAAATAACCCACAAATAATATTTTTGTTGTTGGGTCGTGAATGAGCCAATAGCAGGGGACATGCATTCATTTTGAATAAATCTAAGGACAAAAAGGGAAAGATGAAAAATAGTACTTTTAAGAGAATATTCCCTAGATAATCCAACTTTGTATTATATATATGATTGTGTTTCTACAATGCGAGCTACATTAGTACTAGTTTCTAAGCATGTCTTTGCTTGTGTTTGTCTTAAAGCTAAGCTTAGTATATATTAAGTGGATTTGATGCACTATTGTTAGACACAATAGAGTTTATTAGTAGTCCGATGCTAGTTTAGGTATCGTTTACAAGTTGGATGGTAAGGCATGGTTTGGTGTTTTGCAAAACATGATCAACTAATTGCCACTTTTGGAAAAATGATGAAGAGCAGGCTAACTAAAGAAGACTTGTGTATACTGCAAGGGAACTACTCTATTAGTTTACAATAAAAAAGCGCCCTATTAATATTTCATCACTTGAGGTATTGCTGGTCACATTATCGCTATTTTTTCTTCTTTCTTTTAAGTGATTTAAACAGAAAAAACTAAGGATATGTAAATATAATATATGAGGCAACATTTATAATTATGTGACTCATCATTTTGCTATGATAAAAGTTGATTGCTACATATTGGTGTAAGCAGATGTGTCGTCTTATTGGTAACGTCCAGGATATTGTTTTAGTTTGCTTTTTAGCAGATGAAGTGTCAAGATTCATGGTAGACTAGGATTGGAAATGATAAAACTGAAATAGATGAATTTGCTGGATTATAAAGTGGTAAAACCGCTTTCAATGTTGTGGAAACCGTAAAGCGTAAAACGTAGAAAAGCGGAAGATCATATCTTAGGCTTTAGCTGACTTTTTCGGGGCTTTAGCTTCAAAAAGCATCAAGATATTTTTAAATAATAAATAAAATAATACGATGGAAAAGCTGGATATAAAATTTTATATACAAAAAATATAAAAACAAGAGATATTTTTCTTTTTTGTATTCTGTGAATTTTATATCAATAATAGAAATATAATGAATAATGTTAATATAACATTAATAAATGTTATAATCTAAGGTCTAAAATATAATTTATACCTTAATGGCAACATTGAAGTTCAATTCTTGTATTATTAAGTATTAACTATTATAATTGAAAATGTTAATAGAATAAGGGTTTTATCCGTTCAGAAGGAGCGACGATGTCCTTCCCACCGCTCATGGAGCGGTGGGGAAGAAAGGGATGGGCCCCCCTTTTAATTCTTTTTTTTAATTAAAGGGCTTTGAGTGTGCTAGTAGTTTTTAATTAAAAAAGGAATAAATGTTAGGCTCCTTTTAAATACATTTTTTAATTATAATGGTGGGACCTTCCATAGTTTCACACCGCTTCTTCCGAACATCTCAAAATATGGTTTGGTTTCACAATCATGGTTTCACACCGTTCACCCGAACTGGTCCATAAGCGGGTTTAGCGAGCTTTCAAGTGCATAAAGCGGTCCAAATGGGTTCGGCTTACTAAAGCAGCACCGACGCTTTATACTATTATTTTATGCAAGAGCGAAGCATTTCTTGACCATTTCTGCTAAAGCGGAGCTTTATAGGGTTATTTGCAACGGCGACCGCTTTTAATTGCTTGTTCATGATAGCTAAGAAGGTAACCCAGGAGGGTGGATATATTTGTAAATTGTTGGTGTTGACAGTGATGTAGATATGTACAGGACTAGCCGAGTCATGCAAAACCTATTCCATGGAAATCATATTGTCCATGTGAGGTTTTTCTTTCTACAAGTTTCTACAAGTTTCCATATTGACATTCTAGGATACTTATTAGCGGATTATTTTCGACTATACAAATTTCATATTATGATAGAATTCCTTGGAATTAGTTCTTATTTTCAAGTCTTCTGATGGAAAGAAATGGTGGCAATTGAGATCTTTGTTAAGAACTTGAGATCTTCGCATATACTGATTCACTTTCAATCTAGAATGCCACCACTTTAGAAGTGCAGGCTGTAATTTTTTTAAGGTTTGGTAGTTGAATCCTACGAACCATTGTGTTTTTATGTTATGGAAAATTCCTTGGGATTGGTCCAGGTTCAGATAGATCCTTTTAGCTTGTGTGTGTTATATATATATTTTTCATTCTTACCTGTATGAACTATGCAGATTATTGATATAATATAACAAAATGCTAATTTAGTCTAATAAAAAGTTGCCTCAAAAGAACCGAATTTGATATAATTCTTGGAAAGTTGAGACCATGCAGCAAGTGTTGTGGAAACTCACTTACAAGACAGCACTAACACATCTATTTGCTCCCTTTGTCCGTGTCCGACACTTATTGGGCTTCTACACACTGCAGGGGGGTTCGGAAAGATAAATTTGTTGAATAGATATTCTACAAACTTTGATATCTTCAGTCTAAGAATATTAGAAATATGAAATGTCTCTCATGGCATACCAGAGCTAGGAGTAAATGTCTAAATTGACGCTAACGATGAAATCGGGGCTATAAAAGCCAGTCCCAATAAAAAAAGGTTAATATCTTGTTTGTTTTAATTTAATTGATTTATTATCGTGTGTTTTATTTTTAGTTTTATATTTTGGTTTAGAGAACCAATGGTTATGGATGGAAGCTATAACTTATTTTTATTGCACTTTTAAAGTTATATTGTTCATGTTTCTTCTCATAATTTATTATATTTTGCATAATATATAGTTAAATACAAGGAACTCGGTTTCAGATTCGGTTTCGGTTTCCCAAAATTTTATTAGTTTCGATGGGTTTCGGTTAGTTTTACTTATCTCGGTTTAGGTTTCAGTTATGACGGTAATACACACATACATGTAGATATATTAAATTTATGGTTGTATATCACAAGACAATAATCTTAGTGTCAAAAAATCCAACCAAGATAAGACCCAATGCAAAATACATTGGAAAGTTTACTTAGATAAGTATTAATAAATGATTTGGGTCCACTTTTGTGGCCTTCTTAGAATGAAAATAACCTGGCCAGCTGTACGACAAATGAAAACTATAGTCTCAATCGTCTTTGGCAGGCAAATAGCGACTACTCACTACGAAAACACCTCAGATCAATGATGAGGCCTATAGTGATCATGATAATAGCAAAAACGGCAAAAAATTTAGTCATTTCAAGTTTCGGCCGAAACCTGATTGTATGGTTGTTTTCGTATAGGTTTCCACTGAAACCTATACAAAACGATCACGTATCGGTGGTTTCTGATGAAACCTCGAACCTTGGTTAAATATATAGATAAATAATAGGCTTATTTAACGGAACCCCCCGAAGTTTGGGGTAATATCTAGAAACCCATTGTAATCATGCCGTTAGACGAAAACACCCTAAAGTTGACAATCGTTACCCTATTGCCCTGTGCCGTTAAATTTCACGCGAAATGACCGAGATACCCTTCTCTCTCTTAAATTACAACAAATATTTCTTATAATTATTTCATTCTCCTCTTTACATTTCTCTGCTTCCATTTCCACAACTCAGACCACGTGCTCAGCGCCGTTGCCGTCAGCGATCACGTGCTCCTCTACTCTAGCCCTATCCGCCCCTTCTCCATCTCCTTTGAGCTCCTCTATCTTAATGTCAGTCCGCTGGCTCGCCGCCATCGACCTCGATACCCTCCAATCCCTCGCCTTCCAATTCCACGGCTCAGCCCTTACGTCTCTACTCCCCAGCGCTCTCCTTTTTCCATAGCCTCACCCACGACTGCCATCTCCCCCGTTCCGTCGATGTCCTAGGGTTTCCTCTCGTAGAAATGAAGATGTTGATGGCTATGGAGGTGATGGGCCATTGGTTAGGATGAAGATGATGATAAAGAATAAGCAGCTGATGATAAATGTTGTAATTGCTTCTGTTGATTTGGTTGGGGTTGGGATTTATGTTGCTTATAAATTTAGGGATGCAGGAGCAGCCTGCAACGGAGAACATTATACTTTGAGTTTTGGTTTGGAAAACAATGGAGAACAATTATAATTTGAGTTTTAGTTTAAGCTTTAATATGTTTGGATAGATGTTTCTATGTGAAAGTAATTAAGTTTTTTTGTGACAAATATATGTTGATGCATGATGGTGCTTAGAAGGATTTTGTGTAAATGTTTGAATGATAGTGTTTGGAATATCTTTGCTCAATTAACTAAACGATGGTGTTTGGAAGGTGTTTGTGTAAATACCCGAATAATTGTATTTGAAATATCTTTGTGCAACTGTTTGAATATTTATGCTTGTAAGATATTTGTATAAATGTCTAAATGACCGTGTTTTGAAGATTTTTGTCCAATTTCTTGAAAGATGGTGTTTTGAAGGTGTTTGCGTAAGTACCCAATTTCATTGTGTATGCACACGGCATCAGTATTTCATTGGAATAAGATTTTTGCGTAAATGTCAATTTAAAAAATTTGTCATGAACAACACCGGTATATATTAAATAGAATGTTTGTGTAATTGCCCGAATGAAACCAACAAACAATAAACATAAAACTTGCTCTTAGTCAATGCCTAATCGCTAGCATTGAAATTTGACACACGCGACTTAAAAAAAACGGAATTGAACATGTAAATATAATTTGACATGCACAAACATAAAATTTAGATTTTCCTAGTCCAACAGGTTGAAATGAAACTTAAGCAAATCGAAACAAAACAGAAAAATACATTGAAGCTTCACACATCTGTTAAATACAATAATTTGCACTCAACCACATATCCAAATCAACCGTAACATCTGAAATTTCTTCAGTTTCATCATTATTTTTATTTTCAGCTGCCTCTCTATTCATTATTGGTTGTGTATCATAAAGCTCTTTTAGCAGCAGATAGTTCATGCATATTTATAATGTATCAAATTCATGTATTCATGTGCGATCTTTTAGTAGAAGATGGTCCATCAAATTTGCCCACTAAACCCATGACTGAAACAGAGCCAATCTTTTCATTCATTTATCCATTCTATCAAACACATTGCGGGCATTACTCACCTCAAGAGCTCGCTTGTTCTTCTTGAGCTTTTATTTAGGGAGAGTGACGAAGACGGCTTTTCTTTAGGGAGAGTGACGAAGACGGGGACGAATCCCCCACCAAAGCTTCACCAATATCCCAACAAGTCCAGCGGCGGCGAAGGAGGCGGCAAGGGTTTTCCTCTTCAGTTTTCCGTTCAAATTGACGGCGTCGTTGGGGAGAGTGACGAAGACGGGGACAGAGTTGTTGATTGAGGAGAAGGAAGCAGATTGATGAAGAATGTCTCTGTGTTCTTCTCGTTGGTGGTAGTGGTTGTTGTTGAGGGATCCATTGAATTTGGAGAAGTAGAGGCAGGAGATGGGGATATGGCGGTGAGAGGAGAGGGGGAGGGAGGAGGTGGCGATGGCTGAAGAGGTGGGGGTGATGAGGGCGATTGCTGATGCGAGGCCATGAGAGATGAGGAAAAGAGAGAGATGCAACTGTTCTAAGAAAGAATGGTAAAATAGGGATTTAAAAAAATTTAATTGGTCACGTGAGTCATGGTCACCAATAAGTGGGATTTAACTGCCCAGGGGGTTCTCGGTAACGATTGTCAACTTTAGGTGGGTTTCGACTAACGGCAGGACTACAATGGGTTTCTGGATATTACCCCAAATTTCGAGGGGTTTCGGTGAATTATGCCTAAATAATAGGGCGTAATTTTGTGTCCTTTTAACAAATTTATTGTGTCCATACTTCATAGCTCACTTAGCATCATGCTTAGACATGCTATATGGCCCATTCAATTCAATGGATAGTCTTACATGTGACTTTCAGTTTTTTCGATGTCCATTTGGCATTTTGTCTGATTTTCTTTTATAAATTGGAGCTTGGAGCGACATGGACCATCAATTTATATTTGGATTTATTCTCAAGTTAGATCCAATATATAATATATAATCTCCCTCGATGTAACTTAGCTTTTAACATCGGTAATTCGGTATTATTTGAGAATAATGCCGATGATTTCTTCCGGTATTTAATACTGACTAACTTAGGAGTTATAATGGTTATATATGACGTTATTAGGGACATAAAAGATAAGGTTTTATGACTGTAGAGCTTGTGGAGGGATTATTTGTAACTAGAAACTTTGAGGTGCTTTAGAATCCAATTTGTATAGAAGTAGATGAATAGGATGCATATATTGGAACATTAGCAAGACTACAACACTGATAGCTTTGAGATGTTTTTGTTTTGTTAATTTTCATTACCTAGGATTATCGTCAAGCATAAATGGTTGTTTGCAAAGTTCTTCACACTTTCACAGTACCTCTAGATTCTGCTATTGACTTGGGTTTGTTGCTTATGAACTGCAATATCAGTTAAATCTCCATAATCTTGGGGAAAATATTACGGCATTACCAACAAAAATGTTGTATCCTATATTTTTTTGCTGGCGACATGAATCCTTTTCTCCTCATCCATTATAGTTGAAAATAAGCTTTTCAATGAAGTGGTGTTCATTCAGCTACCGAAATTTCAACAAATAAGCAGCAATAGCTACTAATAGTAGTGTTAACGAAAATGTTAGATTTGATTTTTTGTGTTGAATGAATTTGAAACTTTTTGGACATTTGAACTTAGGCATGCAAGATGGATGTGCAGCAATATGAGAATGGAAAGCTAAGCTAAAGGTTTGTTTATCGTTATTTAGTGTCCTTGGCTCCTTGCTTATGCCCTAACTGTTGAAGATTACATGTTCTTTACTTCAGTGTTAAGCATGCTTTTCCTTTACCCACAGTTTTCCAATCGTGTTGGTTTAGTTTGAAGTGAATATTGTTGGAGCATGAGTATGTTATTTTTCCTCATTTTACCTGCCTTTTGTGTTTCAAGTAATGAAGTAGTCTTATATTCCGGTGAGTTGCTTTCGGTTGCCTGCAATTTCGAGCTGTATTTTGATAGTGATCAGGCTTGGGGGTATCCGAAGATCAATCACACCTGTTTTTAGCCTGTAAGATCTATCATGCCTGAAACTCTATCGGATGATATCAGCCTTTATGTTCTTATGGAGTTTGCATACTTACCGTACTTTGTCGTTTCCTAGATCCATCTGCGGTGTTGTGTTGCATGGTACTTGAGCCGATTTCTTCATCTTCTAGTTCAATGTTCCAAATCTGCATCATGCAAAGATATTCCCGTTGTGTAATTAGTGTGTTTCAGTGCGTATTTTTTATGGACCTATTATCAATCCACATACAGTATCTGCTTAGGTCCGTTTAACTCCTGCAATTTTTTGTGTGATGTAGGGTATGTATTGTTTTGTAGCCATTGCTCTTTTTGTTGCTCGGCAGTCCGCAAATAAACTCTATTACCACTTCTCATGCGGAAACAGTTTTATCAAGACCCTCCATTTTGCAGGGCTCAGATCATCCCGTTAGATTTTGTCCGATAATATTTGTGCTGTGTGATAAAGTAGGATATCGCCTTTTCGTGGTACTGCAGTGCTACTAATGCTAGATGCCAAAAGTATAGGAAGTCGGAGTTTGTGCTGCATCGAAATATAACATGACGACTCTCGCAGCTCAGGCTACCATAGAGTCCTGATCCACATCTAGAGCATTCAGAGGCAAATTGGTTGCATCAAGGTTTAGCTGGTTTGGTGTACAAGAAGGAGAATTTTTTAAGTGTATTACATCCGGGCAGAAGGGAGCAAGAGATGGAGAATTTTGGGCACCCTTCGTGCAACTTGGTGAGGTTTATGTTCTTATTTCTTTCTTTTTCATGATCGGTTATATACGGCCAAAATGAAGAAGTTATAAATTAGTCAAAATTTAGCATGCATGTGGAGTATAAATCAACCCCTCCCGTCCCCCCACCCAAAAAAAACAAAAAGTACCCCACAATTTTCGACCTAGTACTCGGTAGATATCATCTAAGTAACCCCCATCCTCTGTTGCACATTCATTTCCCAAATCTACCATACAAAAACCCTGAAGGCGCACACAATTTATCCTTTCGCACTTGTATAATTTTCTTTCCGAATCTTATTGACACAAAAGAAGAGAAAGGACCAAAAATGGCCAGCCTCATCTCACCGCCCCTTCCTTCACCGGCCTCAAGGCTTCCACTATCCGAACCACCGCCGTCACCCCCACCACAAAAACAAGAATGACATTCTCCATAAAATCCTTGCTAGAAGATGATGTCGCCACCACCACAGCTTTTGCTGCTCGTGAGCAATGCGCTAGCGGTCGATGTTTTGCTCAGAGGTGACTATGGATCTCTCACATTTGTCCACGAAATGTTGCCATTCAAGAACAATGCGGGTTTCCCACAGAATAATGTGTTGATTTGACGAGGATGTGTGTGTATTATCCATTTGAATGTGGTAGATGGGTTGTAATCATTCACGATCCTGGGCTTCCCATCTTCTGGCGGAATGCTATACTGATAAAATCGAACCACATCATAACATAGAACTAATCGTCCTTATGTATGTATCATATTATAAATCGTATCAATGCAATTCTATATAGATGAAATCCATTCAACGGTTATGGATTGGATGGAGCCGGCCATTGGGGTTTTGTGGAGCACTAAAAGGGTATAGATCTTTAAATTGAAGCTGTCAATTTAATTTCAGACAAGCGGCAAAAGAAGAATTTTCTTAATTTTGGGAAAATTAAATTATAAAAACCATAAATAACTTTCCAAATCATCCCAAATCTTTACTAGTAATAAATTGTTAACAATTAAAATAAAAGGCACTTATATATTTAAATAATAGAACCAACAATTTTTTATATATATATTCTCCTATTAATTTAGTTATCGTGCATTGCAGTGCCAAAAGTCTAGTTATTTTACTGCCAAAGGGAGAAGTTTTTAAATTAAAATTTTCAATTGATTTTAAAACTGATCCAGGCATAAAAATTCTTATAGTTTTGAGAAAAATACATTTAAATATCATAACCAACTTTTTAAATGATATCATATATTTTAAAATAATAAATTTAGAAGAAATTAAATTAATAAATAATAGCATTTTTAGATAACGGGAGTTTAACAAATATCTTTATGTTTTCATGTCATCATTTTTGATTGCATGCAACACCCATGGGATCCCCCATTCCGAAAGGTAACAGGGCTGGCCGTTAGCAAGGTGCTGTAAGGTGTTAGTTGAATCAACCAAGTACGAGTTGGAGTTCTTTCTCAATGTGGTTTTCTTAGCTCAAAATGCTTAACCCCCCCCCCCCCCCCCCCCCAATTGTTCAAGGAGCAAAATACAAGAATCACAACCAACATGCTCCTTCCCGGTGTTACTAGAAAATTAAGTATTAACGCATTTTCAGTCGAATAAATTCTCTCGATGCAAATGAGAGTTTACAAGTAACGGTTCATTTTGTTGTTATCAGAGATAATATTTGTTTTGCAACTTCATGCAGATCAATTAGTACAATTGAAACATCTTTTGCTTGGTTGAAACATGGTTGTAATTATATGCTCTTACAATTTAGTTAGATATAAAGCATTAAAACCACTTATTCTTTCATATTTTGCATTTCAACTTTGTAGTTGGAAAGTTACTAGAGATTTTCTAATTCAAATTGTTGTTTTTACTTTTTAAGGCAACAATTATTTCAAATCGAACATATGCTTTCAGATCAATCAACAAAACTTGACTTATTAAGATAGAAATCATATAATGTTTCAATAATAGTTTTCTCCTGTCCATATTTTGCATTTGGCGCATATAAATTATATACGTTTTCTTATGTGATGAGATTGGAATCGATCACAGCATGTTGCTTTTCACTGTTTACATCGACAAAGTTGGCTTTGCGTTATCCTCCATTTCATTCTTGGTTTTATCAGTCCTTAGAGTTGATCATAGTTTTCTAATGTCTTTAGGAATTTGTAGGATGCTGATCTGTTTTGTAGGATTATGACTGGAACTTCTTTTGTCATAGTTTTATCAACTAGAAATTTAGCATTTATAAAGAGATAGTTGATGTCAAGTCGATAACGGATTGTAAAGGTTTATTAAATCTTTCTTGAAATTTTGTTTCATGGCAGATCCCATTTTAATAGGGAAACAAAGAAGAAGCTTGGATGACGACAATGACAACAATATCGACGTGGTTAATAACATACACTAATGAATGTGAAGGTAGGGGCTAATTTTTTTGGTCGAACCGTGAGAGGGTGAGCTATTCTCTATCATTATTAATTAATTTACTATTTCTAATTTAAATCTTCATTAATTCTAATAAAAAAATCTCAACACCTTGTACATCACAACCACGTATAATCTCCATTTCTACTATATAATCACCATCTCATTCTCATCATTATCACCATCACAATCATTTCATTACCTTCTCTTTAAACGTCGTCACCCACCACTACTATTACAACAATGTGCATGCCAACTGATAATTAATGATTATTAATTAAAAGTAGCTGCTTGTATTAAGTCAAAGCGCGCCTAGGGTTGATGTTGATTCCGGTCCCTTATAAGATGGTTTGAATCTTCTCTCTTTCAATATAACAATTGTTCTTACAATTTTCTTTCTCTGTTAGTTTTGTTCTCAGTATCGGTGTGAGACGACTTGTGTAGGTCGGGGGAATGTAGTACCATTGGAAACCTGCATAAAAAGGAGCCTTCATTCCCATTCAGGGTTGTCCAATCTTATTACCAGTTTTATTTAATCATTTAAACAGATTTATTTATTTATTTTAGTGCATAATTTCTAACAGTGTAAGAACGTAATTATATGCATCGAGCTAATTGCGTTTTCTATACTGTTTCGTTATATAAATTAACTGTTAATTGCCTCCTTATACTAATCAATCAACAAAATTTAACATATTGTTCGTTGTTAATATTCTAATCATATTATTTCATTGATTCTAATAATTACTAAATTGCTTTAGATGACACCCAAGAACGACTCCTGTACCATGAAGCCTGAAAAATTTAACGGCACTAATAATTTCAAAACCTGGCAACTCCAAGTTGAATATTGGTTAACAATTATAAGATGGTTTGAATATTTTCTCCTTCAATATAACAATTGTTCTTACAGTTTTCTTTATTTCTTTGTTTTGTTCTCAGTATCGGTGTGAGACGACTTGTGTAGGTCGAGGGAACGTAGTACCGTTGAAAACCTACATAAAAAGGAGCCTTCATTCCCATTCAGGTTTGTCCAATTTTATTACCAATTTATTTATGTTAGTTATATGTATGCCCTAGAGTCCATTACTGTACATACGATGTATATTGTAGTGGATACTTGGACATATATATGGAGGACTTTCTTGCTCGACATGATAGTATGCTATATGGTTGCTCTTTATCTTAACATGTACGCCGATTGTCTCTATGTTACATGTTGGTAAAGCCCTTAGGATGTGTACTTGACTATCAGGATTATGATGCAGATCATACTAGTGGGGACAGTGTAGTCGCTAAGTACATCCTTCAAATGTTTCTAGTCGTGAGTGTATCGAGACAGGATATCGATATACCAGAGTAGACTAGCGTATAGCTTCTCGACCTATGTAGATGGGCGATGGATGATCCCATATTCATTGGTGTTTGACATCAGAGACAGTATACGGGTGCTCAGTGGAGACTGAGTACACTGAACGGACTCGCCGAGAACTCCCAGATGGTATTATACCTAACGTCAGATGGCAGTTCTCTGGTGACAGTGGTACATGTTAGTCTGTAGACCCGAGATCGTCATAGAGTCTTGTGTGATTCCCACTGTGCTTTGATTTCCACCTTACCACATTCAAGAGAACGTGCAAAACGGTGGCTTTTGGGTACAGTCCCGAGTCACATAGAGGCAATGAGCGATAGGAGGGGTTTCGTCTCTCCCGGTATTGGGAGTTGATGTTGCGCTGTGCTCGATTGGCTATAACAGGAAGTCCTTGGCCAAGGCTGCTTCAGAGATATACTGGTAAGTGTTATCAGTAGTTTCTCGACCCATTATGAGCCTTATATCGACACGACTTATCAAGTTACTGGGGTCTGATGTTTACCACCCCTAGACGAGATATGCGACATATCAGACGAAGAGATCGGACTGTACGGTAGTATTACTGATTGGATTCGCAGGAGTGTGAGCAGGATTGCTTGTTGATCTTCTGATCGCTCAATATCCGGGTGGCCGTTACGTTTAGCAGACCGCTTGCAGCTTGTGGGTGTTTGATATGATCATCACCTACTGCTGGCATATTGACGAGTCTTTAGAGTCTTACACAGAGATTTCCTGGCTCAAGCGAAACGGAGTAGGAGCACATATGTGATATGTGCGGGACCAAGATTGATACGATATGAGATACCGTATTCTATTCTCGCGATTTGTGACATCGGTCGGTTATATGTGATATAGCCGGGTTATCGGATCAAGTGTTGATTCGATAAGTTGTTACATATGATATTAGTCGGTTATATATATTATAGCTGGATTATTAAATCAAGAGTTGATTTGATAATCTAATGTATAATTATATATTACATAAACTAGTATTAGCTCGCTTATGATTCTTTTCTCACTTGGTTTGTGCACATTGTATATATGTGATATATACAAGTATACATTATTTTGTGTCATGCTTGATGATACATGCAAGATGGGTGTATGAGACTTAAACCATGCTAGGGTTAAGTTAGGGTTTTATTTATTTCTTAAGTTATGACAAAAGAGAGAAGACTTGGTCAATATTGTCAAGCTTGGATGAAGCTTATAGAAATATTGACAAAGTCCACTCTTTTGTCTAGCTTAGGATATTTTGTTAACCCAACCCTTAACCTTATCCCTTGGTTTATTCTCTACATGAGTTAGGCATGAGGGCTTAACTCACCATGGTTGCAATAATTCATTCTCATTTGGTGAGTTCATTCTTCTTCTTCCTCCTAAAAACCTTTCTAACTTCCATGGAGATATGAGATAAAATGTGAGAAAATCAATTCTAAAGTGAGCCCACTTCCTACATCATCATTCTCTACTACTTTCCATTTAGTATAGGGTGTTTGCTTCACTAATTCCATGATTAGTGAAGAGATAGTTTGGGTTAGTGTCTCCTTGACGTAGATCATCTTCGGCCTCGAAGATTTCGAAGCAAGCATGTTCATTTCTTCATCGGAGCCTCTCTGGAGTCCGAGACTTCCTGATCGCAGCGAAGGGACTACACGGAGCTATTGAAGTGAAGGACTGGTGTATAAAGATTGTATTCCTTACTCACTTAGGATGTAATTACATATGTTTTTCCGTCGATTTCTAGTTAACGATTCAAAATTAGGGTTAGCTAGAACGACAAATTTTTGAATATGGTATGGACGATGCCTCCCGAAACCTTGCTGTCGTGCTAGGGAACCTTGCAATTTAATCATTTAAATCGAATTTTTTTATTTATTTTAGTGCATAATTTCTAACAGTGTAAGAACATAATTATATGCACCGAGCTAATTGCATTTTCTATACTGTTTGGTTATATAAATTAACTGTTAATTGCCTCCTTATACTAATCAATCAACAAAATTTAACATATTGCTCGTTGTTAATATTCTAATCATATTGTTGCATTGATTC